>CM038677.1:661515452-662234798 GCA_021605205.1 Aegilops longissima | reverse complement strand
GTTTGATAACGCTCGATTCGATGCGCCAGTGTCTTCCAGCTTATTCGCCGTTGCTACATGTCATTTGCTTGCGTGCGTACACTTTTCCATGTCATCATCTGCATTTCAGATCATGTCATCATGTGCATCGATTTGCATACGTGTTCGCCTCTTGCATCCGAGCATTTTCCCGCTGTCCGCTTTTGTAATCCGCACTCCTATGTCTCCCGGCGCCTCTTTTACCTCTATTCGTAGCGGGTAAGTTAAACGGTCTCGAATGGACCGAGGTTTGTCAAGCGGCCTTGGTATAGCACCGTAGATCGCTTATCAAGTTTCGCAGGCTATTTGGAGGTCGCTTATACTCCAACGTTAACCGGGTAACCGCAAGCCCCTTCCCTTTGCAGCCCAACACCCTTTCAAAGTGGCCCAAACCCAGCAAACTCCCTTCATGCTCTCGGGTCGTTCGATCACGATCAAGGTACGAAAACCACACCTCATTTGACTCTCCTAGCTCCTCTACCTATAAATATGTGATCCCTCCGATTTTTTCGCAGCATCCGACTTTAGCCTCGCTTCTCCTCACAGGTTGCGGACATTTCGCCCTCGCCATCCCGGACGTGTCCGCTTTTCCGCCGCGCCTCGCCAATCCGGCACGCCACGTGTCTCGCTGCACGTCTTCATGCTGCTGCCCGCTGAGTTTATCACGGGCCTGCGAGCCAAGCCCGACCAGGCCACTGCCGCAAGGCTAAGCTGCCGGCTCCGCTGCCTGCATCCGCCTCGGTCCAGTGTGCCTCGCCTTGCGATTTGGGTTGCCGCCGCTGAGAATCTGCGCGCCAGCGTTGGTTCCTGGGTTTGTTTCTCCTGCGCTGTCAGTTTACGGGCGCTGCCACATGACGCCTGCTACGCCATTCGGGCTTACCGCACCGCGCTGCTGCTTCGCTGCCGACGCACAAGGCCGGTCATGGAGTTCGCTGTCCATGATCTGCCGCTGGAATGGATCTGCCGCCCAGATCCGCCTCGATCCGCCGGTCCTCGCTCTTCTCGCTCGACGCCACTGGCCACTGCTGGCTGGCTCGGCCTCCCCGATCTGGGGCTGGACTGGAGGACGACGCCCGCCTCAGCCTGCAGGTGGCCTCCTCCCGCCGGCTCGCCCAGCCTCAGCCCCAAGCCGGCCTGCCTCTTCCCGACGGCTCTGCCCATGGTGAGCCTCACCAAAACCCGCGCCACATTTTAGTATCTAGCGCTCACCCTGTTTTTTTCCCGAAACGTGTAAGTCCCTGATTTTGCATATTATCATGCCATGTTCATCGCATCATAACTTGTTGCATACTGCTCCGTTTTGTGCGTATAATATGTCAAATTGTTTGACTCGACGAGTACATCATTTCATCTCATTGCATAATTTACATTTGAGCTCATCTTGATGCCTGAAATGCTGTTAGAAGACGGTTATGTGATGTTAGTTTCAGATTCTTATCAGAACATTCACTTTTGTCATTTTTGCCATGATTGATGTGTGCACCCTACGAACTTGAGTCCTACATGTGTTTTGTAATATGCCATGCCATCTTTACAGGAGTGTATGCCATGTATTTTGGTGATCTCTGTGGTGACTAGCACAAGCATGCAAACTAGGCTTCATGATGTTGCTGATTTCAGCCCCTGTTCTGCTGATATTTTTATGCCATGTAAACTTGATGCTACCGAGAGATCCATGCTTATTTTGAGATACTTCAGTAAGGATGTTTTGAACATATGGTTATGCTCTATCCATCCATGCCCTTGTTTGCAATTATGGAGTGCCATAGCTTGAGTGAATCGAGCTCTACTTTTGGTATAAAATGTTTCCTGGCAGGTTGTTTACATGTTATTCAATTTCGCCAAGGTTGTTGTAGTTGATCCGTGTATGCTATGATGTTGTTATTGCCATGTATAGCTTCTATGCCATGTCTTCTTACTGCGAGTTGCCTTGCCATGCCATGTATTGCTCTGTGGTGAGTGGTTCAAGCTCACCAACATGCCTACTTATTGTTGTTCCTGCCATGTATGAATCTGTAATATAACTTGCCATGTTTACATGGGTGCCATTATATTTTCTGATCTTTTTGGCTAATGGTCAAGAAGGACTTTTGTTCTATGCATTTATTAGTATCATGCCATGGCTTTGTTTTCCATGATAAGTTCCTGTAGCATGTTGTTTGATAGCTCTAAACATTGCAACCTGATGTTATTTTCTGCCAAGTCTGGAACTGTTATTATTTGCAATCTTGCCATGTGTGTTTGAGCATGTTCTAGTGATTTCTGGAGATAGTTCAGTGTTCATGTTTTGTTATGCTTTACCTGTACTTCATTCCCATGCCTTTTGTTATTACGTTGAGATGATGTAGCTTGTTGTTTTGGTGCTTGCAATATGCCTAGTTGCTGTTTTGGACAGATTGTTGTCATGACTTGTATAGGGCGTATGTGTTGAACCATTGCTCCGTTTTGAGTGTGCTCTATATGAAACTTGCTTGATTTTGCATGTTGTCTCATATTATCATGTTGCATCCATGTTTTGAGGTGTTTGCTTGATGTTTGTATGCATTTTGCATCAATGCCATGTTTATCTTGTTTTGCTCATATCTTCTAGGCCGTAGCTCCGAATCTAATGAACTTTATATGTAACTTGACTAGAATTTCGTGTAGACCATCATGGTGCATATTAACTTGCTGTTTAACAACTTGAACTTAAGGTTTATTCAGATCTGGACCAATTTTGAAATTTGCATATGAGGACTTACCGGAATTATTCTATGTTGTTTCCGGCCTCATTTAAACTTGCCTTGATGTGTTGCTCTTGTTTGCATCGTCTCTTGCCATGGGTAGCTTCATATAGATTTGTCATGCATCATGTTTGTTGTGCATCTTGTCTTGTCTATGTGTGGTGTGTTTACCTTGTGTGCTTCTTCTCGATAGTTCCTGTTTCGTTGCGATCGTGAGGATTCGTTCGTCTACGCTTGGTTCAGCTTCATCCGTTCGTCTTCTTCATGGACTCGTTCTTCTTCCTAGCGGGATGTCAGGCAAGAAGACCGCTACCCTGGATCTCACTACTATCATTGCTATGCTAGTTGCTTCGTTCTATCGCTATGCTGCGCTACCTATTACCTGTTTATCAAGCCATCCCAAATTGCCATGAACCTCTAACCTTTGTCACCCTTCCTAGCAAACCGTTGTTTAGCTATGTTAGCGCTTTGCTCAGCCCCTCTTATAGCGTTGTTAGTTGCAGGTGAAGATGAAGTTTGTTCCTTGTTGGAACATGGAGATGTTGTTCCTTGTTGGAACATGTTTACTTGTCGGGATATCACAATATATCTTATATTATTAATGCATCTATATACTTGGTAAAGGGTGGAAGGCTCGGCCTTATGCCCGGTGTTTTGTTCCACTCTTGCCGCCCTAGTTTCCGCATATATCGGTATTATGTTCCTGGATTTTGCGTCCCTAACGCGGTCGGGTGATTTATGGGACCCCTTGACAGTTCGCTTTGAATAAGACTCCTCCAGAAGGCCCAACATTGGTTTTACCATTTGCCTCACCACCACCTACTTTTTCCTTGGGAGTCGCTCTCTCGAGGGTCATCTTTATTTTAGCCCCCGGGCCAATGCTTTTCTAAGTGTTGGCCCAAACGAGTGTGACTGTGGGGCCACCTGGGGAAACTTGAGGATGGTTTTACTCAGAGGATGTCTCATCCGGTGTTGCCTCGAGAACGAGATATGTGCAGCCCTGTCGGGATTCGGCGCATCGAGGCGGCTTTGCTGGTCTTGTTTTATTGCTGTCGAAATGTCTTGTAGCCGGATTCCGAGACTGATCGGGTCTTCCGGGAGAAGAAATATCCTTCGTTGATCGCGAGAGCTTATCATGGGCTGTTGGGACACCCCGCAGGGTATAAACTTTCGAGAGCCATGCCCATGTTATGTGGCAAATGGGAATTTATTAATATCCCGTTGTAGTAAACTTGAAGCAAACTCTTCTAAAATACACCAAGCGTGTGCGTAACCGTGAGTGTCTCTTTTCGGGGTTGATCGAGAGGAGAACACGGTTCCTGGGTTATGTCTGACGAAGTAGGAGTTCAGTGATCACTTCTTGATCATTACTAGTTGACGACCGCCTTTGTTTCTCTTCTCGCCTCATTTGCGTATGTTAGCCACCATATATGCTTAGTCGCTGCTGCAACCTCACCACTTTACCCCCTTCCTTTCCCTTTAAGCTTTGCTAGTCTTGATACCCATGGTAATGGGATTGCTGAGTCCTCGTGGCTCACAGTTTACTACACCACCAGTTGTGGTACAGGTTGTGCGATGATCATGATGCGAGAGCGATGCTTGCTTGTCTTGAGTTCTTCTTCGCTTCTTCGATCAGGGATAGGTTCCAGGTCGGCAGCCTGGGCTAGTGGTGGATGTCGCTTGAGTTTTGTTTATGTTTCATCCGTAGTCGGATGTTGATCTCTTGTATATGATGTTGATGTATTCTTGTGGCATTTGTGCCTTATGTATGTATCCCTATGTATTATGTAATGTTGATGTAATGATATCCACCTTGTAAAGCGCCTTCAAGATGCACTTCTATCCTTGGTGGGACCATCGAGTTCCTTTAGGATAGGGTGCATCTTGGGCGTGACAAGTTGGTATCGAGCCTCGACCGACCTTAGGAGCCCCCTTGATTGATCGTGTAGTCCGGGCCGATGTTGAGTCTAGAATAAAACTATTTTTGAGTCTAGTTATATCGAGAGTAGGAATTCTTTTACCCTCTGCCTTCGTCGCCTGGTGAGGAATCTTGACGAGGTGTTTTGAACTACCTCTTCCCTTCAAATTTTCTTTAGGATCACGTGGTTAGTTTCGTGAGTTGTCCATCCTCTTTGTCGGTGCATTTCTCGTCAAGTCAACTCGACCATCTTCATCTTTGCCAAGTTCAATCCTCGGTTCTTCCTCCGACGCGTTGTTTTTCCTTGTCCGGTTGTCCTTGTTTTTCCCACCCGCCTCCCTTCTTTCTCTCGGAACCGAGTCCGTAATCGAGTATCCATCCTACTCGTGCGAAGTCTTTGCCTTTCTTTCCTCAATGATTTCAACCGGTGTTGTCTCTTCTAGATCGTTTCCCCTCCCGAGTTGCCTTTGTTTTTCCGCCTCCCACCCTCTTCTTCCCGGAGCCTGAGTTTATTCCGACCATCAATTCCATTCGTGTGGAGCCTCTTCAGTCTTCCCTCAATTATTTCAACCGGTGAATTCTCGTCTGGTTCATCAATGTCCGTCTTGTTTTGTTTCCGGTGGATCCAAATTCAAGTTTTTCATTGTCGATCGTATTCGTTCCCTCAGCTCAAATATCTCCCTTTGCTCGTTCGCCTCTCGCCAGTTTATCCTTCCGAAGTGTTCAAGACATCTCAGGAGATTTGTCTGTGTTTGAATTAATCCGAGGTTGTCACCTCATGCAAATATCTCAATTGTTCCGGTGCATCATCTATCTCTTCAACAATCTTTTCCAACGGTGTTTCTTTTCAGTGGGCCCTAACCCACAGGTCTTCCCCAGGATCTTACCTGACTCTTCTAATTATTCCGGAGTTGTTCCTAATTCTTTTCAAGTGTGACGTAAGAAGGGATCCCATCAGTCACATGCTTTTTCCAAGATCTCGTTTAAATTCTTTTCATTATTGGCTCAACCTCTTCGCTTTTCATTCTTCCGGAGTATCTCAGTAATTTTGGTGGTGTTCTCGTCATCATTTGAAGACCAAGTAGAGTTTCTCTTAAATATTGTCCGCTCTTCCTGAGATTCATGGTGCTAGCTCGATGTTATCCTATCTATTGTTTCTAGTCGTGCAAATTCTTTTCATCCATCCGGAGCATTTCAGGAGTTGCTTTCTCTATCGATCATCCGGAGGCCATCTTTTCGGAAGATTTCTTCATTCTAAGTTTTCAGATTCGTTCTCCAATTATTCTATATCCATGCCCCTTCGTTCGTCTCAATATTATTCCGGTGCCTTGTTCAAGTGTTCTTTAATCAGTTCGCGATCTCTTCGCTCTTTTGCATCTAAATACCCTCGAGCTTATTGGTTCTTCTAATTCTTCCCGGTGATTCATTCTCTTTCGTCAGTCATTTCCGAGTTCTTACGGTGTTCGTTCAAGATTCTTTTCCTTCATTATCATTTTAATTCATTCGTTCTTTTCAATCCTACCAGTGGTTCATGAAGACCTTCTCAAGTTTGTGATATGTCCATTCTCAATCCTTTTCAAGAAGAATAAGTAATATGCAAAAATACATTGCTTGTCATCAATTTAATTTGATGAAGGATAAGCATACAATAAATCTTATTCTTATTTCATGCAAGTGATTAATCTTTTTCTTCGGAGTTTGTTCTTGATGAATAAATTCTAGTTCCTAGTCTTTTCATCTATTCTTTTCCAGAGTTCAAAGTTCCCTCGTCCAGCTCGTCGGAACCGCCATCTAAATAAGCGCAACGCTCATCTATTCTTTCTTCCTTCAGTCTATCTCATCATCTTTTTGTTACCGGAGTTTTTCATGGTGGTTCTTCATGATTTAATTCTTTCTTCAAGAGTTTCATCAATATTTTGGTGGAATTCAAATATCTTTTCTTCTTGCATTTCTAAGTGTAATTAATTCTCCGTATTCTTTAGAATTGGAGTTTTGCATTTCTTTGTTCTTCTCAGATATTCAAATCCACTCAATCCTTCCTTCTAAATTCTTTTCATTCAAATTTTTTCAATTCTTCCGGAGGCATTGCGTTGTTTATCTCGTCAAGTGTCATTCCATCTTCTGAAGCTCATGTTCTATTCTTTCCTTGTTCAACCGGTGTGCTGCCTAAATCCTTCCAGGTTTTATTCGTTTCTTTTCTCATTCTAACCACTTCGGTTAGAACGAGTGATTTCATAGTCTATCTGATTCCGTGACCTTTTGATTCTCGCCATTCTCGCCGGTCCTCTCTTCTTCTCGACGCTCTCAATTCTTTGCTTCTTCTCTGGAGTTCTTGTTTCACCTCATCCTTTTCCCTTCCGCTCGGGTCCTAAGATCGTGGACGAGATCTCTTGTTAGTGGAGGAGTGTTGTAACGCCTTGATTCGGCGCGCCAGTGTCTTCCAGCTTATTCGCCGTCGTTGCCATGTCATTTGCTTGTGTGTTGCACTTTGACATGTCATCATCTGCATTTCATATCATGTCATCATGTGCATCGATTTGCATACATGTTCGCCTCTTGCATCCGAGCATTTTCCCGTTGTCCATTTTGCAATCCGCACTCCTATGTCTCCGCCGCCTCTTTACCTCTTTTCGTGTGCGGGTGTTAAACGGTCTCGAATGGACCGAGGTTTGTCAAGCTGCCTTGGTATAGCACCGTAGATCGTTGTCAAGTTTCGTGCCATTTGAGGTTGTTTGGTACTCCAACGGTTAACCGGTAACCGCAAGCCCCTTCCCTTTGCAGCCCAACACCCTTCAAAGTGGCCTAAAACCCAGCAAACTCCTCCATGCTGTCGGTCGCTCGATCACGATCAAGGTGGTAAAACCACATCTCATTTGGACTCTCCTAGCTCCTCTACATATAAATATGTGATCCCTCCGGATTTTTTCGCAGTCCAACCCTAGCCCTCGCCCCCCTGGCCACGGACATTTCGTCCCCGCCGTCCGGACGTGTCCGCCTTCGCCGCCCGCCTGCCGGCCAATCCGGCACGCCACGTGTCCTCGCCGCTGTCCTGCTGCCGTGGCCCGCCGAGCCCATCACGGGCTCGCAAGCCTGACCGCTTGGCTGCCGCATCGCCAAGCCTGCCTGCCCGCACGCCGGCCATCCGCCTCTCGCTCTAGCCTGCGTCATGACCGCCGCTGCCGCTGAGAATTGCGCGCGCTGGCTGGTTCCGCTCCTGCTCAGGCGCTGTCGCCATTGGCGCTGCTCGCCAGGACGCCTGGCCGACCACACCGACCGCCGCCTCCTCCTCGCCGCCGACGCCTTGCGTCCATGGAGCTCCGCCTCGTTGCCGCCTCGACTGCGCCGCGGAACGGATCCGACTGCTCCAGATCCGCCTGATCCGCCGGTCCCCGCCTCTCGCCGATCGCGGCACGGGCTGCACCGCCGTGGCCGCCTCCCCCGATCTGGGCTGGACGGGGGAGGACGACGTCCGCCCTCGCCTGCTGGTGGGCCTCCTCCCGCCTGCCTCGGCCCAGCCCAGCCCCCAAGCCGGGCCTGCCTCCTCTTCCCGACCTGGGCTCGGCCCATGGTGAGCTCCCCGCTAAAACCCGCCGCCACATTTTAGTATCTAGCGCCACCCTATTTTTTTTTCCAAACGTCTAAGTCCCTGATTTTGCATATTATCATGCCATGTTCATCGCATCATAACTTGTTGCATACTGCTCCGTTTTGTGCGTATAATATGTCAAATTGTTTGACTCGACGAGTACATCATTTCATCTCATTGCATAATTTACATTTGAGCTCATCTTGATGCCCGAAATGCTGTTAGAAGACGGTTATGTGATGTTAGTTTCAGATTCTTATCAGAACATGCACTTTTGTCATTTTTGCCATGATTGATGTGTGCACCCTATGAACTTGAGTCCTACATGTGTTTTGTAATATGCCATGCCATCTTTACAGGGGTGTATGCCATGTATTTTTGTGATCTCTGTGGTGACTAGCACAAGCATGCAAACTAGGCTTCATGATGTTGCTGATTTCAGCCCCTGCTCACTGATATTTTTATGCCATGTAAACTTGATGCTACCGAGAGATCCATGTTTATTTTGAGATACTTCAGTAAGGATGTTTTGAACATATGGTTATGCTCTATCCATCCATGCCCTTGTTTGAAATTATGGAGTGCCATAGCTTGAGTGAATCGAGCTCTACTTTTGGTATAAAATGTTTCCTGGCAGCTTGTTTACATGTTATTCAATTTTGCCAAGGTTGTTGTAGTTGATCCGTGTATGCTATAATGTTGTTATTGCCATGTATAGCTTCTATGCCATGTCTTCTTACTGCGAGTTGCCTTGCCATGCCATGTATTGCTCTGTGGTGAGTGGTTCAAGCTCACCAACATGCCTACTTATTGTTGTTCCTGCCATGTATGAATCTGTAATATAACTTGCCATGTTTACATGGGTGCCATTATATTTTCTGATCCTTTTTGGCTAATGGTCAGTAAAGGACTTTTGTTCTATGCATTTAGTAGTATCATGCCATGGCTTTGTTTTCCATGATAAGTTCCTGTAGCATGTTGTTTGATAGCTCTAAACATTGCAACCTGATGTTATTTTCTGCCAAGTCTGGAACTGTTATTATTTGCAATCTTGCCATGTGTGTTTGAGCATGTTCTAGTGATTTCTGGAGATAGTTCAGTGTTCATGTTTTGTTATGCTTTACCTGTACTTCATTCCCATGCCTTCTTTTATTACGTTGAGATGCTGTAGCTTGTTGTTTTGGTGCTTGCAATATGCCTAGTTGCTGTTTTGGACAGATTGTTGTCATGACTTGTATAGGGCGTATGTGTTGAACCGTTGCTCCGTTTTGAGTGTGCTCTATATGAAACTTGCTTGATTTTGCATGTTGTCTCATATTATCATGTTGCATCCATGTTTTGAGGTGTTTGCTTGATGTTTGTATGCATTTTGCATCAATGCCATGTTTATCTTGTTTTGCTCATATCTTCTAGGCCGAGTTCAATCTAATTAACTTTATATGTAACTTGACTAGAATTTCGTGTAGATCATCGTGGTGCATCTTAACTTGCTGTTTAACAACTTGAACTTAAGGTTTATTCAGATCTGGACCAATTTCGAAATTTGCATATGAGGACTTACCGGAATTATTCTATGTTGTTTCCGGCCTCATTTAAACTTGCCTTGATGTGTTGCTCTTGTTTGCATCGTCTCTTGCCATGGGTAGCTTCATCTAGATTTGTCATGCATCATGTTTGTTGTGCATCTTGTCTTGTCTATGTGTGATGTGTTTACCTTGTTGTGTGCTTCTTCTCGATAGTTCCTGTTTGCTATGATCGTGAGGATTCGCTCGCTCACGCTTGGTTGGCTTCATCCGTTCGCTTCTTCATGGACTCGTTCTTCTTCCTAGCGGGATGTCGTGCAAGATAACCGCTACCCTGGATCTCACTACTATCATTGCTATGCTAGTTGCTTCGTTCTATCGCTATGGTGCGCTACCTATTACCTGTTTATCAAGCCATCCCAAATTGCCATGAACCTCTAACCTTTGTCACCCTTCCTAGCAAACCGTTGTTTGGCTATGTTACCGCTTTGCTCAGCCCCTCTTATAGCGTTGTTAGTTGCAGGTGAAGATGAAGTTTGTTCCTTGTTGGAACATGGAGATGTTGTTCCTTGTTGGAACATGTTTACTTGTCGGGATATCACCATATATCTTATATTATTAATGCATCTATATACTTGGTAAAGGGTGGAAGGCTCGGCCTTATTCCTGGTGTTTTGTTCCACTCTTGCCGCCCTAGTTTCCGTCATATGGGTATTATGTTCCCGGATTTTGCGTCCCTAACGCGGTCGGGTGATTTATGGGACCCCTTGACAGTTCGCTTGAATAAGACTCTCTCCAAGAAGGCCCAACATTGGTTTTACCATTTGCCTCACCACCACCTACTTTTCCTTGGGAGTCGCTCTCTCGAGGGTCATCTTTATTTTAGCCCCCGGCCAATGCTTTTCTAAGTGTTGGCTCAAACGAAAGCAGATCATGGGCCACCTTGGGGAAACTTGAGGGTTGGTTTTACTCGAGGATGTCTCATCCGTGTTGCCTCGAGAACGTAGATATGTGCAGCTCCTATCGGGATTGTCACAGATCGGGCGGCTTTGCTGGTCTTGTTTTATTGCTGTCGAAATGTCTTGTAGCCGGATTCCGAGATCGATCGGGTCTTCCCGGAGAAGGAATATCCTTCGTTGATCGCGAGAGCTTATCATGGGCTGTTGGGACACCCCGCAGGGTATAAACTTTCGAGAGCCGTGCTCGCGGATATGTGGCGATGGGAATTTGTTAATATCCGTTGTAGTAAACTTGAAGCAAACTCTTCTAAAATACACCAACCGTAGCGAACGTGAGTGTCTCTTTTCGGGTTGATCGAGAGGAGAACACGGTTCCTGGGTTATGTCCGACGAAGTAGGAGTTCGTGATCACTTCTTGATCATTACTAGTTGATGACCGCCTTTGTTTCTCTTCTCGCCTCATTTGCGTATGTTAGCCACCATATATGCTTAGTCGCCATCGCAACCTCACCACTTTACCCCTTCCTTTCCCTTTAAGCTTTGCTAGTCTTGATACCCATGGTAATGGGATTGCTGACTCCTCGTGGCTCGTAGCTTTACTCGCACCACCAGCTTGCGGGTGTACAGGTTGTGCGATGATCATGACGCGAGAGCGATACTTGCTTGTCTTGAGTTCTTCTTCCGCTTTCTTCGATCGTGGGATAGGTTCCAGGTCGGCAGCCCGGCTAGGTGGTGGATGTCGCTTGAGTTTCGTTTATGTTTCATCCGTAGTCGGATGTTGATCTCTTGTATATGATGTTGATGTATTCTTGTGGCATTTGTGCCTTATGTATGTATCCCTATGTATTATGTAATGTTAATGTAATGATATCCACCTTGCAAAAGCGTCTTCAAGATGCGCTTCTATCCTTGGTGGGACCATCGAGTTCCTTTAGGATAGGGCCGCATCTTGGGCGTGACATCGGATAAGAGGGCGGGACCCGCTATGGACCACCCGGCGGCCTACCTTACGAGGTGGGCTGCCTGGCCTTTACCCATGAACTGCGGCGATTCCAGTGGCCGTCCCACCGCATGTTCAATCCCGACGACGGCGAGAAGTACACTGGCAAGACCCATACGTCCGAGTTCCTCAGCATCTACACCATCGCGATGCAGGCTGCTGGGGCTCGCACGACAAGGTGCTTGCTAACTATTTTCACCGGCGCCAAGCCCAACGTGATGTCTTGGTTAATGCACTTGCCGGTGGATTCCATTTCTTCTTGGTCGGATCTGTGCCATGAGTTTGTTGGCGCCTTCATGGGAGGCCACCAAGCTCATGGCTAGGCCAGTGATATGCATATCATTCCTAGAAGGAAGGGGAGACCCAGCGCAAGTACATCCAGAGATTCACCGGTGCAAGACAACATCCCCGCGCTCATCCCGCTGGCCAGATTAGCGCTGCTCCACTAGAACGTGCACAATCGCAAGATGCGCGAGGAGCTGGCGATGACCAAGATTAAGGATGTGCCCGAGCTCTACGTTCTGGTCGATTGATGCGCCCGGGCTGAAGAGGGAAGGATGT
This sequence comes from Aegilops longissima, assembly GCA_021605205.1. NCBI lineage: Eukaryota > Viridiplantae > Streptophyta > Magnoliopsida > Poales > Poaceae > Aegilops > Aegilops longissima. The sequence continues at coordinate 662,222,510 of CM038677.1, read as the reverse complement.
ACCCCTGCGAAGACGTCAGCGCAGAAACCGACTCTACCGATGAGGACGCTGCCACCCCGACGAAGAAGGGCCGGCGTCGCAACAGGGAACGCAAAGGCAAAGCCATGCTTGCTGTTGAGGGATCTGATGATACCTGTGCCGGCAAGAAGGTCAAGGCAGATGCCCCCGGCAAGGAGATTGCCGGGTGCGCCGCCTGCCGGGCCTTGGCGGCTACCGACAAGCCAGGAAGCTCCGGCAAGCAATACTGCAAGATCCACCGCACCAAGGGCCACGACCTCCAGAACTGCCGACAAGTCGAGCTGCTTGCTGAGAAGCAAAAGGCTGAGTACGAGAGGCGGGACAAGGAGAAGGACCAGGGCGGTGCCGAGGGATCCGACAAGAAGCGTGGCGGCCAAGGAGGCCGCCCCGGCAAGGACAACCAGCAAGAGAGGCCCGCCCGGGGCCGCGACAAGAAACAAGAAGACGATGATCATGACGAGGACGACGAGTCTGCTGAGCAAGGGTTCCGTAGGCTACGGAGGCTATAAAGGCCGATGGCGGCGCCGCTGCATACCTCTCACCGCCAGCTTCAAGCGTTAGGCCGAGATTACAATAGCAGAGCCATCATTCGACGCCGAAGCCGGATGAAGTGGTCCAAAGACGCCTCGATCTTTGACGCCGAGGACCACCCTGACCGCACTACCGCGGGTCGGTGTTTGCCATTGTTGGTCTCACCAATGATACGCAACCTCAGGGTGAACAAGATGTTTCTTGACGGCGGGGCCGGCCTAAACCTGATCTCGCCTGTCGTGATCAAAAGGTTGCAAATCCCTGATAGAGACCTCGAGGAAACGGGCACGTTTCAAGGGGTCAATCCGGGGAGGAGCCACCCAAAGGGAAAGGTCACACTGCCTGTGACGTTTAAGGAGAGTTGAACCACAGGACGGAGAGGATCGTCTTCGACGTGGCCGAGATCCCCTTGCCCTACAACGGGATCCTCAGCCGCCCGATACTAGCCAAGTTCATGGCGGTGTCACACTACGCCTACAATATGCTAAAGATGCCCGGGCCGTTGACCATCATCTCCGTCCCCTCCGACAAGAAGGACGCGCTGATTTGCGCCGACCAACTCTACCGGGAGGCAGTTGCAGCGGCTGCCGCCAAGGAACCTGCTCCTGCCGCTGGATCCCCAGGACGGAGGAAGAAGCCCGGCAAGACCTCTCGCACCCACTCCGGCAAGCGCACCTCTTCGGAGTGTTGGGCTGCCGTCGAGGACGTGCTAGAGAGCTCTACCGACAAGAGCAAGCGATCCAGAGCTGAGCCACCGCAAACCAATAAGGTGTCCGCCAGGGAGGATGGCACGGGAGGGGCCTTCACCATAGGCTCCACCCTCGGCAGCAAATAGGAAGGCGCGTCACCTTTTCCTCGTGGGCTTAATGTCGACGTGTTTGCATGGCAAGCATCCGACATCCCCGGTGTTCCTGTGGAGGTGATTGAGCACCACCTAGTTGTTCCGCCCTCGCGCGCCCGCTACAAAAAGGTCGAAAGCAGGTTCGAGAGGCAGGAGTTCATCACAGAGGAGATCAGGAAGTTCGAAGCGGCAGGTTTGGTGAGGGGAGTGCTCCACCCGACATGGTTGGCCAATCCGGTAGTGGTGTGCAACGCGAATGGGAAGTGGAGGCTGTGTATTGACTACACAGATATCAATAAGGCTTGTCCTAAGGACCCCTTCCCATTGTCGCGCATCGACCAGATTGTTGACTCCATGGTCGGGTGTGATCTGTTGTCATTCCTCGACGCTTACTCGGGCTACCACCAGATCTTCATGACAAGAGAGGATGAAGAAAAGACAGCGTTCATCACCCCATGTGGTACGTATTGCTTTTTACAGATGCCCATCGGGTTGAAGAGCGCTGGCTCAACATTTGCAAGAGTAGTCCAGATTGGTTTTGTGCCTCAGCTCCATATAAATATGGAGTCCTACATGGATGACATAGTGGTCAAAACCAAGGACGGGCCAACTCTTGTGCAAGATCTGGAAGAGACATTTGCCAACCTACTCAAGATCAACCTCAAGCTGAACCTTGAGAAGTGTGTCTTCGATGTTCCGTCCGGCAAGCTTCTCGGGTTCTTTGTGTCACATCGCGGGATTGAGGCAAACCCGGACAAAATCAAGGCTATTGAGCAGATTGAGGCGCCCAAGCGGATCAAAGATGTGCGTCGGCTCACCGGCTGCGTCGCCGCCATGAGCCGATTCATCTCCAACCTGCTGAGCGCGCCCTTCCTTTCTTAAAAATCCTGAAGAAGGTGGGCCCAATGGAGTGGACCCCAGAAGCCGAGGCAGCATTGCAGGATCTGAAGAAATACCTATCCTTCACGCCAATCTTTGGTTGGCGCTTAAACCACAAGAGTCGTTGCTGCTATATCCGGCGGCGACGAATCAAGTGGTCAGCGCCAGACCGGTGGCATGAGAGGGAGGTCGACGAGGAGGCAGTGACGGACGCGTAAACACCGAATGGCAAGCCAAAATTCCAAAGAGGCCTGGTGCGGCAAGGCGGGCCCCGCAGAGTCTCGATGCCACCAAGGCAAAGGTCTGCAAGTAGCTTGAGTGAGGTGGAGCAGAAGAAGATGATGATGCAGCACTCGGTTTACTTTGTCAGCTCCCTCTTGCAGGGGGCTAGGTCGAGGTATTCCGGTGTGCAAAAATTGCTCTTCGCCTCCTTATGACCTCGAGGAAGCTGCGCCATTACTTCCAAGCCCACGAGATCACTGCTGTCACCCGCCTCCCTGCTGTAACGGATATTTGATAACCCGTGATGCAATCGGAAGGATTGTAGAATGGGCCTTGAGCTAGCAAGTTTCGTTTGAAGTTTGAAAGTACCTTGACAATCCAGCAGTAGTCTTACGGAGTTCATTGCGAGTGGAGCTCAACGCCGACGAAGAAATCCAGAGACCACTCTCCCCGCAAGGAAGCGCATCGCGATCGATCATTTACTTTGATGGGGCTTTCGCTGCAAGGCGCCGGTGCCGTGTGCTGCTCGTCGACCCACGTGGAGAGCACGCCAAGCACGTGATCCGATGCACTTCCCTGTGGAGATGTCCACCAACAACACCGCTGAGTACGAGGGATTGCTTGCCGATCTCAGGATCGGGGCAGACCTTGGGGTTAAGAAGCTCATCTTCAGGGGTGACTCGCAGCTTGTTGTTAGGAAGGTCAACAAGGATTACCAGAGCCCATTGACGGAGGCCTACGTAGATGAGGTGTGGAAGCTGGAGGAACACTTTGACGGTATTCAAGCGGAGCACGTCCCCCAAATGGAGAACGACATCGCCAATTACCTGTCAAAGCGTGCTGCATTCAAACTACTTGTGGAACCAGGTACCTTTTTGCTCCGGTTAACTCAACCATCCGTCGAGCCATCAACGGGTCAGAACAAGCGGAGGAAGTCAGGTCCTGGCAAGTACTTTCCTACCGATCCCCTGGGCTGCCGGCAGGTGCCGCCATGACGCCGAGCCTGCAGAAGAATCGGGTTCGGCAGGCGCCAAGCCCCGTCAGAGACAACTCGCTCCCATGGCGGAAGAAATGCCTTTGGTCCTAGCCGCCGAGCCCTGTGCTCCAGATGGGCACAACATACCGTACAATTCCTCCAAACAGGGGAGCTTCCTGAGGAGCGGGAATAAGCGGAGAAAGTAGCCCATCGGTCCGCCCTGTACTAGTTCGTCGATGACGTCCTGTACAGGAGAAGGCCTAATGGTGTGACACTAAAGTGCATCCCCCTGGAGGAAGGACTCGAGCTGTTGGCGGAGATACACGGAGGCACATGTGGCTCCTACATAGGTCAAGGGCCCTTGCCGAAGGCGCTCCGCAAGGTTTCTTCCGCCCACCGCCTCCGTGATGCGACGGCACTAGTAACCAAGTGTGAAGCGGTCGGCCCATTCAAAGAAGCTTCATCAACCAGCTCAAGCCCTTCAAACAATCCTCTCTCCTAGCCATTCTCGGTCTGGGGCTCGATATATCGGGCCCTTTCCCCACGCTGTCGGGGGCTTTGAGTACTTGTACGTTGCAATCGACAAGTTCACAAAGTGGCCGGAAGTAGAAGCAGTGAGAAAGGTGACTGCTCAGTCAGCCGTCAAGTTCTTCAAGGGACTGGCCTACCATTTTGGTGTGCCAGAAAGAGTCATCACTGACAATGGCACGCAGTTCACAAGCCACACCTTCATGCAATACATTCAAGACCTTGGTAGCAAGGTCTGTTTTGCTTCTGTGGCACACCCACGGAGCAACGGCCAAGCGGAGAGGGCAAATGCTGAAGTGTTGCGAGGCCAGAGAACGAAGACCTTTGACAAGCTGCACAAGAGTGGAAGGCGCTGGATTGATGAGTTGTCGGCGGTACTTTGTTCGATCAGGACGACGCTAAATCGAGCCACCAGCCAGATACCTTTTGCCCTCGTCTACGGGGCGGAAGCAGTTCTCCCCACGGAACTCATATATGGGTCACCTCGAGTGCTCGCTTATGATGAGCTTGAGCAAGAGCAGTTACACCAAGATGACGCAACACTCCTTTAGGAAGATTGTCTTCGGGCGGCTGTGAGAGCAGCGCGCTACCAGCAAGCCTTGCGCCGCTATCATAGCCGCAAGGTTCATGCCCGAAGCTTCGAGGAAGGCGACCTTGTTCTTCGGCGCGTTCAGTCAGCCAAGAATACCAGCAAGTTGACGCCAAAGTGGGAAGGCCATTTCTGGGTAATGCGAGTCACAGGCCCGCGCATCCTACCGAGACCAAGAAGCTGACCCAAGAAGCAAATCATGGAACAAAGGAGCATCTTCGCAAGTTTTACCATATAGGCGCTGCTTGTTTGCCTCCCGCAAGCCACCTTTTGTACAAGCTTTGCGGCAAGGCATGTGACCTTTGTACAAAGCCAGCGCAGACCTCGAGCATAAATAAATGAGCACTGCGCCTCTAAGTTATAGCATGCATGCTAGGTCGAGTCTCCTCCTTGGTTAGGGTTGATAGAGCTCAAGAGAATGACTAACCCCTAGCTTAGAGGTCAAGTGCGGTTCATCTGCTTTCTTCTCGTCTCTTTGATTCAAGCAGGCACATGAGCACTTCGCCGAGCTACTTGAAGAAAGAAAACGGATCGGCGGTTTCAACCCCGCAAACCAGAGTTGCCGGGGCTGCAAGCACAAGGATCCAACCGCTGCAAGATGAGATTGCCGGGGGCTGCAGATCCAGATAAATCTTTTATCCTCAGTCATGCATTTCGGAACAGGACTGGGGCATGTGAAACCTCGTTTTTATATCTAGGTTATCGTGCTCCCCTTTTTCCTATACCTAAGGATTATTTCCTGGGTCCGTATTTGGTTGTAGCCGCGGCGGCGAGGAGGTAGAACAAGGAGCATAAAGCCCACTTCATCCATGCCTCCGCCAAGAGCGCGAGAACGGTCGAGTGGAGTGGGGGGATGGCAAGGCCTGTTGCCGGAAAAAAATGTTTATCTTAAACAATAACAAGGATTTGCTCCTTGTCGCGGGATTTACCCACGAACGAAAAACCCGGCAAGCATCCCTTTTTCATTAAAAACAGCCCATACAGGTATAGTTTGTACGAAATGAAAAACATGAGCAAGGGGATTACAAGTTCTAAATTTAACAAAGGCTTGCAGGCTTACAAACTAAAAAAGAGATAAGGTGCCTGTAATCCCTTTCTTGTCCCTCTCCTCAGAGGCAGGTCAAGGAGGCGAGAGGGCAAAGGGGTGCCTAGGCGAAGCACGAGCGCGTAGCACCAAGAGAACACTCGTGGCCGCCACCGGTGGGCCGGTGATGACGGTGCGGAAAGGAGCCGGAAGATGAGGCGGCAGGTCCGCAATACGCGATGAAGGCGCCGGTGCTCACAGATCTCGAGTTGATGGCCTTGCCACCCGCCCTCTTCCTCTTCTGCAGCCTCCCAACGCCAGCCACCCAAGGAGACGGCCCCAAGAAGTTCAAGGAGCTGGCCCCGACCCCTGCAAAATCCTCGCCGAGGAGCGCCAGTGTGTTGCTGCCGCCAAGACTCGCCCAGTGTGGGGCGTCCGACGCCTAGTCGGACTCATCCCCGTCATCTGCCCCGCTGTCCTCCTCATCACTTTCGCTCGAGGAAGAGCTTCCATCGTCAGAATCTCCATCGGAGGAGCTCTCCACGCAGCACTTTAGGCGAGTCCCAAACTCTCCGAAGACCTTGACGGAGAGCAGGCCGTCCTCCATTAATTTGAAGTAGAGGACGAGCCCCGCCGTCAGGCTGTGAATGCGAGCGTACATCTTCCACCCACGACGGAGGTACATGACCCGAGGAGCCGGGAAGTCAACATCGACCGGCGTGCCCCCATTCCCACAACCCTTCATGTGCAATCTAAGGGATTGGGGCCGGTCATGCACCATCTCCCGAGCAAACGGGGCAGGAAGACGAAGACGGCAACGCGGAGGCCAGCGCAGCCTGATGAAGAACTCGCGGGGCTGGCCTCCGACATGGCCTTCCATCAGAAAAGGCATCATTGGCGGGGGCGAAGCCGGCGCGCCGCCCTGTCCTCCTCTTCCCCGAGCACTGCGACCTCTGCCTCGGCCTCGCCCCCTCCCCCTTCCCCTCACAGCCGGCTCCACCACCGCGGGCTCAGGAGGAGGAGGGACGCGTTGTCGAGCGGTGACCCTTGCCGCCACCGTCGAAGGACCAGGATTCCTTTTCTCCATGGCGAGTGAAAGGAAAAAGCAGAAGCAAGAGGAGATGATGACAGAAGAGTGCGGGACGCCATCTCCCCTTCCCCCCTCCTTATAAGGGAGCAGGGTCGGGGCTCGGCCGCCCTGCTCGGCCAATCCAGCCACCAAAGGCGCAGGGAATCAGGACCAACCCGCTGCCACAACCAGCAACGGCCCGGTTTCCCGCCTCCACCACTTGCCACCCCAGGTGCATAGAGGACGCGTGGCGGACGTGCAGAACCGACGGGACAGTCGAGGCGACCTGTCCCCACACCGTGATCATGGGGAGTGGACGCCTTGAAGGCCGCGCCCAGCCCCGCTCAGTAAATGAGCCACACTTCCACGCCCTCTTTTACGGGAAGGCGCGAGCTTTTATCGTGATGTGACGATGCGCAGTAAACCGCCCCATGCATGCCGCCCACGCCACACACACATCGCGGGAAGCGCCAGACGCGAATAGTCTTACCATGTAAAACCGCCCGCCTTCCTCACAAGACTGCTTTGGGCCCGCCCAACAACGTGTCGCACTTATGTGTGGCCCGGCCCGGGGCTCCTGCCGTGTACAAAAAGAGGGGTGCGTTTTGTACCCTTTACCTGCACGGCAGCCGAGTCGTGCCCGCTGGGTCACATCAAGCAGAGAGCAGGGAGGTGAGCCGAGGTAAGACCGAAGCCCAAGGCAATCAAAGCAACGCCAAGGCTAAGACCACAAAGAGAGTGGGGACGAAGGTGTTCCCCGACAAAACCCTTGCGGGGAGCTCAAGAGCCCCTGAAGATCCTTGCCGGACAGCTCGCCCCACACCAACAGAGCGAGCCACCCTTGAGCCCACGGTCCCCAACGCCGCCATCCACGGGGCTGTGGCTCGGAGGCACCTCCGTGGTGGCATGCAGATCTTTGTGAAGACATATTCAAGATTAGATGAGGATTAGAAGACGACGATCCTCGGCAAGATCCTTGCCGAGGAAGGCTACTGCACTTCGCAAGGCCCTTGTCGGGAAGACAAGGCGCCATGGCAAGACCCTTGCGGGCCACATGGCAAGACCCTTTCCGCCACCGGCAAGGCTCCTCACCAAGGACGCCAGCAGGCCACTGCTGTGTCAAACCGCGGATCTCGGTAGGGGGTCCCGAACTGCAAGCGCCTAAGGCGGATGGTAACAGGAGGCGGGGACACGATGTTTACCCAGGTTCGGGCCCTCTCGATGGAGGTAATACCCTACTTCTCGCTTGATTGATCTTGATGATATGAGTATTACAAGAGTTGATCTACCACGAGATCGAGAGGCTAAACCCTAGAAGCTAACCTATGGTATGATTGTTGTTGTCCCATCGTGATTAAACCCTCCGGGTTTATATAGACACCGGAGGGGGCTAGGGTTACACAGTAGTCGGTTACAAGGAGGAGATCTATGTATCCAGATACAAGCTTGCCTTCCACGCCAAGGAGAGTCCCATCCGGACACGAAACGTAAGTCTTCAATCTTGTATCTTCATAGTCCAAGAGTCCGCCAAAGGATATAGTCCGCTGTCCGGAGACACCCTAATCCAGACTCCTCAAGAGTCCCCGAACCAGGCTTCAATGATGATGAGTCCGGTGCGCAGATTGTCTTCGGCATTGCAAGGCGGGTTCCTCCTCCGAATACTCCATAGAAGATTTTGAACACAAGGATAGTGTCCGGCTCTACAAAACAAATTCCACATACCACCGTAGAGAGAATAATATTTCCACAAATATAACCTGCCGACCGTTTCTCATAATGTGACGTATTGCCGTGGTCTGGACATGACGAGCCGTCTTTCTTAACCAGCCTTCCACTACAAGTTTTGCGAGGTGATTTTATATGCACGTCTTGTCGAAGCAGAGATCGTGTCCCCCTTATTACGGGGTTCTCATCAATACGGATGCGGGTAACCCAATCGTGCCTGTTGGTATGACTCCTCGATTTCAGGCAAGTCCCAAACGGCCACGCGGAGGACGCATGATATTCATCCCCTTTATAAAGAGGCCAAGGCATGTCCTTTTTCTTCTTGCGCTCAATCGAATCCTTCCCCCACCCCGAGTTCCAACACCCATGGCTCAGTCAGCGCCGGACCTTCAACCATGTCCGATCCAACCTTCAAGGTCGGTGGATGCCTTCCTCCGCTCACAGAGGAAGACATCGAAGCTAAGAGAGGCCGATATTCGACCGTGAAATCAGACAGGTTGCCCGCCGAGGCAGGTCATTCCCACTCCTAAACTCGGCGAGAGCGTTGTATTCATCTCTCACTTCCTCCAAGGGCTAGGCCTTGCTCTAGATCCCTTTGTAAGGGGGCTCATGTTCTATTACGGGCTGGATTTATGATCTGCCCGATTCCATCCTCCACATCTCGCTGCTCATCGCTGTGTGAAGCTTTCCTCCGCATTACCCCACACTTCGGCCTGTGGCTCAAAACTTTCAACATGGAGCTGAAGATGATCGAGGGGCGACACGCAGAATGCGGAGGCGCCATCATAAGCAAAGGTGCCGAAGTTCCATGGCCAAAAGGTTCCTTCTCGGAGGTGTCTAGTTTATGGCAACGGGAGTGGTTTTATATCACAGCTCCTCGGGGTACCAAGTGGGTGGCCGCCCCTGCCTTCCGCTCGGGCCCCCCACCACAACTGACGTCATGGATCAATAAGGGGCTGGACTGGGGGGCCAGTAAATGACGTGCCGATATTGCAAAGCCGCATCCGGATCTCCTCGAGAGAGTTGTCGGCCTGGTTACAGTAATGCAAGTCATGCTAGTTCGCTGGTCTCGCCTTGCAAACGCCGACCCTCCGAATGTAGGAGTTCAACCTGTATGACCGCGGGCTATTAAGCACTTCCTCGGCATGACGCCATAAGAGATGTACAAATTGTTCTTCGGACAACAAATAAGGTGTCCGGACCTCACCGAGGATACGGGTCTGAGCTGCAATCGCCCAGACACCCAAGTAAGTAATCCCATGGCTGAATACGTTGTCTATTTATTTATCACAACACCATTCTGAAAAATCGCTCTTTGACCAGGACTGGGTGACAAAGGCAAAGATGATCAGGTGTTCGGCTCCCCTTCCCGAAGGAATAGCAGATCCAGTACTAGCCAGAATGCTCGAGCCGGCGCCTTATCACACGCCCTTAGGGGAAGATGAAGGGCGGAATAAAGAGGCTGAAAACAGGCCTCACTCACTGTTCATCCAAACCGGGGGAATTAGTGCCTCCACGAAGGAGGACAACCAGGGAGAAGGATCTGAAATTCCCTCTCCCCAAACCGGAGGACCGCCTCCGGAGACCCGAAAACAAAAGTTTCCAAACGGGGGAAGAAATCTTCGCCAGAGGGTCCTGTCTCGAAGGGTGCCCTTGCCGCATAGTGTCCGCAAGGGGATCATCCTCCCACCGTGATATAAGTAAACAAAAGGTGCATAGTAGTAAAAATATCCCGCTTTACCTCTCAGGATAATAACCAAAACATATATCTTGTAGTTCGGATCATAGCCCTTCTCGATAGAGTTCGTCTTCGGGGGATCTTCTTCAGGAGATGATGGAGAGCGAAACACCTCCCCGTGCCATCTCGCCTCATGAGGCGGGCGACGCTGACGTGTCGTCGCGAAGGGCTTCTCCTGATCCACCAAGGCCAGAGGGTAATCCCTTGGCCACCCGAAGTCCTCAGTGTTCGGCTTCTAAGGAGAGCGACAGAAAGAGTCCGGAACCGTCCGGTGCACGATCGGATGCACTCAAGGATCTTCTGTAGCAAGCGGATATCTCTGAGGCACATCGTACGCTAATGGGTACGGTGATTCAGAGGATTTCATCCGCCGAAAGTGGGTTGCGTGAAGCTTTCATGAGTCTGCTGAAAGGCTTTGAGGTACGTGAAATAGTGTGTTTTTTTGACAGTACCGCACACGGTAGGTGTGCCCTATGCAGATAGTAGCCCCGAGACTCGGTTCTGTCGAGAACGGCGGCGCAGAGGATCATAATCCTGTAATAAATACCGCCTTCATGTGCATGTGGTGGAGGGTCCGTGGCTAGCCGGATCGGGTGAGTTTGCCGAGCTGAGCGGCAACTTGATGAGGCGGATGCCGACATCGTGCTTGTCAACAAGCGGCTCGACGAGGCATGTGGTATGTGATTTCTCGGTGATCAACACATAGTAAGAGGAGCATGATGCTAGTATCTTTAATATGTGTGATCGCAGATGGGGCTGCCGCCATGGAGACCCTTCATGAACTTGCCGGGCCAAGGAACGAGCCAGGAATAGTGATGCGGCCGCTCTAAAGGCGGTCGAAGAGCTGAGAGCTAAGCAGGCTGCTCATTGCCAAAGCAAGGAAAAAATGGCCAAGATGGCCATTGAGTTGAAAGATGCCGCCGACCGTTACCAGCTCCTTGAGAAAGAAAACCGAGCGAAGGCGACGGACCTGGAGAAGGCCATGGTAGCAGCCAAGGAAGCCCGCTCTAAAATTAGAGTGGCGAAGGAAGAGCTGTGTCAAGCTAGAGATATCGCAGCTGGGAAGCCCTTTTTGTTGCGGACAAGGTTCGGAGTTCCGAAGTATGCCCCTCTTGATAAACTATGGAGTTCTGCAAACGCATACGTGGATTTGGCAGCCAGTGCTGCTGATGCGGCCGAGTACTTCAAGGATCAGAGAGATCGTGAAGTGGACAAGCTGTCCTGGTCACAGTTCAATGGTCCAGCGCGTCAGCTGCTGTTGAATGAACGAATGGCCGAGCGGGCCGAGCTCCATAGGTTGTCCGGGCTTTCCATGAGGTCTGTTGTGGATCATCTGTGGCCGGAAGGGCCAAGGCCGAATAGTTATTTTAGTTTAGTGCGACAGTTCCTTGGTGTTGTGCCGCACATCGACGCTATGAATAGGTCGGCGTGCATAGAGGGTACCCGGATGGCACTTGCCCGTGTTAAAACATACTGGACAGAGATGGAAGCCACCGCTGTTGCAACCCTGAGTCCAGCCGTGGGCCGAATATCTGCCGAGCACTACTTTGCAAAAGTCCTTGAAGGCGCTCGCTCAATAGAGGCTCAGTGCTCGAAGAATATTATGTTCCAGTGACATGTATTCCCATTGTAAAAACAATGTTTTACTGAATTATAAAGGTTGTATTCATACTTTTGCCTGAAAGTATTATGATGCCTCCTGTGCGGCCGTTTATGTATGTTTGTGTATAACCTGAAAGTTTGTAGTCGTCGGCTTCAGCCCCCGCGCATATAATGCAGGGGTGTTCACAAAAACCGTGTATTCACACTTGATCCAACGTCTTGGTCCATTAAGGAGGTGGTAGCGCGGTGAACAAGGCAATCGGACTATATTGCTTTAACACTTTCACTTAGCCATAGGACTTTGACGGTGGGGCTACTATATAGCCCCTGGTACCTCCGCGCTCGTCCGAATACGGGGCACGTACGTACATGACCGGGAAAAGGCCCTTCGTTAATGCGGAGGAATCCTGAAGATTCCAGTAAGTCATCGAGTGGTTGACCAATCTCGCGCTTTATCATGACAGTCAGTTTTCGGGTTTCTCTACTGAGGTGCTCGTCCGGATGAACCAGGGCACAATCGCAGTAGTTCTCCCGGTGCCACCTTAGCCGATAGAGCGGAACGTAAGGTAGCAAAACACGGGAGCCGGGCAAACCCAACATTTGACCAAAGACATGATTCGGAGCTGATGCATATAAGGCCAAACTCACGACGCCGAACACTCCCTAAGGTATTCGATCTTTATAACATATGCCGGGCTGAACAGTGCCCTTGATAATGAACCCCGAGTGTCCAGGTACATGCAATTCTCTGACGCGGCGAAATGCCAATAACGTCAGCATCCTTCTCGGTTATATTAAGTATCCGGAGGATGTGAACAACAAGAGACAGTAAAAAAGGTTTACACAGGGTCTTAATCTAAAAAGAATCCTTTGAGCGGGTCCTGCTGAACGCTCGCTACTGTGTCTCCGCAGCCGTATCCTCGGACGGGTGTGGCGCGATTGTCATCTGTGAAAAGAGAAGAGCTTAGGTGAAAGTTGTCGTGCCAAAAATTGGTTATTCTCAATAAACCATTAAAATTCAAGATAAGTCAAGTTGAGCCGAACTAGCCTTGATTACACGCGGGAAGCCCCTGGTACCATCTATGGGGGTATAACCATCAAACCATTAGGGTTTATCCAAGCTATTATAGCTAGTAATGCACTGGACTCGTCTAGCCGTGTCCGCGGTCTTGATGGCCGATCCTTTATTCTGGTTGGAGGGGCTATTTAGTGTTCGGCTATTAAAGTCGTCGCACATTCTTCCGCTTGTAAGGAACATTCAACGTTTCCGCTAATGGTGATGATGCCACGTGGGCCGGGCATATTTAGCTTGAGGAAAGCGTAATGTGGTACTGCATTAAAACGAGCAAAAGCCGCTCTTCTGAGTAGTGCTTGATAGCCACTTCGGAATGGAGTGATGTCGAAGGTTAACTTTTCGCTTCGAAAGTTGTTGGGAGAACCGAATACAACCTCTAGTAATAGGGAGCCCGTGCAGCGGGCCTCTGGGCCTGGTATTACTCCCTTGAAGGTAGTATCACCGTGGCTGATTTTTGTCGGGTCTATCCCCATTTTCCGGACTGTGTCCTGATATATCAGATTTAGACTACTGCCGCCGTCCATAAGGACTCGTGTGAGATGGTATCCATTTATTGTTGGGTCTAACACCAAGGCAGCCAATCCTTCATGCTGGATGCTTGTTAGGTGATCCCTGTGATCAAAAGTGATCGGGCAGGCCAACCAGGGGTTGATCTTAGGGGTGACGGGCTCTACGGCTCGTGTGTCTCGGAGTGCATGTTTGCTTCTTCTCTTCGTCACGTGGATCACGTTTACTGTTTTAACCTCTGGTGGGAATTTTTCTGTCCCCCAGTGTTTTGCTGGCGAGGCTCATCCTCGTCTTCGCTTGGTGTATCCCGCCCCTTGTGTTCGGCGTTTAGTTTACCGGCCTGCTTGAAGACCCATCATTCTCTGTGGGTGTGATTTGCAGGTTTATCGGGGGTGCCGTGAATCTGACATAGTTTGTCTAGAATCTTATTTAGGCCGGACAGTCCATCTTTGCTACCTTTAGAAGGCTTTTCCCGTTGACCTGGTCGAGGGCCCCTGAATCCGGCGTTTACCGCCGTATTGTCTGGGTTGTCTTCTGTATTTCAACGCTTACTTTTACTGCACCGTGGTTTTCCGTTGCCATCCCTGACTTCGGATGTGCTTGGGTCGCTGGTGCTACTGCGGGCCAACCAGCTATCTTCACCCGTGCAAAAGCGGGTCATGAGACTTGTCAGGGCTGCCATTTTTCTCGACTTTTCTTGGCCAAGGTGTCTGGCGAGCCATTCGTCTCGGACGCTGTGCTTGAAAGCTGCTAAGGCTTCGGCGTCCGGACAGTCGACGATTTGGTTCTTCTTAGTGAGAAACCTGTTCCAAAGCTTTCGGGATGACTCTCCAGGCTGTTGAATTATATGACTTAAATCCTCTTCATCCGGAGGTCGGACATAGGTCCCTTGAAAATTAGCCCGAAAAGCATCCTCGAGCTCCTCCCAACTTCCAATGGAGTTTTCGGGGAGGCTTTTTAGCCAGTGCCGAGCTGGGCCTTTAAGCTTGAGGAGCAAGTACTTGATGGCGTGGAGATTGTCTCCGCGAGCCATATGAATATGGAGGATAAAGTCCTCAATCCAGACCCCAGGGTCTGTGGTCCCATCGTATGCCTCTATGTTCACTGGTTTGAATCCTTACGAAATTGTGGTCCAAAGACCTCATCGGTGAAACATAGGGGTGTGCGGCACCCTATATTTAGATTTATCAAGGCGTTCGGACGGTTGTGGTATTCGGTTTTGATATTGTGCCGTAGCGCGCTTCCTAGATCCATAGATGGATCTGGTCATGCTGGATTTTTGGCGCAAGTCCTCACGTAGGCCGTGTGTTGACTTATGTGCGGCCCTGTTAGCCGTTCTATCGCGGCCACGGGGTGGTTGATCCGACCGGTTGGCCATTTTATTTTTCGGCTGTGTGGGCTCTACGGCCTCGTCGTCGAATTCAGGCAATAGCTTGCGCTTTGGATAGCTCTTTGCGTGGTAACTTCCACCATGCATTTCTTCATTGTCGAGCACTTTGTTTCGTCTGTTGTTGAGTGTATTTTGTGCGTCCTTGAGCCTTTGCTTCTGCTTCTTCAGACTCCTCGCTGTGGCAATAAGCCTTCTGCGGAGGTCCTCTTGTTCCAAGTGCTTTTCCGGGATGATGTGCACATCTTCATCCGGACTATTTTCCTCCTCGGAGGTAGTTTTATGAGCTTTATCCTCGGCGTCACCGTGTTCGGACATCGGATCCGTACTACGTTCACCGTTTGTGGCTTCATTTTGCTCGCCATTGGTCGGTGTGGTCGCTGCTTCTCCGAGTCGACCGGGTGTTATTTTCTCTTCGTTATCATCGCTTTTGCCGAGGCGAGATTTAGAGTGGCGCCTACGTCGACGCTTTGTTTGCTTCTCGATGGAGCTGTTCTTCGCTGCTTCTTTTCGTTCCTCGTCATTGTTTTCTTTGGGTGTATCCACCATGTATATGTCATGTGATGAAGTGGCGGTCCAGCGCCCTGTGGGCGGTGGTTCCTGTTCGTCTCCTGCATCGTCGTCCATACTGTCGATGTCTTCGGAGTCGAGGTCGAGCATGTCGGTTAAATCGTCGACAGTGGCTACTAAGTGGGTGGTGGGTGGGTGGCGAATTTCTTCGTCGTCCGCATCCCATTCTAGCCGGACATAGTTCGGCCAAGGTTCTCCTGACAGGGAGAGAGACCTTAACGAATTTAGCACGTGCCAGAAGGGCGAGTGCTGAAAGATATCCGCGGAGGTAAACTCCATGATCGGCGCCGAATCGGATTCGATAGGTACGGGTGCTGGCGGCTCGAAGTCCGTGGCCGGGGACGAATCCAGTAGTTCGGCGTCACGGCTCTCGTGAGGAGTAAAGTCAGTATCCGGCTCTATCGCTGCTGAGAGTGCGGCCTCCATGGCGGGGTCTATCCGCCCGTCCTCGGATGGCGCAATTGGCTCCGGATTGAAGGCCGGAGTAGTTGCCGGTGCGATCTCCCGAACACTGTCCGACGGCAGAGCTAAATCATGCTCATCCTGAGTCAGCAGCGCACCTGGCATGGGCTTGGATCCATCGAAGATCAAGTCTCCGCGGATGTCGGCAGTGTAATTCAAGTTTCCGAACCTGGCCTGGTGGCCAGGGGCGTAGCTCTCGATCTGCTCTAGATGGCCAAGCGAGTTGGCCCGCAGTGCGAAGCCACGGAATACGAGGATCTGCCCGGGGAGGAAAACCTCACCCTGGACCGCATCGTTACCGATGATCGAAGGAGCCATCAGGCCTTGTGGTGACGACACAGTGGAACTTTCAATGAAAGCACCAATGTGTCAAAACCGACGGATCTCGGGTAGGGGGTCCCGAACTGTGCGTCTAAGGCGGATGGTAACAGGAGGCGGGGGACACGATGTTTACCCAGGTTCGGGCCCTCTCGATGGAGGTAATACCCTACTTCCTGCTTGATTGATCTTGATGATATGAGTATTACAAGAGTTGATCTACCACGAGATCGTAGAGGCTAAACCCTAGAAGCTAGCCTACGGTATGATTGTTGTTGTCCTATGGACTAAACCCTCCGTTTTATATAGACACCGGAGGGGGCTAGGGTTACACAGAGTCGGTTACAAGGGAGGAGATCTACGTATCCGTATTGCCAAGCTTGCCTTCCATGCCAAGGAGAGTCCCATCCGGACACGAGACGAAGTCTTCAATCTTGTATCTTCATAGTCCAGCAGCCGGCCAAAGGATATAGTCCGGCTGTCCGGAGACCTCCTAATCCAGGACTCCCTCAGCCACTGCCAGGCCCGCGCCAACCAAGCTTCCACCACCGTTCCCATGCAGCTGCCGGCCCAACCAGCTGGGCGGGCACCTGCGTGCCAACATGCAGCTCCCAGGCCAATTCAACGAGCGCCTGCATGGCAGCATGCAGCTCTTCGTGAAGGCTCCAACACTGCGCCACCTCAGCTGCCTGCCTGCCTACATGGCACCACGTGCCTCACTGGCCAGGGCGCGAGTCAAAGCGAGGAGGAGCGGCGACGGACGGGACGGGCCTCGCCCCCGTCCCCAATAAAGCAAGGGGACACCTAAGCTACGCATTAAATGTGTCTTGTCCTGTAATACGAGCGATAAGCTCAGGGCAGTGTACGCCTTTCCACCTCCTGTGTGCCACTGTGGCAGCCCCTTCCGACTATAAAAGGAGGCCCATGGCATACTAGAGAAGGATTCGACTCTTTCAAACCACGCACTCACTACAGCTAGTTCGAGAGCTCAAGAACTCTCTGAAATACACCCACCAAAGCAGGACTAGGGTTTTACGCATTCCCACGGCCCGAACCTGGGTAAACGATTCTTGTGTTGTCTACTAGCCCTGCTCTTCTCGCAACCCTGCGCCCCGGCAACCGTAGTAGGGATTCTTGTGATCCCATAGGTGTCGTTCCACACCGACAGAGAGTGAGTAATTCCTTCGTAGGCTCGCTGGTCTATGAGGAGTTGGATGAGATTCATCATGTAATCTAGTTAGTTTTATTAGGGCCTGATCCCTAGTATCCACTATGTTCTGAGATTGATGTTGCTATGACTTTGCCATGCTTAATGCTTGTCACTTTGGGCCCGGGTGCCATGATTTCAGATCTGAACCGTTTATGTTATCACAATTATATACATGTTCTAGATCCGATCTTGCAAGTTATAGTCACCTACTACGTGTTATGATCCGGCAACCCTGGAGTGACAATAGCCGGGACCACTCCCGGTGATGACCGTAGTTTGAGGAGTTCATGTATTCACCCTGTGTTAATGCTTTGTTCCGATTCTCTATTAAAAGAAGGCCCTAATATCCCTTAGTTTCCAATTGGACCCCGCTGCCACGGGAGGGTAGGACAAAAGATGTCATGCAAGTTCTTTCCATAAGCACGTATGATTATTTACGGAATACATGCCTACATTCTATTTATGAACTGGAGCTAGTGTCGTATCGCCCTAGGTTATGACTGTCACATGATGAATATCATCCAACAAATTACCGATCCAATGCCTACGAATTTATCTTATATTGTTCTTGCTAAGTTAATATTGCTATCGTTACTGCTGCACTCGCTACAAAACTACTACTATCACTGTTACCGTTACTATTGCTGCTACTACTATTATCAAAACTATCATATTACTTTGCTACTGATCACTTTGCTGCAGATAATTAATCTCCAGGTGTGGTTGAATTGACAACTCAGCTGCTAATACTTGCAATATTTGGCTCCCCTTGTGGCCAATCTATAAATTTGGGTCGAATACTCTACCCTCGAAAACTGTTGCGATCCCATATGCTTGTGTGTTATCACTTTCCACTGTGGACTAGAGCCCAGTCTGCCTAGCTCTTTTCTTTTTCTTTTCTATTTCTTTTTTACATTTCCAGTTTCCATTTCTGTTTTGACTTAATTTTTAATAGCATTTTAGTTTTATAAAATATGAAACTTGGGCCAATAATTATAATGCAATATTAGACACTGCCACAAAAAGTTTGAGAGCTATTTAAATTAGTTTGGATTTTTCATAAATTGGAAAAGCATTTAAAACATTGTTTTGGCCCATGTTCTAAGTGTTGAAGGGAATTTTAGTACTTTGTATAAGGTTGATTTCTCCACGACAATTACTCAGTGATTATTTGCAAAATTATGAACATTTTTGTCCTAATGTTTGGTGAAATAATTTTTGGACTTTATATTTTAAATTTGAAATTGAATTCAGAGGTTGAATTTGCAAAGAGGTTTGAATCAAAGTGATCAAGCACTGTTTAGCAAAGTGTCTTAGCATAATCAGAGAGGGTTACTGTAGCTTATTACATGGGTGTGTTACACTTCCCTTCTCATTTTAGTTGCAGCCATCATCTTATAAGCTGATCTGACAGAAAAGTTGCCACTTTTTCAAAATTCCATCATCTTATAAGCTGATCTGACAGAAAAGTTACTGAAGCTCCATTACCAATTCTCCTAATCAATCCTTGTTTTAGGACATCACGTCCCTCCACAATAGCTCTCCATATCTGGCTAGGGTGGTTCCCCAGTTCTGCATCTGGAATGGAACCAGCGGGAAAGTAGACAACCTTTAAAATTCTTGTGCTAAGCGATTCTAGTGTTTGAAGTATGCGCCATGCCTGCTTCGCTAATAAATACAAATTGAATAGTTCAAAATCCTTGAAGCCCAAACCCCACGGATACTTGGGTTGTGTCAAAGTATCCCAGGAAGCCCAACTGAGTTTACAATGTCCCTCTTTACTACCCCACCAAATTTTCCAGATTAACATATTCAGCTGCTCACATAAACCTCTAGGCAGCTTGAAACATGATATGGCACTGCTTGTGCAACAGACTTGAACATGACTTCCTTCCCGGCCGAGGACATAGTTTTCTCAATCCATCCTTGGACTCTGCTCCATAGATAATCTTTCAAATACTTGAAGGCACCGTTGTTCGATGAGCCCACATCAGATGGCATACCTAGGTATTTCTCGTTCAAGGTTTCATTTGGAACATGCAAAAAACATTTTTACTTCCTCTCTTGGCATTTTCTAGGCACCACTTAGCAAAGAATACAGAAGATTTATCATAGTTTATGCGTTGGCCAGATGCGTGACAAAAAGTGGTTATCAACTCGTTTACCTCATTACCCCGTCTTTGCTAATTTGCTCGGCCCATCACACACGTCGTTGGCCCTTGTGCGATATGGGCATCGCACACAACTGGTATGCCACAACCTCTGTGTGCTTGCAGTTTAACTACACATGTCTGATCCGTGTGGGCAGTGTGCGGTGTGAGCATGCGTATGGCCATAGTTTTTTTTCTTTCTTAAAACCATGTTGTGTGTGATGTGTTCTATTTATAGGGTTCTTTTTACGGGTGAAAAACTTGTATTAGTCAATGACAACAATATTACAATCCGCTAAGGTTAGCTCCACGAAAAAATGAGGGCCAGAACCAAGGTAAAGTCAGGGTTCTACCTTCCGTTCTTGCAAATTTCGCTAGGATATCGCTAACTTTATTCTGGTTTCGCCTAACGTGGGTAATACAACATTGACGAACAGACATCAAGTACTTAATCTCCTTTACTATAGAAGCATAAATCGATCTATCAAGGTCACGAGCTTGGATCAACTTCACACCAACAAGGGAGTCCATCTCAGTGATAACTGGAGAGTCGCAATGCAAGATAGACAAAGAGAAACCTTCCATGCACAGTGGCGGAGCGAGAAAAAAATGATCAGGAGGGCCAAGTGATGTAAAGAAACATGTTGGGGAGGGCCAAACAATGGGAAAATAATGTTTTAGCAGCAAATGATCACTAAGTATGCACTATTCATAAATAAATTATCAGTAAATAACTCATGTTAGGGGGGACCAGGGCCCTGCTGGTCCCCCTGTCTACGCCACTATCCATGCATGTACATAGTTCCGCCTCAAGAGCATCTCGACAAGAGAATTCCATAGACACACAAAATGTTTCAGAATTTTTGAACTTATAAATCTTCTGTAGAGAATTATAACTCCAAATAAAATACCATATTGATTTAGTTTAAAGTTCCAACCAATTCCTTAAAAATGTTTATGATTTTTGTTTGAGTCATAATCTCTTGCCAAAAAATAACTACATTAATGAAGGCATTTTGGTTTCATTGAAAAGATTTGGCCTTTGAATCTTGTTAAAAATATCTTATGAGGCTTTGAATTCCCTCAATTCAAGTTTAAAGAAATTTAAACATGATGCATTCATTCTTGGCTAGCCTAGTACTCATTATATTATGCTACTTATAATCAATAAATATTACACATATACAATAATCAAACCATATCTATTTTCATTTTTATTGTAATATTGTGAATTTAAATATGCATGTTTTATAAAACTAAATTTTTATTGATATTTATTACGAACCCGTATCAACTATCAATGTGCGGATTTCACACAGAAAATCCATTTCTCCAAAGGTGCTTTTCATATTAGCAGCGCGTCATCTTTTCTTTAAGAGTATTGAAGGGAATTATAAGCCCTAATCTTGAAGCGAATGGTGTGCCTGTGTGATTTGAAACCGCCCTACAAGCAAATGGCAACCTATGAACAACACATTCAATGAATGATCGGTACGCGTGGATACCTTGGAGGTACCTTCTATTTTGGTACTAGATCGGCGAAACATCTAGGAGAAATTCTCGTGGCTAGGGGTTTAATCTAGCTGCAGGAATCGACGACTCTTCATCAACATCTACTCTATTTTTGATGTGTTGTACCTGGTGAGTTGATCGTTGATCTGCACCTTCATTGTGTTTCTGGGTGAGCTCGCGTATTGTAATTTAAATTTTTGTGTAGCATGTTCCCCTAGAGGATAGATGTTGGTACCTTCTAAGTCTAATTTTCATGTTCTTGGTTGTTGTATTCCGTAGAGCTAAAAAACTAAATCTTTTGTGGACTATTTGTTTAGTCTAGTAGACTTGCATTTTTGCCTTGAACTATTGAAACCTTAAATGTTTACCACAACAAAATTCAATTCATTGCCCTACCACTGTGACACACAAGATTCATGTTCTAGAAGTACTTTATGGATGAACAACGTTTTGCAACTGCGTGTGATTGGCCTCATCACACATGCTTTTGAGTATGTCAGTGATTAGAGTCTTAAAAGACAAGGTATCTACAAGTGGTTCCTTTAGAAAGTACATTTTAAATCTCCATTGTGATTTGAACCCCGAACTATCAAAAAATATGCAATAAACGAACAAAACTAATATTTTTGTTGAATCGAGTCCAAATGCTCAATCATATATGACTAAATAGGCTATTCCCACTAAACTATTTATCTCAGTATGCAAACTTGCCATCTCAACATGCAACCATGCATGAAAAAAAGCCAACGTCAACATGCAATAGTGGGTCACATTGCATGGGAACTTTCATCATATTATGCTACTTATAAGTTATAATCAATAAATATTACACATAAACAATAATAAAAACCATATGTATTTTTATTTTAGTTTTAATATTTATATATTTTTTTAAAGGAAAGCAGTAGGGGAAGACCCCCACAGCGAGTTTTTATTTTAAATAATAAGAACCCAAATTCGCGCCCGTGAGGACTTGAACCTGGGTGGCTAGGTTGTACATGGGGAAATATCAGGTGCTCCCATCCTTGGGGTGCTCCCTATACTCCAAGTCTAAAACATGAATTTTAAATGTTTCAAAAATTCTGAAAATAAATGTGAATGTTCACAAGGAATGTGACTACACCTCCTAAAAATTTCAGGTCCAAACTCAAAATATATGTTAAGAAACAAAAAAGACAAATTCAGATGTGAATAGTGTCAAATGTTGCTTTTGTCTTTTTATGACCATATTCACCCTAGATTTCACATTTTTGTTTCTCAATGTACATTTAGAGTTTGGACCTGAAATTTTTAGGAGTTGTAGTCACATTCCTTGTAAACATTCATATATTTTTCTAGAATTTTTTGAAACATTTAAAATTGAATTTTTTGAAGTTGGACCATGGGGAGCACTCTAAGGATGGGAGTACTTGATATTTCCCCGGTTGTACATCCACTCCACTAGCCAAGTAGCTAGGCTCACTTCCTTAATATTTTATTGATATCAGCGTGTGGATTCCGCAAAAAAAGTTAAATTTTATTGAAAATATCACAACCAATCCCTGTATCAACTATCAACATGCGGATTCCGCAAAAAAAAGCTATCAGCGTGCGGGGTACTGTCTAGTTTATTCTATTGATTACGTGGAAGAGAGATCGCACAATTAATTAAGAAAAACCAGATAAAAACCGAGATTACAACTGCCTATATACCTAGAGTAGTAGCGACCGACATGGTCATATATACCTGCACATACATGTCACAAACTACTGCTCCAAATGTGCATTTCAGTGTAGTCGCGCGAGACGTCATCTTTTCCTTAAGATAAGAGTACTGAAAGGGAACCAGATGCCCTAACCCCAAAACGTATGACGTGCTTGTGTGACTTGAAACCGCCCTAGATCTACACGACTAGCTACGCACACATCTCCCTACAAAATAGAGCCGGTTTCCTGTTATATAACATGCCACAAGTAGTGCAAATAAGTTCAAAAATATGAAGTCTGTCAGCTTTCTTTTCGGCGTATGATGGTGCACACAAAAGGCCCGCCTTTTTGGGTTCAGAGGCTTCAGAAAGACAAAATCATGCATCGCCGCTGCCTCCTGCGCACGTACAAGTACGACCACAACACAGGCTTGTGTATGTGCCCCATTTTATCCATGTTTTAGGCCCATCGATTGATGGTTTTGCTGCATATGTATACGTGACAAAGGAGTGGCTCCAAGAGGGTGTGGACAAGCACGTAAGTCCTCGACGGATCTACCCCTTGCGGCGGCCGGACCCAGGCATGCATGCGGGCTCTGTATAGCGATAAAACGCCAGGCTGATGCTTTTTAACTTGTTGGCTCGGTTTCGGATGCAAAGCGCGCAGAGGCAGAAGCAGAAGTTGCTTTTGAATGTCTCCTCCGACGAGGCTCCTCTTGCCTCTCTCTACTGTGTCTTGGACTTGTTGACACAGGTCATATGGCACTGCACCTGCACGCGCTGCAGGCTGCAGCCATAGGCAGTGTTGCAGCACCGTAGTCCTTCTATCTCTCGGTATGCTCGCCATGCAATGCAACGCAAGCATGTCACCGGAAAAAAAAAGAAAAAGGAAAGTGGATTGGGGGAGAGAGACAGGGCTCTGAAACCCTGGAAGGACCATCCAGTCACGGGAGGAGAAAGGAGGCGGCCCGGCCTTTCTTAACCCCTTTCCATCTCATCATTTCTGCAAAGTACTACCGGTACAACATCATCAATCAGCGCCTTTAACTGCATGGTGCATGGTTCAAGTCGAAACAAAACTTGGAGCAGAATGCGTACGTACGTGGTACTACGTGAGAGCATGCAGCTGTAGAGACCACCGGCAGAATCATGGACACTGACTGGCCCCGAACAGCGAGTGCTCACAAGGCAACAGGGGAAGACGCCGACGGTGGGGGCAGCCTGGCCGCGGTACGTCGGGTGTCGGAGGAGTCCACAGCAACAACCCGAGGGCGAGAAGGACGTCCCATCCTCCTCCTTCTCCTTCATGTGCGTCCCTGCATGCATGCAGGCAGGCATGCGACTCTATCGCGCGCGTGTACATGCAATTAAGCTCTTCTTATAACCAGCGAGGGCTGTTGATGCACCTTGTCCTGATCGCTCGTACTACACGTGATCAGCTTGGTCCAGGGCGCCGACCGGGTTAGTTATTGCGTCGCATGCATGCCGAGTCCTAGGTGTAATCATGATGAAATCTTAAGCGCCGTCTTCATCTTGAACACGCATGCATTGCGCGAATATAACCCCTCCCCACGGCGAGTCGGCCATCGACCATATACTAAATCCAGAGAACTCGCATGCCTTCCGACCAAACGGTAAACAGTCCGTGCACATTCATTTCACGGGCCCTTACAGACTTAATTACAGAGTTACACCGCTCATCTCCGATTGTACCGGCACGCACGTCCAAACCTGGGCGCCTCGCGGCCGGCCGTTCGGCACTGCTGCATGCCCCGGCGGCACAGTGGCCCAAGTACGCGCGCGCCCGAGCTCCTCCGGCCGACCAGACGGGACAATAATCAATCAGGGCGAGCGCGCGCGGGCGACGGGGCGCGCCCGTGGTGGCGCCCTAGCACGTAGTACATGTACTCTCCGCTGTCCGAGCTAAGCGTAAGCGACAGTACCGCCCGAGGAGGGAACTGTTCCGCGACCCGTCAGGTGCGGCACCCTCGGCCGTCCTTGGCTTGGGCCTATCGTACGCGGCCGCGCTAGCTAGTCACGACGAGTTTTTACATTGGTGGTACGTAACATACGGGTGTGTCACGTACGTGCGCTTGGGCGGGCGGATGGTCCTGGCAAGGCGGGCGGGGCGTCGCTAGGGGACAGCCATCACTTGCCAATACGCCGCAGCGGGTGGGCAACGCGACGACGCTGCCCGGTTCCCCCCACCGGCCGATGCATGCATGAATGATACAGATGGTCCATGGGGATGCCGGAACGGTGGCACTGTGCATGGCGATGAGCGATGCCGATGCTGGTTACCAGGAGTAGATCGGTAGGCTAAGCGAGGCGGGGGGTGGCTCGCTCGGGGCTCGTGCATGCGTGGGTGTGTACACACATGTGACTTGCCGTGGCAGTGCCGCAAACTCCTTTTTACCGGAGGCAGGATGTAGCGGAGTGGCATCCACCCTCCACATGCTTTATGATCTATGCATAAGTAGGGCACATTCATATGTATAATCATGTATTGAGACATATGATCTTTTGTATATAACAAATCAACGCCGACTAAGAGGACCATGTCGGGAGAAGCATTACTTTTTGCAGTGGATTGTACGCATGCATGCAACATCTCTCCTCTCTCTCAAACAAATCCATGCATTTTACTTTTGGTTATATTTTTAGATGACCAATATTTTTTACAGCTTTGTACTATTATTTAAAATTTTCATATATTCAAATTCTTGAACATAAGATCTTTATAATGATACCAATCTTGAATATATATATCTAAACTAGTTTAATTTTTACTATTTCAATCATATCAAAATATTAATTTCACTCATTTCAAATTACAATTATCGGAATGATTGAAATCAGTTACTGAAATGATTGAAACACTTTTCCGAATATAGTTTTCTTTGTGAGTTTCATATTCTAGCTTGTGAAATTGTTTCTTCAATGGAGTAATTGTGATGTGTTTTACTGAAACTAATGAAATTTATCTTTTGTAATAAGTGTAATCAGTTTTTGAAAGAAGTGAAATATATTATTTCAATTGAGCGACTGTAGTGTGTTTTCTGAATGAGTGAAATGAGTTATTTGAAAAAGTGAAATATATCTTTTGGTGTGAAACAACTTTTTCATTGTGTGATACTGATATTTCTGTTGAGTGAAATATGTTTCAATATTGTTTTCATAAATATGAAGTGAAATTAGTTTCTCATATATTTTTGTAATGAGTGAAATCAGTTTTCTGAAACTAGTGAAATGGGTGAAATCTATAATTTGTAAATGAGTGCAGTGCGTTTTCTGAAATGAGTGAAATAAGTTATTTGAATAAAAGTGAAATAAAACCAATTTTTGTTGTGAAACTAATTTTTCAGTGTTTGAAACTGATATTTTTATGAGCGGAATAAATTTCAATATATTTCTTAAATTTGCAATGAAATTAGTATTGCAAATGAGAGTAATGTGTTTTTGAAATGTGTGAAATCTATTTTGAAACGAGTGAAATGATTTTTAACTTCTATTAGCGAAACAGTCAAAAACACTTTTATGAAATAGAGGATCAATCTTATGTTTTATGAAAGCGATATTAAAAGATAATTAAAATATAAAAATAAGAAATTAGTGAAATAGGTTTATTTAAAATATGTGAAATTGAGTATTTCAAACACGCCTAAGTTGCAGTCAAACACGCCTAAATTGAATATATTAAACTTCTATTTTACTACTATATCAAATATATCTATGTCTTTGTGAGTTTCATATTCCAGTTTGTGAAAATGGGCGAAACACTAGAAAAACTTGTATGAAATAGTGAAACAATTTAGTGTTTTATGAAAGTGATTTTAGGATAATTGAAACATATAATATAAAATATATTTCAAAAATATCCAAAATTGATCTTGTTATGTAGATCTTGTCACCACAAATTTAAATATACAAAAAGTTTCAATAATGGACATTTGGTTCAAAAGATATAAGTCATTGAAAATATGAGGATGAAAATAAAATGCATGTCATATGTATCCGGTGAGTGAATGCATGCATACATGCACCATTGTCTCTACTCTAACTCTCTCTCTTCTGTAAAAGCTGACAATATCTTACACTAGTACATGTATTGCTATGTGTAGTCTGATATCCGAAAAGAAAATATAAAACCTGCACTGATCTTGATGAAAATGACGGAGGGTGGTGAAGGAAATATGCCCTAGAGGCAATAATAAAAGTTATTATTTATTTCCTTATATCATGATAAATGTTTATTATTCATGCTAGAATTGTATTAACCGGAAACATAATACATGTGTGAATATATAGACAAACAGTATGTCACTAGTATGCCTCTACTTGACTAGCTTGTTAATCAAAGATGGTTATGTTTCCTAACCATGAACAAGGAGTTGTTATTTGATTAACAAGGTCACATCATTAGTTGAATGATCTGATTGACATGACCCATTCCGTTAGCTTAACAGTTGATCGCTTAGTATGTTAATGCTTTCTTCATGACCCATACATGTTCCTATAACTATGAGATTATGCAACTCCGTTTACGGAGGAACACTTTGGTACTACCAAACGTCACAACGAATCGGGTGATTATAAAGGAGTACTACAGGTGTCTCCAAAGGTACTTGTTGGGTTGGCGATTTCGAGATTAGGTTTTGTCACTCCGATTGTCGGAGAGGTATCTCGAGCCTTCTCGGTAATGCACATCACTTAAGCCTTGCAAGCATTACAACTAATGAGTTAGTTGTGAGATGATGTATTACTGAACGAGTAAAGAGACTTACCAAGAATGAGATTGAACTAGGTATTGGATACGGACGATCGAATCTCGGGTAAGTAACATACCGATGACAAAGGAACAACGTATGTCGTTATGCGGTTTGACCGATAAAGATCTTCGAAGAATATGTAGGAACCAATATGGGCATCCGTGTTCCGCTATTGGTTATTGACCGAGAATGGTTCTAGGTCATGTCTACATAGTTCTCGAACCCGTAGGGTCCGCACGCTAACGCTTCGATGATGAGTTCATAATGAGTTTATAAGTATTGATGCACGAAGGTTGTTCGAGTCCGGATGTGATCACGGACATGACGAGGAGTCTCGAAATGGTTGAGACATAAAGATTGATATATTGGAAGCCTACATTTGGACATCGGAAGTGTTAGGGTGAAATCGGGATTTTATCGAGTACGGGAGGTTACCGAACCCCGGAAATCTATGGGCCTTAATGGGCCATGGGAGAAGAGGAAGGGCAGGCCAAGGTGGGCTGCGCGCCCTCCCCTCTAGTCCGAATAGGACAAGGAAGGGGGGGCGCCCTTCCTCTTCCCTCCTCCAATCCTAGTCCAACTAGGAGAGGGGAGTCCTACTCCGGTGGGAGTAGGACTCCTCCTTGTCGCGCCCCCTAGGGCCGCCACCTCCCCTTGGCTCCTTTATATACGGGGCAGGGGCACCCCAAGACACAAGTTGATCTACGGATCGTTCCTTAGCCGTGTGCGGTGCCCCCTCCACCATATTCCACTTGGTCATATTGTCGCGGAGCTTAAGCGAAGCCTCGCGCCGGAGAAGTCATATCGTCATGAGCTTAGGCGAAGCCCTGCGTCGGTGGAGCATCAACATCGCCACCACGCGTCGTCAGGTCGGAACTCATCCCGACACTTTGCTGGATCGAGTCCGGGATCGCCATCGGGCTGAACGTGTGCGTAACTCGGAGGTGCCGACGCTCGGTGCTTGGATCGGTCGGATCATGGAGACGCACGACTACATCAACAGCGTTGTTATAACGCTTCGCTTTCGGTCTCACGAGGGTACGTGGATGGACACTCTCCTCTCGTTGCTATGCCATCACCATGGTCTTGCGTGATCGTAGGAAATTTTTGAAATTACTACGTTCCCCAACAAATGGCATCCGAGCCTGGTTTTATGCGTTGATGTCATATGCACGAGTAGAACACAAGTGAGTTGTGGGCGATACAAGTCATACTACCTACCAGCATGTCATACTTTGGTTCAGCGGTATTGTGAGATGAAGCGGCCGGACCGACATTACGCCAGACGCTTACGCGAGACTGGTTTCACCGCCCGAGCACTCGTTGCTTAAAGGTGACCGGCGGGTGTCTGTCTCTCTCACTTTAGTTGAATCGAGTGTGGCTACGCCCGGTCCTTGAGAAGGTTAAACGGAGTCTATTTGACGAAGTATCGTTGTGGTTTTGATGCGAGGTAAGAACGGTTCTTGCTCAGCCCGTAGCAGCCACGTAAAACTTGCAACAACAAAGTAGAGGACGCCTAACTTGTTTTTGCAGGGCATGATGTGATGTGATGTGGTCAAAACGTGATGCTATATTTTATTGTATGAGATGATCATGTTTTGTAACCGAGTTATCGGCAATGGCAGGAGCCATATGGTTGTCGCTTATTGTATGAAATGCAACGCCATGTAATTGCTTTACTTTATCACTAAGGAGTAGCGATAGTCGTAGAAGCAATAGTTGGCGAGACGACAACGATGCTACGATGGAGATCAAGGTGTCGCTACCGGTGACGATGGTGATCATGACGTGCTTGCTTCAGCGATGGAGATCACAAGCACAAGATGATGATGACCATATCATATCACTTATATTGATTGCATGTGATGTTTATCCTTAATGCATCTTATCTTGCTTTGATTGACGGTAGCATTATAAGATGATCTCTCACAAAATTATCAAGAAGTGTTCTCCCGAGTATGCACCGTTGCGAAAGTTCTTCGTCTTTGAGACACCACGTGATGATCGGGTGTGATAGGCTCTACGCTCAAATACAACGGTGCAAAATAGTTGCGCACGCGGAATACTCGAGTTAAACTTGACGAGCCTAGCATATAACAGATATGGCCTCGGAACACGGAGACCGAAAGGTCGAACGTGAATCATATAGTAGATATGATCAACATAGTGATGTTCACCATTGAAACTACTCCATCTCACGTGATGATCGGACATGGTTTAGTTGATTTGGATCACGTAATCACTTAGATGACTAGAGAGATGTCTATCTAAGTGGGAGTTCTTAAGTAATATGATTAATTGAACTTTAATTTATCATGAACTTAGTCTGGTAGTATTTTGCAAATTATGTTGTAGATCAATAGCTCGCGTTATTGCTTCCCTGTGTTTTTATATGTGTTCCTAGAGAAAATTGTATTGAAAGATGTTAGTAGCAATGATGCGGATTGGATCCGTGATCTGAGGTTTATCCTCATTGCTGCACGTAAGAATTATGTCCTTGATGCACCGCTAGGTGACAGACCTATTGCAGGAGCAGATGCGACGTTATGAACGTTTATTAGCTCAATATGAGCGATATGACGTTATGAACGTTTGGCTAGCTCAATATGATGACTACTTGATAGTTTAGTGCACCATGCTTAACGGCTTAGAATCGGGACTTCAAAGACGTTTTGAACGTCATGGACCATATGGATGTTCCAGGAATTGAAGTTAATATTTCAAGCAAATACCCGAGTTGCGAGATATGAAGTTTCCAACAAGTTCTATAGCTAAAAGATGGAGGAGAATCGCTCAACTAGTGAGCATGTGCTCAGATTGTCAGGTACTTCAATCGCTTGAATCAAGTGGGAGTTAATATCCCGATAAGATAGTGATTGACAGAATTCTCTAGTCACCATCACTAAGTTACTAGAACTTCGTGATGAACTATAGTATGCAAGGGATGACGAAAACGATTCCCGAGCTCTTCCTGATGTTGAAATCGACGAAGGTAGAAATCGAGAAAGAGCATCAAGTGTTGATGATTGACAAAACCACTAGTTTCAAGAAAAAGGGCAAAGGGAAAGAAAGGGGAATTTCAAGTAGAATGACAAGCAAGTTGTCACTCCCATGAAGAAACCCAAAGCTGAACCAAAGCCTGAAACCGAGTGCTTACACTGCATAGGAAATGGTCATGAAACGGAAATACCCCAAATGTTTGGTGGATAAGAAGGATGGCAAAGTGAACAAGAGTATATTTGATATACAGGTTATTGATATGTGCCTTACTAGTGTTTATAGTATCCCCTGAGTATTTGATACTTGTTCGGTTACTAAGATTAGTAACTCAAACAGGAGTTACGAGAATAAACAGAGACTAGTTAAAGGGAAGTGAAGATGAGTGTTGGAAGTAGTTCCAAGATTGTTATGATCATCATCGCACACTCCCTATACTTTCGGATTAGTGTTAAACCTAAATAAATGTTATTTGGTGTTTGCGTCGAGCATGAATATGATTTGATCATGTTTATTGCAAAACGGTTATTCATTTAAAGTCAAAGAATAATTGTTGTTCTGTTTAAATGAATAAAACCTTCAATGGTCATACACCCAATAAAAATAGTTTGTTGGATCTCGATCGTAGTGATACACATATTCATAATATTGATGCCAAAAGATGCAAAGTTAATAATGATAGTGCAACTTATTTGTGGCACTGCCGTTTAGGTCATATTGGTGTAAAACGCATGAAGAAACTCCATGCTGATGGACTTTCGGAATCACTTGATTATGAATCACTTGATGCTTGCGAACCATGCCTTATGGGCAAGATGACTAAAGACTCTGTTCTCCGGAACAATGGAGCGAGCAAATGACTTATTGGAAATAATACATACTGATGTATGCGGTCCGATGAGTGTTAAAGCTCACGGCAAGTATCGTTATTTTCTGACCTTCACAAGATGATTTGAGCAGATATGAGTATATCTACTTAAATGAAGCACAAGTCTGAAACATTTGAAAAGTTCAAATAATTTCAGAGTGAAGTGGAGAATCATCGTAATAAGAAAATAAAGTTTCTACGATCTGATCGTGGAGGAGAATATTTGAGTTACGAGTTTGGCCTTCATATAAAACAATGTGGAATAGTTTCACAGCTCACGCCACATGGAACACCATAACGTAATGGTGTGTCCGAACGTCATAACCGTACTTTATTTTGATATGGTGCGATCAATGATGTCTCTTACCGATTTACCAATATCGTTTTGGGGTTATGCATTAGAGACAGCTGCATTCACGTTTAATAGGGCACCATCTAAATCCGTCGAGGCGACACCGTATGAACTATGGTTTAACAGTAAACCTAAGCTGTCGTTTCTTAAAGTTTGGAGTTGTGATGCTTATGTGAAAAAGGTATCACCTGATAAGCTCGAACCCAAATCGGAGAAGTGCGTCTTCATAGAATACCCAAAGTCAACTATTGGGTACACCTTCTATCACAGATCCGAAGGCAAGTTTTTCGTTGCTAAGATGGATCCTTTGTAGAGAAGGAGTTTCTCTTGAAAGAAGTGAGTGGGAGGAAAGTAGAACTTGATGAGGTAATTGTACCTTCTCCCTTATTGGAAAGTAGTTCATCACAGGAATCAGTTCGATGATTCCTACACCAATTAGTGAGGAAGTTAATGATGATGATCATGAAACTTCAGATCAAGTTGCTACCAAACCTCGTAGGTCTTCCGAGTAAGATCCGCATCGAGTGGTACGGTAATCCTATTCTAGAAGTCATGTTACTAGACCATGATGAACCTACGAACTATGAGGAAGCGATGATGAGCCCAGATTCGCGAAATGGTTTGAGACCATGAAATCTGAGATGGGATCCATATATGAGAACAAAGTGTGGACTTTGATGGAGTTGCTCGATGATCGGCAAGCCATATTATATAAATGGATCTTCAAGAGGAAGACAGATGCTGATAGTAGCATTACTATCTAAAAGCTCAACTTGTCGCAGAAAGGTTTTCGACAAGTTCAAGGTGTTGACTACAATGAGATTTACTCAAGCTGTAGCGATGCTTATGTCTGTCCGAATCATGTTAGCAATCGCCACATTTTATGAAATCGGCAAATGGATGTCAAAACTACATTCTTTAATGGATTTATTAAAGAAGAGTTGTATATGATGCAACCAAAAGGTTTTGTCAATCCTAAAGGAGCTAACAAAATGTGCAAGCTCCAATGATCCATCTATGGACTGGTGCAAGCATCTCGAGTTGGAATAAACGCTTTGATAGTGTGATCAAAGCATATGGTTTATACATGACTTTGGAGAAGCCTGTATTTACAAGAAAGTGAGTGGGAGCACTACAGCATTTCGATAAGTATATGTGAATGACATATTGTTGATCGAAATAATGTAGAATTATTCTGCAAAGCATAAAGGAGTATTTGAAAGGAGTTTTTAAAAGAAGGACCTTGGTGAAGCTGCTTACATATTAAGCATCAAGATCTATTAAGATAGATCAAGACACTTGATAAGTTTTTCAATAAGCACATACCTTGTCAAGATTTTGAAGTAGTTCAAAATGGAACAGTCAAAGAAAAGTTCTTGCATGTGTTGCAAAGGTATGAAATTGAGTAAGACTCAAAACCCGACCACGGCAGAAGATAGAAAGAGAATGAAAGTCATTCCCTATGCATCAGCCATAGGTTCTATAAAGTATGTCATGTTGTGTACTGATCTATTGCATACCCTACCACTAAGCTTGGCAAGGAGTGCAATAGTGATCTAGGAGTAGATCAATGGACAGCGGTCAAAATTATCCTTAATAGAATAAGGATATGTTTCTCGATTATGGAAGTGAAAAAGGTTAGTATGCCGTAAAAGGTTACGTCGATGCAAGTTTTAACACTAATCTAGATGACTCGAGTCTCAATCTGGATACATATTGAAAGTGGGAGCAATTAGCTAGAGTAGCTCCGTGCGAGCATTGTAGACATAGAAATTTGCAAAATACTTACGGCTCCGAATGTGACAGACCGTTGACTAAAATTATCTCACAAGCAAAACATGATCACACCTTAGTACTCTTTGGGTGTTAATCACATAGCGATGTGAACTAGATTACTGACTCTATTAAACCCTTTGGGTGTTGGTCACATGTCGATGTGAACTATGGGTGTTAACCACATATAGATGTGAACTATTGATGTTAAATCACATGGCGATGTGAACTAGATTATTGACTCTAGTGCAAGTGGGAGACTGAAGGAAATATGCCCTAGAGGCAATAATAAAAGTTATTATTTATTTCCTTATATCATGATAAATGTTTATTATTCATGCTAGAATTGTATTAACCGGAAACATAATACATGTGTGAATATATAGACAAACAGTATGTCACTAGTATGCCTCTACTTGACTAGCTTGTTAATCAAAGATGGTTATGTTTCCTAACCATGAACAAGGAGTTGTTATTTGATTAACAAGGTCACATCATTAGTTGAATGATCTGATTGACATGACCCATTCCGTTAGCTTAACAGTTGATCGCTTAGTATGTTAATGCTTTCTTCATGACCCATACATGTTCCTATAACTATGAGATTATGCAACTCCGCTTACGGAGGAACACTTTGGTACTACCAAACGTCACAACGAATCGGGTGATTATAAAGGAGTACTACAGTGTCTCCAAAGGTACTTGTTGGGTTGGCGATTTCGAGATTAGGTTTTGTCACTCCGATTGTCGGAGAGGTATCTCCGTGCCTTCTCGGTAATGCACATCACTTAAGCCTTGCAAGCATTACAACTAATGAGTTAGTTGTGAGATGATGTATTACGGAACGAGTAAAGAGACTTACCGTAACGAGATTGAACTAGGTATTGGATACCGACGATCGAATCTCGGGTAAGTAACATACCGATGACAAAGGGAACAACGATGTCGTTATGCGGTTTGACCGATAAAGATCTTCGAAGAATATGTAGGAACCAATATGGGCATCCAGGTTCCGCTATTGGTTATTGACCGAGAATGGTTCTAGGTCATGTCTACATAGTTCTCGAACCCGTAGGGTCCGCACGCTTAACGCTTCGATGACAGCTCATAATGAGTTTATAAGTATTGATGCACCGAAGGTTGTTCGGAGTCCCGGATGTGATCACGGACATGACGAGGAGTCTCAAAATGGTCGAGACATAAAGATTGATATATTGGAAGCCTACATTTGGACATCGGAAGTGTTCCGGTGAAATCGGGATTTTTACGAGTACCGGAGGTTACCGAACCCCGGAAATCTATGGGCCTTAATGGGCCATGGGAGAAGAGGAAGGGCAGGCCAAGGTGGGCTGCGCCCCCTCCTCCCTCTAGTCCGAATAGGACAAGGAAGGGGGGGGGCGCCTCTTCCTCTTCCCTCCTCCAATCCTAGTCCAACTAGGGAGGGGAGTCCTACTCCGGTGGGAGTAGGACTCCTCCTTGGCGCGCCCCCTAGGGCCGCCACCTCCCCTTGGCTCCTTTATATACGGGGCGGGGGCACCCCAAGACACAAGTTGATCTACGGATCGTTCCTTAGCCGCAGGCGGTGCCCCTCCACCATATTCCACTTCGGTCATATTGTCGCGGAGCTTAGGCGAAGCCTGCGCCGAAGAAGTCATATCGTCATGAGCTTAGGCGAAGCCTGCGTCGGTGGAGCATCAACATCGCCACCACGCCGTCGTCTTGTGGAACTCATCCCCGACACTTTCTTTGGATCGAGTCCGGGATCGCCATCGGGCTGAACGTGTGCGTAACTCGGAGGTGCCGACGTTCGGTGCTTGGATCGGTCGGATCGTGGAGACGACGACTACATCAACCGCGTTGTTATAACGCTTCCGCTTTCGGTCTACGAGGGTACGTGGACGGACACTCTCCCCTCTCGTTGCTATGCCATCACCATGGTCTTGCGTGATCGTAGAAATTTTTTTGAAATTACTACGTTCCCCAACAGGTGGATCAAGCACCGGTACATCCCGGCTCCGGTAAAAAAACTTAGTCGGTGGCAGTGCCAGCATGCTATGTCTCTGCGCGCAATCTGATGATGGATCTGCTTTCGGGTTGGCTTGGGTCGGGGCCGACTTGTCCTGCCCTCGTTAACGTACTGTGCCACGATCCGCGCGAGCCTGTGAAAGCTGTACTGTGTGTTCGCTCATGCATGTGCCTCTGGGAGTGCTGTACATACTGCTGTACATACTACTTGGGCTAGCTAGCTAGCTAGCAGGTGGCGGTAATTCGCAGGCAGCTCTAGTTGTGCTCCTTCGGGCGTGTCATTCGGCTGTGAGCTTGTGATACGGTACCACGTTACGGCAGCAGCGAGCGATTCATTGCGTGAAAACTGTACCGACAGTGTTCGTGTATCAAGATCAATGCGGCTCAGCCGGGCACGCACGCCGGACGCCCGCAAGATCCCTTATCTCCGGCGGCGACTGATCTGGCGCCGTGAAACGAGAAATTCTATCAGATTATATGGTCTAGTGCAATTTAGTTTCATTGGATGTTAACTTGTCTATCGTTAGCGGCAATATTTCCATGCTGGCAATGCTGTCACGTGGGTGAATAAAAGTCTCACAGCTCTATCCCCGTCATAGTATAATCACCGACGCGATAGGCACCAAGGAGCCTGCGATTTTACGGCCTCGTGGATTGTCAACTTTCTACTGGTGTCAAGTTTGGTGTGCTCGGTACTTCTCATGTTTCGTTCTTTTGAGCTCGCAAGCTTCTTCCGCGATATTATAAGATGCATCCTCGGTTCGATAACCTAGCTTAAGGGCTGTGACCGTAGCCATCAAACGTTCAATGATCATAGGTTCCGCATATTGGGGGTAGGTGACTCAATGTGCTCTTCAAAACCTTGAGGCTAGTCTGACTTGTGCAAGTTTCGTCATATGTGATCTTTTCACCGGATCCTAGAAAATAGAAGAAAGTCCAGATGCAAAAGATGGAACTAAAGTTGATGGGTTTGAAGGTCCTCGATGTATTTTTGGTATAAGGGATCTATGTCGTTCCATCTGCATTTTATTTTCATCGTTCTAGAGTACTTTGTTTAGTTTATAAAAGACGTTGTATCGTTTACTAAATGAAAGAGAAGAGCATCAATGATTCCTTGTTAGTTCAATTGTCTATCACTCCCTGACGTTGCAAAATTTTCATTGTGCCTAAATATAGTTTTATTACGTAAAAATGCATGGTCTAGGCTTGGTTTACTTCCTTTTATTTGTCGATCGATTTTACGAGTCAAATGTACCAACCGGAACATTGGATCTATACAATCATCTATGCGAAACAGTTTACACTTTTTTTTGCGGAAAACTCGAAAAATCCACTTAATATAAACAACCCCCCCCCCCCAAAATTGTGCTCAAATGATTTGAACTAAAAACATCTAGAGTTTTTTAATGAAATGTGTATATCTCTAAACATATTGTTCTAATTTCACCTCAAAATCATCAATATTTGATGAGAAAATCAGTTCTTGAGTTACCGTTAGATTTCTCTATCTAATTTGAATGTTCATGACATTCTTTAAACAATTTTTGACAACAACCTTAATTATTTTCTAAGAACATTTAAGATGAAGTTTTAGAAGTAGAGTTAGGGAATTATGCTTAATTTTCTATAGTTTCTGTCTGATTAATCCAAGAAATATGTGCTTGCAGATTTTTTTTATAGAAATGTTTTGTAACTAATTCTATCCTAAACATTTTATTTTGCGTTTCGGCTGAAAGCTGAACAAAACATGTAATTCCGCTATTTTTTAACATATATTTTTGAACGTATATTTTTGAACAACTTGAACTTTCAGACAAAAATTGGGACGAAAAATCCATATAAATGTACTTCTAAATTATTCATGTTTTGTAACCTAGAACTTGAACTTAGAATGGGAATTATACTTGAATTTTTGTAGCTTCAGCAACTTTTTGTACACAATTTAGATTTTCAATGAGAATTCGGGACATATATTTTAGAATAATTTTTCTCCTAAATTCTTGATGAATTTTAGCTGAAGTTTTGACACATTAGAGTGACAGAGGTATACTTGTTTTCGCAAAAAAAGAAGAAGAAGGATACTTGATTTTATGTAATAGTTTCCAGATTTTTCTGAACAACATGGAGTTCCATTGCTGAGGCGGGGCCATGTAGGACAAAACCAGACACAAAATTGGCAAGGGACCTTTTTACTGCTTTTAAAAGTTAGGGTTGTTTATAAAAATGATTTTGCTTCGGAGGGTTTTAACTTCACCTACAAACAAAAAACCTAAAATTCAAGTGAATGGGTCCTGAGAGCGACTATATGTGTACCGACCTAGTGAACGAATGATCGATTGAAACTTCATTAGTTTTCACTCGTAACTCTGATTGGGATCTCATTCTCATGTCATGTGTATACAAAAAGGATCATCCTCACTTATTAGCACTGGTGCTTCCCCTCCGTAGAAGCTATTCATATAGAAAAGAGACCCGGCCAACCACTACATTCCGTAGATTGGCAGCACCCTGCCTGCCCCAGCTGGCCCGAGGGAATAAACAAACTCATCGTTCTAACCATCCTGTCGAGCATCCACGCCCGCGTGGACCCTTAATCCGCTGTTCCAGTGACGGAATCTGATCAGAACCCGTCATGATTTGATCGGTCGGCGACGGCCGGAGACTCCCAGCCCCAGAGTCGTTTTCAGGGACGCACTTACAGTAGAAAGCTTCTCATGTGACGATGATGATGATAATCTCCGCCGCGCTAACTAATTTCCCGTTTGGTCTTTGGATCGATCGACCGTAGGCACAATTTTCCACACCAATTCCGCGCCCAGATATAGCAGATCGATCCGTCTCCGTCTCACACACACGTAATATCGTAAGACTGAAACGCTTCTCTTCCTGTAGAATTTGCTCTGCGTCGTCATGTCATGTGGTAAGAGAAGAAGACGGTTCGGAAACGGGTCTTGCCGAGCTTCCGCGTTGCCACGGCAAGTACAGTTTTGGCAGCGGCAGACTGATTACAAGTGAAAATCGATCACGATATGTTTGCACTCCTGCAGGTTGTCAAATCAAAGAGCGAGGAACCACGGATTCCTTTTGACTAACAATGACTTCAGGTTCTTACCTATGTCTATATATTAGCTAAATTATTAGGTGAAGATAAACAGATAGCGGGGGAAGACAGTACTAGCGGTAGTGGAGCAAAAACGCGAGGTCGGCTGAGAGGCCGCTCGCTGTCTAAATGTGCCCCGTACGTGTCTCGTCTAACGACAGTACTCGTGAGGTGTGACAAAGAAGTTGCCATACGAAACGCGAACACATCTCTGTTTACCAGAATAGCCTCTCCATGGATTGTTTCCCGAAAAATAAAATGTTGAAATATTAGGCAAGTTCATGATTAATTCCAGTAAATAATTCATGACTAAAAGAGATACTAGCATGTAATAATCTAGCAAACTAGAAGAACAGCAAGACATGCATAACAGCAGCAAACACGTAACAATAGCTGTAGAAACAGACATGAACAGAGGATGTTGGACGTACTGATCGTTAGCTATTATGGGTGCGACAGTGTTGATGACGATGTTGGTGACGATCTGCTACTGACGGCGATGAATATGACGATGAGTAGCACCGCCCGACTTGGACGGAAGACGACCCGTGATGACGAATTTGAGCAGTCGCGAACAGCGCTTCCCAAAAACCTAATTCGTCCTCTCCCGGTGCAGGATCGCAAAGACGAACGGTTCCGGAGTGGGATGGAGTAGACTACGATGGCGGCGTAAGTTGTGAGATGAGGCAAAACCCTAGGTGTTTTTCGGTATATCTCTGGCCGCAGCCGGTAGCTGTATATATATTAGGACCAGAGGCGGTATTGTGTCGCGACCACAATCCCAAACCGACTCGGTTTCTAATTCGTATACTTACCGGACAAAAAAAGCTGCGCTCCTGCAAGGAGACGGACCGGATTTCGGCGGACCATTCACGCGCATGTCGCATGTACGCCTCGCCTCGGCCAGCCGAGCCGAGCGAGCACGCGCGTGTGGTTTTCCCTTTCTCTTCTCACACACTACTTAGAGTGGTGGAGAGAACCCACTATATAAAGAGGTCCAACTCTTCTTTAACTTTCAAGATGGGACTAAACTTAGCACCACCATTTGCCATTTTACACATGGGCTTTGAGATTTCAGAAATTGCTATGGGCCTAGCCCATTAATTCTAACATAAAACCCTAGAAACCCTACGATTTCTTGCACATATCCTCTCATCACATGCTTTTCAGGCGGCCTGTACCTTAACAACGACACTGTCATCTGTTCCGGCAGCAGCTAGCAAGCTACTCCAGCTAGGTCACGACGGGCCGAAACAAACGCATCAGCATCAGCAGCAGCAGCAGGAGGGAGTATAGCTAGCAGCAGTACTCAGTACATTCACACGGCTAGCTATACGTAAGGAGGCGTGGAGGAAGAAACAAGCGAGAGGACCAGCTAGGAATGGAATGGAATCATGCCGGCTTGACCGTTTTCCACTCTCATTCCAGGATATATGATGCGTGTGTGCGTGTCGCGCCGCGAGCTCACTAGCTCAGCGGAGAAGGCCGGTAACGTGCGTCCATGGAGAAGCACTGATGAAGCCTGCCTGCATGTCGTGGCCTGCAAGCTCCCGCTCTAGCTAAAAGAGGAAACAAAGGTTCCTATTCCCTCATTATTCCATTCTCCGGCTGCGAGGCCGGCCATGGATTCGAGCCCTAAGGAGAATGCCCGAGAATAACTCCGGGATATGTAGCAGGCCATGAGGCTGACATCTCACGCACAGGGAGGGAAAGGGGGGAGAGACACGGACGGGACCATGGCGTCTACTGTACTACGCGGCAACAGTATAGGTCACAAGTCTACAATAACCTTCTCTGTCTGTCTCTCTCAATGTGGATCTGTCATCACTCATTTCTTACGTAACCTGTCCGGTTGGACTAGTTCATACGCTGTAAAGAAAGGCAAGTTGTGTATATCTTGCTCTTTTCTCGACACCCTGAGCAGGTTTGTTAATTAACAAATTCTTAATATTTAGTCTTTTGGGAGCTTCTGTAGATACTAGATCATCTGGTCAAAAATTTCATGTATCTAACCTGTATACTACGGGTCCAGGCTAGTCTGTGTATAGTGTATATCGGATTCGGGGCTCCGCTGACCCAAGTTAGATTCGAACTCTGGGGTGCGTGCGAAGAACTCAACCTCTCGGCCTACCAACTCATCGATCTCACGGCCTAGCTCAAGGGACTGGTGAAGAAGGGACAAGACGGTTTACCCAGGTTGGGGCCACCTTACGGTGTAATACCCTACTCCTGCTTTATGGTGGATTAGCCTCGAGGTGGGTTGAGGATGAACTAGTACAATGGAAGAACAACCTCAGGAGGTGTGTTCTTGTGCTTGTGGGGGTGTGGATGGTCTGGTTCCTCCGTCGTCTCCCCCCTCTATGGTGGTGGCTAGGCTATACTTATAATGGTCCTGGTCCTCTTCCCCTAAAATGAAGGCGGGAAAGGATCCCACAACGACCAAATTCGAAGGGAGACAACTAGTACATCGTATCCTGGCTAAAGGTGGTCTGCGCCTGCAAAGCCCTCTAGTCCTGACGTCGTAGTGGGCTCGGCGATGACCTCCGTCCTGCCATCCTGGCGGTCTTGGTCTTGTAGCATGGAAATGGAAACCTTTGGTTGATTCCTCGGGACTCCGCGCCTGCGCTTGTCTCTTTAGCACCAAAGAGAAACCTGCTGCACTGCGCCCGCTGGCGCCCGCCTGGCTTTGGTCGTCATGGCTTGCGTCATCTGAAACTCACGAGGTGAGGGCTCGCACGGAAATCTTCGCTCCTCAGGAGCCAGCCTAAGGAGGCTACTCCTTCTAGAGGTCTTGGCGTCGCCCGCCACGCAAGGCTTGTCCCCTCGCGAGGGTCTTGTGTTGTTGGTGCTGAAGATGGGCCGTACCAGGGCGCCGATTGAGCCATGCCTTGGGCTGCAGGCAGGCAAGTCTGGGTACCCCGGTTCCCAGAATGCCG
Source organism: Aegilops longissima (assembly GCA_021605205.1). NCBI lineage: Eukaryota > Viridiplantae > Streptophyta > Magnoliopsida > Poales > Poaceae > Aegilops > Aegilops longissima. Next base: position 662,181,072 of record CM038677.1, on the reverse strand, counting down.
ACAGTAGCCCCCGGCCCAAGGCGCGCTCGGCCTTGGCTTCGAGGGGAAGCCAAAGGGCAAGGGCGAAGCGCCGCGGGCCCCAACCGCCTGCGGACCAGGTCGACGTGTGGCGCTTGATGGGACGTGGGCAGCTCCGCTTCCCCACGCTGCCTCGGCAACCGTTCGACTTGACGAGAGCCTGCTGCATGCAAAAAGATCATATTTACCGGGGATCATGGAGACCGGCGGTTGGCCTCCCTCTGGCTATAAATGAGAGGAGGGGCAGAGCCCCCTGCTCATCTCCATCTTCTCGCCGCTTGCTCCTTCCGCCTTCTTATTTTCTCGTCATCTCGTTGCGGCACCCATGGCGCCGATGAGGAGGTTTTCAGCGGCGGAGAAAGGGAAGGCCCCCCAAGGAGGGCCAGGCTCGCCGCCGCCCAAGAGAGGCCGTGGGCGGCCCCGGAAGCACGCGGCGACTCTTGCGGCGGCCCCTCGGGGGCGCGGGCGTGCTTCTTCGGTGGTCGGCGCCGCCTCTAGCAGCCGCGGCGGGGCTTCTTCTAGCGGCAGGGGCTGCCGCGGACGGGGCTACCTCAGCGATGGGTGAAGGCGTGCCGCGATCGTCTGGCCGCCATGACCGTGCTCCCAGTTGGTCGATGCGCCCCCAGAGTTCGTCGTGTGGATGGAGAGGCCAGCAGGCATCTGGCTCCAGCTTCCGCGTTCCTTTGCGAGCGTGCTGCTGGCCAGAGGGCCTGGTGGCCTCTGGCTGCAGGTCGACGGCTGCTGCAGCAAGGCCTCGTGGGTGGATGTCGAGGTCACCGCCGCTGGCAATGTGTTCCTAAACCGCGGGTGGCAGCCATTTGCCCATGCGCGCGGCCTGCACGGGAGGTGCACCCTCCATTTCAGGTACGACGGAGTCGCGACCCTCTATGTCAGAGTCTTTAGGGGAAGGGCCAACGCCTGGGGTGCTTCCCGAAGAGCGACAGCGACGACGAGGGCAATGGTTACGGCGCCGCCGTTGGTGGTGAGGTTGCCCTTGGCGACGGTCGCACCTCCTCCAGCAGCGGGGGCTCTTCTTCTGGGTGGAGCGCGGGCAACGACGAGGACGACGAGCCTCCACGCCGCCGGGCCCGGACCGAGGAAGGCGACGAGCTGCATCGCCGATGTGCCCCGGTGAAGCAGGAGGAAGACTCCGACTGAGTTCGGGTGTTGAAGTGGCCGGGCCTCAGGAGACGCTGATGCTGCGCGGCCTGCTTCTATTTTTTTCCTCTCTCTTTTTTTTCTTTTTTCTGCATTTGAAAGAAGTAGAGGACCCTGTTGGGGTGTGTAACGAATTATGGCGCTCGCGTCGTTATGCTATACTCGCTATCTTGATATTAAACCATGATATCCATGTTATCGGCGTTGCTACTGAGCGTGGTTAGGATGACTTAGCTGGATGTTCCTGCAGTAGGCTCCCGTGTCGCGAAGGTGTGCTCCTTGCTTCGAAGATGTCTTCCGAGGCTTCCTTCTTCAAGGTTTGGGAGCCATTGAGCCTCAGGAGACATCACACAGCTGCGGGGTCATAAGACCTCACGAGGCGCCTCGTCTCACCTCGCGCGAGCCCCGAGCGTAGGTTGGCCATGGCCAATACGTCACATCGCGATGCCTGGAGGCATGGACTTGAAAGGGCATGCATGCCCGCGAGCTCATTCGAGGGCGTCTTGCGAGGATAAAGACGCCAAAGGCTGAGGTAGCAGGGCTTCAGCGAGGTGTAGTGAGCGCAGGCGCACACACACCGTACCCAGCCCCTGCGCATGGGGCGCACGAGGAAGAGCGACGGGCAACTGCCGCTTCTCCTAAGAAAAGGTTGGAAAGGAGAATCCAAAACAAAAGGAGAGAAAATTTCCAACCCTGGCCGACGAAAGACACAAAAGCTTCAAATTTCATTCAAGAAGCTGCAAACCAGCTATAGAAGGCAAGCAAAAGAATAGCCGCGTCTAGCACCTAGGCTAGTCTTCTTGTCTTCCCACCAATGCGAAGCATGGGGCGTCCACTAGGACGTGGGTGGGAGCCCCCGTGAGGCCCAGGGGCGGCACTCAAGAGACTCCGGGGCGTGTACAACCCCGACTCATTATTACGTGAGAGTGTAACAAGTGGAGACCTTCACAGGCGTGGGGCCTTGCTTCATGGGTAGAACTTCTGGAGGTACTGGATGTTCCAGGCGTTCTGGATGGGGATCCCGTCCTGTGTCTCTGAGGGAGTCCTGGACTAAGGGGTCCTCGGGCGTCCGGACTATGTAACATGGGTCGGACTAATGAGCTATGAAGATACAAGACAGAAGACTTCTTCCCGTGTCCGGATGGGACTCTCCTTTGCGTGGATGGCAAGCTTGGCGTTCGGATATGTAGATTCCTTTCTTTGTGAACCGACTCTGTACAACCCTAGGCCCCTCCGGTGTCTATATAAACCGGAGGGTTTAGTCCGTAGAGGCGATCACAAACATACATGCTGGACATCTAGGGTTTAGCCATTACGATCTCGTGGTAGATCAACTCTTGTAATCCCAATATTCATCAAGATCAATCTAGCAGGAGTAGGGTATTACCTCCATCATGAGGGCCTGAACCTGACATTGTGTCCCCCGTCTCTTGTTACCATCGACCGTAGATGCACAGTTCGGGACCCCCTACCCGAGATATGCCGGTTTTGACAACGACATTGGTGCTTTCATTGATAGTTCCGCTGCGTCGTCATCAGAAGGTTCGATGGCTCCATCAGTCATCTACAACAATGCTGCCCTGGAGGAGGTTTTCCTCCCCGGCCAGATCTTTGTGTTCGGCGGCTTCGCACTGCGGGCCAACTCGATTGGCCGTCTAGAGCAGATCGATAGCTACGCCCCAGGTCACCCGATTAGTTTTGGGAACCTAGACAATGTCGCTGATATCCGAGGAGACTTGATCTTCCAAGGATTCGCGCCCCAACCTCCGCTCTGGCCTTAGACTCGGAGCGTATCACCAGGTCCAAAGACGGGCTTCCTAAGCCCGCTGGACTATCTACGACCACTAAGCCCAGTAAGGTTGAGCCGAAGGAGATAATGTCGTGGGCGACCATCATGAAGCCGGACCCCTCTCCAGACGCCGGCTCCGAGCCCACGGAGTCAGCATTGTATGAGTTCGGCCAAGGAGTTTCCCTCCTGCCGTACTCCACGGACTCCCTTTTCCCTGGCCAAACCTCGCCTTTAAGCGAGGCTCTGGACTTAATGCAATCTCTTGTCATTACAGAGGAGCAATATCCAAAGTACGCCCAGCCCGGACTAGGGGCTGAGAGCAGGGAATTTCAGATCCCACCCACCGCCCACTTCATAGCCACTGTCGAGGACTTAACTGACATGCTCGATTATGGCTCCAAAGACATCGACGCTATGGACGACGATGCCGGAGAGGAGCAGGCCCAAAACCCGCCGTTTACCGGACGCTGGACGACCACCTCTTCATATGACGTATACATGGTGGACACACCCAAAGAGGGTAGCGGCGACGATAAAGAAGGTCCAGTCGAGGATAAACCTCCTGAGGCACAGCCAAAGCGCCGACGTCAACGGTGCCGCTCTAAATCACGCCGTGGAAAAGACAGCAATACCGGCACAGGAGGCAATGCTACCTCTTGAGCATGTGTTGGTTTTTCCTTGAAGAGGAAAGGGTGATGCAACAAAGTAGCGTAAGCATTTCCCTCAGTTTTTGAGAACCAAGGTATCAATCCAGTAGGAGGTTACACGCAAGTCGCCTTGTACCTGCACAAACAAAAAAGAACCTTCCAACCAACGCGATAAAGGGGTTGTCAATCCCTTCACGGCCACTTGCAAAAGTGAGATCTGATAGAGATAATAAGATAAATATTTTTGGTATTTTTATGATATAGACTGGAAAGTAAAGATTGCAAAATAAACGAGCAATTGATAGAAAAGCACATAGTTATGAGAATATCTAGGCATGATCATGTATATAGGCATCACGTCCGTTACAAGTAGACTGAAACGATTCTGCATCTACTACTATTACTCCACACGTCGACCGCTATCCAGCATGCATCTAGAGTATTAAGTTCATAAGAACAGAGTAACACATTAGGCAAGATGACATGATGTAGAGGGATAAACTTAAGCAATATGATATAAACCCCATCTTTTTATCCTCGATGGTAACAATACAATACGTGCCTTGCTGCCCCTGCTGTCACTGGGAAAGGACACCACAATATTGAACCCAAAGCTAAGCACTTCTCCCATTGCAAGAAAGATAAATCTAGTAGGCCAAACCAAACTGATAATTCAAAGAGACTTGCAAAGATATCAAATCATACATATAAGAATTCAGAGAAGAACCAAATATTGTTCATAGATAATCTTGATCATAAACCCACAATTCATCGGATCTCGACAAACACACCGCAAAAAGAATTACATCGAATAGATCTCCAAGACAATCGAGGAGAAATTTGTATTGAGATCCAAAGAGAGAGAAGAAGCCATCTAGCTAATAACTATGGACCCGAAGGTCTGTGGTAAACTACTCACACATCATCGGAGAGGCTATGGTGTTGATGTAGAAGCCCTCCGTGATCGATTCCCCCACCAGCGGAGCACCGGAAAAGGCCCCAAGATGGGATCTCACGGGTACAGAAGGTTGCGGCGGTGGAAATAGGGTTTCGTGGTGCTCTCGGATGTTTTCAGGGTATATGAGTATATATAGGAGAAAGAAGTAAGTCGGTGGAGCCATGAGGGGCCCACGAGGGTGGGGGGCACGCCTACCCCCTGCTACGTCTTGAGCTTGCGTTGGTTTTCCCCAAAGAGGAGAGGATGATGCAGCAGAGTAGCGTAAGTAGCGTAAGTATTTCCCTCAGTTTTTGAGAACCAAGGTATCAATCCAGTAGGAGGCCACGCACAAGTCCCTCGTACCTACACAAAACAAATAGCTCCTCACAACCAACGCGAATAGGGTTGTCAATCCCTTCACGGTCACTTACGAGAGTGAGATCTGATAGAGATGATAGATAATATTTTTGGTATATTTTGGTATAAAGATGCAAAGTAAAATAAAAAAGGCAAAGTAAAAAAGCAAAGTAATAATAAAGCGTAGGAAGATTAATATGATGAAAATAGACCCGGGGGCCATAGATTTCACTAGTGGCTTCTCTCAAGAGCATAAGTATTTTCCGGTGGGTGAACGAATTACTGTTGAGCAATTGACTGAATTGAGCATAGTTATGAGAGCATCTAGGTATGATCATGTATATAGGCATCACGTCCGAGACAAGTAGACCGACTCCTGCCTGCATCTACTACTATTACTCCACTCATTGACCGCTATCCAGCATGCATCTAGAGTATTACGTTATTGAAAGCAGAGTAACGCCTTAAGCAAGATGACATGATGTAGAGGAATAAATTCATGCAATATGATCAATACCCCATCTTGTTATCCTTGATGGCAACAATACAATACGTGCCTTGCAACCCTTTCTATCACTGGGTAAGGACACCGCAAGATTGAACCCAAAGCTAAACACTTCTCCCATTGCAAGAACTACCAATCTAGTTGGCCAAACGGATAATTAGAAGAGACTTGCAAAGATAACTCAATCATACATAAAAGAATTCGGAGAAGATTCAAATATTGTTCATAGATAATCTTGATCATAAATCCACAATTCATCGATCTCAACAAACACACCGCAAAAAGAAGATTACATCGAATAGATCCCCATGAGAGAGGGGGAGAACATTGTATTGAGATCCAAAAAGAGAGAAGAAGCCATCTAGCTACTAACTATGGACCCGAAGGTCTGAGGTAAACCACTCACACTTCATCGGAGAGGCTATGATGTTGATGTAGAAGCCCTCCATGGTGGAATCCCTTCCGTGAGCTCTAACAGGCCCCAAGATGGGATCTCGTGGATACTGAAAGTTGCGGCTGTGGAATTAGGTTTTGGCCCAGATTCGATCTGTTGGGGTATGTAGGTATATATAGGAGGGGAAGTACGTCGGTGGAGCTTGAGGCCCACGAGGCAGGGGGCGCATACTGGGAGGGCCCTCCACCTCGTGACCGCCTCGTGGCTTTCTTGACGGAGGGTCCAAGTCTCTGGGTCTTATCCGATGAGAAAATCACGTTCTCAAGATTTCATTCCGTTTGGACTCGCTTGATATTCCATTTCTTCAAACATCAAATAGGAAAAAAACAGCAATTTGGGCTGGGCCTCCGGTTAATAGGTTAGTCCCAAAAGTAATATAAAAGTGGAAAATAAAGCCCAATATAGTCCAAAACAATAGATAATATAGCATGGAGAAATCAAAAATTATAGATACGTTGGAGACGTATCAGGCATCCCCAAGCTTAATTGCTGCTCGTCCTCGAGTAGGTAAATGATAAAAAGAGAATTTTTGATGCGGAGTGCTACTTGGCATAATTTCAATGTAACTCTTCTTAATTGTGGTATGAATATTCAGATCCAAAAGATTCAAGACATACTAACTAAGCAATTATGTCCTCTCAAAATAACATGGCCAAAGAAAGTTCATCCCTACAAAATCATATAGTTTAGTCATGCTCCATTTTCGTCACATAGGAATGCTCTCATCATGCACAACCCCGATAACAAGCCAAGCAATTGTTTCATACTTTAATAATCTCAAACCTATAAACTTTCACGCAATACATGAGCGTGAGCCATGGACATAGCACTATGGGTGGAATAGAATATAATGACGGGGGTTATGTGGAGAAGACAAAAAAGGAGAAGGTCTCACATCAACAAGGCTAATCAACGGGCTATGGAGATGCCCATCAATTGATGTTAATGCAAGGAGTAGGGATTGCCATGCAACAGATGCACTAGAGCTATAAATGTATGAAAGTTCAATAAAAGAAACTAAGTGGGTGTGCATCCAACTTGCTTGCTCACGAAGACCTAGGGCATTTGAGGAAGCCCATCGTTGGAATATACAAGCCAAGTTCTATAACGAAAAATTCCCACTAGTATATGAAAGTGACAACATATGAAACTCTCTATATGAAAAACATGGTGCTACTTTGAAGCACAATATATGAGACTCACTATATGAAGATCATGGTGCTAATTTGAAGCACAAGTGTGGAAAAAGAGATAGTAACGTTGCCCCTTTTTATTTCTTTTTTTGGGCCTTCTTTTTTTTCTTTGGCCTTTTTTTTGGGACAATGCTCTATAAAATGATGATCATCACACTTCTATTTATTTACAACTCAATGATTACAACTCGATACTAGAACAAAGTATGACTCTATATGAATGCCGCTGGCGGTGTACCGGGATATGCAAGGAACCAAGAGTGACACGTATGAAAGAATTATGAACGGTGGCTTTGCCATAAATACTATGTCAACTACATGATCATGCTAAGCAATATGACAATGATGAATGTGTCATGAAGAACGGTATGGTGGAAAGTTGCATGGCAATATATCTCGGAATGGCTATGGAAATGCCATAACAGGTAGGTATGGTGGCTGTTTTGAGGAAGATATAAGGAGGTTTATGTGTGAAAGAGCGATCATATCACGGGGTTTGATGCACCGCGAAGTTTGTACCAACTCTCAATGTGACAAAGGGCAATGCACGGCATCAAGAGGCTAGCAATGATGGAAGGGTAAGAGTGCGATAATTCATGGACTCAACATTAGTCATAAAGAACTCACATACTTATTGCAAAAATCTACAAGCCATCAAAACCAAAGCACTACGCGCATGCTCCTAGGGGATAGATTGGTAGGAAAAGACCATCGCCGTCCCCGACCGCCACTCATAAGGAGGACAATCAAATAACACCTCATGTTTCAAATTTGTAACATAACGTTTACCATACGTGCATGCTACGGGACTTGCAAACTTCAAAACAAGCATTTCTCAAATTCACAACTACTCAACTAGCACGACTTTGATATTATCACCTCCATATCTCAAAACAATTATCAAGCATCAAACTGTTGTTAGTATTCAACGCATTCAAAAGAAAGTTTTACAAATCTTGAATAGCAAGCATATTATTATTAAGCAAATTACCATGCTAATTAAGACTCTCAAAATAATCTAAGTGAAGCATGAGAGATCAATAGTTTCTTTAAAACAAATCCACCACCGTGCTCTAAAAGATATAAGTGAAGTACTAGAGCAAAACTATCAAGCTCAAAAAATATAAGTGAAGCACATAGAGCAAAACTATCAAGCTCAAAAGATACAAGTGAAGCACATAGAGTATTCTAACAAATTCCAATTCATGTATGGCTCTCTCAAAAGGTGTGTACAGCAAGGATGATTGTGGTATATTAACAAGCAAAGACGCAAATAATACAAGACGCTCCAAGCAAAACACATATCATGTGGTGAATAAAAATATGGCTCCAAGTAAAGTTACCGATGGAAGTGGACAAAAGAGGGGATTCCTTCCGGGGCATCCCCAAGCTTTGACTTTTTGGTGTCCTTGGATTATCTTGGGGGTGCCATGGGCATCCCCAAGCTTAGGCTCTTGCCATTCCTTGTTCCATAATCCATCAAAAAAATTCACCCAAAACTCGAAAACTTCACAACACAAAACTCAACAGAAATCTCGTGAGCTCCGTTAGCGAAAGAAAACAAAAGACCACTTCAAGGTACTGTAATGAACACATTCTTTATTTATATTGGTTTTAAACCTACTGTATTCCAACTTCTCTATGGATCATAAATTATTTTACTAGCAATAGATTCATCAAAATAAGCAAACAAACAACAAAAAACAGAATCTGTCAAAAACAGAACAGTCTGTAGTAATCTGTAACTAACACAAACTTCTGGAACTCCAAAACTTATGCCAAATTAGGAAGACCTAGGAAATTTGTTTATTTATCAGCAGAAATAGGAATCACTATTTTATCACGTTCTAGTGATTTTTAACAATTGTTTTCGTGAACCAAAAGTTTCTGGAAATTACAGCAAGATCAAATAACTATTATCCAAGAAGATCCTATAAGTTTAACTTGGCACAAACACTAATTAAAACATAAAACCACATCTAAACAGAAGTTAGATGGATTATTTATTACTAGGCAGCAAGGATAAATATTGGGTTGTCTCCCAACGAGCGCTTTTCTTTAAAGCCTTTTTAGCTAGGCATTGAGATTTCAATGATGCTCACATGAAAGATAAGAATTAAGGCACAAGGAGGGCATCATTAAACACGTGACAAACACATCTAAGTCTGACATACTTCCTATGCATAGGCATCTTATAGAAAAACAAATTATCATAGCAAGCAAAAACTAGCATATGCAAGGAAGCGGAAAAGAACAATAACAATCTCAACATAACGAGAGGTAATTTAGTAACATGAAAATTTCTATAACCATATTTTCCTCTCTCATAATAATTACATGTAGGATCATAAGAAAATTCAATAATATAGCTATCACATAACATATTCTCAACACGATCCACATGCATGCGAAGTTGACACTCTTCCAAAATAGTGGGATTGTCATTAACTAAAGTCATGATTTCTTCAAGCCCACTTTTATCAAAATTTTCATAAGATTGAATGTTATCCAAATATGTGGGATCTAAAGTTGACACTCTTCCAAACCCACTTTCAATATTATTACAAACACTATTATCAATCTTATATTCATCATGGGGCTTAAATAAAATTTCAAGAACATAAGAAGAATCTCCCGAATCATGACTATTGGACATAGCAAAACTAGCATCCCCAAGCTTAGGGTTTTGCATATTATTAGCATAATTTACATCAATAGAATTTATAATAAAATCATTGCAATCATGCTTTTCATTCAAAGATCTATCGTGAAGCACTTCATCACAATTTTCAGATTTACGGATTTCAGGCAAAAGCTTATAAAGATAATCTAGTGCATCCACATCACTAGGAATTGGTTCATCATAATTGGATCTCTTAAAAAGATTGGCAAGCGGATGAGGATCCATAGATATTAGCTTCTCTATTTAGGAATAAATACCATACTATTTCAACCAAACGAGCAAATGAGCCAAGTAAGACATCAAGGCAAACTGAAAAGAGAGGGCGAATAAAACGGCAAGGTTGAAGTGGGGGAGAGGAAAACAAGAGCCAAATGGCAAATAATGTAATGCGAGAGATAAGGGATTGTGATGGGTACTTGGTATGCTGACTTTTGCGTAGACTCCCTGGCAACGGCGCCAGAAATCCTTCTTGCTATGTCTTGAGCTTGCGTTGGTTTTCCCCGAAGAGGAGAGGATGATGCAGCAGAGTAGCGTAAGTATTTCCCTCAGTTTTTGAGAACCAAGGTATCAATCCAGAGGAGGCCACGCACAAGTCCCTCGTACTCTACACAAAACAAATAGCTCCTCGCAACCAACGCGAATAGGGGTTGTCAATCCCTTCACGGTCACTTACGAGAGTGAGATCTGATAGAGATGATAGATAATATTTTTGGTATTTTTTGGTACAAAGATGCAAACTAAAATAAAAAGGCAAAGTAAAAAAGCAAAGCAATAATAAAGCGTAGGAAGATTAATATGATGAAAATAGACCCGGTGGCCATAGATTTCACTAGTGGCTTCTCTCAAGAGCATAAGTATTTTACGGTGGGTGAACGAATTACTGTTGAGGAATTGACAGAATTGAGCATAGTTATGAGAGTATCTAGGTATGATCATGTATATAGGCATCACGTCCGAGACAAGTAGACCGACTCCTGCCTGCATCTACTACTATTACTCCACTCATCGACCGCTATCCAAGATGCATCTAGAGTATTAAGTTAATGAAAATAGAGTAACGCCTTAAGCAAGATGACATGATGTAGACAAATAAATTCATGCAATATTATAAATACCCCATCTTGTTATCCTCGATGGCAACAATACAATACGTGCCTTGCAACCCTTTCTGTCACTGGGTAAGGACACCGCAAGATTGAACCCAAAATATTTAAATCATATTGTATGGCTATGCTCTATCTTCATCACACAAAATATTTAAATCATGCACAACCCCGATGACAAGCCAAGCAATTGTTTCATATTTTCATGTTATCAAAATTTTTCAATCTTCACGCAATACATGAGCGTGAGCCATGGAAATTGCACTATATGTGGAATAGAAGGGTGGTTGTGGAGAAGACAAAAAGGAGAAGATAGTCTCACATCAACTAGGCGTATCAACGGGCTATGGAGATGCCCATCAATAGATATCAATGTGAGTGAGTAGGGATTGCCATGCAACGGATGCACTAGAGCTATAAGTGTATGAAAGCTAAACAAAAGAAACTAAGTGGGTGTGCATCCAACTTGCTTGCTCATGAAGACCTTGGGCATTTTGAGGAAGCCCATCATTGGAATATACAATCCAAGTTCTATATATGTAAAATTCCAACTAGTATATGAAAGTGACAACATAGGAGACTCTCTATCATGAAGATCATGGTGCTACTTTAAAGCACAAGTATGGTAAAGGGATAGTAACATTGTCCCTTCTCTCCTTTTCTCTCATTTTTTTATTTGGGCCTTTTTTCTCTTTTTTTTATGGCCTCTTTTTTTCTTTTTTTTTCTTTTCCTCTGAAGTCTCATCCCGACTTGTTCTCCATCATCCATTCCTCACTTGGGACAATGCTCTAATAATGATGATCATCACACTTTTATTTACTTACAACTCAAAAATTACAACTCAATACTTAGAACAAAATATGACTCTATGTGAATGCCTCCGGCGGTGTACCGGGATATGCAATGAATCAAGAGTGACATGTATGAAAGAGTTATAAAGGTGGCTTTGCCACAAATACGATGTCAACTACATGATCATGCAAAGCAATATGACAATGATGGAGCGTGTCATAATAAACGAAACGGTGGTAAGTTGCATGGCAATTTATCTCAGAATGGCTATGGAAATGCCATAACAGGTAGGTATGGTGGCTGTTTTGAGGAAGGTATATGGTAGGTGTATGATATCGGCAAAAGGTGCGCGATGCTAGAGAGGCTAGCAATGGTGGAAGGGTGAGAGTGCGTATGATCCATGGAGTCAACATTAGTCATAAAGAACTCACATACTTATTGCAAAAACCTATTAGTTATCGAAACAAAGTACTACGCGCATGCTCCTAGGGGGATAGATTGGTAGGAAAAGACCATCGCTCGTCCCCGACCGCCACTCATAAGGAAGACAATCAATAAATAAATCAAGCTCCGACTTCATCACATAACGGTTCACCATACGTGCATGCTACGGGAATCACAAACTTTAGAACAAGTATTTCTCAAATTCACAACTACTCAACTAGCATGACTCTAATATCACCATCTTCATATCTCAAAACAATTATGAAGTATCAAACTTCTCATAGTATTCGATGCACTTTTTTTCGACAATGGGTGAATTTTATTGGCTCAAAATGAAGCATCAAGAAGATACAAACACAATGAGCACACCCGGCCTCTGCATAGCTAGGATGCACAAACCCCAACACCAACACACACACACAAGAACACACCAACAAATAGCAAAGTCATACAAGACCAAAGCTATACGTAGGTGAGAAAAAAAACCTGGAGCAATCAAATCCACAATCGGCAAACTACATCAATGACTATATCCGCACCAACCATGTTATTACACCAAACAAATGACGAGATTCTTCATCAGCAACGCCTTCAGGAAGGGAGCGACGCTCAATAGCCGCCGTCGCCGGATCCAGCCACCTAAGGTCGGAATCTAGGTTTTCACCCTGAAGAAATAGTTCGATCATATCCGAGCAATGCCTTCAACAAGGTAACAACGTAAAAACATCGCCATTGCTAGGCATGACTGTCGGTGTCAAAACCGGCGGATCTCGGGTAGGGGGTCCCGAACTATGCGTCTAGGATCGATGGTAACAGGAGGTGGGGGGCATGATGTTTACCCAGGTTCGGGCCCTCTCTATGGAGGTAATACCCTACTTCCTGCTTGATTGATCTTGATGAATATGAGTGTTACAAGAGTTGATCTACCACGAGATCGTAATGACTAAACCCTAGAAGTCTAGCCTGGGGGGGGGGGGGTCTAGGATTTACATAGAGTCGGTTACGTAAGGGATCTTCATAATCGGTCGCCAAGCTTGCCTTCCACGCCAAGGAGAGTCCAATCCGGACACGGGTACAGTCTTCGGCCTTCATGTCTTCACAGCCCACCAGTTCGGCCCATGGATAACGGGCCAGACGCCCGAGGACCCCTTATTCCAGGACTCCCTCAGTAGCCCCTGAACCTAGCTTCAATGACGAGGAGTCCGGCGCGCAGATTGTCTTCGGCATTGCAAGGCGGGTTCCCCTTTCTGAACTCCAAGATAGTCTTCAGATGTAATGATTGTATCCGAACCTGTTTACACAACTGCAGAGGATATAATGTTTCCCGGGCTCAATTCGCTGATAATTTTGGGTAATATGACATCACGCCTACTCGGCCATTATTTTCGAGCCGTTAGCTGGCCCATCGTCCCACGTCTCGAGATGTGGTTTTATTGGCATGTCTTATCCAAGCGGAGATCGTGTCTCCCCTTCTTTAGGGGATTCTTGCCAACCCAGGCGTGGGTAATCCAACCGTCGCTTTGGTACAACTCCTTGGGAATAGGCAAGTTTCGAGGCCCAGGAGAAGACGTTTGATATTCGCAGCCTTTATATAGGGGTATAGACCCGTCTTTTTCTTTCACGCTTGCTTCTTCCTCGACCCCTGCTACTCCGAGTTCCAACACCCGGGTTTCGGTTGCCTCAAGACCCAATCATGTCCGGATCCAGCCGTCAAGGCCGGTGGGTAGCTTCTTCTGTTACGGAGGGAGATATTTCCAAGCTTCGTTCGGTGAGGTACCTGACCATAGAAATCCATCATCGGCTTCCTGCTGAGGGGCAGGTTATTCCCACCCCCAGATCCGGTGAGAGGGTCGTGTTCGTATCCCACTTCCTCCGTGGGTTAGGGTTTGACTTAACCCCTTCGTCCGAGGGCTCATGTTCTATTACGGGCCAGATTTTCACGATCTGGCCCCGGACTCTATTCTTCGTATCTTGGCGTTTATTGTCACGTGCGAAGCCTTCCTCCAAACTCCTCCGAACTTCGGTATGTGGCTTAAGACTTTTGATGTGAAGCCGCAAGCGATAGAAGGGGAGCAAGCTGAGTGCGGTGGCACTACAGTGAGCAAGCTTGCTAGAGCTGTTTGGCTGAAAGGATCCTTCGCCAAATATTTCGATTTATGGCAGCAGGGGTGGTTCTATATCACTGAGCCCCGTGGCTCCAAGTGGGCAGCTGCGCCTGCCTTTCGATCCAACCCCCAATTCAGCTTGCATCGTGGATTAACAAGGGGCTGTATTGGGGATCAACGAATGATGTGCGAACTCTGCAGAGTCGCATGCAAAGCCCCATTGAGAGGGACATCGACATGGCCAACGTTGTTCAAGTAATGCTAGTTCACCGGACCCTGCCGTGGCAGCGACGGCCTCTCCGCCTATGGGAGTTCAATCCAGAAGGGCCGCGGACTCTTCAGCACTTCTTCGGCACAACACATGAAGGAATGTGGAGATTATTCTTCGGGAAACAAAGGCAATGGCCGGACACCATCGAAGATGTCGGCCTAGACTGTAACCATCCGGATACCCCGGTAAGTACCCATTTACCGAATACCTTATAGTCATATACCCAATGGCAAGATATCAACAATATCATCCTTTTTCAGGGCTGGATAAAGAAGGTGGAACGGATTAGGTGTCCGACTCCCCTTCCCGAAGACTCAGCTACTCCTGTGTTAACAAGGATGCTGGCCTCGGCGCCATACCAGGCACCAGCAGGGGAGGGCGAGAAGACCCAAGATGACCTTGGTTCCGGAGGTAAATCGAACACTGGGTCCGGAGAAATTGACCTTTCCTCACCCGAAGACGGAGGCGGAAAAGGACCCAACATCCCTTCTCCAAGCAGGAGGAAAAGGGTCGCCTCCGAAGATTGGGAGGGGCGGTCTTCCAAGAAGAGCTAGGTGCCACCGTTGAGCGGCTTGGGTTTGGAAAGCGACGCCGTTAAACAGCTCCAACAGGGGAATTACGCCCTTTGCCAAACCGTAAGTGAATTCGGAGTACTTTGATAGCGTCCCGCTCCGTGGCTGTTACCGAAGATATACGTAACGCGTTCATGCCTTTTTACAGGTCGGCACAGAGTTTTTCTGGGCGATCCTCTTCTTCGGGAAGTCTCCTCCCAGAGATGATGGAGAGCGAAAGGCCTCCTCCAACCTCTTCGCCCAATAAGGCGGATGACTCTGAAGTGTCATCGCGGAGGGTCCCTTTAGACCAAGGGAAAAAAGAGGCAGTACCCGAAGGTGGACCTCCAACCATCCGGGACTCCGGGGTTGATGATAACAAAGGCCCCGGATTGTCTGGTTCAGAGCCGACAGTGATTTTGGAGACGGGTGAACAGATTCCTTCAAAGTATGATTATGCTTTTGGAGCAGCTTCCAGAGACCTGGAGACTCCGGATATATTGCGGGACATGTTGCGGAGAGCATCTGTCTCGGGGGAGCAGCGTACCTTGATGGGTACAGTGATTGAGAAGGTTTTGTCCATGAAAAGTGGATTAAATGAAGCCTTCGTGAGCCTACTGAAGGGCTTCGAGGTTTGTGACATAATGTTTTCATATATGTTTCATTTGTGAAGATGCACCAGTGTATAGGTAGTAGCCCCTGAGACTCGAGTTGTCTTCCCTGAGGAAGCAAACGGAGGATCGAAAATGATCGCTTAAGGACTAACCTAATAAACTTTGAACACAGGCTGCTCCCCCCTTGGCCACTTCCCGGACTATGGAAATTGCCGAGCTGCAGTGGAAGATTGATGCAGCAGGGGATGACCTTGCATTAATCAATATGCGTCTTGACGAGTCGCAAGGTATGTATTCGGTGCAATCCACATATATTTTTATGGTATAAGCATGACGCTAAAATCTGTATGCGTGGCTGCAGATGGTGCTGCCGCCGTTGAAGTTCTTTGAGTGGAGCTGGCCCAGGCCAAGGAGCAGGCCCGGTGTAGCAATGCTGTTGCCGAAAAGGCATCGGCTGAGCTGAAAGCAGAACAAGCTGCACGGCGCCAGGACGAGGAGAAGATATCCATGGTGGCGCTTGAACTGGAAAATGCCACTGGCCGCTGTGAACTTCTGGAGAAGGAGAATAAAGCCTTAATGGCTGAACTGGACAAGGCCTCACAAGAGGTGAGGGAAGCGCGATCGGAATCCAGTGCAGTCCGTGAGGAGGTTCGGCAGGCTAGGGAGATTGCGGCTGAAAAGCCATTTCTACTGCAAACTAAGTTCGGTGACCCAAACTGTGCTCAGCTTAACCAAGTGTGGGGGTTCTCTGAACGAGTTCTTGGACTTGCCGAAGAGTTCTTCCGATGTGGCGCGGTATTACCAAGCGCGGGATGGGTATGCAATGGAGAAGCTTTTTTGGTCGCAATTTGGCGCGTCAAAGCGCCCTCTGTTGCTCAATGAACAGCTGTCCCAATGGGCCGAACTTCATAGGATATCCGGCGCTGCCACGAAGGATGTCATAATATGGTGGTGGCCAACCGAGCCTGTTCCGAATAGCTATTTCGGTTTGGTGCAGAGGCTTGTTTACGCGGTGCCGCATATCGACGCTGTGAAGCGGTCAACATGCATTGAGGGTGCACGGATGGCTTTTGCCCGAGTCAAGACGTTCTGGGGGAAGATGAAGGCCATCGATGTTGCGACGAAGAGTCCACCCAAAGGCAAGGACCGTCAGGAACCGGAGCATTATTTTGAAGACGCCCTAGAGGCCGCCCGCTTGATAGAGGGTCATTGCTCGAAAGACATAATGTTCGAGTTGGATGTATGGGAATTGTAAAAGACAATTTTATAGTTAATCTATTTTTATGTTTTGCTCAAAAGCTTGAATTCCTCCTGTGCGGCCGTTTTAATATAATCTGAAAGTTTTCCAATCGTCGGCTTCAGCCCCCTCGTAGGAAGTACGGGGGTGTTCGGGAAAGCATTTAATCACTCTTTATCCAACGTCTTGGTCCATGAAGGAGGTGATAATGCGGCGAACCAGGCAATCAGACTATAGGGCGTTAACACTTTCACTTAGCCATAGGAGTTTTATGGTGGGACTACGACATAGCCCCTGGTGTGTACGCGGCATATGGTGCCTTTCATATTTGATCTAAAAAAGATCCTTCGTGTGACACGGAGAATCGCTAAAGATTCCAAAAAGTCGTCAAGTGGTTGACTAGCTCACGCCGCATCATGACAGTCGGTTTTCGGCTTTCTCTCCTGAGGTGCTCGTCCGCTTTAGACCAGGGCACAATCGCGGTAGTTCTCCCTTTACTACCCTAGCCGATAGAGCGAAATGTAGGGTAGCAAGCACAGGAGCCGAGCAACACAACTATTGACCCAAGACAATGATTCGGAGCTGATGCATATAAGGCCAAACTTGCGACGCCGAAGTACGCTGTAGAGCTGTTCAGGCTTTTGCTGGCAACTCATTTGTTCCCATACCGAGCCCTTGGCAGTTTATGCCAAGGTATATCTGTGAAACGACCATGTGAGCCCTATTCAGTGGCAAGGCAACACGGACGATTAGTTCGGATATTGTTTACTAGGAATTGAGCGATATGCCAATGATTACTTATGATATATATAAAAGCCATCCTCCCGGCTATTTGACATGCTCAGGGTCGAAGGCGGAGGAACATGCATAGTACAGGCTCAGAAAATAGAGAGTGCGGTCTACAAAAGTTATTTTGGACCTCCTGTCGCACGTCTGCACCGCCAGTCCTCGGTGGGGGGAATCCTTGATGGAAATAGCCCCTTAGGCGAGTGTACGGATCCGGACTCCGATAGAGCCAGTTTCAGATGTTTATCCTATTCGTCACCTGTTTTTAAAGGATAATGAAGGAAGAAATAAAAAGAGAATAATAAAAAATGTTACTGGAATGCTTGTAGGCTTGTCCGTGTTGTGCTTTTGCCAATGCCCATGGTATTTTGAGTGCGTAATGATGTATGCGCGATACAAATTTTGCGGGTGTGCGGAGTGGGCGGCGGAAGCCGGGTTGCTATTTCCGCTCTGGGAGTGGTCGATCCACGGGTGAGAATTTCTTCTGACCCCTGGTAATTTGTTGATGATCGCCTCCGTTATCCCTGTCGCCTGACGGCCTCCTCTCCTTGTGTTCGGCAGCGAGCTTGCCGGCCTGTTTAAAGACCCAGCAGTTTCTGTTGGTATGATTAGCTGGTTTATCAGGGTGGCCATGAATCTGGCAGGGTCGGTCCAATATCCTGTCAAGGTTGGATGGTTCGTCTCGATTTGCCTTGAATGGCTTCTTCCGTTGACAGGGCATGGGATTGCTGAATCCGGCGTTGACCGCTGTGTCGCGTGATCTTTCATCATCGTCGCGACTATTGTATTTTCTTCGTTGTGGCTTGCCGTTGCCGTCTCGTATTTCGGAAGTGCCCGGGTCGCTGGCGCTGTTGCTTCTACGAGCGAGCCAGCTCTCTTCTCCCGCGCAAAAGCGGGTCATCAGAGCAGTGAGGGCTGTCATGGATTTAGGTCCTTCTTGGTCGAGGTGGCGGGCAAGCCATTCGTCCCGGACACTATGTCTGAAAGCCGCCAGGGCTTCCGCGTCCGGACAGTCGATGATTTGGTTCTTTTTGACTAAGAACCGAGTCCAGAGCTTCCTGGCTGACTCTCCGGGCTGCTGGACAATGTGACTTAGGTCATCAGAATCCGGTGGCCGGACATATGTTCCTAGGAAGTTATCGAAGAAGGGCTCTTCCAAGTCCTCCCAGCTGCCTATGAAATTTTTGAGCAGGCTGTTTAACCTGTGCCGAGATAGCCCTTTTAGCTTTAGTGGGAGGTATTTAATGGCGTGGAGGTCGTCCCCACGGGCCATATGGATGTGGAGGAT
This sequence comes from Aegilops longissima, assembly GCA_021605205.1. Taxonomy (NCBI): domain Eukaryota; kingdom Viridiplantae; phylum Streptophyta; class Magnoliopsida; order Poales; family Poaceae; genus Aegilops; species Aegilops longissima. The sequence goes on along the minus strand of CM038677.1, from coordinate 662,162,139 downwards.
GAAATCTTCTATCCATACCACGGGATTAGTTGTCCAGTCGTACGATTCAATATTGATGGGTTTGAATCCTTCAGGGAATTCATGATCCATTACTTCATTAGTGAAGCAAAGCGGATGTGCGGCGCCTCTATGTTGGGCCACACTGCGACGTAACTCCGAAGGAGTCCCTTTGCGATTTTTGGTTTGGGCGTGGCGAGGTTTGATACACCCGAATAGGTAGCCATCGTCGCGTGTCGAGGCGTGCTTGCGCGATCCGTAGATCGATCTTGCATATCCTGCTCTATTGTCCAAGTCTCGCTGCAGGTCATCTGGGTGATTGTGATCCGTGTTATTCTTGCCTTTATGGCGAGGTGGGGTGGTCTGGTGTTCGGCTTGAGTTGCCTCTTTATCCGGACAGAGTTGTCGGTGACCTGCCGCATTGTGTGACGATGGTACGGGCTCCAATGCCCCGTCGTTGGACTGGTATAGCAATCTGTGCTTTGGGTAGTTTTTGGCTAGGCCACTAAGGTCTTATTCTTCGGCGACCTGGACTTCGGTCCATCTATCGTTGAGTAGGTCTTGGTCAGCTTGAAGCTGCTGCTTCTTCTTTTCCAGGCTCCTTGCAGTAGCTATTAGCCTGCGCTTGAAGCGCTCCTGCTCGAGGGCCTCTTCGGGTACGATGAAGTCTTCGTCGCCGAGGCTTACTATCGGTGTCAAAACCGGCGGATCTCGGGTAGGGGGTCCCGATCTGTGCGTCAAGGCTGATGGTAACAGGAAGCAAGGGACACAGATGTTTACCCAGGTTCGGGCCCTCTCGATGGAGGTAAAACCCTACTTCCTGCTTGATTAATATTGATGATATGGGTAGTACAAGAGTAGATCTACCACGAGATCGTAGAGGATAAACCCTAAGAGCTAGCCTATGATGGTATGATTGTAATTGTGATCGGCTTCTAAGGACCTACCTCTCCGGTTTATATAGACACCAGAGAGGGCTAGGGTTTACATGGAGTCGGTTACAAGGAAGGAAATATAATATCTGGATCGCCAAGCTTGCCTTCCACGCCAAGGAAAGTCCCATCCGCACACGGGTCGAAGTCTTGAGTCTTGTATCTTCACGCTTCAATAGTCTGGACGTGGTACACAGTCCGGCAGTCCGGATACCCCCTAATCCAGGACTCCCTCAGTAGCCCCTGAACCAGGCTTCAATGACGATGAGTCTGGCTGAAAGCACAAGTGCTCCCTGGGTTGTTTTGGTAATTAATGTCAACATATCTCTTGTTGGACTAACACTTTTATCTATTATGTTTCAGATAAGTTCAAAAATGGAGTGGCATGGACTAAAGGATGTGGGAACTCCTTCAAGATGCTAAGGACAAAGGATTGGCTCAAGCTTCAAGCTCAAGACTCTTCATTTTCCGTTTTAGTGATCCAAGATCACATTGAGTCCATAGGAAAAGCCAATACTATCAAGGAGGGATGAGGTGTTGCTTAATGAGCCTTTCGCTTCATGTGCTTAGTGATATGCTCCAAAACCCTCCACTATTTTCTCACTTCCACACATATGACCTAAACCCAAAGTCAAACTCGGCCCTACCGATTCTTTCTATCCGGCGCCACCAAGTTCAAATGTCATAGCCACTGCCAAAAACCCTAGGCAAATCGGTTTCACCGATAGGGATCTCGATCTCACCGAGATGGGATTGTAATCTCTCTGTGTATGTCCATCACCAGATTTGGCCTCACCGAATTTGTGTAATCGTTACTACCGAGATTACAATGCAAAGTTTCTGGTTAACTTATTACCCAAATCGGTCCCACCGAGTTTGAGTAATCGGTCTCACCGAGTTTGCCTGACCAACTCTCTGGTTAGCTAATTACCAAATTCGGTCTTACCGAGTTTGAGTAATCGGTCTCACTGAGATTACGTTATGCCCTAACCCTAACCATATCGGTCCTACCGAGTTGCATGTTAGGCCCTTCCGAAAATCCTAACGGTCACTAGGTTTACTAAATTGGTCCGACCGAGTTTGATGATTCGGTCCCACTGAGTTTGGTAAATTGTGTGTAACGATTAGATTTTGTGTGGAGGCTATATATACCCCTCCACCTCCTCTTCATTCGTGGAGAGAGCCATCAGAACAAGCCTACACTTCCAATATCCTATTTCTGAGAGAGAACTACCTACTCATGTGTTGAGGCAAAGATATTCCATTCCAACCATATGAATCTTGATCTCTAGCCTTCCCCAAGTTTCTTTCCACTCAAATCTTCTTTCCACCAGATCCAAATCCTATGGGAGAGAGTTGAGTGTTGGGGAGACTATCATTTGAAGCACAAGAGCAAGGAGTTCATCATCAACACACCATTTGTTACTTCTTGTAGAGTGGTGTCTCCTAGATTGTCTAGGTGTCACTTGGGAGCCTCCGACAAGATTGTGGAGTTGAACCAAGGAGTTTGTAAGCGCAAGGAGATCGCCTACTTCGTGAAGATCTACCGCTAGTGAGGCAAGTCCTTCGTGGGCGACGACCATGGTGGGATAGACAAGGTTGCTTCTTCGTGGACCCTTCGTGGGTGGAGCCCTCCGTGGACTTGCGCAACCGTTACCCTACGTGGGTTGAAGTATCCACCAACGTGGATCTATGATAGCACCACCTATCGGAACCACGACAAAAACATCCTTGTCTCCAATTGCGTCTGAATCTTCCAAACCCTTCCCTTTACATTCTTGCAAGTTGCATGCTTTATTTTCCGCTGCCTACATACTCTTTGCATGCTTGCTTGTTATGTATTGAGAATGTTAAATTTGTGCCTAAACTCCACTTAAACCTAAAAGAAGTTAAAAACTGCAACTTTGGTACTTAGAGTCTAATCACCCCCCCTCTAGACACCTCTTCTCAAGATCCTACACCGGCGCGTAGTCTTGTCTTCGGCATTGCAGGGCGGGTTCCTCCTCCAAATACTCCAAGGTAATTATCGAACACTTTAACCGTGTCCAGACCCATAAGATGATCTTTGCATGCCACCGTAGAGAGAATGATGTTTTCACCAATGCAATCTGCTGACAACTTTTTAGGCAATGCGACGTGTCATTACGGTCGGGTCATTATTCGAACCGTTTTCCCACAACCTGGCACAACGCATTGCGAGGCGGTTTCCTTGACACGCCCTGTCAAAGCAGAGATCGTGTCCCCTTATCACGGGATTCTCATCAATACGGGTATGGGTAATCCAACCGCACCGCTAATCGCGGTGAGCGGGAGGCAAACGGGTTCCACCAGGCAAGTGGGGAGGCGCAAAAAGCACTTACCGCCCCTATAAAGGGACAAGGCCTCTTTCTCTTTACCCACGCCTTTCTCCTTCCGCTAGCCCATTCCCCTCTTCTCAAGCCCTAACGCCCAAGCGCTCTTCTTTTCCACCAAAGAGAGGCTTTCCAAAGATGTCCGGATCAGGAGCAGGAGGCAGATGGATGGCCTCTACTGTCCGGGAGAAGGATATCAAGAAGCTCCGGGACGCCGGGTATCTGGCCCAGAAGATTGGCCACCGTCTCCCACCAGCGGGACAGGTCGTCCCCACTCCGGAACCTCACGAGAGAGTCGTGTTCCTTCCCCATTTTGTCCGCGGGCTTGGGTTTCCCCTGCACCCATTCGTTCGAGGAGTCATGTATTACTATGGGATTGATTTTCATGATCTTTCCCCCAACTCCTTCCTCAATATCTCGACGTTCATCGTCGTGTGCGAGGCTTTTCTTCGGATCTCACCTCACTTCGGCCTGTGGCTGAAGATCTTCAACGTGAAGCCCAAGGTGGTGAGTGGCGAGCACGCCGAGTGCGGCGGTGCCATGGTAAGCAAGATGCCCAAGGTTGTTTGGCCGAAGGGCGCTTTCAACGACTTCATCAAGGAGTGGCAGCAGCAGTGGTTCTATATCACCGAACCACGCGGCAAAAAGTGGGCGGCTGCTCCAGAGTTCAGATCCGGAGCTCCGCTGCGGCTCACATTCTGGCCCGAGAAGGGCCCGAACTGCTCCTCGTCCGATGAGTTGTCAATGCTCCAGACGCGCCTTCAGGGTGTGGTCGATAGGGACGTCAAACTTGTGGACGTAGTCCAGGTGATGCTAGTTCGCCTGGTTCTCCCCTGTCAGCGCCGAGCTTGTACTCTGTGGGAGTTCGAACCAACCGAGCACCAAACCCTTCGGGAGCTTTATGATTCCTCCCACAAGGATATCTGGAAGGTGCTCTTCAAGTCCGGCAAATCATGGCCGGGCCCCGCCGAGGACCGTGGGTATCAATTATCCCATTCTCCAAGCTCGGTAAGTCACAGCCAAGCTCTGTCTATTCATGCTTCAGCCGGCATGTCATGAGGGAGACATCCTAATCATGTTTCATTGTGACCTCAGGGATGGATACATTGTCCGGCCCCGTTGCCGGAGGAACCGGCCGGACCCCTTCTGTCGAAGATGCTGGTCCCTGCGCCTTACGAGACGCCAAAGAAGGAGGCCTCCAAGAAGGTCAAGAAGACCCGGAGTGGCCTCCGTCTTCACGAGGCTTTGGACGCAAAATCCGGAGACTCAAGCGACGCTCCTTCCTCAAAGGATGAAGAGGAGGAAGCAGAGGAATACGAGCCTCACTCTAGAGGTGGGAGGAAGCGTGCAGCTTCCCCGTCCCTGGAGGCCGAATCGCCCAAGAGGGGGAAAGGATACCTCCCAGAGACATCCACCACGCTGCCGCCGGCAGCACTGAGTGGAATCCAGGCCCAGCCCTCGGGAAGTCGTAAGTATACAGAATCCGAACTCACGTATGCGTCCGGGATTGTTTTCTGGTTTATCGGTTTTAACTATTCCCACGTTTTGCATAGCCCGGCGAGGTCTCGCGCCGGACAGTCCTCATCCGAGGATTCGCTGAGCTCGGACGCCTTGGCGAGCGAGACGCCTCCAGAGGCCCCTTCCCCAAAGTCCCGGTGCGACACTGAGGTGTCGTCTCAATGGGGCTCGGACCAGGGGGGGCATATCACTGGAGCCGGACACACGGGAGCGATGGCCCCCGAGTGTGCCATGAGCGGGGGCGATCTTGGGTTCGGCCCACAGCCGGACAAGGTCCAGGAGACCTCTAAGGCTCCAGGACCGGGCGAGCAGCCACCTTCAATGGTGGGAGGCCTGCCTACTCCGCCGGCAACCTCTGTTTAAGCAGAGTTGCCAGGCGGTCTATCGACAGCATTAAAGAACACGTCTATCATCGATGAACATCGGACCCTTATGGGTGCTGTGGTTGAAAAGATTCAGTCCGCCGAGAGCAGGCTGAACAAATCCTGCCTTGGCATTATAAAGGCCTTTGAGGTATGTTTCCTAAGAAACCTTTGAGGAATCGTCATAATATGAGTAGTAGCCCCTGATACACCGTCCGACGAAGGAGAGGGAGCCGGGAAGGGGATCAAATTCTCTCTTGTTGTGGGAACTTATGTTAATGACGTGTACCTCTTTGCTTGAACACATGCGTCTGCGGAGAAGACGGCCGCTTATAATGCGGAAGTGTCCGAACTGAAGCGAAGCCTAGAACGAGCCGAGGAAGAACTTGGCCGCGTGAGGAAGCAATTAGAAGATAAAGAAGGTATGTTGAAACATTGTCTTGCATTAGGCACGAATAAGTAATTGTGCTTATTGAAAAGTATTTGTGTTGTATGCCCTAGGAGCGAGTGCCGAATATGAGGCACTGAAGAAGGTTGTGGATGATGCCAACGAGAAGGCTGCCGCCGAACAGGCACTTCGTGAAAAACACGAGGCCAGGGTTGTCACAGCTGAGCGGGAGCTCCATGAGGCTGTGAAGAAAAGCGAGGGCTTGGAGCAGAGTCTAATAGGGAAAGAATCCGAACTCTCCCAAGCGCTCCAAGCCGCGGGAGATGCTCGGCAAGAAGCCCGAGGTGCTGTGCAGGACATTCAAGAGGCCCGGAAAGTTGCGGCTGGTAAGGCCTTATGTGTTCTTAGCCATTTCTTCATGATAATGGGAAGAATTCTAAGCAGCAAGCTGAATTCTTATTTTTCCAGGGGCGTTTGCGGATCTCCCTCGCAGCATATCAGATTCCGCCCAATTCTACCGAACCGAGAACAAGAAGTCTGCGGAGAGGGATTTCTGGTCGCAGTATTAGGCACCGAGCTATCCGGTGCCCTTTATCGATCAGCTGAAGCAGCTGGTCGAATCGCACTGTGTGGCGAACTAGCCATGAAGGACTTGGTTGTCCGGTGTGGCGGCGGAGCCAATTCGGCGTTACTTCGGGCTCGTGAAGCGGATTGTGGGCGCCTATCCTCGGCTTGATGCTGTTAAGCGATCGGTCTGCATAGAGGGTGCACGTATGGCATTTTCCCATGCAAAAGTGCATTGGGGGAAGCTTGACGCAGAGAAGCTGATGACTGAGGGACCGCCAGAGGGTAAAGAGCACCGCAAGCCCTAACTGTACTATGAAGGTGTGCTGAAGGGAGCCCGCCTTGCGGCGGATAAGTGTGCCAAAGACATTATATTTCCCTGAGGGCATTCGTGCCACTTTTTGTAATATTGGATAATGGTATTTATATATTGCCTGTTTTGTTTGAACATATGTTCTTCCTGTATGCATCGCTTATTGTATGTAAATCCCGAGAGTTGGCCACCGCCGGCTACCTTTCACGTAAAAAGAATACGGGGGTGTTCGGGATATATCTGAACACTCTTTATCCCATAGTTGGTTCCTTTTACGGAGGCGTTTCTCACCACGAACCAAGCAATCAGACTATAAGGCTTTATTACTCTCACTTAGTCATAGGATTTTAGTATGGTGGCAAGAGCCCCTAGTGTCGGAAGGTCAACTAGGGCTCTATTGGCGCTCGATCGAAGATCGATCCGTCGCACTCTGCATTTATAATGGCGTTGAGCGGAATAAATCTTTAAGGATTTTACAACCTCTCGAATAGCTGACCAGCTCTCGCTGTATCATGACAGTCGGTTTTCGGCTTTCTCTACTGAGGTGCTCGTCCGGTAGATCTGGGACACAATCGCAGTAGTTCTCCCTACGCTACCTTAGCCGATATAACGGAATGTAAGGTACCAAAACAAGGGAGCCGGGCAAACCCAACCAATGACCCAAGACATGATTCGGAGCTGATGCATATAGTGCTATAAGTTTGGGGTGCCGAGCGACCGAGAAGTGGTCGGACTTTATTGCCGTACTGTGAAGCCCCTGGCATAATCGGGCGTAAAACGAGGTGTCGATGAAAAGCGACGGCCGGTAAGTGTTTTTTAAGTCTAAGCATTGTAGTACGATGTATGAGTATGAAAAAGAGGTGTTTTTTGGCGGAACCTATAATGGCCGGTGAGGGAGTCCTGGATTAGGGGGTGTCCGGATAGCCGGACTACTATCATCAGCCGAACTATCATTTGCCGGACTATCATCATCGATCGGACTCCAAGACTATGAAGATAGAAGATTGAAGACTTCCCCCCGTGTCCGGATGGGACTTTCCTTGGCGTGGAAGGCAAGCTTGGCGATACGGATATGTAGATCTCCTACCATTGTAACCGACTCTATGTAACCCTAGCCCTCTCCGGTGTCTATATAAACCGGATGGCTTTAGTCCGTAGGACAACAATCACAACAACCCTTACAATCATACCATAGGCTAGCTTCTAGGGTTTAGCCTCCTTGATCTCGTGGTAGATCCACTCTTGTAAACATCCACAATATCAATATCAATCAAGCGAACGTAGGGTTTAACCTCCATCAAGAGGGCCCGAACACAGGTAAACATCGTGTCCCTTGTCTCCTCGTTACCATCCGCCTAGACGCACGATTCGGGACCCCTACCCGAGATCCGCCGGTTTTACACCGACGTTGGTGCTTTCATTGAGAGTTCCTCCTGTCGCCACCGATAGGTTTGATGGCCTCTTCAATCAACAACGACATAGTCCCGGTGAGACCTTTCTCCCGGAAAGATCTTCGATTCGGCGGATTCGCACTGCGGGCCAACTCGCTGGCCATCTGGAGCAGATCGAAGCTACGCTTCGGCCGCCAGTCAGGTTTGAAGCTTAAACTTCACGGCCGATATCCGCGGGAATTGATCTCGATGGATCTCGAGCCACAGCCGAAAGTGTGCCGCGCTGTCACGATGGGCATGACCTAACTCGCCACGGACAGCACCTTTGAGGTCAAGACTAATCCGCTCCGACTCATTGTCCGGAGCCGATCGTCAATCGAGGACGGATGGCTGGACACCGCCGAGCCGCAATTTCTACTGGCGATGGAGCCGAACACTTACCTTGTCCCCATAGAGCCCATGACTCGAGGTGCCGGACTTCGCCGGACCAACCTCCCGTGCCCCGCCAATCGAATCCGATTAGGCGCCGATCATGGAATTCACCGCTGCGGACATCTTTTTCAAGCTTTTCGCCTTCGGCGATATCATAAATTAATTGAAGCATCTCTCGCTATTCGGAGAGCCCGGCGAACTACGCCAGGACGGTTGGGACGGATGATGAAGAAATTCAGATCCCACCCACCACCCACTTCGTAGCCACCGTCGACGATTTAACCGACGTACTCGACTATGACTCCGAAGACATCGACGGTATGGATGACGATGCAGAAGACTACCAAGAACCAGTGCCTACAGGACACTGGAAGACCACCTCGTCATACGACATTGAAAGTGCGTTATATCGACTAGAGGGGGGGTGAATAGGCGATTTTTAGAGAATTTTACAAATTCTTCACTGAGGAATTTGCTGGTGAGGAAATTCCTTAGCGAAGAAATACATGCAGCGGAATAAGTACTCAGAAGTAAGCATAGCAGATTACAGGCATAGTCATCATGGTGAAATGAAGACAATCACAGAGTACGTAAAGCGAATCACAGGATAACACAAGATGAAGACAAACAGATCAAGAAATTGAACTGAGGAAATTGAGAAAGTCTTCACCAAAGTCTTCAAACACAGATATGAACAAACACTCAACACAAGAATGAGGAAATGAAAGGGTTGAGGAAATAGAACCAGTTAGGTTGGTGAAGACAATGATTTGGTAGACCAGCCCAACTGCTGTCTCGCTTGTACGTCTGGTTGGAGCGGCTGAGTATTTAAACTCGAGAACACGCAGTCCCGGACACCCGACCACCGAGCATGCAGCTCAGACACCAAGTCCTCACCAGATTCTCCTTGAACTAAGGTCACGCAGACCTGGCCCAATCACTGTGGTAAGTCTTCAGCGACTTCCAAACCTTCACATACTTGGTCACTCGGCGATCCACAATTCCTCTTGATGCTCTAGACCGTGACGCCTAACCGTCTGGAAGAAGCACAGTCTTCAAAGGTAAAAAGCGCCGGATCCACGCAGGATCAATTTCTTCAATGATGCTCAATCACTTTGGGTTTGTAGGGTTTGGTTTTGGGTTTTCTTCACTTTTGGTTTTTCCTCACTTGATGATTTTCGCCAAATTCCTCGGAGGATGGGTTGCTCTCAAATGACAAGTGTCAAGTTCTCTCGAGCAGCCAACCAACTAGTGGTTGTAGGGGCGGCTATTTATAGCCTAGGGAGCAGCCCGACATGATAAGACATAAATGCCCTTCAATGATATGACCGTTAGGTGGATAAGATATTTGGGACAGTGGCGCCAGAGACAACAACGGTCGGAAATTTGAACATCAAATTCCTCGGGGCTATCATGTTCCTCATCGTAGGCAATTCACACCGGCAAATTTTAACTCCTCGGCCGAATAAATTCTCAAGGACTGTAAGAACTTCGTCTCACATCAAGAAATTGACTGAATGTATGAGATTTCCAAAGGCTTCACTCAAGGGATTGGTAGGTGTAGGATTTTGAGTTGAGCATCAAATGGAAATTTTCCTTAGTATTTCCTCGACCCCTTTAATAAAGACGGTGTTTCCTATGACTCAAGAAAGAGAAAATGAAACTACGAAAACAAAAGTCTTCACGCTCATGTTCCTCAAGCGAATACCAAGTCTTCAAGGATCACACCAATTTCTTCACTTTCAAAGTCTTCGTAAAGTCTTCGAATATCAAAGTCTTCATTGAAGAACTTCATTTTAGGGTCGACTTTTCCGTAAATATCAAACTCCTCATAGACTTATAGACCTGTGTACACTCACAAACGATTAGTTACTTAACCTATAAGTCTTCAATACACCAAAATCACTAAGGGCACTAGATGCACTTACAATCTCCCCTTTTGGTGATTGATGACAACATAGGTTAAGTTTTCAACGGGATAAATATATGAAGTGTAAATACTGATAATGAGGATTTTGATTGCAAGATATAGAAGAACTCCCCCTGAAGATGTGCATAGTGAGGAAATTGCTTTTGAGGCAATGCACATTTGAAGAATTGAATCATGGAGATCTCCCCCTATATCTTGTAATTCATACACGCATTTGACATATAATATGAAGAATTTGAAATGCATGATGAAATATGGTGCTTGATGCTATGCAGTGCATGCATAAAGAGTATCAGAGCCCAATGCGTATGAGGATTTGAATTTTTTTATGAGAATCAGAGCCCAAATCGATTTGAAGATTTTCAAAGGGCTCAGCATAACTACTATAATCAGATCATAGAGCAAGAGCATAATGCATCAAAAGTATCAAAGCACCATCGGGTTTAAGATTACAACTCGATCCAATAAAAGGTTTCAGAAGAACGAGAGTTGTAACTTAATAAAGTACTGTATATAGACAAAAACGAGACCCGCTTGAAGACTAACTCTCCCCCTTTGTCATCGAATGACCAAAAGGATCGAAACTGAGGACTAACGCTCTTGAAGAATTTCAAGTTGAAGACGGAGCGCCAAAGATTGTCGGGTTGTTCGTTGAAGTAGGACCAGCAGCAGTGTCTTCCAAATCTTCATTTTCATCGATTGTCGCGAGATGAAGAATAGGAGCTGGCCACCAAGGAAGGAACTTTGACCTTCTTGAATTTCTTCGAGGAGGAGCAGCAGTACCAAATTCTTCCTTGAGTCCCATTGATTGCAGTTCTTCTTCATTGTAGACATGTGAAAGAACAGCCAAAGCGCTTGAAGGTTTCATGAAGGTAGTAGTGGTTTTTCTTCACCGCATTGTGAGTTGAGGTCATGTTGTAAAGAAGAGTACCAAACCGACGCTTGACCCACTTATGATTGCGATCAACCTTCCGATGAAGACCGAGGAGTAACTCACGATCACCATCACCCCGGTGCGAGAGCTTGAGGACTTTGCTTAACCGAGGTATTTGTCAGCCGAGTCATGTGTGGCGAGTCATCATTGGTGGAGTAGGATGCTGCTTTGCTAAACTGTCCATCCAATGGACGAATGCCTTCATCTATCACAGCAGAGCCTTGCCCTTTTCATCACCGAGGTAATTGTCCGCTTGAGGACTTCAATCGAGGGTGTAGCTGCAGTGGTTCAAAGTATCGCCTTGTAATTGGTGAAGATCTTGACTGATGAATCTCATAATCCAAGGTGCATAAGGCTTCAGCTCAAAAGGTGACATGGCAATGTTAGCCGAGTCCTCATGAAGAAATCATGGAAATTGACGGAACGCCATGGATGATGTTGAAAAGCATATTCTTCATGATGCCAACGACTTCTTCATCGCTCGAGTCGTGGCCCTTGATAGGACTCATAGTCTTCGCCAAAATTCGATAGACTGTTTGAGGCACATATAATAATTCCTTGACGAGGAATTTGGTCCTTGGGGCTTGCCTTGGTTTCAAAGGCTTCATCAAGACTTGCATATAGTGATTTGAAAGTTCTTTTCTTCATAGATGCGACGTGCACCATCAAGCGGAGGATCGAGTGGTAGGGCACGAAGCAATTCACTTGCTGGTGCCTTGTAGTGAGTATTTTCGGTCATCCAATCTAAGACCCATGAATGTACATCTTGGCGCCTCCGTGATGTGCGTGGTTGCATAGAATCAAGAATTAGCTCTTCGTTCCATCCACAAATATCGCGGCAGAAATTTAGAAGACCTGCGTCGTGAAGAACACTTAGGACGGGCTCAAAGCTCTGGCAGCGACTCCATATCCACATGAGGAATATGAGCATGATCAAGATTTTGTCCTTGTTGAAAAGCACCGAGGAATAGAAGTTGGCTTGGTGGCAGTCCGTAAGCGCCTCTTCCTAATGCGAGCGTAATCATAAGGATTATATTCATGAAGAACACGTGCTCGGCAAAGAAATCTTCAGCCTTGAACTTTTGCTTGGTTGAGAACGGATTCTTTTGCTTGGGCAGAGGGGTGTCGATGAGTTGCATCACCACCTCAGAATCGTAAGTTCAGTGTTCTTCACCGAGGAATTTCTTGGTCCTCAACTTGTGCACCGAGGATTAGCAAAGCAGAAGTTTCATCAAGACTAGTGGCTGGAATTTCTTCATGCACGTAACCAGCGGGTTGATTTTCTTCAGAGTCTATTTGGACAGTCTGTGCAGGGGAGTGAGGAACTTGTTGGAGCGGGGTGAAGAGAGGAGTATTGGGATCCCAAAAGTCATCATTGATCACTGGAGTGGTGCATCCAATATCCACATCTTCATTTTCAGTTTCCTCAGCACCAGCTAGAGGAATTTCATGGTCCGATGAAGAAATAATCGGGGTTGAAGGATTGCTTCCACTTCAATTTCTTCATCAATTTTCTCCGATGAAGCAGCAGATTGATGTTCTTCATCGATCCGTTGGGATCTCATATTCTTCTCCAAAAGGAACTACTTCCTTTGATGGTATGGAGGAAATTGGAATAGCATCAATTGGATTTTCAATGGAGCTGGTCATTGGCTTCATTTTCTTCGCAGTCAAGAATCGACGCAGGTGATGCTTTCCTTTTCTTCACAGCAGCTCGCTCAGAGCCTTGGTTTTCTTCACATCGAGCGGATGGAAGAATTGGAGTTGGAGTTGGCGCTGGAGGAGCCGAGGAATTTGGTGCAGTTTCTTCAGAGCAAGCGATGCAGCCTCCTGTCTTGAGCAATTTCTTCAAAGAATCGATGCAGCTTGCCTCGACTTGAGCAGCTTTCTTCAGCGCACCACTAGTGGGTGCCCCGCAATTTCTTCAGCGGCTGGGATGGGATCATCAGCCCCGAATCAGCATTTTCTTCAAGAGGCTGAATCGAGGCTTGAGCTCGAGGAATTTCATGTTGCAGGTGCAGCAACACTTGTGATTTTCTTCGTCGATCGATTTAATCTGGTCTTGACTCCTTGCCAATCAGCATAGTATGTGTCAAGTTCTTGCTGAGGTTTTGAATTTCAGTTTGATTTGGAGGAGTTCCTCGTGTCATCTTGACAACGTTTTCTTCGTGAACTTCTCCTTCCTGTATTGAGCCTTTTTGATTTCCCTCGCCTTCTCAAACTTCCATTTTTCTTCAGCGATGAAGTGAGTCACGGTATGACTTTGACCAGTGTCAAAGGAAGATCAGCAGAGGGGTATTGGGATCATTGTGCCAGAGGTCAATGAAGTCGAGGACTTTCTTGGATCCAAAGAGCGAAGGGCACAGATGTACCCTTGGCTCTAGCGGCCCTAACTTGGCGGTCTCGATGATTTCTTCAAGTTCTTCATCGATGCCTCATCATCGATGGCACGTGGACTACAAGCTGTTTCTTCCTTGGCTAGGCCGAGGACCACGTCCAGTTGTTGCTTTTGTCTTCAGCAGAGTCGGGCCCGATGAAGAATTGGGGGCAGCTGAGGAACTTGCAGAGATGCCTGAGGTAATTGAGAAACCAGCAGTCCTTTGACATGTAGCTAGGTGCACAGGAACTGAAGGTTTGTACGGAGCAGTTGAGGGCTTTGGTGGAGCAGCAGCAGTGTGAGGAATTTGCTTGGAGGGTGCTGCTGAGGAACTTGGTCGTGAGGGCGCAGATGATGAAGCACTTGGCTTATTAGCAGGCTTCTTTTGCATTGATTTCCTCGGTTTGACCGAGACCTCAGTGGCAGCAGCAACGGCAGAATCCTCATTGAATTTCTTCACTGCTTCCTTTGCTTGCTTTGCCAATTTTGCTTGGCGTTTAGCCCATTCATCGTGAAAGTCCTCACCGCGCTTGATGCTAGTGGGATCAGCTATTTGGCCAGGTGCCAAAGGAGCTCTTGGGCATGGAGGATTCAAAGCTAATTTCTTCATGTACTTAGGAGTTACATATCTCGTATTCCTTCCATTCCCGTGCCCATCTCCGCTCAATCTTCCGAATACGCACCTTGCGTTGATTTTTGCTTTCCTCATCCGGTGTGCATGAGTCAGCATATATTTCCTCGTGGATTTCAAATGCTGTCATGACCTCGTGTTTCTTTCCTCCCTTCGCGGCTTCTTACCATCTCGCCATTTTCTTGGTGAGGAAATTGAACAATTGAGTTCTCTCAAGAAGTGTGCAGTTTTTCTTCGAGGAACGCTGCAAATGAGTTAAGTTGATGAGAACCTAGGGATTCAGAATGACATTTGTACCTGTGAACAGAGTATAGGTGCGAGGAATTTGGAGAGGTCATATGCGTTCTCAGAAGGTTTTTCAAAAAGAACAAGTTTTGAGGATTTTGACCAGATGAGCCTTGAAGAATTTCAATAAGCGTTCTTTGTCTTAGGTTCCAGAGTTGTATAGATCGAAGATCCACACAATTGAGGAATCTTGAAGAAAATCATTGCTTAGAGAAACGAGTCAAGAGATTTGAGGTGTTCATATGTGTGAAGATTTGAAGAATAAACACCTTTGAAGAATTTGAAGAAAATTTGAGAATCAAAGTGAGTAATAAAAGTTACTTTTAATTTACTCAAGTGAAGAACACGATTTAACTGAGATGAACAGTTGAGAAGTTCGTCTGCTCAGATCTTCCACGCCCTAACTTGGCAGAGGAAATCAGCTACGGCGGCGGCGGAGTGAAGATTTCCACTGTCGGCGCGAGTACGTCGGCGAAGAGGTCAAGGCAGTGAAGCTTTTCCTCACCGGTGACGATGGAGTAGCGGTGGCGCTAGGGTTTTGAGGAGCTCGAGCGGAGAGAGAGGTCGAGCGGAGTAAAAGAGTGAGGAAGGGAGAGAGGGGTATTTATAGACACGGTGAAAAACGGATCGTCCAAGATTTAGGACTTAACGTGCCTGACCGCTTCCCTTCTCACGACATGTGTCACCCACGTACTGTGTAGTGGAGATCGTGTACGATCGTGGGTGAATATAATAATGCATCGTGGGATGCGGAACGGTTTGAGCGGTAAAATCGAAGTTTGGATAAGATTCGTTTTAAAAGTTCCGTTGCAATTTCTTCACTATCAAGGACACGTGAAGAATTTGAACGAGTTTCAAAGTAGAACGCACATGAAGAATTTGTGAATGGATTGGGTTGAGTATAGCATAGAGGGGAAGGGTCCGATCACATTCACTTAGCAGAAAAAGCGACTTGAAGAAATAGCCATAAGTGAATGCTGTAGAGGACATAAATCCATATATATATATAGCCAATGAAGAAAGACGACGAAACAGTGAAGAATTTGCAAAGTTGAAGAATTTGAAAAACTGAAGAATTTCAAAAGCGAGGAAAAACTCAAATTGAAGATTTTCAACTTTGGTGGTGGCGTGACCCATCAGATAAGAATGATGATTTCAGACACCGCGCACAATTGTCGAGGGTTCTCGAGAATCAAATTCTTCATTAATTTCTTCACACTTAGAGTGTTATTCTTCATTGATTGAAGAAAACGTTTCTTCATGTGTTGCACATCTAAGTCATCAATTTTGCATAAGTGTTAGGATGTGTGTCCTTTTCAAAGAACATTCGAAGATTCTAAGATATTTAGCTCACACCGCAACTTGCTAAATCTCTTCTCATCCAAGGGCTTAGTGAAGATATCAGCTAGCTGTTCTTCGCCTTCACATGTTCGATGGAGATGTCGCCTTCAACACATGATCACGAAGAAAATGATGACGAATTTGAATGTGCTTTGTCTTCGAGTGCTGAACTGGGTTGTGAGCAATCTTGATGGCACTCTCATTGTCACAATAGAGAGGCACATTCTTCACGTTGATGCCGTAGTCCTTGAGGGTTTGCTTCATCCATAGTAATTGAGCACAACACGAGCCAGCAGAGAATGTATTCAGCTTCCGCAGAGACAAAGTGATACACATTCTGTTTCTTCGAGGACCAATGCACCAAAGATCGTCCGAGGAAATGACAAGTACCAGATGTTGACTTGCGGTCCACACGATCACCAGATAGTAGAGTCGTAATATCCAATGAGATCAAAAATAGAGCCCTTGGGGTACCATAATCCTAGTGTTGGTGTGTGAGCTAGATATCAAGAATATGCTTCACAGCCTTATGGTGTGATTCCTTGGTGTAGCTTGAAATCGGGCACACATGCAAACACTAAGCATTATATCTGGCCTAGATGCACATAAGTACAATAAAGAACCAATCATGGAGCGGTATACCTTGTGATCAAGTCAATACCATTTTCATCGATTGCATAGATGGCCATTTGTGGGCATAGGAATTTTGACACTTTTGCAATCTTGCATGCGAATTTCTTCAGACATCTTTGAGGTATTTCTCTGAGATATGAATATGCCATTGTGTTGTTGACGAATTTGAAGACCTAAGAAGAATTTCAACTCTCCCATCATAGACATTTGATATTCTTCACTCATCATATAGGCAAATTCATCACTATAACGTTGGTCAAGACAGCCAAAGATAATATCATCAACATATATTTGGCACACAAACAGTTCACCATCATAAGATTTAGTAAAGAGAGTAGGGTCGAGTGAACTGGTGTGAAGCCATTCTTCACGAAGAATTCCTTCAATGTATCATACCACCGAGGGGCTTGCTTGAGGCCATAGAGGGCCTTATTTAGTCTCAAGACTTTGTCGATTCTTTGGATCTTCAAAACCCGGGGTTGAGCAACATATACTTCTTCCTCAAGCTTACCATTGAGGAATGCACTTTTCACATCCATTTGATATAAAGTGATATTGTGATGGTTAGCATAGGCGAGTAATATGCGAATAGACTCAAGTCTAGCGACAGTGCAAAAGTTTCATCGAAATCAATTCCTTCAACTGCGTGTAGCCTTGAGCTACTAGTCGTGCCTTATTCCTCACCACAAGACCATTTTCATCTTGCTTGTTGCGGTAGATCCACTTTGTGCCAATGATATTATGCTTGCGAGGATCTGGACGTTTGACCAGTTCCCTGACGTTGTTGAGCTCGAATCGATGTAATTCTTCTTGCATGGCCTGAATCCACTCCGGCTCGAAATGCTTCATCTACCTTAGTGGGCTCTGTGATAGAGACAAAAGCATAGTGCCCACAAAAGTTAGATAAATGTGAAGCTTTTGAGCGAGTGAGAGGACTGGCGCTCAATGTCATCGATGATCTTGTCAACTTGCACTTCTTTTGCAACGCGAGGATGAGCTGGTTGTCTTCGAGGAATTTGATCATTTTCCTCAAGACCATTTTCTTCAGATTATCTTCAGTGCATCACTCGACGTTCTTCGCAGACAGAATGAATTCTTCAGCAGTTTCTTGAGGGAATGACATCCTCGGTTGCCTTGAACCTGATAGAATCCTCGGTGCTGGTTCGTCTAACACAGAAGGTAGGTGCTCTCTTTGCGAGCCATTAGTTTCATCGAACCGCACATCTACAATGTCAACAATCTTGTGAAGTGCGATGTTGAAGACTCAGAGGTGTGCGAGTCCTTTCCGTAACCAAGCATAAAACCTTCATGTGCTTTCGGTGCAAATTTAGAGGTGTGGTGAGGATCTCTAATCCAGCATTTAGCATCAAGACTTTGAAATAACTTACATTGGGTTTCTTGTCGTGAGGAGTTCATAGGCGTCTTTTGAAGAATTTGTGAAGATATACTCTGTTGATGATGTGGCACGCAGTGTCAATTGCTTCAATCTAGAAACGACTAGGCGTTTTGTATTCATCAAGCATAGTGCGAGCCATCTCAACAAGAGTTCTGTTCTTGCGCTCCACGACGCCATTTTGCTGAGGAGTATAGGGAGCAGATAACTCATGAGTAATACCAAGTTCATCAAGATAATCCTCAAGTCCGGAATTCTTGAACTCAGTTCCATTGTCACTCCTGATGTGCTTGATCTTCACACCAAAGTTGGTTGAAGCCCTCGAGGAAAATCGTTTGAAGATTTCCTGCACTTGATTTTTGTAAGTAACAATGTGTACCCATGTGTAGCGAGAGTAATCATCAACAATAACAAAGCCATATAGTGATGCTTCATTAACGACACTGAGTAATGATTGGGACCAAAGAGGTCCATGTGAAGCAATTCAAGGGACGAGTAGTGGTCATGATAGTCTTATTTGGATGCTTGGCCTTGGTCATTTTTCCAGCTTCACGCCCGCATAAGTGATCCTTGAGGAATTTGACATTCTCAATGCCAATGACATGCTTCTTCTTCGCAAGTGCAGTAAATTCCTCATGCCTGCGTGACTAAGTCGTCGATGCCATAGCCAGCCTTCTCAAGCTTTTGCAAGTAGGCACACGGCTGGTTGTGGTCCCCAGAGAAGTCAACAATATACAAGTCTCCTCTCCTAAAGCCTTCAAGACTTTGGAATTGTCACTTCCATAATCACAACACAACGATATTTGCCAAAGATAACTACCATATCAAGATCACAAAGCATTGAGACCGACATGAGGTTATATCCTAAAGACTCAACAAGCATGACTTTGTCCATGTGCATGTCCTTAGAGATAGCAACCTTACCAAGTCCCAATACCGACTTTTGCCTTTGTCAAGAAAGATGATATGCTTCAGATGTGACGGTGATAAGGAGCATCCATCAATAGATTCTTGTCACCGGTCATGTGATTTGTACATCCACTATCGAGAACCCACTCGGTGGCTTTGGGTTGATCATCCTGCAGATGAATTAGTATAACTTACGATCTCATATACTTCATCGATGAAGAATATGATATCAAGTTCATCGATGAATTTCATCACCAAGATTCAGATAAGTAGTATGAGGACGTGTGAAATGAAAGTTCATTTCATCATGATTAGCTCTGCGCCCTTTCGTGCATTTTGTCGTGCCCCAAAGAAATTCTTCAGACGTTAAGGCACGCCCGAGACCTGACCCTGCAGAAGAGATTAGTTCTTTTCTTCACCACCCACATCTGAAGGGGTGGCAAAGAGTTCATCATTCTCATGAGCACCATATGAGAATGGTGGCATAGAGGCCAAACCATTTCGTTTCACATAAGAGGGGTTAGGTAAGCATATGAATAAGCGAGAGAAATTCTTCGAGGACTTATGAACATATTGGTTTGAAGAATAATGCACATATTCATAGCCCTTAGCTCTACCTGCTAAGCAGAGTTGTTAGCACGATGATAATCATATGAGGACTTTGATCCTTTTGAGGAATTTGATCCACGTGAGGAATTTGGTCCGTATGAGGACTTGGATCCATATGAAGAATTTGATCTGGGGTTCTTTTTCTTCACAGGTGGTGTCATGAGGACATTCACCTGAAGACTTTCAAGACATTTCTTGGGAACCCAGATTTTCTTCATAGGGGGCCGCCTCGCAGCTTAGTGCCAACATATCTAGCAAATACTTCACCATTCTGATTTTTGAACAGTTTATAGTTTGAGTCAAATGACTCATCATCGTAATGAGGAAATTCACATGTAAAACCAGATAAGGTAGATGGATCAACTGGAGGTCCCTTTGCAGCAACCCATGAGGTTTTGGGATACCGCTCAAAGCTTCAAAGACGCTCCATCAGCATTGAGTTTCCTCTCAAAGGCAATACCTCTTTCCTAGGGTTCTGTTGAGGATCTGCTTTTAAGCACATCACAAAGAGTCGATGCCCTTTGAGGCTTTTGTACATGCTCGTCATGTACAATTCCTTCATCCTGCATCGTCAAGGATACTAGCAATGTCCTCGATGAGGAATTAGTGATAGCAGAGGCAGGTGAAGAATTTGTAACAATTGAAGCATTTGAACATTCAGTGAAGAATTAGCGATTCACGCTCAATGCATTTTAAGCATGGAGGAACAAATTCTTCTTGAGAAGCGCTGATTTGTTGAGCAAGTAATGAATCGCGCTCCTTCAAGATCTTCATAACTCGCTCTTAGCTTCTCAAGATCTTGCTTTCTTTGAAGAAATTCATAAGAAAGTTTCTCATGATCGATAAGAGAGTGTTATGATGACCTTGAAGGCTGTCAAGCCTAGACCGAACTTTCAAGATTTTCATCGTGGCTTGAGTGCGATCCATTTCTTCACCTAACATATCATCACTCTTATCTAGCATGTTTTGAACCTTTTCAAAAGCCCTTTGTTGTTTTATAGCAATCTTAGCAAGTTTAGAGTAGCTGGGCTTGAGATCCTCATCGATTCATTTTCACTAGATTCAGAGGAGGTGAAATTGAGTACCTTGGCACCTTTTGCCATGAAGCAATAGGTGGGAGCGTAGTCATCATTTTCCTCATCAGTTTGTCGGTGAGTCGGTTTCTTCAATGTTGAAGATGGACTTGCTAACATAAGTAGTAGCAAGAGCCGACTAGCCACACCAGATTCGGATTCTTCGACTCCTCCTCTTCCTCATTTTCCTCGATTCAGCTTCAGAGTCCATTTCCTTGCCAATGAATGCCCGAGTTTTTTGGAGCTGCTCTTCTTGTGAGAAGAAGGCTTTGAGGATTTTGATGATGAAGATTTTGATGATTTCTTCTTCTTCTTCACATCATCGTAATCTGTAATCCTTGTGTTTCTTCTTTCTTAATTCCTTTTCCCATCGAGGACAATCTTGGATATAGTGACCAGGTTTCTTGCATTTGTGGCAAAGTCTTCGCTTATAGTCACTAGATGAGGAATCACCGCTTCTTGAGGATTTTCCAAAACGACCACGCCTTGTGAATTTCTGGAATTTCTTCACGAGCGGTGCTAGCTCTCGCCAAATTCTTCAGATCTCCAAGGCTACTACCGAGTCTTCACTCTCGATTCAGATTCAGCCTTGGCCTTGTGGCACGTGTTTTTCCATAGCCGTAACCATAGAGATCTCTTTCAGCAAGCTGGAACTCGTGAGTATTTAGCCTTCGAGGATATCAGCAGGATCAAGAGACTTGTAATCAGCTCGCTCTTGTATCATCGGTGCGGAGTATCAAATGAGGAATCAAGCTTATCTTAGCAATTTCTTCACCACCTCATGGTCGGTGATGTCAGTGGCACCCAAAGGCTTGAAGCTCATTTGAGATGTCGTGAGGCGATCAAGGTTTGTTGAACATTTTCGTTGTCGAGTCTTTTGAAGCGGTTGAAGAGATTCCAAGAACATCAACTCGAGAGTCACGCTGAGTTGAAACACCTTCATTTACTTTGGACAGCCTGTCCCAAATGAGTTTGGCAGATTCCAAAGCACTCACTCTTCCATATTGACCTTTGCTCGATGGCCACATATGATATTCTTCGCTTGAGAATCGAGTTGCTTGAATCTCTTCACATCAGCATCATTCGTAGAGGGTGTGGTGAGGAAACACCTTTTTCACAACATACCGTAGATCGTTGTCAATTGCTTCAAGATGCATTCGCATTTTGTTCTTCCAAGAGGGGTAGTCCGTCCCATCAAGGTAGGACACCCTGCTGAGACCTTGATCATACTGCGGTCGACATAACTAAAACTCCGTGGTTAAACTAAAATCACACGTAACAAGGGAGTACCTTGCTCGATACCAATTGAAAGTGTTATATCGACTAGAGGGGGGTGAATAGGCGATTTTAGAGAATTTACAAATTCTTCATCGAGGAATTTGCTGGTGAGGAAATTCCTTAGCTAAGAAATACATGCAGCGGAATAAGTACTGTAAGTAAGCATAGCAGATTACAGGCATAGTCATCATGATGAAATGAAGACAATCACAGAGTCTGTAAAGCGAATCACAGGATAACACAAGATGAAGACAAACAGATCAAGAAATTGAACTGAGGAAATTGAGAAAGTCTTCATCAAAGTCTTCAAACACAGATATGAACAAACACTCAACACAAGAATGAGGAAATGAAAGGGTTGAGGAAATAGAACCGATTAGGTTGGTGAAGACAATGATTTGGTAGACCAGTTCCAACTGCTGTCTCGGTTGTACGCCTGGTTGGAGCGGCCGAGTATTTAAACTCGAGGACACGCAGTCCGGACACCCAATCACCGAGCACGCAGCTCAGACACCAAGTCCTCACCAGATTCTCCTTGAACTAAGGTCACGCAGACTCGCCCAATCACTGTGGTAAGTCTTCAGCGACTTCCAAACCTTCACATACTTGGTCACTCGGCGATCCACAATTCCTCTTGGATGCTCTAGACCGTGACGCCTAACCGTCTGGAAGAAGCACAATCTTCAAAGGTAAAAAGCGCCGGATCCACGCAGGATCAATTTCTTGATGATGCTCAATCACTTTGGGTTTGTGGGGTTTGGTTTTGGGTTTTTCTTCACTTTTGGGTTTTCCTCACTTGATGATTTTCGCCAAATTCCTCGGAGGATGGGTTGCTCTCAAATGACAAGTGTCAAGTTCTCTCGAGCAGCCAACCAACTAGTGGTTGTAGGGGCGGCTATTTATAGCCTAGGGAGCAGCCCGACATGATAAGACATAAATGCCCTTCAATGATATGACCGTTAGGTGGATAAGATATTTGGGACAGTCAAGACAAAGACAAAGAACGGTCGGAAATTTGAACATCAAATTCTCGTGGCTATCATGTTCCTCATGTGTAGGCAATTCAGACCGGCGAATTCCTAACTCCTCGATCGAACAAATTCTCAAGGACTGTAAGAACTTCGTCTCACATCAAGAAATTGACTGAATCTGTATGAGATTTCCAAAGGCTTCACTCAAGGGATTGGTAGGTGTAGGATTTTGAGTTGAGCATCAAATGGAAATTTTCCTTAGTATTTCCTCGACCCCCTTTAACAAAGACGGTGTTTCCTATGACTCAAGAAAGAGAAAATGAAACTACGAAAACAAAAGTCTTCACGCTTCATGTTCCTCAAGCGAATACCAGTCTTCAAGATCACACCAATTTCTTCACTTTCAAAGTCTTGTAAAGTCTTCGAATATCAAAGTCTTCATTGAAGAACTTCATTTTAGGGTCGATTTTCTTGTAAATATCAAACTCCTCATAGACTTATAGACCTGTGTACACTCACAAACGCATTAGTTACTTAACCTATAAGTCTTCAATACACCAAAATCACTAAGGGGCACTAGATGCACTTACAGACATATACATGGTGGACACCCCGAAGGGAAGCGATAACGAGGAACAACGGGACGCGGCAGAGGATAATCTCGCCGATAAAGAACCAAAACGGCAACGAACGCCGCCCTAAGTCCCCTCGATCAAAGCAGCCTTCCTAACAACCCAGCGATAGAGCAGGGCAAGCCACGGACGACGACGAACAGGACGAGCCGGATAATCAACTCCTTCACGGAGTAATCAACAGATCCGCCACAACACCGTGAGCATAAGAACATACGCAAAAAAACTAGTCGCCATCGCAAGAAGTTTGAAGAAGGCTAAACGGAAGCTCAAAACAGCGTAAGACGCGCCGTAATAAAGTGGAGCAAAGTATTCAAGACCGCAGACAAATATGGCAATGGACATCAAACAAAGAGCTACCCGAAGCGCAGGTTGCTGCCAGAATTTGATGAGGAAGCCATCGAGCCTTCACAGTCAAGAAATAAAGAGGCCGCCTGGCCGGATAGACGGCCAGATGACAGGCCCAAAGCGACAAACGAGGCTGCACACAAGCCGCATTATAATCCTGGTAAAACGGATGCCCCAACTAGGTCCATCTACGGGCCAAAAAAGAGGACCCTAGGAAGTAACACATCACGACAAGTGTTCGAAGACAACGGCACACCCAAATACAGGGGCGCCGCACATCCGCTATGTTTCACCGATGAGGTGCTGGATCATGAATTTCCAGCAGGGTTTAAACCCATAAACATAGAGGCATACGACGGCACAACAGACCCCGGAGTCTGGATAGAAGACTACATACTACACATACACATGGCTAGATGAGATGATCTCCATGCCATAAAATACCTACCCCTCAAACTCAAAGGGCCAGCTCGGCATTGGCTCAAAAGCCTCCTAGAAAATACTGTTGGAAGTTGGGAAGAGCTTGAGGACGCGTTCAGAGCAAACTTTCAAGGGACTTATGTCCGCCCTCCGGATGCAGACGATTTGAGTCATACAATCCAACAGCCCGGAGAATCGTATGCAAATTCGAACAGGTTCCTTACCAAAAGAACCAAATAGTCGATTGTCCGGACGCGAAGCCCTAGCAGCTTTTAAACACAACGTCCGAGACGTAATGGCTTGCCGGACACCTCGCCAAGAGAAGCCAAGAACAATGGCCGCGCTAACAAGCCTCATGACGCTTTTGCGCGAGAGAAGACAGCTGGCTAGCAAGATGCAGCACCAGCGACCGAGTACATCCGAGATCGAGATGGAACGGAAAGTCACGGCGCAGAAAGATCAGCGCGGAATAAAGAAAAAAAGCCCGCAGAAGGCACGGGCGGTCAACGCCGATTCAAAAGCTCGCGTCGAACAATACAACACGGCCTCTCAAGGAGAATAGAGACGAGCTATCAAATTTAAACAAAATTTTAGATCGGATATGTCAAATCCACAGTACCCGGAAAGCTCGCAAACCATACCAACCGAAATTGTTGTTTTAAACAGTCCGCAGACTTAATGCGGACACAAGGCCTCGACACGCCAAGCGAGGACAATGACGAGCCCCACCGGCAGAGCACCGAAGTCAAAAGACTTTCCACAAGAAGTCAAAACAATAAACTCGCTTCACGTGATAGTACGGAAAGCCAACACGGCACTCGCTAAAACAAGTGTCGATGATCCACTCTAGTGGACCGAGATTGATGTAAAACCAATCACTTTCGACCATCTGGATTAGTCCAGAAGTATCCGGAGCGCAGGATAGACTGCCCTGATATCGGATCCCATAATAGACGGACTGCAATTAACACAGGTGTTGATGGACGGCGGCAGTGACTTACACCTGCTATATCCTGACACAATCCGCAATTGGGGATAGACCCTATTACAATTCGGCATAGCCGCACTCCCTTCAAAGGAGTGGCGCCAAGCCCTTAAGCCAGCTATCAAGCACCACTGGACGGGCAGCTCTCGTCCGCTTCAATACAATACCACATTACGCGTCTCTTACGCTTAAAATGCCCGGTCCATGTGGCATCATTTCATTAAAAGGTCGCTTGAGACCCCGGACACGGCTGGACGAGTCTGGAATAAATAAGCTAGGGGCTACCTAGCTGCACATCCCTTCACAAGGATTTGCACATATAAGCCACAATGAGCTAGCATAGGCTCAGCTTTCTTAATCCCTATTTTCAATTTTTGCACTTTCTCGCACGATTTCTTTTCCAACCAAGTTCTTCTTTTTTTTTTTACAGATGAACAGCGTGCACACCCGTCTAGGATACGGCACAACGGAGACACAGGCGCAGACGTGCAGTAGGGACCCGTTGCAAGGACTCTTTTCAGACTAAGACCCTACGTAAACCTTTTTCATCGTCTCTTGTTGCTATAATCCCTGGTTTATCATTATAACCAGAGTGGAGATGGCGTTTTGGCATCGGGCGCGCTGTAAGAATCTGCCGTGCACTGGACACAAGGGGCTTAGGGTTTTGTTTTGCCCGCTATTATAAAGATCGAACACCTTCGGAGTGTTGGCGCCTCGAAGTTAGGGCCTTATATGCATCAGCTCGAATCATGTCTTTGGTCAAATGTTGGGTTTGCCGGCTCCCGTGTTTTGCTGCCTTACGCTCAGATCATCGGCTAACGCGGCTCCAGGAGAACTACTGCGATTGTGCCCAGTTCGGCTGGGCGAGCACCTCGAGAGAAAGCCAAAACTGACCGTCATGATACAGCGAGACTGGTCAACCACTCGATCGACTATGGGAATGTTTAGGATTCCTCCGCTTTGTGAAGGGCCGCTTCGGCCAGCACATATGCGCCCGAATTCGAGAGCGCGGTGCCCCCAGGCTATGTCGTCGATCCCCACCCTCGAACTCCATGGCTAAGTGAAAGTGATAAAGCATTATAGTCCGGTTGCCTCGTTTGCTACGCTACCACCTCCTTTACAGGACCGAGACGTCGGATTAAGTGTGAAAACGCGCTATTTTTTGCGAACACCCCCGCACCTTGTGCGTGGGGGCTGAAGCCGACGACTGCCATCTTTCAGGTTCTACACACGTATACATGAACGGCCGCATAGGAGATACTCTATTACTTGAACGCACAAGTATAAAAGGCGCTTACATCATAAATATCATTTTACAAACGTTCATTTGAACGTAACATTTTTTGAGCACTGCGACTCTATTACACGAGCACCACGCAACACTTCGCCAAAATAGTGCTCGGCGGGTAACAGGTTATCATCCGAACCCGGGGTCGCAACAGCGGTGGCATCCATCTCTGTCCAATGTGTCTTCACATGGGCGAGCGCCATCCGCGCACCCTCTATGCAGGCCGACCACTTCATCGCCTTGATATGCGGCACCGCCCCAAGAAATTGCTGCAACAAGCCAAAGTAACTCTTCGGCTTGGGCCTATCCGGCCAGATATGAGTCACTATATCCGTCATAGCAAGCCCGGATAACCTATTTAGCTCAGCCCACTCGGCCAAACGGTCGGTCAGCGGAAGAGAACGCTCCGGACTATGGAATTGAGACCAAAACAGCTCTTCCGTCTTGTGACCCTTCTGACTCCGAAAATGCACAGCGGCATCCGCCGCACTCGCTGCTAAGTCCATATAAGGGTCCTCTGAACCCCACAGTTGGCCCGGTGAGCATACTTTTGATCCAGAACCTTGGCGCAGCGAAAGGGCTTGCTACTACAATATCTCCTACCTGGCGCAGCTCCTCCTTTATAGCCGCATTGCAGAAGCGGGCATCCTTGGCTTCGGCGGTGGCCTTCTCCAGGTCTTCTTACCCCGCTAGGCGCTCCTTCACAAGAGCCTCATTGCGGTCGGTAGCATCTTTTAACTTCACAGCCATTTCGGCTATCTCTTCCCTGCTCCGGCAGCAGGCGGCCCTTCGCCGCTAACTCCTCGGCCGCCTTCGAGGCCGCCGCATTACATTCTTCCGCCTGCTCCTTGGCTTGAGCAAGTTCGGCCCAAGACTCTCCACGGCAGCGGCACTATCTCGCATTTCACGCACATGTTGTAAGGAGTTGGCTTGGCTCCCTTACCACGTGACCGCACAAGAACACTTACCGTGCGACTCATCAGTCGCTTCGTTGATCAGCGCGATGTCTTCATCCGCCACATCGAGTTGCCGCTTTAATTCAGCACTCCATCGGTCCGGCTGGCCCCGGACGACCCGCCACCTGCATCGGCATGACGGAATTTAAACCTGCGATTTTGATCCTCGGCACGCCGTCGATATCGACAACCTACCGAGTCTCGTGGGCTACTATCTATACAGGCGCATTCTATATGCAAAACTGTTAAAAGGTGTGTCATTTTACACACCTCGAACCCCGCCAAGAACTCGACGGCATCATGCAACCGCCTTGGCGGACGCAATCCTTTCAATCACCATGCTCATCAATGCGTGCGATCTTCCGAGATAGACGCCTTCTCAAGCAGATCCTTCACCATTACACCGCTTGGCGCCGAACTATCCGGCTTTGCCAAACCCGGGGCTCCTCCGTGGCGACACTTCAGGCTCGTCCGCCCTATCCGACGGCGCCCGGACGGAGGCGTCTCGCTCTCCATCATCTCCGGAAGAAGGTCCCCCGAAGACGAGCTCATTTATGAAGGACGGAGATCCGAACTACAAGGTAAACACTTTAGTTATCCTCAGAAGCACAAATAGGGATGTCCCTTATTACAAAACTCCTTTCTTTCTACTTACGGCTCGCTGGAGGGCTGACTCATTAAGGGAGATTGTGCGGCCGGGGCCTCCCTGACGCAGGACCCTCAGCGAAGATTTCTTCCCTCGCTTAGGGCTTTGCCCCGGTCCTCGAAGGCAGTCCTCTTCTCCCTTTGGAGGGAGGGATTCTCGATCCCCTCTTTCAAGAGCCTCCTTAGGCGGGTAGTAGCTTCCTTGCTTTCCCCTTCGCCTTCCTCTCAAGGCGCAACCTCCAACATCCGGACCAGCACGGATCCGCGCGGTGTCG
Organism: Aegilops longissima; assembly: GCA_021605205.1. Taxonomy (NCBI): domain Eukaryota; kingdom Viridiplantae; phylum Streptophyta; class Magnoliopsida; order Poales; family Poaceae; genus Aegilops; species Aegilops longissima. The sequence continues at coordinate 662,133,978 of CM038677.1, read as the reverse complement.
GGAGGGGGCGGACATCAGATCAATTTTGCTTCCGCTATCCACTCCTGTGTAGAAGGAGATCGGTCATAAGGCGGATCATCGAAAGGCAAACAAACGGTATGTCCGTACTTGGAATTACTTACTTGAGTATCCAGGCGATTGCAGCTTAGTCCAAGATCTCGGTCAATTCGGACGCACCTCTTGCGATCCAAGAATAAGTTATACATCTCCGTGGGTGTCATACCCATGAAGTGTTGAAGAATCCGTGGGTCCTCCGGATTGAATTCCCATAGCCGGAGAGGGCGGTGTTTGCAGGGCAGGAGACGCCTAATTAGCATAACCTGCATCACCACCACCATATCAATCTCCCTCGTTAGGAGATCTCAACCGCCCTGCAAAGAGGGGCACATCCTTTGACGGCCCCCAGTTGAGCCCTTGGTTGACCCACGACATCAATCGTCGTGGAGGTCCCAGGCGGAATAGGGCGGCGGCTTTGTGTCTGCCCCTCGAACGGTAATATAGAACCACTCTTGCTGCCACAGGCCGAGCTCCTCTTGGAAGGAGCCAGCAGGCCACGGGGCATCGACCCTCCTACTTATGGCCGCCCCGCCACACTCCGCTTGACGCCCCCCGATCATCTTCGGTGCCACATTGAAGGTCTTCAGCCACAGACCGAAGTGAGGGGTGACGCGGAGGAAGGCTTCACAGATGACTATGAATGCGGAGATATGGAGGATGGACTCCGGAGCCAAATCGTGGAATTCCAACCCATAATAAAACATGAGCCCTCTCACAAAAGGATCCATCGGGAAGCCTAAACCCTGATGGAAGTCGGATACAAAAACGACATACTCGCCGGGCTCGGGGGTGGGGATGGCCTGCCCTTCGGCAGGCAGCCTGTGCGAAATCTCAAAAGACAGGTACTTGGCATCCCGCAGCTTTAGCACGTCCTCCTCCGTGACGGAGGAGGGCATCCACCGGCCCTGGAGGTCGGAACCGGACATCATTGAAGGTCCGGAGCGCTCAAATCTGGAGCTCTAGGTGCTGGAACTTGGAGCGGGAAAGGATTCGATGGAGGATTGAAGAAAAGAAACGAGCCTTGGTCCCGTTATAAAGAGGGAGAATACCAAGAGCCGACTCCGTGACCGTTTGGGACTCGCCGATAGAGGCGTGGCGCGGCGCGGTTGGGTTACCACACTTTGTATTGATGAGAATCCGGATTAAGGGAAACACGATCTCGCTCGACAAGGCGTGTTAAGGAAACCGCTTCGCTGAATGCGCTGAGGCGGTAAAGTAAAAAACAATTCGAGTAATGGCTTGGTAGTGGTGAGACGTCATGCCGCGGAAAACGTCAGCAGATGGAACTTGTGTATATATTATTATTCTCTCTACGATGGAATGTGGAATTTATTTTGCAGAGCCGGACACTATCCTGGTGTTCACAATCTTTTATCATTTGGAGGAGGAACCCGCCTTGCAATGCCAAGCAATATACACGCCGGACTTATCGTCATTGAAGCCTGGTTCAGGGCTACCGAGGAGTCCTGGATTAGGGGTGTCCGGATAGCGGACTACTATCATCACCGAACTATCATTTGCGGACTATCATCATCGACCGGACTCCAAGACTATGAAGATAGAAGATTGAAGACTTCCCCGTGTCCGGATGGGACTTTCCTTGGCATGGAAGGCAAGCTTGGCGATACGGATATGTAGATATCCTACCATTGTAACCGACTCTATGTAACCCTAGCCCTCTCCGGTGTCTATATAAACCGGATGGCTTTAGTCCGTAGGACAACAATCACAACAACACTTACAATCATACCATAGGCTAGCTTCTAGGGTTTAGCCTCCTTGATCTCGTGGTAGATCCACTCTTGTAAACATCCACAATATCAATATCAATCAAGCAGGACGTAGGGTTTTACCTCCATCAAGAGGGCCCGAACCTGGGTAAACATCGTGTCCCTTGTCTCCTGTTACCATCCGCCTAGATGCACAGTTCGGGACCCCCTACCCGAGATCCTCCGGTTTTGACACCGACAGCCGGACTGGAGGGAGTTGTGAGTGGATCAAGAGTGAATCTGGACTGCCTTTTTTAGGGGGGGGGCTTGTGTGTCCGGGACGATTCCACGTCACCAATCCTGTTCTGCGTCAAGGTTTGTTTGTAAGGCAAATACTTGGAGGTAGCCGAGCGTTCTCTTATGGTTGGTCCGAGGGCTCCTGATCAGACCCTGGTAAACCCAGCCGTTATACCGTTGGGTAGAGCGGACTCCTTAGTTGGTGTCCGGATAGTTGGCTGTCGTATCAAAATTTTGATAGGCATGCGCGACTCGCTACTCCGGCAGCTGTATGATATCCGCCCTGAGGGCAGGGTTCGGCCTTGCCCATAGGTGTGATTGCATCATATGGTGTTGGCCTGAGTGATTTACCACGAGGGATCTAGTCAACATGGTTCGTCCCGCTAGCATACGGTAAATTACCGCATGGTTGGAAGGTGCCGAAGATTTATTCTTTGGCGTAGTATTTTTTGGTGATCCGAAGACAACCATTTAGAGTGATGGGCCAGAAAAACTTGGCCTTTGCCCCTAGCATCTTTTAGGAGATGTTTTTTGTGATTTCACACCACGGTGGTTTTATGTGTTATGGGTCCCCCGGTTTGCTATGTCCATAGGTACTACAATTGAGTTGTTGTGGTTAATGCGGCCGGGGGCGACCGGCCGTACTTGGGGGGGGGGGGCTCTTGACCAGACGCCTCCCTTCATTGTTTCCGGCACGCGACCAACTGCTTTGTTTTGAGGATCCGACATTCTCTATTGGTATGCTTTGTCGTCCTTCTAGGAGTACCATGAATTTGACATGGTTGATCGAGTGTGTGGCTCGGGCTGGATAGGTCTGAGCTGTTCTTTGTCCGCTGACCGGACTGGGAATTGCTGGAATTAGCACCAACCTTCCTGACTTGACGCTCATGACCATTGCGCCGAGGCTTGAGGATGCTCCTTCTTGTGTCCTTCGTATTGTTTTGGACCGTAGTAGTGTGTTGACGTCTGGGCATGTGCCTTGGGTTCCCCTGCTTAGGTTGGGGTGGCCGGTTGTGCCCTGTGTGCCCTTTGTCGGGGTGGTCGGGTCCGTATGTTTCGGTGGCCAGGACCTTGGTCCATCTGTCCACCAGCAAATCTTGATCAGCTTTAAGCTGTTGTTGCTTCCTTTGCAGGCTCTTCGCCGTGGCCATGAGCCGTCGCTCGAAGCGAGCTTGTTCCACTAGATCTTCAGGCACGCCGAATTCATCATTGCCGAGGCTTGACTCGTCCTCGGAGGGGGCGTATAGTTGTCCCTCTCCAAGTATCCCACGGTGGCCAGTCCGCCCTTCTGAAAGGCAAGCCGAGTAGGGTTATATTCATCTTCGGCGCCATCCGGATTATTTTCGTCTTCTGGGCCGGTATTCCTGTGGCTGGTCTTGGAGCGGCGCCGACGATGCCCGTGCTGTGCTTTTCTCCCTGAGGGATTATCCTCCGCTGCCTCATCGCCATTGGTTTCCTTCGGCATGTCCGCCATATATATATCATAGGGGTAGGCGGTTGTCCACCGGCCAGTGAGCGGTGCTTCATGTTCTTCTCCTGCATCGTCGTCTATTCCGTCGATGTCTTCAGAGTTGAAGTCCAGTACGCCGGTTAAATCATCGATTGTGGCAATGAAGTGGGTGGTGGGTGGGCAACGAATTCCTTCATCGCCTGCTTCCCACTCGAGACGGACATAGTTCAACGAAGAGCATCATGACAAAGAGAGAGACTTTAATGAGTCCAGCATGTCGCCAAAGGGCGAGTGCTGGAAGATATCCGCAGCGGTGAACTCCATTACCGGAGCCCATCTTGGCCCGACGGGCTCGGGAGTGCACAGACTGGAACCAACGTCCGGATACGAGTCCGGGGGTTCGGAGTCACAGGCCACTGCAGAGGTAAGACCCGTGTTCGGCTCCACCGCCGATGAGTGTGCGACCTGTGGGGCGGGGTCCATCCCTCCATCCTTAGGCAGAGCAGCCTGCTCCGGTTCTAGGTCCAGGATACTACGGGTGATACCGAAGCCGCCGACGGCAGGCCTAAGCCGTGCTCGTCGTGACTGTCCGGTGCTCCTGGCATAGGCCCAAATCTATCGAAGATCAAGTCTCCGCGGATGTCCGCCGTGTAGTTCAGGTTTCCGAAACTGATCTGGTGGCCAGGGGCGTAGCTGTCGATCTGCTCCAGATGGCCAAGCGAGTTGGCCCGCAGTGCGAAACCGCCGACCACGAAGATCTGTCCGGGGAGGAAAGTCTTGCCCTGGACAGCGTCGTTGATAATGATTGAAGGAGCCATCGAGCCTGACAGCGACGACACAGAGGAACTCCCAATGAAAGCACCAATGTCGGTGTCAAAACCGGCGGATCTCGGGTAGGGGGTCCCAATCTGTGCATCAAGACTGATGGTAACAGGAAGCAAGGGACACAGATGTTTACCCAGGTTCAGGCCCTCTCGATGGAGGTAAAACCCTACTTCCTGCTTGATTAATATTGATGATATGGGTAGTACAAGAGTAGATCTACCACGAGATCGTAGAGGCTAAACCCTAAGAGCTAGCCTATGATGGTATGATTGTAATTGTGATCGGCCTTCTAAGGACCTACCTCTCCGATTTATATATACACCAGAGAGGGCTAGGGTTTACATGGAGTCGGTTACAAGGAAGAAAATATAATATCCGGATCGCCAAGCTTGCCTTCCACACCAAGGAAAGTCCCATTCGGACACGGGTCGAAGTCTTGAGTCTTGTATCTTCACGCTTCAATAGTCCGGACGTGGTACACAGTCCGGCAGTCGGGATACCCCCTAATCCAGGACTCCCTCACTTACCTCATCTTCGGAGAGCGGGAGGTAGTTGTCGTCCTCCGAATTTTCGCTGGGCAGGGCCTGTTCATCGGGGTTGGCTTGCCTGTTTTCCTGTTCCTCCTGTTCGGATCTTGCTCCAACAGGGTCTTCATTATTTTCGGCATCGTCCAGAGTACTATTTTCTCTGGTGCCAGCGTTGCTGCGATGTGACTTGGAGCGGTGTTTAGGGCGCCAGTACTTAGACTGTGTCTCAGGAGGTTTATTCTCAACTGGATCTCCTTTGTCATCGCCGCGAGCTTTTTTAGGTGTATCAACCATGTACACGTTGTACGAAGGGGTGGTCGTCCCACGTCCGGTGACTGGCGGGTCTTGGCCTTGCACCTTGTCGGCATTGTCGTCTATATCATCAATGTCTTCGGAGCCATAACCAGGCATGTCGGTTGAATCCTCGACAGTGGCTATGAAGTGGGTGGTGGGTGGGAAGCGAAATTCTCCATTATCAGCCTCTAGCTCGAACCGGACATAGTTCGGCCACGAGTCCTCCGCTAGGGACAGGTTTTTCAATGAATTCCGCACATCGCCGAAGGGCGAGTGTTGGAAGATATTTGCGGCGCTGAACTCGAAGATTGATAACCGATCCAACTCGGTGACCGGGGGCGTGTGTGGTTCGGAACTTATAGCCGGAGACGAGTCCGAAATTCCGTTGACGCTGATATCGCCTGGTGTTGAGTCTGTGTGCGGCTCCACCGCCGCGGACTCTGTGGCTTCGATTGTGCAATATGCTCCGGATCTAAGGCCGTAGCGGTTATAGGAACCATCTCCTGAATCCGGTCCAATGACAGATTTAAGTCATGTTCATCGGAGCGAGGGGGAGCGATCGCCGCGGTCTCAAATCCATTGAAGATCAAGTCTCCACGGATATCCGCAACATAGTTCAAGTTTCCAAATCTGACCTGGTGGCCGGGGGCATAGCTATCGATCTGCTCCAGATGGCCAAGCGAGCTGGCCCGCAGTACGAAGCCGCCGAATATGAACATATGTTCAGGGAGGAAGTTTTCTCCTTGGACAGCGTCGCTATAAACGATTGAAGGGGCCATCGAACCTTTCGTCGACGGCACAGTGGAACTCTCAATGAAGGCACCAATGTCGGTGTCAAAACCGGCGGATCTCGGGTAGGGGGTCCCGAACTGTGCGTCTAGGATCGATGGTAACAGGAGGCGGGGGACACGATGTTTACCCAGGTTCGGGCCCTCTCTACGGAGGTAATACCCTACTTCCTGCTTCATTGATCTTGATGAATATGAGTGTTACAAGAGTTGATCTACCACGAGATCGTAATGACTAAACCCTAGAAGTCTAGCATGTATGACTATGGTAATGAATGTGTCCTTTCCAGACTACACCCTCTAGTTTATATAGACACCAGGGGGATCTAGGGTTTACATAGAGTCGGTTACATTAGAAGGAATCTTCATAATCGGTGGCCAAGCTTGCCTTCCATGCCAAGGAGAGTCCAATCCGGACACGGGTACAGTCTTAGGCCTTCATGTCTTCACATCCCACCAGTCCGGCCCATGGATAACGGGCCGGACGCCTGAGGACCCCTTAGACTAGGACTCCCTCAATGACCAACTAGGGTCACCTAGGCTTGCACCCCGGAGCTCGAGACCGGGTGCCTAGTAGCACCACCATCAAGTCACTCAAGTGTTGTCGCCATCACTTTTCCACGAGCCCGGTAGTTACATGCGATGTGTGACCGCTGCCGCTGCACCACCATCCCACTGCGTCAAGCCATTCTCCATAGTTTGCATCTCACCGTGATGTCAACCACCGGATCTAGAGGTAGAAACCCTCGTGAAGATCTTTCAGTGGCCACCGCGATCCACATCGAGGCCGCCGCCGGGTGAGATCTAGGCGTAGCAGCCACACCAGCGACGGCCGCTGCATCAAGCACGGAGTCCTATGAGTTGCAGAGTCGATCGTCTCTGTCACCGTCGATGATAGCGTACGTGCTAGGCTCAAGCAAGCACATAGGCACCTTGATTGATTTCTTGACTAGCGACGCATGCACACCGATTGAAAATCCGGCTTTCACTTGCGACCATGGATGGATTCGATCTCTTTGGGTCCCTGTGACCTCGGAAAGAACAACCACAAGCAGGGACCCCGCCGCCTCCGTCAGCCGCACTAGCTTTGCCGGCGGCGTCCTCTGGCGACGGCGGGAGGGAGAGGCAGGAGGAGAGGTAGGTTGGGTAGGGGACGGCGCCGCCGCCCGTGTCGCCCAGGACAAGCGACGCGGGGGCCAGAGCTTTTTTCGGATCGGCTGTTCGCAGGAACGCCAGTATGCGATGCACTTTATATGATAGTTTTTATTATTCCCATCTTGGATGTTCATAATAGTAGGACTAATTTTATAGCCATAGAAAATTACCATGCTGTTCTATAAGACTCTCGAAATAATATAAGTTAAGCATGAGAGATCAATAATTTCTATAAAATAAAACCACCACCGTGCTCTAAAAGATATAAATGAAGCACTATAGCAAAATTATTTAGCTCAAAAGATATAAGTGAAGCACAAAGAGTATTCTAGTAAATTCCGATTCATGTGTGTCTCTCACAAAAGGTGTGTACAGCAAGGATGATTGTGGTAAACTAGAAATCAAAGACTCAAATCATACAAGACGCTCCAAGTAAAATGCATATCATGTGGTGAATAAAAATATAGCCTCAAGTAAAGTTACCGATAGACGAAGACGAAAGAGGGGATGCCTTCCAGGGCATCCCCAATCTTAGGATTTTGGTTGTCCTTGAATTTTACCTTGGGGTGCCTTGGGCATCCCCAAGCTTAGGCTCTTGCCACTCCTTATTCCATAATCCATCAAATCTTTACCCAAAACTTGAAAACTTCACAACACAAAACTCAACATAAAATCTCATGAGCTCCGTTAGTATAAGAAAAAAATCACCACTTTAAGGTACTGTAATGAACTCATTTATTATTTATATTGGTGTTGAACCTACTGTATTCCAACTTCTATATGGTTCATACCCCCCGATACTAGCCATAGATTCATCAAAATAAGCAAACAACACACGAAAAACAGAATCTGTCAAAAACAGAACAGTCTGTAGTAATATGTATCAAACATATACTTCTGTAACTCCAAAAATTCTGAAATAAATTGGTGGACGTGAGGAACTTGTCTATTAATCATCTTCAAAAATAATCAACCTAAAAGCACTCTCCAGTAAAAACTGGCCGCTAATCTCGTGAGTGCAAAAGTTTCTATTTTTTACAGCAAGATCATAAAGACTTCACCCAAGTCTTCCCAAAGGTTCTACTTGGCACAAACACTAATTAAAACATAAAACCACATCTAAAAAGAGGCTAGATGAATTATTTATTGCTAAACAGAAACAAAAATCAAGAAACAAAAATAAAATTGGGTTGCCTCCCAACAAGCGCTATCGTTTAACGCCCCTAGCTAGGCATTGATAATTTTAATGATGCTCACATCAAAGACAATTAAAGCACAAAGGGAGCATCATAAAACACGTGACACACACATCTAAGTCTAACATACTTCCTATGCATAGGCATCTTATGGGCAAGCAAATTATCATAGCAAGCAAAAACTAGCATATGCAAGGAAGCGGAAAGAAACAATAGAAATCTCAACATAACGAGAGGTAATTTAGTAACATGGAAATTTCTACAATCATATTTTCCTCTCTCATAATAATTACATGTGGGATCATAATAAAATTAAACAAAATAGCTATCACCTAAAATATTTTCAACACGATCCACATGCATGCAAAGTTGACACTCTTCCAAAATAGTGGGATTAACATTAACTAAAGTCATGACCTCTCCAAACCCACTCTTATCAAAAATTCCATAAGATTGAACATTCTCCAAATATGTGGGATCTAAAGTTGACACTCTTCCAAACCCACTTTCAATAATATTGCAAACACTATTTTCAATCTCATATTCATCATGGCGCTTAAATAAATTTTCAAGATCATAAGAAGAATCACCCCAATCATTATCATTGCAACAAGTAGTAGAAATAGCAAAACTAGCATCCCCAAGCTTTGGGTTTTGCATATTATTAGAACAATTGACATCAAGATAATTTATAGTAAAATCATTTCAATCGTGCTTTTTATTCAAGGAGCTATCGTGAATCTCTTCATAAATTTCTTCATCACAATTTTCAGATTCACGAATTTCAAGCAAAACCTCATAAAGATAATCTAGTGCACCCAAATCACTAGAAATTGGTTCATCATAATTGGATCTCTTAAAAATACTAGCAAGGGGATGAGGATCCATAAACTTTTAGCAAGCGAAGATGCAACCAAAAAGAAGGCACATGGTAACACAAGATCGAATGGAAGGAGGGCGAAGAAAAGGAAAAGGTTTCGAAAATCGTTTTAGAAGTGGGGGAGAGGAAAACGAGAGGCGAATGGAAATAATGTAATGTGAGGGATAAGAGTTTGTGATGGGTACTTGGTATGTCTTGACTTGTGCGTAGATCTCCCCAGCAACGGTGCCAGAAATGGCTAGTTGCTGGGAGATCAAATCTTGACTTGACATGGCGTAAGCCTCCCCGGGAACGGCGCCAGAAATCCTTCTTGCTACCTCGCGAGCATACGTTGGTTTTCCCATGAAGTGGAAAGGGTGATGCAGCAAAGTAGCGTAAGTATTTCCCTCAGTTTTTGAGAACCAAGGTATCAATCCAGTAGGAGGTTACACTCAAGTCGCCTTGTACCTGCACAAACAAATAAGAACCTTGCAACCAACGCGATAAAAGGGGTTGTCAATCCCTTCACAGCCACTTGCAAAAGTGAGATCTGATAGAGATAATAAGATGAATATTTTTGGTATTGTTATGATATAGATTGGAAAGTAAAGATTGCAAAATAAACGGCAGCAGAAATAGCAAATTGATAGGAAAATAATATGATGGAAGATAGACCCGGGGGCCATAGGTTTCACTAGTGGCTTCTCTCAAGATAGCATAATCTATGGTGGGTGAACAAATTACTATCGAGCAATTGATAGAAAAGCGCATAGTTATGAGAATATCCAGGCATGATCATGTATATAGGCATCATGTCCGTAACAAGTAGACCGAAACGATTCTGCATTTACTACTATTACTCCACACATCGACCGCTATCCAGCATGCATCTAGAGTATTAAGTTCATAAGAACAAAGTAACGCATTAGGCAAGATGACATGATGTAGAGGGATAAACTCAAGCAATATGATATAAACCCCATCTTTTTATCCTCGATGGCAACAATACAATACGTGCCTTGCTGCCCCTGCTGTCACTGGGAAAGGACACCGCAAGATTGAACCCCAAGCTAACAACTTCTCCCATTGCAAGAAAGATCAATCTAGTAGGCCAAACCAAACTGATAATTCGAAGAGACTTGCAAAGATATCAAATCATACATATAAGAATTCAGAGAAGAACAAAGTATTGTTCATAGGTAATCTTGATCATAAACCCACAATTCATCGAACCTCGACAAACACACCGCAAAAAGAATTACATCGAATAGATCTCCAAGAGAATCGAGGAGAACTTTGTATTGAGATCCAAAGAGAGAGAAGAAGCCATCTAGCTAATAACTATGGACCCGAAGGTCTGTGGTAAACTACTCACACATCATCGGAGAGGCTATGGTGTTGATGTAGAAGCCCTCCGTGATCGATTCCCCCTCCGGCGGAGCGCCGGAAAAGGCCCCAAGATGGGATCTCACGGGTTCAGAAGGTTGCGGGGGTGGAAATAGGGTTTCGTGGTGCTCTCGGATGTTTTCAGGGTATATGAGTATATTTAGGCGAAGTAAGTATGTCGGTGGAGCCACGAGGGGCCCATGGGGGTGGGGGCGCGCCTACCCCCCTGGGCGCGCCTCCCTACCTCGTGGCCGCCTCGTTGCTTCCTTGACGTCCACTCCAAGTCTCCTGGATTGCGTTTGATCCAAAAATTAAGTCTCCCGAAGGTTTCATTCCATTTGGATTCCATTTGATATTCCTTTTCTGTGAAACACTGAAATAAGCAAAAAAGCAATTTGCACTGGGCCTTTGGTTAGTAGGTTAGCCCCAAAAATAATATAAGAGTGCATAATAAAGCTCATTAAACATCTAAAACAGATAATATAATAGCACGGAACAATCAAAAATTATAGATACGTTGGAGACGTATCAGGCAACAACACTCTGGAAGATGCCGAAGACAAAGAAGACCCCGTCGAGCCAACTTTCGAACAGGATGGTCGGGAAGATGGGCAAGTTAGCCCTGACGAACATGTCGTAAATGAAGACTCGGAGGATAGTAATTATCTCCCACTCTCTGAGGACGAGATAAGCCTCGGTGACGAAGAATTTATCATACCTGAGAAACCTCTCGAGCAGGAGCTCTTTAAGCGCCGGCTAATTGCCACTGCAAGGAGCCTGAAAAAGAAACAACAGCAACTTCAAGCTGATCAAGATCTGCTCAACGATAGGTGGACTAATGTCTTGGCAGCCGAGGAATACGGCCTCGAGCGCCCAACCAAAAGTTACCCGAAGTGCAAACTGCTATCTGATACGTCCATTTTGCATCATGCTTTTATATCGATAATTATTGCATTATTGGCTGTTATTACATGTTATGGCACAATACTTATGCCTATTCTCTGTTATTTTACAAGGTTTACATAAGTAGGGAGAATGCCGACAGCTGGAATTCTGGGCTGGAAAAGGAGCAAATATTAGAGACCTATTCTGCACAACTCCAAAAGTCCTGAAACTCCTGGAAAGTCATTTTTGGAAATAATAAAAAATATTGAGCGGAAGAAGTTCACCAGAGGGGGAACCACCTGGCCACAAGGGTGGGGGCGTTCCCCCCTACCTCGTGGGCCCCCTGTTGGCTCTCCGATGGCCATCTTCTCCTATATGAGGTGTTTCGTCGAGGAAAAAATCATAAGCAACCTTTCGGGACGAAACTCCACCGCCACAAGGCGGAACCTTGGCGGAACCAATCTAGGGCTCCGGCAAAACTGTTCTGCCGGGGACACTTCCCTCCAGGAGGGGGAAATCATCGCCATTGTCATCACCAACGCTCCTCTCATCTAGAGAGGGAAATCTCCATCAACATCTTCACCAGCACCATCTCATCTCAAAACCCTAGTTCATCTCTTGTATCCAATTCTTGTCTCCAAGTCCGGGATTGGTACTAGTAGGTTGCTAGTAGTGTTGATTACTCCTTGTAGTTGATGCTAGTTGGTTTATTTGGTAGAAGATCATATGTTCAGATCCTTTATGAATATTAATACCCCTCCGATTATGAACATGAATATGCTTTGTGAGTAGTTACATTTGTTCCTGAGGACATGGGAGAAGTCTTGCTATTAGTAGTCATGTGAATTTGGTATTCGTTCGATATTTTGATGAGATGTATGTTGTCTAGCCTCTAGTGGTGTTATGTGAACATCGACTACGTAAAACTTCACCATTATTTGGGCCTAGAGGAAGGCTTTGGGAAGTAATAAGTAGATAATGGGTTGCTGGAGTGACAGAAGCTTAAACCCTAGTTTATGTGTTGCTTCGTAAGGGGCTGATTTGGATCCATATGTTTCATGCTATGGTTAGGTTTACCTTAGTACTTTTGTTGTAGTTGCGGATGCTTGCAATAGAGGTTAATCATAAGTGGGATGCTTGTTTAAGTAAGAACAGCACCCAAGCACCGGTCCACCCACATATAAAATTATCAAAGTACCGAATGCGAATCGTATGAACGTGATGAAAACTAGCTTGACGATATTCCCATGTGTCCTCGGGAGCGCTTTTCCTTATATAAGAGTTTGTCCAGGCTTGTCCTTTGCTACAAAAAGGATTGGGCCACCTTTCTGCACTTTATTTACTTTTGTTACTTGTTGCTTGTTACAAATTATCTTTTCACAAAACTATCTGTTACCACTTATTTCAGTACTTGCAGAGAATACCTTGCTGAAAACCGCTTATCATTTCCTTTTGCTCCTCGTTGGGTTCGACACTCTTACTTATTGAAAGGACTACGATACATCCCCTATACTTGTGGGTCATCAAGACTCTTTTCTGGCGCCGTTGTCGGGGAGTGAAGCGCCTTTGGTAGGTGGAATTTGGTAAGGAAAAAATTTATATAGTGTGCTGAAATTTACTGCCACTTGTTACTATGGAAAGTAATCCTCTGAGGGGCTTGTTCGGGGTATCTTCACCTCGACCAGTAGAGCAAAGTATTGCTCCTCAACCTATTTAACCTACTGAAAATGAAATTATTCCCTTTGAAGTTCCTTCGGGTATGTTAGAAATGTTGGATAATCCTTTTACAGGAGATGGAACAAAGCATCCTAATGAGCACCTAATATATGTGGATGAAGTTTGTGGATTATTTAAGCTTGCGGGTATACCCGATGATGTTGTTAAGAATAAGTTCTTCCCTCTATCTTTGAAGGGAGATGCATCGACATGGTATAGGCTATGTGATGATAAGGTATCATGGAACTATAAACGAATGAAATTGGAATTTCATCAGAAGTATTATCCTATGCATCTTGTTCATCGTGATCGCAATTATATATATAATTTTTGGCCTCGCGAAGGAGAAAGCATTGCTCAAGCGTGGGGAGGGTTAAATCAATGTTATATTCATGCCCCAATCATGAGCTCTCAAGAGAAATAATTCTTCAAAATTTCTATGCTCGGCTTTCTGAAAACAATCGCATCATGCTCAATACTTCTTGTGCTGGTTCTTTTATGATGAAGACTATTGAATTCAAATGGAATTTATTGGATAGAATTAAACGCAACTCTGAAGATTGGGATCTCGATGAAGGTAAGGAGTCAGGTATGACACCTAAGTTTGATTGTGTTAAGTCTTTTATGGATACCGATGTTTTCCGTAAATTTAGCACTAAATATGTACTTGACTCTGAGATAGTAGCTTCTTTCTGTGAATCTTTTGCTACTTATGTTGATCTCCCCAAGGAGAAGTGGTTTAAACATCATCCTCCCATAGAAGTGAAAGTAGCTGCACCTACTAAAGTTGAAGAAAAGTCTGTTACTTATAATGATCCTATTGTTCCTACTTCTTATGTTGAGAAACCACCTTTCCCTGTTAGAATAAAGGATCATGCTAAAGCTTCGACCGTGGTTCGTAAAAGCAATATTAGAACGAATACACCTCCTGAGCAAGTTAAAGTTGAACCTAATATTGCTATTGTTAAAGATCTCTTGGCTGATAATATTGATGGGCATGTTATTCAATTTTGCGGTGAAACTGCTAGAATTGCCAAACCTTCTGTTAAAGATAAACATAGACCTGTGGTAGGTGTGCCCATTATTTCTGTTAAAGTAGGAGATCATTGTTATCATGGCTTATGTGATATGGGTGCTAGTGCTAGTGTTATACCTATTGCCTTATACAAAGAAATTAAGCATGAAATTGCACCTGCTGAGTTAGAAGATATTGATGTCACAATTAAGCTTGCCAATAGAGATATTATATCAGCAATGGGAATTGTTAGAGATGTTGAAGCCTTGTGTGGGAAAACAAAATATCCTGCTGATTTTCTTGTTCTTGGTTCCCCACAAGATAGCTTTTGTCCCATTATTTTTGGTAGACCCTTCTTGAACACCGTTAATGCTAAGATAGACTGCGAAAAGAATGTTGTTACTATTGGCTTGGATGATATGATTCATGAGTTTAATTTCTCTAAATTTAGTAGACAACACCGTGAAGAAGAATTGCCTAGTAAGGATGAAATTATTGGTCTTGCTTCTATTGCCGTACCTCCTAGCGATCCTTTAGAACAATATTTGCTAGACCATGAAAATGATATGTTTACGAATGAAAGAAGGGAAATAGATGAAGTATTCTTTAAGCAGAACCTATTCTGAAACACAATTTGCATGTTGAAATCCTAGGGGATCCTCCTCCACCCAAGGGTGATCCCGTGTTTGAGCTTAAACCGTTGCCTGATAATATTAAATATGCTTATCTTGATGAAAAGAAGATATACCCTATTATTATTAGTGCTAACCTTTCAGAACATGAAGAAGAAAGATTATTGAAAATTCTGAAGATGCACCCTGCTGCTATTGGGTATACTCTTGATGATCTTAAGGGCATTAGTCCCACTCTATGTCAACATAAAATAAATTTGGAAGAAGATGCCAAACCGGTTCATGATCATCAACGACGGCTGAATCCTAAGATGAAACAAGTGGTAAGGAAAGAAATACTAAATCTTCTGGAGGCAGGTATAATTTATCCCGTTGCTGATAGTCAGTGGGTAAGTCCTGTCCATTGTGTCACTAAGAAGGGAGGTGTTACTGTTGTTCCTAATGATAAAGATGAATTGATTCCGCAAAGAATTATTACAGGTTATAGGATGGTAATTGATTTCCATAAATTAAATAAGGCTATGCTAGAAAGATTATGCAAACATACACATTATTTCTTTCTAGATGGTTATTTTGGTTTCTCTCAAATACCTGTGTCAGCTAAAGATCAATCAAAGACCACTTTTACTTGCCCTTTTGGCACTTTTGCTTATAGACATATGCCTTTTGGTTTATGTAATGCACCTGCTACCTTTCAAAGATGCATGATGGCTATATTCTCTGACTTTTGTGAAAAGATTTGTGAGGTTTTCATGGACGACTTTTCCGTCTATGGATCTTCTTTTGATTATTGCTAGAGAAATCTTGATCGAGTTTTGCAGAGATGTGAAGAAACTAATCTTGTCTTGAATTGGGAAAAGTGCCACTTTATGTTCAATGAAGGTATTGTCTTGGGGCATAAAGTTTCTGAAAGAGGTATTGAAGTTGACAAAGCCAAGGTTGATGCTATTGAAAAGATGCCATGTCCCAAGGACATCAAAGGTATAAGAAGTTTCCTTGGTCATGCCGATTTTATAGGAGGTTCATTAAGGACTTCTCAAAATTTCTCGCCTCGACTAATTTATTACAAAAAGATATACCATTTGTCTTTGATGATGATTGTGTAGAAGCATTTGAAATACTTAAGAAAGCATTGATCACTGCACCCATTGTTCAGCCACCTGATTGGAATTTACCCTTTGAAATTATGTGTGATGCTAGTGATTATGCTGTAGGTACTGTTCTAGGGCAAAGAGTTGATAAGAAATTGAATGTTATCCATTATGCTAGTAAGACCCTAGACAATGCTCAAAGGAATTATGCTACTACTGAAAAAGAACTCTTAGCAGTTGTATTTGCTTGTGATAAGTTCAGACCTTATATTGTTGACTCTAAAGTAACTATTTACATTGATCATGTTGCTATTAAATATCTTATGGAGAAGAAATATGCTAAACCTAGACTTATTAGATGGGTTCTCTTGCTACAAGAATTTGATTTGCATATTGTTGATAGAAAGGGAGCTGAGAACCCCGTTGCAGACAACTTGTCTAGGTTAGAAAATGTTCTTGATGACCCACTACCTATTGATGATAGCTTTCCTGATGAGCAATTAAATGTCATAATTACTTCTTGTAGTACTCCATGGTATGCTGATTATGCTAATTACATTGTTGCTAAATTTATACCACCTAGTTTCACATACCAGCAAAAGAAAAAGTTTTTCTATGATTTGAGATATTACTTTTGGGATGACCCACATCTTTATAAAGAAGGAGTAGATGGCGTTATTAGACGTTGTGTACCTGAGCATGAACAGGAACAGATCCTATGCAAGTGTCACTCCGAAGCTTATGGAGGACACCACGCTGGAGATAGAACTGCACATAAGGTATTGCTATCTGGTTTTTATTGGCCTACTCTCTTCAAGGATGCCCGTAAGTTTGTCTTATCTTGTGATGAATGTCAAAGAATTGGTAATATTAGTAGACGTTAAGAAATGCCTATGAATTATTCTCTTGTTAGTGAACCATTTGATGTTTGCGGCTTTGATTATATGGGACCTTTTCCTGCCTCTAATGGTTATACACATATTTTAGTTGTTGTTGATTACATTACTAAGTGGGTAGAAGCTATTCCAACTAGTAGTGCTGATCATAACACTTCTATTAAAATGCTTAAGGAAGTTATTTTTCCGAGGTTTGGAGTCCCTAGATATTTAATGACCGATGGTGGTTCACATTTTATTCATGGTGCTTTCCGTAAAATGCTTGCTAAGTATGATGTTAATCATAGAATTGCATCCCCTTATCACCCACAGTCTAGTGGTCAAGTAGAATTGAGTAATAGAGAGCTCAAATTAATTTTGCAAAATTCTGTCAATAGGTCTAGAAAGAATTGGTCCAATAAACTTGATGATGCATTATGGGCCTATAGAACTGCATATAAAAATCCCATGGGTATGTCTCCATATAAAATGGTTTATGGAAAAGCATGTCACTTACCTCTCGAACTAGAACATAAGGCATATTGGGCTATTAAAGAGCTCAACTATGATTTCAAACTTGCCGGTGAGAAGAGGTTATTTGATATTAGCTCACTTGATGAATGGAGAACCCATGAAAATGCCAAGTTGTTTAAAGAAAAAGTTAAAAGATGGCATGATAAAAGGATACAGAAGCGTGAGTTTAATGTAGGTGATTATGTATTGCTATACAACTCTCGTTTAAGATTTTTTGCAGGAAAACTTCTCTCTAAATGGGAGGGCCCCTACATTATCGAGGAGGTCTATCATTCTGGTGCCATAAAAATCAACAACTTCGAAGGCACAAATCCAAAGGTGGTAAACGGTCAAAGAATCAAACATTATATCTCAGGTAATCCCATAAATGTTGAAACCAATGTTATTGAAACCGTAACCCCGGAGGAATACATAAGGGACACTTTCCAGAATGTTTCATACTCCGAAAAGGAATAGGTATGTGGTACGGTAAGTGAACCGACTCCAAAACAGTTTTTAAGGCAATATTTCTCCGTTTTGGAATATTTAGAAAAATAGAAAAATAAGTAGCAGTCCGGGAAGGACACGAGGGCCCCACGAGGGTGGAGGGCGCGCCCCTACCTCGTGGGCACCTCGTGTGCCTTCCGGACTCCGTTTTCTTGCACGATGCTTATTTTAGTCGGTAAAAATTCATTATATATTCTCCCGAAGGTTTTGACTCCCGTATCACGCAATTGTCCTCTGTTCTTGTTTCGAGCTATTTTTCTGACAGATCTAGATTGTCAATGACGTCCCCAAGTGCCTCCAAGGACAAGTTCTTCGAGAAGGTCATCAACCCTTACCTCGCGGAGGTGCTGCGACACCCTCAAACCATTGAGATGCGTGATGGGTTGCTGCACATCCGCGATGTTGAGGGACCAAAGGGGACCGGAAGCGTGGAGACAAGGCTCGAAGCAGTGGAGCAACAAGTTTTCAAGTGCCAAGGGACGGTGGACCGTGGACTCAATTCCAACCACATGATGATCGTGGAGTTCACTAGCAACCACAAGTTGGATGCCGACAACATCGGGGAGGCCATCTTCAAGCTTCATGAGAAGATCGAGCACCTTCAAGCCCAAATCTATGACCTGAAAACCAAAACTGTGAGTATGAATAAAAATTCAATAGGATGAGTTTGGCTGCAGATTTGAGGATACCGGAGACTCGATCATCCTTCTATGATGGTGAGCCTATGCCTTGGAAGATGGACGACAAGCCCGCATCATCAACAACACCTCCACCTTCTTCATCAAAGAAGGAGACATAATCACATGGGTATGGGCACGCCGCTTGGCAACTGCCAAGCTTGGGGGAGGTGCCCGGTATCGTATCACAATCGCACTCCTATCTTCACCGTTTTTCCTAGTTCGATCCTATTAGTAGTATCTTGATCTAGTAGAATAAAGTTTATGGCATGATCTAGTTTTGAGTTTTGCTTTATGATCTCTCTATGTAATCGAGTCCGTGAGTTATATAATAAAGATTAGTGTTGAGTCAAGGGCTTGATTGTTTTGCCATGATCTTGAGTGAATAAAAGAAAAGATAAAAAGAATAAAAAGAAACAAAGAGATCATATTGATCTTATCGAGAGTAATGACTTCACATAAAAAGAGTATGATGATTAAAAGTTGTTGGGAGTTGGCAAACATAGCTTTGGTCACCGTTGCAACTAATAGGAAGTAATAAGGAAAGAGAGGTTTCACATATAAATATACTATTATTGACATCTTTTATGATTGGGAGCACTCATTAAAATATGACATGCTAAAGAGTTGACGTTGGACAAGGAAGACAACGTAATGGGTTATGTTTTCTTATATCTGATAAAAATTATATTGTCATGGATCATCCAACATGTTGAGCTTGCCTTTCCCCCTCATGCTAGCCAAATTCTCAGCACCAAGTAGAGATACTACTTGTGCTTCCAAAAACCCTTAAACCAGTTTTGCCATGAGAGTCCACTATACCTACCTATGGATTGAGTAAGATCCTTCAAGTAAGTTGTCATCGGTGCAAAGAAATAAAAATTTATCTCTAAATATGTATGACTTATTAGTGTGGGAGAAAATAAGCTTTATACGATCTTGTGATGTGCAAGAATTAAAAGCGACGGACTGCATAATAAAGGTTCATATCACAAGGGGCAATATAAAGTGACGTTCTTTCGTGTTAAGATTTTGTGCATCCAACCATAAAAGCGCATGGCAACGTCTGCTTCCCTCTGCGAAGGGCCTATCTGTTACTATTATCATCTACCTTATGCAAGAGTCATGGTGACCTTCACCTTTCCTTTTTCATTTTATCCTTTGCAAGCACAAGATGTTGAAAAATCCTGATATATATATATATATATATATATATATATATATATATATATATATATATATATATATATATATATATATATATATATATATAAAATTGGATGTAGGGGAGCATGAGTTATTATTGTTGACATTACCCTTGAGGTAAAAGGTTGGGAGGCGAAACTATAAGCCCCTATCTTTCTCTGTGTCCGATTGAAACTCCGTAACCACAAGTATCGCGTGAGTGTTAGCAATTATGAAAGACTAAATGATAGCTGAGTATGTGGACTTGCTATTGAGCTCTGACATAGAATCTTTCCGATGTTATGATAAATTGCAATTGCTTCAAGGACTGAGATTATAGTTTGTTGGTTCTCAATAAAGTTTATGATTCGTACTTTTGCATTGTGAATAGATTATTACTTGAGCATAAGAAATCATATGACAATATCTATGTATGTTGGTGTTATGAGAATAATCCGGATGCCTTCATGTCCGTATTTTATTTTTATCGACACCTCTACCTCTAAACATGGGGACATATTTATCGTTATCGGCTTCCGCTTGAGGACAAGCGAGGTCTAAGCTTGGGGGAGTTGATACGTCCATTTTGCATCATGCTTTTATATCGATATTTATTGCATTATGGGCTGTTATTACATGTTATGTCATAATACTTATGCCTATTCTCTCTTATTTTACAAGGTTTACATAAGGAGGGAGAATGCCGGCAGCTGGAATTTGGGTGGAAAAGGAGCAAATATTAGAGACCTATTCGCACAACTCCAAAAGTCCTGAAACTCCACGAAAGTCATTTTGGAAACAATAAAAATATTGAGCGCAAGAAGTTCACGGAGGGGAACCCACACTGCCACGAGGGTGGGGCGCGCCTACCCCTGGCGCGCCTCCTACCTCGTGGGCCCCGATGGCTCTCCGATGGCCATCTTCTCGCTATATGAGGTCTTTCATCGAGGAAAAAATCATAAGCAACCTTTCGGGACGAAACTCCGCCGCCACGAGGCGGAACCTTGGCGGAACCAATCTAGGGCTCCGCAGAGCTGTTCGCTGGGGACACTTCCCTCCGGGAGGGGGAAATCATCGCCATTGTCATCACCAATGCTCCTCTCATCGGGAGAGGGCAATCTCCATCAACATCTTCACCAGCACCATCTCATCTCAAAACCCTAGTTCATCTCTTGTATCCAATTCTTGTCTCCAAGTCCGGGATTGGTACTAGTAGGTTGCTAGTAGTGTTGATTACTCCTTGTAGTTGATGCTAGTTGGTTTATTTTGTGGAAGATCATATGTTCAGATCCTTTCTGCATATTAATACCCCTCTGATTATGAACATGAATATGCTTTGTGACTAGTTATGTTTGTTCCTGAGGACATGCGAGAAGTCTTGCTATTAGTAGTCATGTGAATTTGGTATTCGTTCGATATTTTGATGAGATGTATGTTGTCTAGTCTCTAGTGGCGTTATGTGAACGTTGACTACATAACACTTCATCATTATTTGGGCCTAGAGGAAGGAATTGGGAAGTAATAAGTAGATGATGGGTTGCTAGAGTGACAGAAGCTTAAACCCTAGTTTATGCGTTGCTTCGTAAGGGGCTGATTTGGATCCATATGTTTCATGCTATGGTTAGGTTTACCTTAATACTTTTGTTGTAGTTGCGGATGCTTGCAATAGAGGTTAATCATAAGTGGGATGCTTGTTCAAGTAAGAACATCACCCAAGCACCGGTCCAACCACATATCAAATTATCAAAGTACCGAACACGAATCGTATGAACGTGATGAAAACTAGCTTGACGATATTCCCATGTTTCCTCGGCAGCGGTTTTCCTATTATAGGAGTTTGTCCAGGCTTGTCCTTTGCTACAAAAAGGATTGGGCCACCTTGCTGCACTTTATTTAATTTTGTTACTTGTTGCTCGTTACAAATTATCTTTTCACAAAACTATCTGTTACCACTTATTTTAGTACTTGCAGAGAATACCTTGCTGAAAACCGCTTATCATTTCCTTCTGCTCCTCGTTGGGTTCGACACTCTTACTTATTGAAAGGACTACGATAGATCCCCTATACTTGTGGGTCATCACTACCCCAATTTGTCGACGAGGCCCTCGAGACCGATCCATCAGCACGTAATGCGGCTGACCGACCACCTCGTGGCTGAGACAAAATGGCAACTCAAGCTGAACACCAGCCCATACTACCTCGCCGTAAAGTTAGAGATGTAACAGCTCGGAGATATACATATGACCTGCGGAAAGACCTGGACAGTAGAGCAGGTCAGACCAGATCGATCTACGGATCACGGGGGCGTACCCCAACGCGCGAGGACGGCTATCTAGCCGGACGTGACAAGCATAATCACGCTCGGTCCGAAAACCGCAGACGGACTCCATCCGAGCTATGTCGCAACTCGGCCCGATATAGAGGCGCCGCACACCCCCTCTGCTCCACTGATGAAGTAATGGAGCATGAATTTCCAAAAGGGTTTAAACCCGTGAATATCGAATCATACAATGGAACAACAGATCCCGCAGTCTGGATTGAGGACTTCCTTCTCCATATTCATATGGCCCGCGGTGATGATCTCCATGCCATCAAATACCTCCCGCTTAAGCTCAAGGAACCGGCTCGGCATTGGTTAAACAGCCTGCCTGAAAACTCCATTGGCAGCTGGGAGGACTTGGAAGACGCCTTCCACGACAATTTCCAAGGTACATACGTCTGACCTCCGGATGTCGATGACTTAAGTCACATAGTTCAACAGCCCGGAGAGTCGGCCAGGAAATTCTGGACTCGGTTCCTAACTAAAAAGAACCAAATCATCGATTGTCCAGATGCCGAAGCCCTAGCGGCCTTTAAGCATAGCATCCACGACGAATGGCTCACCCGACACCTCGGCCAAGAAAATCCAAAGTCCATGGCAGCCCTCACAGCACTTATGACCCGCTTTTGCACGGGCGAAGATAGCTGGCTAGCCCGTAGCAATAATAATGCAAGTGAGCCTGTCACTTCTGAAGCCAGAAATAGAAACGGTAAGGCCCGACGCAACAGGCACAAGCGTCGAAGCAATGGTAACATTACCGATGACACAACGGTCAACGCCGGATTCAGTGGCTCCAAGTCCGGTCAACGAAAGAAGCCATATAAAAGAAACAATACGGGCCCATCCAGCTTGAACCGAATACTGGAGCGTCCATGTCAGATCCACGCCACCCCCGATAAACCAGCTAATCATACCCATAGAAGCTGTTGGGTCTTTAAACAGGCCAGCAAGGTAAATACCAAAGACAAGGAGAAGGGGTCGCAAAGTGAGGACGACGACGAGGAGCCTTGTCTGCCGAACACAGGAGGACAGAAGAAGTTTCCAACCCAAGTCAAAATAGTGAGCATGATATACGTTACCCATATCCCCAAGAGGGAGCGCAAGCGAGCACTCAGGGACGTCTACGCGCTAGAGCCAGTCGCCCCAAAATTTAACCCATGGCCATCCTGTCCAATCACCTTCGATCACAGGGATCATCCGACCAGTATTCCTCCTGGCGGTTCAGCCGTACTGGTCCTCGACCCAATCATTGATGGATTCCACCTCACGCGCGTCCTCATGAACGGTGGCAGCAGCCTCAACCTGCTCTATCAGGATACAATATGCAAGATGGGCATAGATCCTTCAAGGATCAAGCCCACAAAAACTACCTTTAAAGGAGTAATACAAGGTGTAGAGGCCCGCTGCACAGGCTCAATTACATTGGAAGTCGTCTTCGGATCTCCGGACAACTTCAGAAGCAAGGACTTGATCTTCAATATCGTCCCCTTCCGCAGTGGCTAACATGCACTGCTCGGACGAACTGCATTTTCTCGATTCAACGCGGTGCCACACTATGCTTATCTCAAACTCAAGATGCCCGGACCACACGGTGTCATAACAGTCAATGGAAACACGGAATGCTCCCTCCGTACCGAGGAGCACACCGAGGCCCTGGCAGCAGAAGTTAAGAGCGGCCTTATCAAGCAGAATTTTAATTCGGCGGCCAAGCTCCCGGACACTATCAAATGAGTCCGGACTACCCCGCATCTTGACAGTTCAGCTCGTCAGGAGCTTGACTAGCAATCGGCCCCCGTCTCAGTCCAGACCAAACGGCGGCGTATGTACCGCGCGTACATGACTACAGACTCAAAATACCATGGGAAAATACGGAGGCACAACTTAATTGTGGTCCGTAAACGGCTCGACCTTCCTCGGACACACTTACTTTCTGTTTTCTTTTGTATCCTTTCTCTGTTTCTTTTCCACAGGCCTCTCGTGACGGCCTGATCATCAACCCTTTCGAAGGATGGATATACCAAGGCAGCAAGCAGCATAGACGTGTGGGGGAATCTCTAGGTGGTCTTCTTGACGATCACTCTACCTATTTTCAGGACCTGCACACAGCTCCCTCTTGGTCTCAGCATGTTAAATAGCCCTGTTGCCTATCGCACTATTTGTACAAATACACTTTGACGTATTAATCAAATCATAATGGAAACATTTTGTGGCCCAACTTATGTGGCATTTGCTTACTACTTCATTTTAGTTTGCTATTCTTATCGATTGCATCCGTACACCTTGGTACACCTTGATTTGCCAGGAACCTCATTGCGCTCCATACTACGGCAACAAGTCCGAACACTTTTACAGTATAGTTCGGCACCCCCGAATTTAGCATTATATGCATTGGCTCCGAATCATGTCTTTGGTCAATAGTTGGGTTGCCCGGCTCTTGTGGGTAGGGTAGTAAACGGAGAACTACTACGATTGTGTCCCGGTTTATCCGGATGAGCACCTCAGTAGAGAAAGCCGAAAACTGACTGTCATGATGCGGCGTGAGCCGGTCAGTTGTTCGGAGGTCAAATCTCTTGCATTTTTTCCGCATTATGCGATGGATCGGCCTCCACCCGATCAGGTGTTGGGCTCTAAAGGTAGGGTGCGTCGACTGCAAATTTAAATTTTCCTACGCGAAGAACATCCAGGAACATGCTACAGGAGATGGATCACAGTTCGTTACCACTAGACGCGCTGTGTCGTGCAGCGGAAGAAGAGTTGGGGCAGCGCGTCCACGTGGATCGTCTCCTCCTCGTTCGATCTCCCTCGAACAGCCGGTCGTCTGATCCCACGTACGAGTTTGCCGGAGCAGCGCAAGTGCACCGCCTCTAACGGTATCTGCGCGTGCAGGAGGAACACCGTGCGGCGGACTGCTAGGTCCGATCACACAGTCGACGGCGAGTGGAGGTGGCTATTCGCAACACATGCAAACCCTAGTCGCAGCACCGAAGCGATCAATCACATCAGTGTGCCGCACCTCCACTTTATATAGGCGTCCGTCGCGGGCTCAACACTTGGGCCTCGCACGGACCCTAAAGCCCAAAGTCTACTCGGTCACGTTCCTAGTCCAGTTCGGATCACATCCGACCAGTGTCCTACGAATCGACCTCATAGGTTTCTTCACTTAAGCGCGCGACCCCTTAGGTTCAAGTCGGCTTGGTCACAGTTCGGATCACCTCCAACCTGCACGGTTGGTAGCGGCCTCTAGTAAGGCGTGCCGACCACCAAGCAGATTATGAAGCTGGTTAGGCGAACCTGTACAACGTGTCACACTTCATTCCCTTTGCCACACGATATATGTTGTCGGGCTCAAGGCGAGACTGTCATCCTTGTGCTAGCCCGACCTCTTTCTCGTTCAAAGGATACCGACCACAAACCGGATTATCTCATAATCCTTGTCGCATGGCCATGCTTATCTGGTTGGATCACCACGAGGGCCCAGTATATCTCTCCGATCGGAGGGGCAAATCCCATCTTGCTCGACCATGTCTCGCGCATGGGACTGGACAAACCCAAACCTACCTTTGTAACTACCCATCCAGAGTAGCGTTTGGTCGGCCCAAAGCAAGTCTGTCACCATCTCGAGTACATGCGTCAGCTCAGGTCTTAGGACATAGAACATATGTTGTACCAGAGACTCACAGATGACATATCGCTGCGTCTCATAGTTGGGTCTGTCCGACTCGGACCTTATCTCGACTCGGATCCGACTACATCGAATCCGATCAGAACTTTCCAAGTGCATATTATCTGGTTAGCATCCAATGCTCCATGGCTAGAGAGACCAAGCCATCGACCGTGTCATATGCCAGTCTAGTCGGCTGCGCGTCCACATAGCCCTTTCGACTAGGGACCTTTTAGGACAGTCATCATACAATGCATAGTCCCACAAACAAGTCACGTACTTGCTGATACACATCATTGATAATGTCCAAGGACTATATTTATTCATAAACACATAGGAAATATCATCATATATGATTGCCTCTAGGGCATATCTCCAACATCAGGTGTCTATAGCACCCTAGTCTGGACTAACGAATACTAGGGGCTACACCTACAAATTTCTATTGTCAAACTCCTATGGCTAAGTGAGAGTGATAAAGCCACATAGTCCGATTGCCTAGTTCGTTGCGCTAAACACCTCCTTCAAGGACCAAACTTTTGGATCAAGAGTGTTTAGATTCCATCCCGAACACCCCCGTACTACCTACGTGGGGGCTGAAGCCGACGACTGGCCAACTCTCAGATTTAACATAAACGGCCGCACAGGAGGTAAAATTAAAAAAACAATAAACATTATATTACATAACGGCTTTGTTCCATAATACAGGATGGGATAACATGAATGAATTCATTCAAAGATAATATCTTTGGAGCACTGGCCCTCTACAATGCGGGATCCCTTCATGACATCATCAAAATACCGCTCGGGCTTGCGGTGCTCCTTGCCTGCGGGCGGTCCCTCGGTCGCGAGCTTGACGGCGTCCATCTTCACCCACTGCACCTTGACGCGGGCGAAGGCCATCCGTGCACCTTTGATGTAGACCGATCGATTGATGGCACCAAGCCAAGGGCAGGCACTGACCAGCCGCTTCACGAGCCCGAAGTAGCTGCTGGGTATGGCTTCGGCTGGCCATAGACGGATTATCAAATCCTTCATGGCCAATTCGGCCGCCCTATGTAGTTCGGTCAGCTGTTTCAGCTTATCGCTAAAGGACACCGGATGCTCTGGCGCAAGGTATTGCGACAAGAACAACTTCTCCGTTGAGCTCCCTTCTTCGGCTCGGAAAGAATCCGCAGCGTCTACAACACTGCGCGGCAGATCCGCAAACTCTCCTGGATAACTCCAAATCCGGGTCAGTAAGAGGTACCTTTTCTTCACATACTTGCTCTGCATAATAAAGGCCTTACCTGCCGTGATTTTTCTGGCCTCCAGGATTTCCTAGAGGGCGCCGTGGGCTTCAACCCGGGCATCTTGTGCGCTTTGGCGGGCCTTGGCAAGTTCGGACTCTTGATCCGCAATATTGTGCTCCAAGGACTCGCATTTCTTCACGGTGTCCTGGAGCTCCTGCTGGATCTCACCGACCCTGGCCTCGTGTTCTTCGTGAGCGGCTTGTTCCTTTGCCGCTCTCTCCTGGGCTTCGGCCAGCGCTTTCTTGAGGGTCTCCACCTCGGTCGCCGCTCCTACAAAATATCATGGCACTATGGTCAACACAAATCATTCATCCTTTCTGAATCTACACAAGGTCATCGCATACCTTAATTGTCCTCTAGTTGTTTTCTCACACGGCCGAGCTCTTCCTCGGTCCGCTCCAGACCTTTCGGAGACTTCGGCAGAATGGGAGGTCGCAGCCAACATCGACGTTTGCTTATTCACATAGACATGTATGGTTAGACTCTTGCAAAAATTATTTGATCCTCTGTCCGGCTTTCTTTTCGAACACCGGACAGAGTCTCAGGGGCTACTGTCTATACTATGACATTCTTTTTTCATAAATACGCCGCATACCTCAAAGCCTGTTAGAAGGTTGGTGCAGGCTTCAGCCAGTCCGCTCTTAATGGACTGAACCCTTTCAACCACCGTACCCATGAGGATACGGTATTCCTCAACAATGGAAGCACTTTGTAGCGCTTCCAGTAGAGTATACGATACCTCTGGATGGACAGAGGTCGCCAGCGGAACCGATGCGCCTCCTTCTTTCGAAGGAGACTGCTTGCCTGATTCCTGAGCCGTATAGGTCTCCGGAATTGTATTCGGCTAGGGGCTGAATTGAATATGTCCCCCATCGCCAGTCTCTTGGGGGATTTGCTCCCCCATGTGTCCGGCAGCCGAGGTATCACCCTCTGGCGCCACCACGATGGCCTCCTGCGTCTCTCCCTGGCCTGGGAAGGTCCTTTGGACAGTACATCGGCACCGTCCATGGCCTTGGGAGAGGAGGCCGCCGGCAGCGACCCGCTGTCCATCACCTTCAGATCCATCGAATTCCCCGAAGATGAGGATCGCTGGAGGTGGGAATGAGCCGGACTGCAGTGCATGATTCAACATGTTAAAACTATGAAGTAAAGGAACCGGATATGTGTGTGCGTCAGTGCCTTCGAGTACTTACGATTAGGCCAAGGGCTTCTCCCTGGGGCGCCACTCGGAGCTATTGTCGGTGTCCAACACGGAGTTGTCCGCGAGGGAGACCTTCCCCTTCTTGGACGCTTTTGCCTCCAGGTGCGTGGAGGCCGCCCTTTTCTTCCTTCCCCCCCGCTGGGGGAGAGTTTCTTTTCCTCCTCGTCGTCGTCGTCCTCGGTGGGGGAGGAGTGGGTCTCGGCGTCTTCGTACATCAAGTCCGAAGTGCCTTTATGGCAGAGGCCGCTTCTGGCCCCCTTGGCCTTCTTCTCTGGCACCTGGTAGGGCGCCGGAACCAGCATCTTCATTAGAAGCGGGATAGCTGGGTTTTCGGGCAGTGGGGCCGGACACTGGATCCGCTCCGCCTTCTCTGTCCAGCCTTGGAAAGAAATATATGGAAGCTT
Source organism: Aegilops longissima (assembly GCA_021605205.1). Taxonomy (NCBI): domain Eukaryota; kingdom Viridiplantae; phylum Streptophyta; class Magnoliopsida; order Poales; family Poaceae; genus Aegilops; species Aegilops longissima. The sequence goes on along the minus strand of CM038677.1, from coordinate 662,105,461 downwards.
AGACATCCTCCTTGAGTACACAGGTGAAGGATACACCTTGCAATATGAAAAATTTACCGACTGGCGGGATGGGCCAGGTCGTACCCACGGTCCTCGGCTGTCTTCCACCATGTCTCATTGGCCTTAAAAAGCACCTTCAGATGCCTTCGTGTGTAAAGCCGAAGAAGTGGGGAATGAACACCACCCTCTCATGGGGCTTTGGGGTGGGGACGATCTGCCCCTTGGCCGGAAGCCGGTAGGCGATTTCCTGGGCCAAGTACCCCACCTCCCGTAGCTTCGTAATGTCATTCTCCATGATGTAGGAGGCTGTCGGTGTCAAAACCGGCGGATCTCGGGTAGGGGGTCCCGAACTGCGCGTCTAGGCGGATGGTAACATGAGACAAGGGACACGATGTTTACCCAGGTTCGGGCCCTCTTGATGGAGGTAAAACCCTACGTCCCGCTTGATTGATATTGATATTGTGGATGTTTACAAGAGTGGATCTACCACGAGATCAAGGAGGCTAAACCCTAAAAGCTAGCCTATGGTATGATTGTAAGGGTTGTTGTGATTGTTGTCCTACGGACTAAAGCCATCCGGTTTATATTGACAGCGGAGAGGGCTAGGGTTACATAGAGTCGGTTACAATGGTAGGAGATCTACATATCCGTATCGCCAAGCTTGCCTTCCACGCCAAGGAAAGTCCCATCCGGACACGGGGGGAAGTCTTCAATCTTCTATCTTCACAGTCTTGGAGTCCGGTCGATGATGATATTCCGGCAAATGATAGTCCGGCTGATGATAGTAGTCCGGTTGTCCGGACACCCCCTAATCTAGGACTCCCTCAGTAGCCCCCGAACCAGGCTTCAATGACGATAAGTCCAGCATGCGTGTAGTCTTCGGCGTTGCAAGGCGGGTTCTCCCTTAAGTTCCATGTACCTGCCGAATAGTGTCCGGCTTCCTCATCAATGTTGCGCGTCTTGGCTTCCACGCCCAATAATGGCCTTCTTCCACGCGTCGTGCGAATGTGAAAAGCCAGGGTGTCTTTTATATTTTACCCCCTAGTTGTGCGAACAATCTGCCTATAAGGGAGGCAAGAATCCAGATCCAAATCACCATCTTCCTATCGCAAATACTCATCGGAGCGCTTTCGACCAAGAATCCATTCCATCATGGACCGTCAACGCGGCTCCTCTTCCCACGCTCCCAGCCCTTTGCCAGGAGATTGGAGGAGATGCTCTGTTCCACACAACGAGCTGGTGAAGCTCCAAATGGGGGATATCTCCTCCGCCTTCATGGTTCGGTTCGAGCCGGGCTCGCCACCCTAAAAGGTGGGAAGCAAGAGGAGGTTACCCTAATCCCAACAAAGGGGAGCGGGTATGCTTTGTCCCCTACGATAAGGGGACTCGGATTTCTGTACATCCATTCCTCCGCGGGCTCACGGAGTTCTACGGACTCCAGCTCCATCACCTCACGCCCGCCAATCCTGCATATTGCGGGTTACGTAGCTCTTTGCGAGCTTTTCCTGGGCATCGAGCCCCACTTCGCGCTGTGGAAGAGGTTGTTTTGCCTTGTACCCTGCTCTTACGAGGGGTCCATATATAAAGTGGGAGGCGCCGAAATATGGCGCATTGCGGGACCGGATATCCATCCGGTACCCTAAGAAGGCGTCCAAGACCTGGCCTTCGAATGGTTTTATATAGAAGACACTCCGCTGCGGACCTGCTTGGATCGGCCTGCCGGAGTTCAGCAATGCTCCTCTCAAGAAACGCCTCGGTTGGCGTCCATGAGCCCCGACTGGAGGTAGACAAGAGCGTCCATTATTTAATGGGCCGAATAAGGTTACTGGCCCATGCCGAGTTGACCATGATTGGAATCATGGCAACATGCATTACGCGGGGGGTGCAGCCACTACAATACAAGAGCCACCCCATGTGGGATTTCAACGGGGAGGACGATGCCACCCGTCATGGCATAAAGGGCGGATTCGATCGAAGATCGGTGACGATCTGTCCGCCTGTATAAGGGGAGAAGGAGGATTTCCTTGAAGAACCCGTTAAATGGGTTTTCCATGAACAATCCCGGCCTTGGGTAGCGAACACTCAGCGTGTCCGACCCGTGCCTTTCGAAACTTTAAGTTTCTTACATTGTGTTCTTCTTTCGACGCAGGAACTGCGCCGGACTGTGGAGGGAATGCTGAGTCCGGCTCCGTAGCCTGAGGTTCCAGGGAGATCCCGGGATCCGGCCTCCGAAGAGGATCCGGATATAAAGGTGGAGCTAATCGACGGGGTGTTCCACCAGCTTAGCATGGACAATGCTTTAGTTGCCATTACGGCCGACTATCCCGGATCATATCCGCTTCCGTGTGATTGCGGCGAAGCCTCGACACCGCCCTTCCTTCCTTGCTTATTTCGACCACCGTATATGACGGTATCTTGTGCAGGAGGCGCCCTAGGGCGAGAAGCCGAGCCAGCGGTGGTTGACCAACAAGGGCGATTCGGACCGAAGTAGGCGGAAGAGGAGCGCGGCGCGGACTGAAACATCGCCGCAAAGGTATAACTCACAATTCAGTATTTAGAGCAACGTTTCTAGGAAGCTTTGAGTGCTCATGACTTTTATAGGGAAAAAAGCTCCGCGGATCAGAGGCGTAAAGTTGTCAATCCAACTTCTACCAGCGGGCTCCCGCACCTAGTCGGGAGGGGAGGCGCAAAGCGCGAGCCGGACGTTCCTCCGACAGAGGATGCCGACAGACTATCCGCCACCAAGTCCGAGGTGGAGAGTGCCTGAATCACAAAGCGCCGCCCGACAGATATTCGTGACGCGTGCTTCTCCCGAGGCGCTGAATGCTTTTAACACGGGGACGCGACCTTCGTGCTGCTCAAGATAGTTTTACTAGAGCCACGGAGCAGTATGTAAAAGACATACGGGTAAGAGAATTTAATAGTTGTATATGCCAGGAGCCCCCGAGACTTAAAGTAGTTATATTAACTGATTTAAGGATCATATGAACTGCAGGATCTTACCGAGAAGAATACCCGACTGTCTCAGGAGTTGCAAGAGTGCAAGGCCCAACTAGAGGCCGCATTTTCTGGCGCAGGAGGAAACGCAAAGACCTCTCCTGGTAACGCATTATTTTTAGAAAGACAAGTAGTGCTTGACCGTTACGCGAGTCTAAAAAATGACATTGCAGGTGCTGCTTGGACAAGATCCAGACAGTAAGAACCTGCGCCAACTAAAGGTGGCGAGAGGGTGCTGCATAAGGTGCAGCATGAAAGGAACAAGCTCGGGACGCCCATGCCCAGCTTGGAGAAGAGCTGAAGGCGTTCGCCGAGCTGTCGGGCTCCGTTAAGGAGAATCAACGGCTTCGTCGCGGCATATATAGTAAGTGCTTGAGCGAATTCCTTTGAAAAGAAGAGTTCGCGAGGAAGTCAATTTGATGAGAATATATCGTAGGTACGCTCACAGGTCTCCTGCGGAGGAGATGCCCATAACAACGGGTGATCAACTTCCGAATTGTTACAACTGATCGAACGAGTTGGCAGGCTATGAGTAGGCGTCGTCAGTGTGTTATGGCCAGCCCTCTCCATACCCAAGGGTCTTGGGGAGCTTGCGGAGAAGCTGCAGGAGGCGGCAGCGCTTCCATGTATGGAAGATTTCGCCTGCCGGCAAGGTGCTGTGGAGGCTGGGCCATGGTGAAGACGCGGTACAAGAAGGCGGATCCCAACCACATGGTCAAGTCGGACTGTGGGGCCCGATGGGAAGGAGATCCTGTGAGTTTAGTATACGCCAAGTGGAGTTGGTCGAAATTTTCCCAACAGGACTGTAAATTAGACAACCTGTTAGACGGATTGAGGAAGAATACAATCGGTCGATTTGACAATGTATTATAAAATGACATACTAAATGCCTTCTAGCGGATTGTAGATCGCTTGTCTTTGCCGACCTTTTCGCTTCGACCTCGGGACCCTATAGTCCGGAGTGTGTCCGAATACCTTCCGGTTATGAAACAACCGGGTATGCATGGAGACCAGGCGAGGGGTCATCGGTGCTTTATCGGACAAGTTCCCAACTAGTTATGTTATATTACATGGTTAGTAAGAAACATCTTCCAGGAGAATAGTTCGTTGAGGTTTCCTTTCCTTTGGGGTGGCATGCCCTAAAGTGCATGTCCGGATGCGAAAAAGCAGAAAAACATCTGGGGCAGATAAATAAGTGGATAAAAATCATCTTTTAAGTCACCGATCAATATTCCCTTAAGAACGCTTAGCTTTCGGCTTCACCTACCGAGGTACACATCCGCTGACCGGCAGTAATAATCGCAGAGGTGCTCCTTTACCTCCTAGCCGAACAATCGGGAACGTAGGGGTAAGCACAGAGCCAGCAACCCAGCTTGGCCAAAACTTAAGTCATATCGATGCATATAATGGTGAATAAAAGGTACACGTGGAGGCTTGACACATGTCTGGGCATGAAGCTCAGATAATTAAGCTTCGGTAAAGAAGCCCCTGTGTATAATGAGTGCGGATAGCACATCAATTGCGCGTGAACGTTGCAAGTAGGCCTTGTAAGGCTTGGATGAATAGGGTTGAGAAGAAAAGAGAAACAAAAGGCAGCTGAAGTAAAAAAAAATTTGGACGGGGAAGGGGCGAACTCTTAGTCCGGCGCTAGGCATAGAATCGCGGAGGCGGGCTGCGTTCCATGGGTTCGGCTCGGGTCGGTTATCCGATGCATTTCGTAGACGGTACGCTCCGCCGGTCAGGACTTGATCGATGATGAAGGGGCCTTCCCATTTGGGCTTGAGCTTGTCCTTTTTCTTGTCCGGCAGGCGTAGAACTAGTTCGCCAACGTTATAAGTCTTGGCCCGTACTTCTCTGCTTTGAAATCTTCGAGCCTGCTGCTGATAGAATGCGGAACGAGCCTTGGTGACGTCGCGCTCTTCCTCCAATGTGTCCAAGCTGTCCTGCCGATACAGCTCGGCTTCTTTTTCTTCGTACATGCGCACTCGAGGTGAGTCATGAATGATGTCGCAGGGCAAAACTGCTTCTGCGTCGTATACCATAAAAAATGGTGTGAATCCAGTAGTACGGTTAGGCGTTGTCCGCAGCCCCAGTAGTACGGAGTCAAGCTCCTCTACCCGGGCGTGTCGATTTTGTAAGGGACCGCACTAGTCCGGGTTTGATGCCGCTCATTATTAGACCATTTGCTCGCTCCACTTGACCGTTGGTTTGAGGATGATAGACTGAAGCGTAATCGAGCTTGATGCCCATATTTTTGCACCATGATTTAACCTCATCGGCGGTGAAGTTCGTGTCGTTATCGGTGATGATCTGTGGGGACACCATAACGGTGTACTACCCCGGATATAAAGTCTATCACTGGTCCGGACTCTGCCGTTTTAACCGGCTTGGCCTCTATCCATTTGGTGAATTTATCCACCATGACCAATAGGTACCTTTGCTTGTGGGTTCCCCCTTTAAGTGGTCCAACCATGTCAAGCCCCTGCACGCGAACGGCCAGGTAATGGGTATAGTTTTGAGGCGGTGGGTGGCATATGGCTCGATTAGCAAAGAGTTGACAACCGACGATCTTTGGACTAGGTCCTGTGCATCTGCTCAGGCCGTCGGCCGATAAAATCCTGACGGAATGCTTTTCCTACAAGGGCCCGAGCTGCGGCGTGGTGTCCGCCTAGTCCGCATGAATTTCAGCCGGAGGTTCCGCCCTTCCTCTTCGGAGATACACCTTTGAAGGACTCGGTTGTGCTTTTCTTATAAAGTTCTCCCTCATAGACCTTGTAGGCTTTAGACCGCCGGACTATGCTGCGGGCCTCGTTTTGGTCTTCGAGAAGATCCTGCCTAAGCAAGTAGGCGAGGAATGGTTCAGTCCACGGGGCAGTCACTGCCATTATGTCGTGGGCGGATGGTGTTATGTCATCGGCTGATACGCCGGTTGGCGCGGCTTGTTCCGGTTTGTTAGTTCCGGACTCCTCTTCCCATAATACGGATGGCTTGAAGAGCCGTTCCAGGAAGATATTAGGAGGGACGGCATCGCGTTTGGCTCCAATGCGTGCCAGTACGTCGGCCGCTTGGTTATTATCCCGGGTGACGTGATGGAATTCAAGTCCTTCGAACCGGGCTGACATTTTGAGGACAGCGTTGCGATATGCTGCCATTTTCGGATCTTTGGCGTCAAAGCCTCCTTTTATTTGGGATATTGCGAGGTTTGAGTCCCCGCGCACCTCTAGGCGTTGAATGCCCATGGAGATTGCCATCCGGAGACCATGTAAAAGGGCCTCGTATTCGGCTGCGTTGTTGGAGTCCGTGTACATTATCTGAAGTAAGTATTGGACTGTGTCTCCGGTCGGGGACGTCAATATTACGCCAGCCCCCAGTTCGGCCAACATTTTAGAGCCGTCGAAGTGCATAATCCAATTGGAGTATGCGCCGTATTCTTTAGGGAGTTCGGCTTCGGTCCATTCAGCGACAAAGTCAGCCAAAACTTGGGACTTTATAGCTCGCCGAGGTTTGTAAGATATATCAAATGGTAAGAGCTCAATGGCCCATTTTGCAATCCTGCCCGTTGCGTCGCGGTTGTTTATAATGTCGTTAAGTGGTACTTTGAGGCCATTGTTATCGAACACTCTTGAAAGTAGTGTCGAGCTTCCGGATGCCATGAACACGCGTATGCTATTTTACGATAGTGTGGGTAACGGAACTTGCGGGGGTTAACACGGTGGATCGTAGTATACTGGTTTTGAAGAGGGAATTTATGCCCTTCGCTGCTCGTTCGACGACGCAGTACCGCGCTTACAACTTGATGTGTAGCGGCGATGTATAACAACATTGGTTCGCCCAAGTTGGGCGCAGCCAGACCGGTTGTTGCCAATATGGCCTTTATTTCTTGAGTCCGGCGGTGGCAGCATCCGTCCACTCGAAGTGTTGATGCGCCTAAGGAGGCGATAGAGGGTAATGCCTTTTCTCCTAGACGGAGATAAAGCGGCTTAGAGCCGCCACGCATCCGTCAATTTTGTATTTGCTTGAGGTCTTTTGGGATATCTAGCTGTGACAGAGCTCGGATCTTGGCTGGGTTTGCTTCGATTCCTCTACCGGATACGATGAAGCCCAAGCAGCTTTCCCATTGTACGCCGAAAACACATTTTCCGGATTCAGCTTGATGTCATATGCTCGAGGTTGTCGAATGTGAGCCTCAAGTCCTCTACTAGAGTTTCGGCGTGTTTAGTCTTGGCGACTCGTCGTCACGTATGCCTCTACTGTTTTGCCGATCTGGTTAGCGGACATGTACGAATCATGCGCTGATATGTTGCGCGGCGTTTTTAAGTCCGAAGGGCATCGTGTTGAAGCAGAATGGTCCATATGGAGTAATGAATGCCGTTGCGGCTTGATCCGCTTCGCCATCTTGATTTGATGATAGCCGCAGATGTCGTCCGGAAGCACAATGAATCGTGTCCTCTTGTGGCATCGATGATTTGGTCGATCTTGGTGGAGGGGAAGGGATCCTTTGGGCAGGCTTTATTTAGGTCTTTGAAATCGACACATAGGCGCCAGATTTGTCCTTCTTTGGTACCATTACCAGATTTGCTAGCCAATCCGGATGCTTGATGTCTCGATGAATCGGCTTCCAATAGTTTGGCTAGCTCCTCTCCCATTGCCTGTCTTTTGGGTTCGGAAAATCGTCGAAGAGCCTGTTTGAGTGGCTTAAATCCTTTTAGGATATTAAGGCTGTGCTCGCCGGTGACGTGGGATTCTGGCATATCGAAGGGTGCCGGCGAAGATGTCCCGCTTTTCTTGTAGGAATTCTCGTAGTGCGGCGTCTACATCAGGGTTTAGTTGTGCCCCGATGGAGGCCGTCTTTGCAGGGTCCGTTGGGTGGACTTGGAATTTGACTATTTCATCCGCTGGTTTAAAAGAGGTGGACTTGGATCTTTTATAAAGTATCACATCATCCCTGTTCACCGTGGAGCGCATCGCGGTGAGTTCCTCGGCCGCTAGGGCTTCGGAAAGTGCCTCGAGGGCTAGTGCGGCTGTCTTATTTTCGGCGCGGAGTGCTGTGTTCGGATCACTAGCGAGAGTGATAATTCCGTTGGGACCGGGCATCTTAAGCTTCATGTACCCATAATGGGGTATGGCTTGAAAAATTATAAATGCCTCTCGTCCTAATAAAGCATGATATCCGCTGCTGAATGGAGCCACTTGAAATGTGACCTCCTCGGACCTGTAATTGTCCGCGAGCGAACACTCGCCCGGCGTGATTTTTCCCTGCAGCATGCTTCCCGGCCGGGATTATTCCTCTAAAGGTTGTGCTGCTTCGCTCAATGCGGTTCTAGTCTATTTCCATTTTTGGAGGGTTTCCTCATAGATGAGGTTTAGTCATGCCGCCATCCATGAGTACCTTAGTAAGGCGAAAGCCGTCTACTATCGGTGAGGACCAATGCGGTGGTGCCGGGCAGTTCGAATTTAGGTTAAATCACTTGGCATTGAAGGTAATAGCCGTGTCGCTCCATGGATTTATTGTTGCTACTTGGTAGACTTCGGCAAGGTTGCGGAGTTGTCTGTTTCGCATGTTGTTGGATGCGAAAGTCTCGAAGACTGTTAACACCGTCTTTGGTGTTCTTTGGCTGGGATTTTGGAGCTAGAAGCTCTTCGCCACTTTTGGCCACCTGCCGTAGTATCCAACATGCTCGAAGGTTATGAGCTGGAGTGGCGCCCTCTGTGCTATGAATTTTGCAGGGTCCGTCTAGCCAGCCCTCGATGCGGTTCCGTACCCTTTAGGGGTTTTGGTTTTTGGTATTCAACCCGGTGCTTGATGATGATGCACCCTTTGTTTCGGACTAGGGATGTATTGGGGCGGATTATCCAAAATTTACTTTCGGTTTTCAGCGCTCTCCATCGCACAGTACTTTTATGCGATGGTCACCAAGTCAACAAAGCGTGTAATTTCACGACGACTTATGGCGTTTAGGATTCCTTTGTCCGTGCAATTATTGCGTAAAGGCGAGATTGCGTTTTCCTCTCGGCGATCCTTTATCCTGTCCATAACCGGAGAATCGCCCGAGAGTGATGTCTTGTCTCGGCGGGCTCTTGCGAATTAGAGTTAGATCACATATGTCGGGCGGGTGGGTGGAACTAAGTCCGGAACCCTACCCATCTCAAGGCTCGAAGGCGAAGTTTCCAATTTTGGAAGCTTGGATTTTGGGCGTTGTCCAACGAGTGCAGTCCGATGCGACTTTAAGTTCGAGTGTTTGATCGAAGCCCGCCCCTCGCGGGAATCCGGCATGGGGGTTGGGGATCCGGACATGACTAGTTTTTAGTACAGAGAAGCGTCGCGCATTGTTCCTCCACCACCGCAGCGTGGTAGGTGACACAGGAGAGTTAATTTCTCTCGGATCGGTTTTAAGCCCAATCGATCGTGATGCATAGCGACTCCCGGCGGCGTCACGATCCAAGAGCTCGTTCTGGGCGAGAGCTCTATTGGATCAACCGCTCGGCGAATTCGAGCTGGCGTGAAGATTGCTTTTGGCGACTTGAGAGGTCGTGGTCGAGCGATGGCGGGCGGCGGTCATAAGAAAACCACCTAGCGGATAGTTTGGCGGGCCAAGGCCCCTTTGGCGAAAATACCGTCCTTGAAGGCGGGAAGAGGCATCCTTCCTATCGGTGGCGGCATAGAGGAACTCTCAATGAAAGCACCAATGTCGGTGTCAAAACCGGCGGATCTCGGGTAGGGGTCCCGAACTGCGCGTCTGGCGGATGGTAACAGGAGACAAGGGACACGATGTTTACCCGGTTGGGCCCTCTTGATGGAGGTAAAACCCTACGTCCTGCTTGATTGATATTGATATTGTGGATGTTTACAAGAGTGGATCTACCACGAGATCAAGGAGGCTAAACCCCAAAAGCTAGCCTATGGTATGATTGTAAGGGTTGTTGTGATTGTTGTCCCTCGGACTAAAGCCATCCGGTTTATATAGACACGGAGAGGGCTAGGGTTACATAGAGTCGGTTACAATGGTAGGAGATCTACATATCGGTATCGCCAAGCTTGCCTTCCACGAGGAAAGTCCCATCCGGACACGGGAAGTCTTCAATCTTCTATCTTCATAGTCTTGGAGTCGGTCGATGATGATAGTCCGGCAAATGATAGTCCGGTGATGATAGTAGTCGGCTGTCCGGACACCCCTAATCTAGGACTCCCTCGAGGCCATCCGAGGAGTACCGAATTAGGGGTGTCATGGGATAGCCGAACTATCACCGCTGGGCAGACTCGGACTATGAAGATACAAGATTGAAGACTTCGTCCGTGTCCGGATGGGACTTTCCTTGGCGTGAAGGCAAGCTTGGCAATACGGATATGTAGATCTCCTACCATTGTAACCGACTGTAACCCTAACCTATCTCGGGTGTCTATATAAACCGAGGGTTTTAGTCCAGAGGACTAACAACAATCATACCATAGGCTAGCTTCTAGGGTTTAGCCTCTCGATCTTGTGGTAGATCTACTCTTGTACTACCCATATCATCAATATTAATCAAGCAGGAGTAGGGTATTACCTCCATCGAGAGGCCCAAACTGGGTAAAACATCGTGTCCCTTGTCTCGTTACCATCCGCCTAGACGCACGCTCGACCCCTACCGAGATCCGCCGGTTTTGACACCGATATTGGTGCTTTATTGAGAGTTCCTCTGCCGTGCCGCCGCCGAAGGATGCCACATCCCGTCTTTAAAGACGATACTATCGCCAAAGGAGCCTTGGCCACCGCCGAACTCTCCGGCTAGGTGGTTTTCTTTATGACCGCTGCTCGCCACGCTACCGACGATGACTTCTCGGGTCATCGAAACCAATCTTCACGTTAACTCGAACTTGCCGGCGAGTTAGATCCGATCGAGCTCTCCTCCGTAAACGAAGCTCTTGTATCGCATCGCCGCCTAGGAGTCGCCAGACTCACGACCAGATCGGGCCTAAAACCGATCTGAGAGAGATCAACTCTCCCCAGGCTACCCATCATGTTGCTGTGATAGAGGAGCAATGCGGCGATTCTTCTTCTATCTTAAGGACTAGCTACATTCAGATTCCCGATCCCTCCATGCCGGATTCCCGCAGAGGGATGGATGTCGATCAAGCCCTGAACTTAAAGTCAGGCGGCGGGTTGGACTCATTGGATAACATTCAAAAATCCAAACTTCTGAGTTCGGAAACTTCTCGGCCCCTGAGTCTTAAATTGGACGTGGTTCCGGATCTAGTTCCACCCGCCCACCCAAACATTAGCCCCAAGAGACAGGCTATGGGAGAGGAGCTAGCAAACTTTTGGAAGCCGGATTCATCAGAGATATAAAACATCCGGATTGGCTAGCAAATCTGGTGATGGTACGAAAGAAGGATAAATCCTGGCGCCTATGTGTTGATTTCAAAGACCTTAATAAGGCTTGCCCAAAGGATCCCTTCCCCCTCCCCCGCATTGATCAAATTATCGATGCTACAGCAGGACACGACTCATTGTGCTTCCTCGACGATACTCCAGCTACCACCAAATCAAGATGGCGGAGCAGCACCAAGCTGCAACAGCATTCATCACTCCATACGCCCATTCTCGCTTCAACACAATGCCCTTCGGCTCAAAAACGCTGGCGCAACATATCGGGCGCATGATTCGTACATGTCCGCAAACCAGATCGGCAAAACAGTGGAAGCATACGTAGATGACGTGGTCGTCAAATCCAAGCATGTCGAAACTCTAATAGACGACTTGAGGCTCACATTCGACAATCTTCGAAAATATGACATCAAGCTCAATCCGGAAAAATGCGTCTTCGGCGTTCCAGCCGGAAAGCTCTTGAGCTTCATTGTGTCCGGTAGAGGAATTGAAGCAAAACCAGCCAAGATGTGAGCTCTGTCACAATTGGATATTCCAAAAGACCTCAAACAAATACAAAAATTGACTGGATGCGTAGCGGCTCTAAGCCGCTTTATTTCCCGTTTGGGAGAAAAGGCGTTACCCCTTCACCGCCTCCTCCGGCGCACCGAACACTTCGAGTGGACGGATGCCACCACAGCCGGACTCAAAGAAATAAAAGCCATATTGGCAACAAATCCGGTCCTGGCCGCGCCCAACATGGGCGAACCAATGCTATTATATATCGCCGCAACACATCAAGTTGTCAGCGCGGTGCTCGTCGTCGAACGAGAAACGGACGGACGCCGGTTCCCTCTTCAAAAACCGGTTTACTATGTGTCCACTGTCCTAACTCCATGTAAGTCCTGGTACCCACATTATCAAAAGATAGCATACGCGGTGTTCATGGCATCCCGGAAGCTGCGACACTACTTTCAAGAGTGTTCGATAACGGTAGCCTCCGAAGTACCTCTTAACGACATTATAAACAACCGCGACGCGACGTGCCGGATTGCTAAATGGGCCATAGAGCTCCTTCCATTCGACATAACCTATAAGCCACAACGAGCTATCAAGTCGCAGGTTTTGGCCCACTTCATGGCCGAATGGACCAAAGCCAAACTCCCTAAAGAGTACGGCGCATACTCCAATTGGATCATGCACTTTGACGGCTCCAAAATGTTGGCCGGCCTGGGGGCTGTCGTCGTCCTGACGTCCCCAACCGGGGACACAGTCCAATACGTCCTTCAAATAATGTATACGGACTCCAACAACGCAGCCGAATACGAGGCCCTTCTGCACGGCCTCCGGATGGCAGTCTCCATGGGCATTAAACGCCTAGAGGTGCGCGGGGATTCGAACCTCGCGATATCTCAAATAAATGGAGACTTGGATGCCGAAGATCCGAAAATGGCAGCGTACCGCAATGCGGTCCTAAAATGTCAAGACGGTTCAAGGGCCCAATTTCATCACATAGCCCGGATAACAATCAGCGGCGGACGATTGGCACGATCGGTGCAAAACGCGATGCCGCCCCCGTAACATCTTCTGTAACGGCTGTTCAAGCCATCCGTACTATGGGAAGGGGAGTCCGGAAATAACGATCCTGACCCAACCGCACTGCCTGACACCGAACACTCTGACACAATCGGAGGCTCTGCCGCCGAGATAACACCCTCCGCTCGTGAAATAATGGCGGTTATCGCCCCGTGGACGGAACCATTCCTAGCCTACCTAACTAGGCAGGAACTCCCCGAAGACCAAAATGAGGCTCGTTGCATAGTACGGCGATCCAAAGCCTATAAAGTCCATGAGGGAGAGCTCTATAAGAAAAGCACAACAGGAGTCCTTCAAAGGTGTATCTCCGAAGAGGAAGGGCAAAACCTCCTGGCTGAAATTCATGCCGGACTGGGTGGGCACCACGCCGCAGCCCGGGCCCTTGTAGGCAAGGCCTTCCCACAGGATTTTATTGGCCGACGGCCCGGCAGATGCGCAGGATTTAGTCCAACGATGCGTCGGTTGCCAGCTTTTTGCTAACCAAAGCCACATGCCACCCACCGCCCTCAAAACTATACCCATCACCTAGCCGTTCACGGTCTGGGGGCTTGACATGGTTGGACCCCATAAGGGAGGAACCCACAAGCAAAAATACCTATTGGTCATGGTGGATAAATTCACCAAATGGATAGAGGCCAAGCCTGTTAAATCGGCCGAATCCGGACCGGTGATAGACTTCATATCAGGGGTAGTGCACCGTTACGGTGTCCCCCACAGTATCATCACTGATAACGGCACCAACTTAAAGGCCGATGAGGTCAAATTATGGTGCAAAAACATGGGCATCAAGCTCGACACGCCTCGCCTATCACCCTCAAACCAACGGCCAAGTCGAGCGAGCAAACGGTCTAATCATGGCGGCATTAATCCTGCACTAGTGCGGTCCTCAAGGAATCTAACACGCACTGGGTTGAGGAGCTCCGACCAGACTGGGGGCTGCGGACCACGCCGAATCGTACTACGGATTCACACCATTTTTATGGTGTACGGTGCAGAGGCAGTCTTGCCCTGTGACATAATTCATGACTCACCTCGCGTGCGCATGTATGAAGAAAGAGAAGCCGATCTCGATCGGCAGGAAAGTTTCGATGCATTGGAGGAGGAGCGCGACGTGGCAAAAGCTTGTTCCGCATTTTATCAACAGCAGGCTCGAAGATACCTGTAACACCCCGGAAGTAACTTTCCATATTTGTAACTCCAACTCTTGCCATTTTCGGCATTGTGATATGATATTCCCTCCGTGGTTGGGTTTTTCTCCTTTTTGCATTTTGTCCATGTCATGCATTTTTATCATGTCATCATGTGCATCGCATTTGCATACGTGTTCGTCTCATGATTCCGAGCATTTTTCCCGTTGTCCGTTTTGCAATCCGGCACTCCTATCTCCCCCGGCGGCCCCTTTTACGTTTTTCCGTGTGCGGGTACTAAAACTTCTCGGAATGGGCCGAGGTTTGTCAAGTGGCCTTGGTATATCACCCGTAGACCACCGGTCAAGTTTCGGGTCATTTGGAGCTCGTTTGGTACTCCAACGGTTAACCGCACTCTCGCAAAGGCCTCTTTTAAGTTGCAGCCCAACACCCCTCCAAAACGGCCCAATAACCCATCTAAGTCACTTCCATGCTCTCCATCGTTCGATCACGATCGTGTGGGCGAAAACTACACCTCATTTGGACTCTCCTAGCTCCCTCTATGCCTATTTAAACACCTCCACCGAAAATCCCGGATCAATTCCCCCCTAACCCTAGCCCCGCTCCTCTCCCTTCGCCACGTGTCCGATTTGGGCGGACACGTCCGCCCGCCGCCGCCGGCGAACGGGAGCCGCCATATAGCACCGGCCGCCGCCTCCTGCGGCCCGCTGAGCCACCGCCCGGCCCCTCCGGGCCCGCATCGCCGCCCGCGCCCCGGCGACTTCCCGCCGCCTCGGTCGACTCCCGCCGCGCTTGCCCCAGCGCCGCCCGGCCGGCCTCCCTTCGGCCGGCCGCCGCCCGCCCTCGCCGGCCGGCACTGCCGCCCGAACTGGTCGCCACGCGCCGCCGGCCGCCCGCCGCCGCGCCTTGGCGCCACCACGCCTCCGCGCGCGGGCGCCCGCTCCGGCGCCCGCTCCCGGCCGACCACTCCGGCCGGCCGCTCCTCCCTCCCTCCGGCGAGCTCCTCCACCGCCGCCGCCGCCGCGTCCCGATCGGGTCGGATCCCGATCCGGTCCGAGGAGCCCGTTGACTTCTCTTCTCCCTCTCCATTTTTTCCTCTAAGTTTTTATAGCATTGTTATGTTGTGTCATTTTCTTCATGCTATATCTCTGTCATTGTAGCTCCATTTTGCGCGTATAATATATCAAAATGTTAGTCTCGAAGAGTAGATCATTTCATCTCATTGCATCATTTTCATTTGAGCTCATCTTGATGCCCGAAATGCTGTTGGAAGAATGCTATGTGATGTTAGTTCCTGTTTCTTAACAGAACATGCACTTTTGTTATTTTTGCCATGATTGATGTGTGCACCCTATGAATTTGAGTCCTACATGTGTTTTGTAATATGACATGCCATCTTTCCAGGGGTGTATGACATGTATTTTTGTGATCTATGTGGTGACTAGCACAAGCATGCAAAGTAGGTGTCCTGATGTTGCTGATTTCAGCCCTGTTTTAGCTGATTTTGATGCCATGTTAACTTGATGATACCGAGAGATCTATGCATATTTTGAGATACTTCAGTAAGGATGTTTTGTAAAACATGTCTTGCTCTATCCATCCATGCCTTTGTTTGCAATTATGGAGTGCCATAGCTTGAGTCAATCGAGCTCTACTTTTGCTATCAAATGTTTCCTGGCAGATTGTTTACATGTTATTCAATTTTGCCTAGGTTGTTGTGGTTGATCCATTTATGCTATGTTATTGTTCTTGCCATGTATGTCTTCTATGTCATGTCTTCTTGATGTATGTATGCTTAGTTTATCATATAAGGCTCTGTAGTGAGTGCATTGAGCTTGTAAACATGCCTATTTGTTAACAGTTTTTGACATGCCATGTTGCTGAATCTGTTAACGAAACTTTCAATATTGACATGGGTGTTACTATATTTTCTGATCCTTTTTGGCTTATGGTCAGTAAGGGACTTTTGTTCTATGCTTTGAGTAGATTCATGCCATGCCTTGTTTTGCTATTATAAGTTCCTGTAGCATGTAGTTTTGTTGCTCTGAACATTGCAACCTGATGCTGTTTTTGCCATGTCCAGCCTGATATTTTGTGCACTTTTGCCATGCTTGTTTGAACCTGTTATGATGTGAACTAGCCGTAGCTCAGTGCTCATCTTTTGTCGAGCATCTCGTGTAGATCACTTCCATATACTTTGTTGGTACGTTTGGGTGCAGTAGCTTAATTAATTGTTGCTTGCTAAGTGGCATCATGTTGTTAATGGCAGATTTGCGCCATTCTTGTTTTGCTTGTCATTTGCAAACCGTGCATCCGATTCCGGTGATCTTTATATCGATTTCAACCGAAATCATCTCATCTTTCCAGTGGCATACTTGGTTTGCCAAGTTGATGCCTGGTTCATCATTTACCTTCCGGAGCGCACATAAGCATTGCATATCACATCCCGCATATCATGTCATGTTTTGCATCATGTTGCTTGTGCATTGCACCGTGATTTATTGTGGTTCCTTTGTTTGTGTTGTTGCTTTGGGTAGAGCCGGAGGCGAGTGCGTGAGCGAGGAACCTGTTGAGAACGCTTACGAGGATCAAGCTTTCGACAACTCTGAGAACATTGCAGGCAAGATGACCATACCCTCGAAATCACTTCTATCTTTGCTATGCTAGTTGCTCGCTCTTTTGCTATGCCTATGCTGCGATGCCTACCACTTGCAATGTCATGCCACCCATATTGCCATGTCAGCCCCTAACCATCCTTTTCCTAGCAAACCGTTGATTGGCTATGTTACCGCTTTGCTCAGCCCTCTTATAGCGTTGCTAGTTGCAAGTGAAGCTGAAGTTTGTTCCTTGTTGGAACATGGAGATGTTGTTCCTTTTTGGAACATGTTTACTTGTTGGGGATATCACAATATATATCTGCTATAATTAATGCATCTATATACTTGGTAAAGGGTGGAAGGCTCGGCCTTATGCCTGGTGTTTTGTTCCACTCTTGCCACCCTAGTTTCCGTCATACCGTGTTATGTTCCTTGATTTTCGCGTTCCTTACGGTTGGGTGATTTATGGGACCCCTTGACAGTTCGCTTTGAATAAGACTCGTCCAGCAAGGCCCAACTTTGGTTTTACCATTTGCCACCTAAGCCTTTTCCCCGGGTTTTCGCGAGCCGAGGGTCATCTTTATTTAAGCCCCGGGCCAATGCTGCTTCGAAGCGTTGGTCCAAACTAGAGCCACTGCGGTGCCACCCCAAGGCAACTTGGGGCATCTTCGGTTGCCGACGTCTTGCTCATCCGGATGTGCCACGAGAACGAGATATGTGCAGCTCCTATCAGGATTTGTCGGCACAATCGGGCGGCTTTGTTGGTCTTGTTTTATTCTTTGTCGAAATGTCTTGTAGTCCGGGATTCGAGATTGATCGGGTCTTCCGGTAGAAGGAATATCCTTCGTTGACCGTGAGAGCTTATAATGGGCTAAGTTGGGACACCCTGCAGGTAATATCTTTCAAAGCCGTGCCCATGGTTATGAGGCAGATGGGAATTTGTTAATGTCGGTTGTAGAAAATCCGAAGTTGACCTCAATTAAAATACACATCAATCCGCGTGTGTAACCGTGATGGTCTCTTCTCGGTGAGTCCGGGAAGTGAACACGGTGTTGGAGTTATGTCTGACGTAAGTAGTTCAGGATCACTTCTTGATCGCTACTAGTTTCACGACCGTGCTTTGCTCCTCCTCTCGCTCTCTTTTGCGATGTAGCCACCATATATGCTAGTCGCTTGCTGCAGCTCCACCTTACTACTCCGTCCTTCCTATAAGCTTAAATAGTCTTGATCTCGCGGGTGTGAGATTGCTGAGTCCCCGTGACTCACAGATTCTACCAAAACAGTTGCAGGTGCCGACGATGCGGTGCAGGTGCGCTTAACCGAGCTCAAGTGGGAATTGACGAGGAACGTGGTCGTTACTATGTGTCTTTTCCTGATGATCAGTAGTGGTGCCCAGTTGGGACGATCGGGGATCTGTGAAGCATTTGAGGTATCTTCTTTTGTTTTGGTTCCGTAGTCGGACCTTGAGTGTACTCTGAATGATGGATGTTTATTTATGTATTGTGTGAAGTGGCGACTGTAAGCCAACTATGTATCTGTTGGGGAACGTAGTAATTTCAAAAAATTTCCTACGAACACGCAAGACCATGGTGATGGCATAGCAATGAGAGGGAAGAGTGTCCGTCCACGTACCCTCGTAGACCGAAAGCAGAAGCATTATAACAACGCGGTTGATGTAGTCGTACGTCTTCACGATCCGACCGATCCAAGCACCGAACGTACGGCACCTCCGAGTTCTGCACACGTTCAGCTCGATGACGATCCCCGGACTCCGATCCAGCAAAGTGTCGGGGATGAGTTCCGTCACCACGACGGCGTGGTGACGATGTTGATGCTCCACCGACGCAGGGCTTTGCCTAAGCTCCGCGACGATATGACTTCTCCGGCGCAGGGCTTCGCCTAAGCTCTACGACGATATGACCGAAGTGGAATATGGTGGAGGGGGGCACCGCACACGGCTAAGGAACGATCCGTAGATCAACTTGTGTCCCATGGGGTGCCCCCCTGCCCCCGTATATAAAGGAGCAAAGGGGGGGTGCGGCCGGCCCTAGGGAGGCGCGCCTGGAGGAGTCCTACTCCCACCGGGAGTAGGACTCCCCCCCCTTCTCCTAGTTGGAGTAGGATTGGGAGGGGAAGAGGGAAGGCGCGCCGCCCTCTCCTGTCCTATTCGGACTAGAGGGGAGGGGCGGCCTGCCCCTGGCCGGCCCTTCCTCTTCTCCCTTGTGGCCCATTAAGGCCCATATACCCCGGGGTTCCGTAACCCCGGTGTTCGGTGACTTCTGCTTTCATTGGAACCCTTCCAAGTCAAACATAGGCTTCCAATATATCAATCTTTATGTCTCGACCATTTCGAGACTCCTCGTCATGTCCGTGATCATATCCGGACTCGAACAACCTTGGTGCATCAATACTTATAAACTCATAATGAACTGTCATCGAAGCGTTAAGCGTGCGGACCCTACGGGTTCGAGAACTATGTAGACATGACCTAGAACCATTCTCGGTCAATAACCAATAGCGGAACCTGGATGCCCATATTGGTTCCTACATATTCTCGAAGATCTTTATCGGTCAAACCGCATAACGACATCGTTGTTCCCTTTGTCATCGGTATGTTACTTACCCGAGATTCGATCGTCGGTATCCAATACCTAGTTCAATCTCGTTACGGTAAGTCTCTTTACTCGTTCCGTAATACATCATCTCACAACTAACTCATTAGTTGTAATGCTTGCAAGGCTTAAGTGATGTGTATCACCGAGAAGGCCAGAGATACCTCTTCGACAATCGGAGTGACAAAACCTAATCTCGAAATCGCCAACCCAACAAGTACCTTTGGAGACACCGTAGTACTCCTTTATAATCACCCGATTACGTTGTGACGTTTGGTAGTACCAAAGTGTTCCTCCGTAAACGGAGTTGCATAATCTCATAGTTACAGGAACATGTATAGGTCATGAAGAAAGCATTAGCAACATACTAAGCGATCAAGTGCTAAGCTAACGGAATGGGTCATGTCAATCACATCATTCTCCTAATGATGTGATCCCATTAATCAAATGACAACACATGTCTATGGTTAGGAAACATAACCATCTTTGATTAATGAGCTAGTCTTGTAGAGGCATACTAGTGACTATCTGTTTGTCTATGTATTCACACATGTATTATGTTTCGGTTAATACAATTCTAGCATGAATAATAAACATTTATCATGATATAAGGAAATAAATAATAACTTTATTATTGCCTCTAGGGCATATTTCCTTCATCTCCCACTTGCACTAGAGTCAATAATCTAGATTACAAGTAATGATTCTAACACCCATGGAGTCTTGGTGCTGATCATGTTTTGCTCGTGGAAGAGGCTTAGTCAACGGGTCCGCAACATTCAGATCCGTATGTATTTTGCAAATCTCTATGTCTCCCACTTGGACTTGGTCCCGAATGGAATTGAAGCGTCTCTTGATATGCTTGGTCCTCTTGTGAAATCTGGATTCCTTTGCCAAGGCAATTGCACCGATATTGTCACAGAAGATCTTCATTGGTCCCGATGCACTAGGTATGACACCTAGATCGGAAATGAACTCTTTCATCCAGACTCCTTCATTTGCTGCTTCCAAGCAGCTATGTACTCCGCTTCACATGTAGATCCCGCCACGACGCTTTGTTTAGAACTGCACCAACCGACAGCTCCACCGTTTAATAAAAATACGTATCCGGTTTGCGATTTAGAATCGTCCGGATCAGTGTCAAAGCTTGCATCGGCGTAACCATTTACGACTAGCTCTTTGTCACCTCCATATCGAGAAACATATCCTTAGTCCTTTTCAGGTATTTCGGGATGTTCTTGACCGCTGTCCGATGATCCACTCTGGATTACTTTGGTACCTTCCTGCCAAGCTTACAGCTAAGCATCGTCGGTCTGGTACACAGCATTGCATACATGATAGAGCCTATGGCTGAAGCATAGGAACATCTTTCATTTTCTCTATCTTCTGCTGTGGTCGGGCATTGAGTCGACTCAATCTTACACCTTATGTCTACAGTAAAAACCTTTCTTTGCTCGATCCATTTTGAACTTCTTCAAAACTTTATCAAGGTATGTGCTTTGTGAAAGTCAATTAAGCGTCTTGATCTATCTCTATAGATCTTGATGCCCAATATGTAAGCAGCTTCACCGAGGTCTTTCATTGAAAAACTTTTATTCAAGTATCCTTTTATGCTATCCAGAAATTCTATATCATTTCCAATCAATAATATGTCGTCCACATATAATATTAGAAATGCTCTGAGCTCCCACTCACTTTCTTGTAAATCAAAGCTTCTCCAAAAGTCTCATATAAACCCATATGCTTTGATCACACTATCAAAGCGTTTATTCCAACTCCGAGAGGCTTGCACTGGACCATAAATTGATCATTGGAGCTTGCACACTTTGTTAGTACCCTTTGGATCGACAAAACCTTCTGGTTGCATCATATACAACTCTTCTTCTAGAAATCCATTCAAGAATGCAGTTTTACATCCATTTGCCAAATTTCATAATCATAAAATGCGGCAATTGCTAACATGATTCGGACAGACTTAAGCATCGCCACTGGTGAGAAAGTCTCATCGTAGTCAACCCCTTGAACTTGTCGAAAACCTTTCGCAACAAGTCGAGCTTTGTAGACAGTTATATTACCATCGGCGTCGGTCTTCTTCTTAAAGATCCATTTATTCTCAATGGCTTGCCGATCATCGGCAAGTCAACCAAAGTCCATACTTTGTTCTCATACATGGATCCCATCTCAGATTTCATGGCTTCCAGCCATTTTATGGAATCTGGGCTCACCATCGCTTCTTCATAGTTTGTAGGTTCGCCATGGTCAAGTAACATGACTTCCGAATAGGATTACCGTACCACTCAGTGCGTATTTTACTCTGGTTGACCTCGAAGTTCAGTAGTAACTTGATCCAAGCTTCATGATCATCATCATTAGTTTCCTCACTAATTGGTGTAGTTGTCACGGGAACCATTTCTTGTGATGAACTACTTTCCAATAAGGGAGCAGATCTGATTATCTCATCAAGTTCTACTTTCCTCCCACTCACTTCTTTCGAGAGAAACTCCTTCTCTAGAAAGGATCCGAATTTAGCAACGAAAATCTTGCCTTCAGATCTGTGATAGAAGGTGTACCCAACAGTCTCCTTTGGGTATCCTATGAAGACACATTTTCCGATTTGGGTTCGAGCTTATCGGTTGAAGTTTCTTCACATAAGCATCGCAGCCCCAAACTTTAAGAAACGACAACTTTGGTTTCTTGCCAAACCACAGTTCATAAGGCGTCGTCTCAGCGGATTTAGATGGTGCCCTATTTAACGTGAATGCGCCGTCTCTAAAGCATATCCCCAAAAGCGATAGCGGTAAATCAGTAAGAGACATCATAGATCGCACCATATCAAGTAAAATACGACACGACGTTCGGACACACCATTTCTCTGTGGTGTTCGGGTGGCGTGAGTTTTGAAACTATTCCACATTGTTTCAAATGTAAACCAAACTCGTAACTCAAATATTCTCCTCCACGATCAGATCGTAGAAACTTTATTTTCTTGTTACGATGATTTTCCACTTCACTCTGAAATTCTTTGAACTTTTCAAATGTTTCAGATTTGTGTTTCATTAAGTAGATATACCCATATCTACTCAAATCATCTGTGAAGGTGAGAAAATAACGATACCTTGGCGTGCCTCAACATTCATTGGACCACAAACATCGGTATGTATGATTTCCAACAAATCAGTTGCTCGCTCCATAGTTCCGGAGAACGGCGTTTTGGTCATCTTGCCCATGAGGCACGGTTCGCAAGTACCAAGTGATTCATAATCAAGTGATTCCAGAAGCCCATCAGTATGGAGTTTCTTCATGCGTTTTACACCGATATGACCTAAACGGCAAGTGCCACAAATAAGTTGCATTATCATTATCAACTCTGCATCTTTTGGTTTCAACATTATGAATATGTGTATCACTACTATCGAGATTCAACAAGAATAGACCATTCTTCAAGGGTGCATGACCATAAAAGATATTACTCATATAAATAGAACAACCATTATTCTCTGATTTAAATGAATAACCGTCTCGCATCAAACAAGATCCAGATATAATGTTCATGCTCAACGCTGGCACCAAATAACAATTATTTAGGTCTAAAACTAATCCGAAGGTAGATGTAGAGGTAGCGTGCCGACCGCGATCACATTGACTTTGGAACCATTTCCCACAGCAGATCGTCACCTCGTCCTTTGCCGGTGCTCATCTATTCCGTAGTCCCTGCTTCGAGTTGCAAATATTAGCAGAACCAGTATCAAATACCAGTGCTACTACGAGCTCTAGTAAGGTACACATCAATAACATGTATATCACATATACCTTTGTTCACCTTGCCATCCTTCTTATCCGCCAAATACTTGGGGCAGTTCCGCTCCGGTGTCGATCGCTTGCAGTAAAAACACTCGATTTCAGGTTTAGGTCCAGACTTGGGTTTCTTCTCTTGATCAGCAACTTTCTTGCTGTTCTTTTGAAGTTTCCTTCTTCTTCCTTTGCCCTTTTCTTGAAACTAGTGGTCTTGTTGACCATCAACACTTGATGCTCTTTCTTGATTTCTACCTCCATGACTTTTAGCATTGCGAAGAGCTCAGAATTGTCTTAGTCATTCCTTGCATATTATAGTTCATCACGAAGCTCTTGTAGCTTGGTGGCGTGATTGGAGAATTCATCAATGACACTATCATCCGGAAGAGTAACTCCCAGTTGAATCAAGTGATTATTATACCCGGACATTTTGAGTATATGTTCACCGATGAACTATTCTCCTCCATCTTGCAGCTATAGAACTTATTGGAGACTTCATATCTCTCAATCCGGGCATTTGCTTGAAATATTAACTTCAACTCCTGGAACATCTCATATGCTCCATGACGTTCAAAACGTCGTTGAAGACCGGTTCTAAGCCGTAAAGCATGGCACCTTGAACTATTGAGTAGTCATCGCTTTGCTTTGCCGACGTTCACAACTTCGGCTCAGCTCCTGCAGCGAGGTTCGTCACCAGCGGTGCTTCGGGACGTAATTTTTACGTGCAGCAATGAGGATAATCCTCAAATACGGACCCGATCCGTGTAATTGCTACCATCATCTTTCAACTTTGCTTTCTCAAGGAACGCATTAAAATTCAACGGAACAACAGACGAGCCATCTATCTACAAAGAAACATAGACAAGCAAAATACTATCGGTACTAAGTTCATGATAAATTTAAGTTTAATTAATCATATTAAAAACTCCCACTTAGGCAGACATCTCTAGTTATCTAAGTGATTACGTGATCCAAATCAACTAAACCATGTCCGATCATCACGTGAGATGGAGTAGTTTCAATGGTGAACATCACTATGTTGATCATATCTACTATATGATTCACGTTCGACCTTCGGTCTCCGTGTTCGAGGCCATATCTGTTATATGCAAGGCTCGTCAAGTTTAACCTGAGTATTCGCGCGTGCAACTGTTTTGCACCGTTGTAGATGGACGTAGAACTTATCACACCCGATCATCACGTGGTGTCCGGGTACTCTGAACTTTGGCAACGGTGCATACTCGTGGAGAACACTTCTTGATAATTTTAGTGAGAGATCATCTTATAATGCTACCGTCAATCAAAGCAAGATAAGATGCATAAAGGATAAACATCACATGCAATCAATATAAGTGATATGATATGGTCATCATCATCTTGTGCTTGTGATCTCCATCGCCAAGCACCGTCATGATCACCATCGTCACCGCGCGACACCTTGATCTCCATCGTAGCATCGTTGTCGTCTCGCCAACTATTGCTTCTACGACTATCGCTACTGCTTAGTGATAAAGTAAAGCAATTACATGGCGTTTGCATTTCATACAATAAAGCGACAACCATATGGCTCCTGCCAGTTGCCGATAACTTCGGTTACAAAACATGATCATCTCATACAATAAAATATAGCATCACGTCTTGACCACATCACATCACAACATGCCTGCAAAAACAAGTTAGGCGTCCTCTACTTTGTTGTTGCAAGTTTTACGTGGCTGCTACGGGCTGAGCAAGAACCGTTCTTACCTACGCATCAAAACCACAACGATAGTTTGTCAAGTTGGTGCTGTTTTAACCTTCGCAAGGACCGGGCGTAGCCACACTCGGTTCAACTAAAGTGAGAGAGACAGACACCCGCCGGTCACCTTTAAGCAACGAGTGCTCGGGCGGTGAAACCAGTCTCGCGTAAGCGTCACGCGTAATGTCGGTCCGGCCGCTTCATCTCACAATACCGCTGAACCAAAGTATGACATGCTGGTAAGCAAGATGACTTATATCGCCCACAACTCACTTGTGTTCTACTCGTGCATATGACATCAACGCATAAAACCAGGCTCGGATGCCATGTTGGGGAACGAGTAATTTCAAAAATTTCCTACGAACACGCAAGACCATGGTGATGGCATAGCAACGAGAGGGAAGAGTGTCCATCCACGCACCCTCGAGACCGAAAGCGAAGCGTTATAACAACGCTGTTGATGTAGTCGACGTCTTCACGATCCGACCGATCCAAGCACCGAGCGACGGCACCTCCGAGTTCTGCACACGTTCAGCTCGATGACGATCCCGGACTCCGATCCAGCAAAGTGTCGGGATGAGTTCCGTCAAGACGACGGCGTGGTGGACGATGTTGATGCTCCACCGACGCGGGGCTTCGCCTAAGCTCCGCGACGATATGACTTCTCCCGCAGGCTTCGCCTAAGCTCTACGACGATATGACCAAGTGGAATATGGTGGAGGGGGCACCGACACGGCTAAGGAACGATCCGTAGATCAACTTGTGTCCCATGGGGTGCCCCCGCCTCAGATATAAAGGAGCAAAGGGGGTGCGGCCGGCCCTAGGGAGGCGCTGGCCGAGGAGTCCTACTCCCGGAGTAGGACTCCCCCTCTCCTAGTTGGAGTAGGATTGGGGAGGGGAAGAGGGAAGGGCGCGCCCCTCTCCTTGTCCTATTCGGACTAGAGGGGAGGGGGCGCCTGCCCCTGGCCGGCCCTTCCTCTTCTCCCTTGTGGCCCATTAAGGCCCATATACCCCGGGGTTCCGTAACCCCGGTGTTCCTGAACTTCCTGTTTTCATTGGAACCCTTCCAAGTCCAAACATAGGCTTCCAATATATCAATCTTTATGTCTCGACCATTTCGAGACTCCTCGTCATGTCCGTGATCACATCCGGACTCGAACAACCTTCGTGCATCAATACTTATAAACTCATAATGAACTGTCATCGAAACGTTAAGCGTGCGGACCCTACGGGTTCGAGAACTATGTAGACATGACCTAGAACCATTCTCGGTCAATAACCAATAGCGGAACCTGGATGCCCATATTGGTTCCTACATATTCTACTGAAGATCTTTATCGGTCAAACCGCATAACGACATCGTTGTTCCTTTGTCATCGGTATGTTACTTACCCGAGATTCGATCGTCGGTATCCAATACCTAGTTCAATCTCGTTACGGTAAGTCTCTTTACTCGCTCCGTAATACATCATCTCACAACTAACTCATTAGTTGTAATGCTTGCAAGGCTTAAGTGATGTGTATCACCGAGAAGGCCCAGAGATACCTCTCCGACAATCGGAGTGACAAAACCTAATCTCAAATACGCCAACCCAACAAGTACCTTTGGAGACACCTGTAGTACTCCTTTATAATCACCCGATTCGTTGTGACGTTTGGTAGTACCAAAGTGTTCCTCCGTAAACGGAGTTGCATAATCTCATAGTTACAGGAACATGTATAGGTCATGAAGAAAGCATTAGCAACATACTAAACGATCAAGTGCTAAGCTAACGGAATGGGTCATGTCAATCACATCATTCTCCTAATGATGTGATCCCATTAATCAAATGACAACACATGTCTATGGTTAGGAAACATAACCATCTTTGATTAATGAGCTAGTCTTGTAGAGGCATACTAGTGACTATCTGCTTGTCTATGTATTCACACATGTATTATGTTTCCGGTTAATACAATTCTAGCATGAATAATAAACATTTATCATGATATAAGGAAATAAATAATAACTTTATTATTGCCTCTAGGGCATATTTCCTTCAATATCTCTTTCCTTATTTATTACATGGGTTGTGTGAAGATTACCTCACTTGCGACATTGCTTTCAATGCGGTTATGCCTCTAAGTCGTGCCTCGACACGTGGGAGATATAGCCGCATCGAGGGCGCTGCACAAGTTGGTAATCAGAGCCTTCCCGACTTAGGAGCCCCTACTTGATTGTTTGTGGCGTTGTTGAGTCTAGAATGGAAAATGTTTTGAGTCTTAGGATTATATATATCGGAGAGTAGGATTCTTTTACTTCCCAGTCCCTTCTTCGCCGCCTCGGTGAGGTATCCCGACATAGAGTTTTGACTCTTCTCTCCTCAAATTTCACTAAATTTTTTAGGTTCACGTGGGTATCTTGGAATCGTTCCGATGGTTTTGTGACGAGAACATTGTTCTTGGTGCCTCCCCGACATTTAGGGGTTGTGGCAGTGTCCCGGGAGTTGAGCTCCGAGGTGTTGTCGTCACAATTTTATCGTTGCATTCTGGAATACCTGAGTTTTACCGACATCGAAATCTCTTTTGTGCAGTTGTTGGTGAGATCACCCGATAGCCCAAAGATCGAGGCGAAAAGGGAGTATTGCTATGACTTGTATAACGGATGTTTTTCAAGGTCGAGGTACACGATTTCCGAGGATTTCTTGGTTATGTGTTGACGGATGGATACAAATTGATCTAGGTATTGTTAGTTTGGGTGATATATTTTGTGTCCCTGTATCCCCAACACCAGATTGCATAACCAGAAAGTTTCGGAGTTTATAGGTGGAATTCTAGTAGCTTACGGTGATATTCTTTCCGGCGGATGTATGATTTGAGATTGGGGTTCAACGTCTAGTGGTCCGCCCATTCACGGTCGATTTACTGAGTGGTCGCGAGACGCCTTAAAGAATCCTTGGCTATGCTGATTCGGGACGTCTTGTTTGTCATTCGTGACGTCCGCTATCGTCAGGTCGTGTGGGCCCCACCACGAACACTTTGGGCGAAATCTCTATCATGTGTTTGTTCCGGCTCATTCTAGCAGTCAATCTTTTGTTTTCAGTTGTGATATTCGATTTGTTTCTAAGACAGATGTTGTTTCCATATCCTTTATCTAAGTGGCTTCTCACCTTAATGGACGTGTGATGATTAACTTTGGAATTCATTCGTTCATTCTTGTTCGAATGTTTATTGTGAAGACTATATGTTGCAATTTCTATCCGCTGATTCAACTTATCTATTTGTCTATCAAAGGACTAACGGATGTCACCCTCTTCAGGATGGCTCCGCCAGCGGCCCGAATCCGGATCGCAATGATGGGGATCGGTCGAACCTCCACCTCCACCTCCGCCTCCAGAGGCCTGGCAAGCTATCATGGCAGCCACCAATGCCAATGCTCAGATGATTTTTCCAGCTCTTCCAGAAAGGTACTCAGGGCAAGGCAATCAAGGAAATCAAGGTCAAGGCAACAATCAGCCGCACTTTGCTACTCTCAGTCAGTTCCTCGCTAATCAGCCGAAGTCTTTCAGTTTACGTGGTCGAGGCTACTGAGGCCGACGATTGGCTTGTGGACATCTGCAAGCATTTTGATTGTAGCAATGTCGGACTGAGGACTTTGTCAAGTTTGCATCGCTTCAACTCAAGGATCAAGCTGCTGAGTGGTACCAGCAATACAAAGATTCCAGAGGAGGTCGTGTCATTACCTGGGATGAGTTCCGCCGTGATTTCAGAGCTCATCACATTCCGAAAAGTGTTGTTGAGAGCAAGCGTGAGGAGTTCCGCAATCTCAAGCAAGGCAACATGTCTGTCTATCAATACAATATCCAGTTCCAGAAGCTCGCTCGTTTTGCTAAGCAAGACGTACCTGATGAGAAGAGTATGATCTATCAATTCAGAGGTGGTCTGAGAGAAGATCTGCAATTAGCTCTTGTGCTTTTTGAGCCAGATAAGTATGATGATTTCTACAACATGGCACTCAAGCAAGAAGCTGCCCAGCTCAAATGTGAGGCTTCTAAGAAGAGAATCGGGGATGCAGATTCAGTCTTCTTCTTCCTCTCAAGTGGCAGCTAAGCAGAAGTTCTACCTTCCTCCTCCTCCGTTCCGTCAGCCTTATCAGCAGAAGAACTCAGGTGGCCGTGGATCTTCCCACCCACCCAACCTAAGCTATCAGAACAAGTCTAATTCTCAAGCTCCAAGGTCAAGTGCTCCTTACCACCGTCCGCTCTCTGAAGTGACTTGCAACAAATGTCAGCAGAAAGGTCACTATGCGAACAAGTGCTTCAACCAGAGGCGTCTTCCGCCTCCTCCTCCTGTGAAATCTTCCAGCAATGCAGTGGTCAAGCATAATCCCAAGTTTGCAAAGGTCAA
This sequence comes from Aegilops longissima, assembly GCA_021605205.1. Classification (NCBI taxonomy): domain Eukaryota; kingdom Viridiplantae; phylum Streptophyta; class Magnoliopsida; order Poales; family Poaceae; genus Aegilops; species Aegilops longissima. The sequence continues at coordinate 662,076,250 of CM038677.1, read as the reverse complement.
TATGATGAATGCAGCTCAGGCAGAGGATTCTTCAGATGTGATCATGGGTAATCTTCTTGTTAATGATATTCCTGCAAAAGTCTTATTTGATACTGGTGCATCGCTTTCTTTCATTTCGAGACCTTTTGTTGCCAAGCATGAGTTGGTGATGTAAAAGATTCCTATTCCGTTGAAGATTGTGTCCCGGGTAAGCGAGATGACTTCTCGAGTTTTGGTTCGAGTGTCGGTATCAAGATGGGCGATTATAGATTTCTGGCTAAACCAATTGTTCTTGATGACTCGGACATTGATCTTATTCTCGAGATGGATGGCTTTATCAAGACAAAGCTCAGCTTGATTGTGCTGCCTGGAAATTCAATTGACTCACTCTTCCAATGATGTGATCATCTATGCGCTCGTGATGAAACCATTGGTTGTTTTCTCTCAATGAGAAGGGCGAACGCTGAAATTCATGCCGACGGGTGGGCACCACGCCGAGCCTGGGCCCTTGTAGGCAAGGCCTTCCACAGGATTTTATTACCGGTCAGCCTGCATAAGGGCAGGATTTAGTCCAACGATATGTTTGGCTACTTTTTGCTAATCAAAGCCACATGCCACCCATCATCAAAACTATACCCATCACCAGCCGCTTCACGGTCTGGGGCTTGACATGGTTGGACCTCATATGGGAGGAACCCACAAAATACCTATTGGTCATGGTGGATAAATTCACTAAATGGATAGAGGCCAAGTTCACAATCTGGTCAATCCTAATTCTGATAGACTTTATCAGGGTAGTGCACCGTTACGTGTCCCCCACAGTATCATCAATCGATAACGGCACCAACTTAAAGGTCAAGGAGGTCAAATTACAGCAAAACATGGGCATCAAGCTCGATTACGCCCAGCCTATCACCCTCAAACCAACGGCCAAGTCGAGCGAGCAAACGGTCTAATCATGAGTTGCATTAATCCTGCATTTAGTGCGGTCCTCAAGGAATCTAACACGCACTGTTGAGGAGTCGACCGTGACTGGGGCTGCGACTACGCCTAATCAGTATTATCGGATTCACACCATTTTTAGTGGTACGTGCGCAGGCGTCTTGCCTCGTGACATAATTCATGACTCACCTCAAGGTATGATGTATGAAGAAGAGAAGCTTCATCTCGATCGCGAAAGCCATGCATTGGAGGAGGAGCGCGACGCGGCAAAAGCTTGTTCCTGATTTTATCAACAAAGCAGGCTCAAGATACCGTAACACTCCTGGAAGTAATCTCTTCCATATTTGTAACTCCAACTCTTGCCATTTTCGGATTGTGATATGATATTCCTCCGTGGTTGGGTTTTTCTCCTTTTTGCATTTTGTCCATGTCATGCATTTATCATGTCATCATGCATCGATTTGCATACGTGTTCGCCTCTATGATTCCCGCATTTTTCCCGCGTCCGCTGGCAATCCGCACTTATCTCCCCTGGGCTCTTTTACGCTTCCGCAAGGGTACTAAACTTCGGTGGGCCGAGGTTTGTCAAGTGGGTTTTGGATATCACGAGACCACTGGTCAAGTTTCGTCATTTGAGCTCTTTGGTACTCCAACGGTTAACCGTACTCGCAAAGGCCCTTTTGTGCAGCCCAACACCCTCCAAATACCCATAACCCATCTAAGTCACCCATGTCATCGCTCGATCACGATCGGTGGGCGAAACTACACTCATTTGACTCTCCTAGTTCTCTATGCCTATTTAAACACTTCCACCGAAAATCCTTATCAATTCCCTAACCCTAGCTCCTCTGCCTTCCCCGCCACGGACGGTGAATCTGACGGCCGGATACCACGCTACCGGCGAACGGGAGCCGCTGAGGAGACCTGGCCTGGCCCTGGCTGAACACATTGCCCTCCTGCCCGTGAGAGATTGGGCCACGCTTCCGGAAAGACTCCTCGGCATTTCTATTTTCTCATCACGCCCAGCGCCACGGCCGCCATTCTGCGTGTACTGGCCGCCTCGGGCCATTGCAAGACTGGCCACGCTCGAATGGTCGGCCAAGGCTGCTTCTCGGCCAAGGCTTGATCACGCCCGCGCCCACCACGCCTCACGGGCGCCACCGGGCGCCTCCTCACGACCTCCTCCCGCCTCCCGCGAGTTCCTCCACTGGCCAAGGCCCCGATCGGTCGGATCTCGATCCGTCCGAGTTTGCTGACTTTCTCTCCTCTCCATTTTTTCCCTAAGTTTTATAGCATTGTTATGTTGTGTCATTTTCTTCATGCTATATCTCTAATCATTGTAGCTCCATTTTATGCTGTGATAATATATCAAAATGTTAGTCTCAAGAGTAGATCATTTCATCTCATTGCATCATTTTCATTTGAGCTCATCTTGATGCCCGAAATGCTGTTGGAAGAATGCTATGTGATGTTAGTTCCTGTTTCTAACAGAACATGCACTTTGTTATTTTTGCCATGATTGATGTGTGCAACCTATGAATTTGAGTCCCACATGTGTTTTATAATATGACATGCCATCTTTTCCAGGGGTGTATGACATGTATTTTTGTGATCTATGGTGACTAGCACAAGCATGCAAAGTAGGTGTCCTGATGTTGCTGATTTCAGCCCTGTTTTAGCTGATTTTGATGCCATGTTAACTTGATGATACCTAGAGATCTATGCATATTTTGAGATACTTCAGTAAGGATGTTTTGTAAAACATGTCTTGCTCTATCCATCCATGCCTTTGTTTGTATTAGGAGTGCCATAGCTTGAGTCAATCGAGCCTCACTTTTGCTATCAAATGTTTCCTGGCAGATTGTTTATATGTTATTCAATTTTGCCTAGGTTGTTGTGGTTGATCCATTTATGCTATGTTATTGTTCTTGCCATGTATGTCTTCTATGTCTCATGTCTTCTTGATGTATGTATGCTTAGTTTATCATATAAGGCTCTGTAGTGAGTGCATTGAGCTTGTAAAACAGCTTCCATTTGTTAACAGTTTTTGACATGCCATGTTGCTGAATCTGTTAATCTAAACTTTCAATATTGACATGGGTGTTACTTATATTTTCTGATCCTTTTTGCTTATGGTCAGGGACTTTTGTTCTATGCTTTGAGTAGATTCATGCCATGCCTTGTTTTGCTATTATAAGTTCCGTAGCATGTAGTTTTGTTGTTTGAACATTGCAACCTGATGCTGTTTTTGCCATGTCCAGCCTGATATTTTGTGCACTTTGCCATGCTTGTTTGAACCTGTTATGATGTACTAAATGTGAGTTTCAGTGCTCATCTTTTGTCGAGCATCTCGTAGATCACTTCCATATACTTTTGTTGGTACGTTTGGGGTGCAGCTTAATTAATTGTTGCTGCTGGTGGCATCATGTTGTTATGGCAGATTTGGCGCCATTCTTGTTTTGCTTTGTCATTTGCAAACCGCATCCGATTCGGTGATCTTTATATCGATTTCAACCAAATCATCTCATCTTTCCAGTGGCATACTTGGTTTGCCGTTGATGCCTGGTTCATCATTTACCTTCCGGAGCGCATATAAGCATTACTGTATATCACATCCCGCATATCATGTCATGTTTTATCATGTTGCTTGTGCATTGCACCCGATTTATTGTGGTTCCTTTGTTTGTGTGTTGCTTTGGGTAGAGCCGAGACGAGTACGTGAACGAGGAACCTGTTGAGAACGCCACGAGGATCAAGCTCGACAACTCTGAGAACATTGCGCAAGATGACCATACCTCAAATCACTTCTATCTTTGCTATGCTAGTTGCTCTTTTGCGCCTATGCTTGCGATGCCTACCACTTGCAATGTCATGCCACCCATTGCCATGTCAGCCCCTTAACCATCCTTTTCCTAGCAAACCGTTGATGGCTATGTTACCGCTGCTTCAGCCCTCTTATAGCGCTGCTAGTTGCAAGTGAAGTCAAGTTTGTTCCTTGTTGAACATGGAGATGTTGTTCCTTTTGGAACATGTTTACTTGTTAGATATCACAATATATATCTGTTAATGCATCTATATTGGTAAAGGGTGTTGCCCGCCTTATGCCCCGGTGTTTTGTTCCACTTTTGCCACCCCGTAGTTTGGCCATACCGTGTTATGTTCCTTGATTTTCGCTCTACACGGTTGTGATTTATGGACCCTTGAAGTTTTCTTTTGAATAAGACTCCACCAAAGAAGGCCCAACTTTGGTTTTTACCATTTGTCCAAGCCTTTTCCCCTGTTTTCGGCGAGCCCGAGGGTCATTTTATTTAAGCCCCCGCCATGCATTTCTGAAGGGTCCAAACTAGAGCCACTATGTGCCACCAGGCAACTTGGGGCATCTTCTTGCTGTCAGACGTACTGCTCATCCTGAGCCTCGAGAACTAGATATGTGCTCCTATCGTGATTTGCTGCACAATCGGGCGGCTTTGGTCGGTCTGTTTTACGTCAAAATGTCTTGTAGTCCGGGATTCGAGATTGATCGGGTCTTCCCGGTAGAGGAATATCCTTCATGACCGTGAGAGCTTATAATGGGCTACAAAATTTCGCGTGGTAATATCTTCAAAGCCGTGCCTGTTATGAGGCGATGGGAATGTTAATGTCCGCCAGAAAATCCGGTTGACTCACTAAAATACACATCAATCAAGGTAACTGATGGTCTCTCTTCATGGAGTCCGGGAAGTGAACACGGTGTTGGAGTTATGTCTCGACGAAGTAGTCTGTGATCACTTGATCGCTACTAGTTTCAATGACCGTGCTTTGCTCCTCCTCTCTCTTTTATGAGGTAGCCATCATATATGCTAGTCGCTATCGCAGCTCCACCTACTACTCCGCCCTTCCTATAAGCTTAAAATAGTCTTGATCTCGCGGTGTGAGATTGTTGAGTCCCCGTGGACTCACAGATCTACCAAAATGCTTGCAAAAGCGACATGCCAAAGGTGTGATTTAACCGAGCCAAGTGGGAATTGACGAGGAACGTGGTCGTTACTATGTGTCTTTTTCCGATGATCGAGTGGTGCCTCAGCTTGGGACGATCGGGATCCTGGAAGCATTCGAGGTATCTTTAGTTTTGGTTCGTAGTCGGACCTTGAGTGTACTCAATGATGGATGTTTATTTATGTATTGTGCAAGTGGCGACCGTAGCCAACTATGTATTCTCATGGGGAACGAGTAATTTCAAAAATTTCCACGAACACTAAGACCATGGTGATGGCATAGCAATGAGGAAGAGGTCCGCCCACGCACTGTGAGACCGAAAAGGAACATTATAACAACGTTGCTGATGTAGTCACGATCCGACCGATCCAAGCACCGAATGACTGGCACCTCCGAGTTCTCGCACATCGCAGCTCGATGACGCATCCCACTCGATCCAAAGAAAGTGTCGGGATGAGTTCCACACCACGACGGGCGGGTGACGGCGTTGATGCTCCACCGACGCAGGCTTTCGCCTAAGCTCCGCACGACATGACTTCTCCGCGCAGGCTTCTAAGCTCTCAATGTTTTATGGGACGGAAGGGAATATGGTGGAGGGGCACCCACACGCTAAGGAACGATCCAGATCAACCAACCATGGTGCCTCGCCTGTGCTGAGATATAAAGGAGCAAAGGGGGTGCGGCCAGCCCCACGAGGCGCTGGCGAGGAGTCCTACTCCCACCGAGTAGGACTCTCCTACTTGAGATTGGGGAGGGGGAAGAGGGAAGGCGCCTCCTCCTTGTCCTATTTGACCAGGAAGGCCCGCCCCGCCGGCCCTTCCTCTTCTCCTCAGGGCCCATTAAGGCCCATATACCGGGGTTCCGAACTTCCTGGTTCCTTGACTTCCTCGCTTTCATTCGGAACCCTTCCAAGTCCAAACATAGGCTTCCAATATATCAAATATGTTCACCATTTCGAGACTCCCATGTCCGTGATCATATCCGGACTCAACAACCTTCGCATCAATACTTATAAACTCATAATGAACTCAATATCGAACGTTGCGAAGGACCCTACCGTTCGAGAACTATGTAGACATGACCTAGAACCATTCTCATTAACCAATAGCGGAACCTGGATGCCCATATTGTTCCTACATATTCTACGTAAGATCTTTATAGTCAAACCGCATAACGATATAATGTTGTTCCTTTGTCATCGGTATACATTTACCCGAGATTCGATCGCCGGTATCCAATACCTAGTTCAATCTCGCTACCGGTAAGTCTCTTTACTCGCTCCGTAATACATCATCTCACAACTAACTCATTAGTTGTAATGCTTGCAAGGCTTAAGTGATGTGTATCACCGAGAAGGCCCAGATACCCTCTTCGACAACCGGAGTGACAAAACCTAATCTCAAATACGCCAACCCAACAAGTACCTTGGAGACACCCAGTACTTCTTTATAACCCAGCTTACGCCAGGACGCTTGGTAGTACCCAAAGTGTTCCTCCCAAACGGAGTTGTATAATCATAGTTACTGTGAACATGTATAGGTTGCGAAGAAAGCAATAGCAACATACTAAACATCATGCTAAGCTAACGGAATGGGTTATGTCAATCACATCATTCTCCTAATGATGTGATCCCATTAATCAAATGACAACACATGTCTATGGTTAGGAAACATCATCTTCGATTAATGAGCTAGTCTTGTAGAGGCATACTAGTGACTATCTGCTTGTCTATGTATTCACATGTATTATGTTTTCGGTTAATACAATTCTAGCATGAATAATAAACATTTATCATGATATAAGGAATAAATAATAATCTTATTATGCCTCTAGGCATATTTCTCTGCCTCCCACTTGCACTAGAGTCATAATCTAGATTACACAAGAATGATTCTAACACACATGGAGTCTTAAGTCGACTATGTTTTGCTCGTGGAAGAGGCTTAGTCAACGGTCTGCAAATATCTCAGATCCGTATGTATTTTGCAAATCTCTATGTCTCCCACTTGACTGGTCCCAATGGAATTGAAGCGCCCTTGATATGCTTGGTCCTCTTGTGAAATCTGGATTCTTTTGCCAAGGCAATTGCAACAAGATTGTCACAGATCTTCATTGGTCCCATGCACTAGGTAATGACCTAGATCGGAAATGAACTCTTTCATCCGCATTCTTCATTTGCTGCTCAAGCAGCTATGTACCCGCTTCACATGTAGATCCCGCCACGACGCTTTGTTTAGAACTGCACCAACCGACAGCCCACCGCTTAATAAAAACACGATCCGTTTATGCATTTAGAATCGTCCTGACAGGTCAAAGCTTGCATCGACGTAACCATTTATGCAGCTCTTTGTCACCTCCATATACGAAACATATCCTTAGTCCTTTCGTATTTCAGATGTTCTTGACCGGCCCGTTGATCCACCCTCGATTACTTTGGTACCTTTCCTGCCAAGCTTACAGCTAAGCATACGCCGTGTCCGTACACAAGCATTGCATACATGATAGAGCCTATGGCTGAAGCATAGGGAACATCTTTCATTTTTCTCTATCTTCATTGGTCGGGCATTGAGTCCTGACTCAATCTTACACCTTGTAATACTGTAAAAAACCTTTCTTTGCTTCGATCCATTTTGAACTTCTTCAAAACTTTATCAAGGTATGTGCTTCAGAAAGTCCAATTAAGCGCCTTGATCTATCTCTATAGATCTTGATGCCCAATATGTAAGCAGCTTCACCGAGGTCTTCATTGAAAACTTTTATTCAAGTATCCTTTATGCTATCCAGAAATTCTATATCATTTCCAATCAATAATATGTCGCCCATATAATATTAGAAATGCTACAGAGCTCCCACTCACTTTCTTGTAAATACAAAGCTTCTCCAAAAGTCTCAGATAAACCATATGCTTTGATCACACTATCAAAGCGCTTATTCCAACTCCGAGAGGCTTGCACTGCATCATAAATTGATCACTGAGCTTGCACACTTTGTTAGTACCTTTGATCGACAAACCTTCTCGTTGCATCATATACAACTCTTCTAGAAATCCATTCAAGAATGCAGTTTTACATCCATTTGCCAAATTTCATAATCATAAATGCAATTGCTAACATGATTCGACAGACTTAAGCATCGCACGGTGAGAAAGTCTCATCGAGTCAACCCTTGAACTTGTCGAAAACCTTTCGCAACAAGTCGAGCTTTTGTAGATATTACCATCGGCCGCTCTTCTTAAAGATCCATTTATTCTCAATGGCTTGCCGATCATCGGGCAAGTCAACCAAAGTCCATACTTTGTTCTCATACATGGATCCCATCTCAGATTTCATGGCTTCCAGCCATTTTATGGAATCTGGCTCACCATCGTCATAGTTTGTAGGTTCGCCATGGTCAAGTAACATGACTTCCGTAATAGGATTACCATTCACCGGTGCGATTTTACTCGTCGACTTGCTAGGTTCAAGAGTAACTTGATCCAAGTTTCATGATCATCATCATTAGTTTCACTAATTGGTGTAGTTGTCACAGAACCATTTCTTGTGATGAACTACTTCCAATAAGGGAGCATACAGTTATCTCATCAAGTTCTACTTTCCTCCCACTCACTTCTTTCGAGAGAAACTCCTTCTAGAAAGGATCCAATTTAGCAACGAAATTCTTTTCATCTGTGGATAGAAGGTGTACCCAACAGCCTTTGGGTATCCTATGAAGACACATTTTCCGATGGGTTCGAAGCTATCCGGTTGAAGTTTCTTCACATAAGCATCGTAGCCCCAAACTTTAAGAACGCATACAACTTTGGTTTCTGCCAAACCACAGCTCATAAGGCGTCGCCTCAACGGATTTAGATGGTGCCCATTTAACGTGAATGCGCCGCCTCTAAAGCATATCCCAAAACGATAGCGGTAAATCAAGAGATCATAGATCGCACCATATCCAAAAGTACGACGTCGGACACATTCATATTTCTCTCGGGTGTTCCGTATGGAGTTGTAAACTATTCCACATTGTTTCAAATAAACCAAACTCAGAATTCCAAATATTCTCCTCCACGATCAGATCATAGAAACTTTATTTTCTTGTTACGATGATTTTCCACTTCACCTGTTCTTTTGAACTTTTCAAATGTTTCAGATTTTGTTTCATTAAGTAGATATACCCATCTACTCAAATCATCTCGTGAAGGTGAGAAAATAACGATACCCGCCAAGGCCTCAACATTCATTGGACCACAAACATCGCATGTATGATTTCCAACAAATCGCTTGCTCGCCCATAGTTCCGAGAGAATGCTTTAGTCATCTTCTATGAGGCACGGTTCGTAAGTACCAAGTGATTCATAATCAAGTGATTCCAAAGTCCATCAAGATGGAGTTTCTTCATGCTTAATCGATATGACCTAAATGGCAAAGCAAGCACAAATAAGTTGCATTATCATTATCAACTCTGCATCTTTTGGTTTCAACATTATGAATATGTGTATCACTACTATCGAGATTCAACAAAATAGACCATTCTTCAAGGGTGCATGACCATAAAAGATATTACTCATAAATAGAACAACCATTATTCTCTCGATAAATGAATAACCGCCTCGCATCAAACAAGATCCAGATATAATGTTCATGCTCAACGCCGCACCAAATAACAATTATTTAGGTCTAAAACTAATCCCGAAGGTAGATGTAGAGGTAGGTCAATCGCGATCACATCGACTTTGAACCATTTCCCACGCCGCATCGCCACCTCCCCTTGCTGCTCATCTATTCAGTCCCTGCTTCGAAAGGTAAATATTAGCAAAGTCCAGATCAAATACCCAGTGCTACTAATGGAGCTTAGTAAGGTACACATCAATAACATGTATATCACATATACCTTTGTTCACCTTGCCATCCTTCTTATCCGCCAAATACTTGGGGCAGTTCCGCTCCAAAGGTCCGCCTGCTTATAAAGAAACACCTCGCCTGTGTTTAGGTCCAGATTTGGGTTTCTTCTCTTGATCAAGAACTTTCGCCGTTTTTTTGAAGTTTCCTTCTTCTTCCCTTCCCTTTTTCTTGAAACTAGTGGTCTTGTTGACCATCAACACTTGATGCTCTTCTTGATTTCTACCTCCGCTGCTTTTAGCATTATAAGAGCTTGGAATTGTCTTAGTCATTCCTTGTATTATAGTTCATCACGAAGCTCTTGTAGCTTGGTGGCGTTGATTGGAGAATTTCAATGACACTATCATCCGGAAGAGTAACTCCCGCTTGAATCAAGTGATTATTATACCCGCACATTTTGAGTATATGTTCACCGATGTAACTATTCTCCTCCATCTTGCAGCTATAGAACTTATTGAGACTTCATATCTCTCAATCCGGCATTTGCTTGAAATATTAATTCAACTCCCCGGAACATCTCATATGCTCCATGACGCTCAAACGCCGTTGAAGACCCGTTCAAGCCGTAGCATGGCACATCAACTATTGAGTAGTCATCACTTTGCTTGCCAGACGCTCACAACTTCCGTCAGCTCAAAGAGGCCTGTCACCCAGCCGGTGCTTCCAGACGTTTCAGGCAGCAATGAGGATAATCCTCGTTACGACCCAAATTCGTAATTGCTACCATCATCTTTCAACTTTGCTTTCAAGGAACGGATTAAAATTCAACTAACAACAAGACGAGCCATCTATCTACAAAGAAACATAGACAAGCAAAATACTATCGTGTACTAAGTTCATGATAAATTTAAGTTTAATTAATCATATTAAAACTCCCACTTAGACGACATCTCTAGTTATCTAAGTGATTACGTGATCCAAATCAACTCAAACCATGTCCGATCATCACGTGAGATGGAGTAGTTTCAATGGTGAACATCACTATGTTGATCATATCTACTATATGATTCACGCCACCTTTCGGCCTGTGTTCCGAGGCCATATCTCGTTATATGCTAGGCCATTAAGTTTAACTGAGTATTCGCGCTGCAACTGTTTTGCACCCGTTGTATGGATCGAACCATCACACCCGATCACTGGTGTCCGGGTACTAACTTTGGCAATCTGCATACTGTGGAGAACACTTTGATAATTTTAGTGAGAGATCATCTTATAATGCTACCGCTAATCAAAGCAAGATAAGATGCATAAAGGATAAACATCACATGCAATCAATATAAGTGATAAGGATATGGTCATCATCATCTTGTGCTTGTGATTCCATCTCAAGCATCATTATGATCACCATCGCCACCCGCCGACACCTTGATCTCCATCGAGCATCGTTGTCGCCTCGCCAACTATTGCTTCTACTATCATCGCATCGCTTAGTGATAAAGTAAAGCAATTACATGGCATGCCAGATATACAATAAAGCGACAACCATATGGCTCTCGCCAGCCATGCCGATAACTCGTTACAAAACATGATCATCTCACAATAAAATATAGCATCACGCCTTGACCACATCACATCACAACATGCCCTGCAAAAACAAGTTAGACGCCCTCTACTTTGTTGTTGCAAGTTTTACGTGGCTGCTACGGGCTGAGCAAGAACCGTTTACCTACGATCAAACCACAACATAGTTTGCAAGTTGGTTGTTTTGTCCTTCTGAAGGACCGGGCGTAGCCACACTTGGTTCAACTAAAGTGAGAGAGACAGACACCCGCCGTCACCTTTAAGCAACGAAAGTGCTCTGAGCGGTGAAACCAGTCTCGCTGAAGCGCACGCTGTATGTCGGTCCGCCGCTTCATCTCACAATACCAACCAAAGTATGACATGCGTAGGCAAGATGACTTATATCGCCTCACAACTCACTTGTGTTCTACTCGCATATGACATCAACGATAAAACCAGGCTGGATGCCACTGTTGGGAACGAGTAATTTCAAAAAATTTCCTACGAACACGCAAGACCATGGTGATGGCATAGCAACGAGGGAAGAGGTCCATCCACGCACTGTGAGACCGAAAGCAGGTTGCTACAACGCTGTTGATGTAGTCGTACGCTCACGATCCGACCGATCCAAGCACCAACGTGACGGCACCTCCGAGTTCTCAGACATCGCTCAAATTTCGATGACGATCCCTGACCGATCCAAAGAAGTGTCGGGATGAGTTCCACAAGACGACGGCGGGTGACGATGTTGATGCTCCATCGACGAGGGTCATTTAAGCCCGACGATATGACTTCTCCCAAGGCAGGCTTCACTTAAGCTCTACGACGGCGTTAATCAAGTGGAATATGGTGAGGGGGCACCGACACTGCTAAGGAAATCCATCCGTAGATCAACTTAGTCCCATGGGGTGCCCCCCGCCTCAGATATAAAGGAGCAAAGGGGGTGCGGCCGCCCTAGGGAGGCGCCTGAGGAGTCCTACTCCCACCGAGTAGGACTCCCCTTCCTAGTTGAGATGGGGAGGGGAAGAGGGAAGCCGGCCTCCTGTCCTATTCGGACCAGAGGGGAGGGGGCGCGCCTGCCCTGGCCGCCCTTCCTCTTTCTCCCTCAGGCCCATTATGCCCATACTTCGGGGTTTCGTAACCCCTGTTCCGGTGAACTTCCTGTTTTTCATTCGAACCCTTCCAAGTCCAAACATAGGCTTCCAATATATCAACTTTATGTCTCAATTTCAGACTTCGCCATGTCCGTGGTCATATCCGGATCTCAACAACCTTCGTGCATCAATAATTATAAACTATAATGAACTGCCATCAAACGTTAAGCGCATGGACCTTACGTTCGAGAACTATGTAGACATGACCTAACCATTCTCATTAATAACCAATAGCGGAACCTGGATGCCCATATTGGTTCCTACATATTCTACGTAAGATCTTTATCTGGCCAAACCGCATAACGACATATGTTGTTCCTTTGTCATCAGATGTTACTTACCCGACATTCATCGCTTCAGATCCAATACCTAGTTCAATCTCTACCGTAAGTCTCTTTACTCGCTCCGTATCATCTCACAACCAACTCATTAGTTGTAATGCTTGCAAGGCTTAAGTGATGTGTATCAATGAGAAGGCCCATAGATACCTCCGACAACGGAGTGACAAAACCTAATCAAATACGCCAACCCAACAAGTACCTTTGGAGACACCAGTAATTCTTTATAATCACCCAGCTTACGCTAGACGCTTGGTAGTACCTCCAGTGTTCCTCCGTAAACGGAGTTGCATAATCTCATAGTTACAGAACATGTATAGGCATGAAGAAAGCATTAAATATACGTATCGTTGCTAATGTATCGGTTTGCGTCAATCACATCATTCTCCTAATGATGTGATCCCATTAATAAAATGACAACACATGTCTATGGTTAGGAAACATAACCATCTCGATTAATGAGCTAGTCTTGTAGAGGCATACTAGTGACTATCCTGCTTGTCTATGTATTCACACATGTATTATGTTCCTTGCTATACAATTCTAGCATGAATAATAAACATTTATCATGATATAAGGAAATAAATAATAACTTTATTATTGCCTCTAGGCATATTTCCTTCAAAGATCTCTTCCTTTATTTATTACATGGTTGTGTGAAGATTACCTCACTTATGCACATTGCTTTCAATGCTTATGCTCTAAGTCGTGCTCTAATAATGCGGGAGATATAGCCGCATCGAGGGCGCATGTTGGTAATCGAGCCTCTTTACTTAGGAGCCTCACTTGATTGTTTGTCAACGTTGTTGAGTCTAGAATGGAAAATGTTTTGAGTCTTAGGATTATATATACGAGAGTAGGATTCTTTTACTTCCCAGCCTTCGTCAGCCTCGGTGAGGTATCCCGACATAGAGTTTTGACTCTTCTCTCTCAAATTTCACTAAATTTTTTAGGTTCACGGGTATCTTGAATCGCTCCGATGGTTTTGTGACGAGAACATTGTTCTTGGTGCCTCCCGACATTTAGGGTTGTGGCGTGTCCCTGGGAGTTGAGCCCGAGGTGTCATTCGCCACAATTTTATCATGCAGCTCGAATATGAGTTTTACCGACATCGAAACTTTTGTGCAGTTGTTGGTGAGATCACCATAGCCCAAAGACGAGGCGAAAAGTGAGTAGCCATGACTTGTATATCTGATGTTTTTCAAGGTCGAGGTACACGATTTCCGAGGATTTCTTGGTTATGTGTTGACGGATGGATACAACCGATCTAGGTATTGTTAGTTTGGGTGATATATTTTGTGTCCCCTGTATCCCCAACACCAGATTGCATAACAGAAAGTTTCGGGAGTTTATAGGTGGGAATTTAGTAGCTTAAGTGATATTCTTTCCGGTGATGTATGATTTGAGATTGGGGTTCAACGTTTGTGGTCCGCCCATTCACGGCCGACGCATAAAGGTCGCGTAGACGCCTTAAAGAATCCTTGGCTATGCTGATTCGGGGACGCCTTGTTTGTCATTCGTGACGTCTGCTTATACGTCGTGGTCCGTGGGCCCCACCACTTAACACTTTGGGCTAAATTCTATCATGTGTTTGTTCCATCATTCTAGCAAATAATCTTTGTTTTCGCCAGATATTCGATTTGTTTCTAAGATGTATGTTGTTTCCATCCTTTATCTAAGTGGCTTCTCACCTTAATGGACGGTGATGATTAACTTTGAATTCATTCGCTCATTCTTGTTCGAATGTTTATTGTGAAGACTATATGTTGCAATTTCTATCCGCTGATTCAACTTATCTATTTGTCTCATCAAAGGACTAACGGATGTCACCCTCTTCAGATGGCTCAACGCCGCCTGAATCCGGATCGCAATGATGGGGATCACCGAACCTCCACCTCCACCTCCGCCTCCAGAGGCTCCGCAAGCTATCATGGCAGCCACCAATGCCAATGCTCGATGATTTTGCAGCTCTTGCAAGAACGCATCGTGGGCAAGGCAATCAAGGAAATCAAGGTCAAGGCAACAATCAGCCGTGACTTTGCTACCGCTTCCTCGCTAATCAGCCAAAGTCTTTCTGGGCCGTCGAGGCTACGACGACGATTGGCTTGTGGACCGCAAGCATTTTGATTGTAGCAATGTCGACCCGAGGACTTTGTCAAGTTTGCATCGCTTCAACTCAAGGATCAAGCCGAAAGTGGTACCAGAATACAAAGATTCCAGAGGAGGTCGTGGTCATTACCGATGAGTTCCGCCAGGATTTCAGAGCTCATCACATTCCGAAAAGTGTTGTTGAGAGTGTTGAGGAGTTCAATCTCAAGAAGGGGCTTCATCAATACAATATCCAGTTCCGTGCTTTCGCTTTACAAGACGCACTGATGAGAAGAGTATGATCTATCAATTCGTAGGTGGTCCGAGAGAAGATCTGCATTAGCTCTTGTGCTTTTGAGCCAGATAAGTATGATGATTTACAACATGGCATCAAGCAAGAAGCTGCCCACTCAAATGTGAGGCTTCTAAGAAGAGAATCAGGATGCAGCTCAGTCTTCTTCTTCCTCTCAAGTGGCAGCTACAGAAATACCTTCTCCTCCTCCGCTCCGCCACTTTATGCAGAAGAACTCAGGTGGCCGTGGATCTTCCCACCCACCCAACCTAAGCTATCGTAACAAGTCTGAACCAAGGTATCAATCCAGTAGGAGGTTCTGTGAGTCCCTTGTACCTACACAAAACAAATAGCTCCATGCAAACAACGTGATTAGGGGTTGTCCATCCCTTCACGGTCACTTATGAGAGTGAGATCTGATAGAGATGATAGATAATATTTTTGGTATTTTTGGTATAAAGATGCAAAGTAATATAAAAGCAAAGTAAAAAGCAAAAGCAATAATAAAGTGTTGGGAGATTAATATGATAAAGATAGGCCCAGGGGCCATAGATTTCACTAGTGGCTTCTCTCAAGAGCATAAGTATTTTACGGTGGGTGAACGAATTACTGTTGAGCAATTGACAGAATTGAGCATAGTTATGAGAATACCTAGGTATGATCATGTATATAGGCATCACGTCCGAGACAAGTAGACCGACTCCTGCCTGCATCTACTACTATTACTCCACTCATCGACCGCTATCCGGCATGCATCTAGAGTATTAAGTTCAAGAAAACAGAGTAACTCCTTAAGCAAGATGACATGATGTAGAGGGATAAATTCAAGCAATATGATAGAAACCCCATCTTGTTATCCTCGATGGTAACAATACAATACGTGCCTTGCTACCCCTCATCCTTTGGGAAAGGACACGCAAGATTGAACCCAAAGCTAAGCACTTCTCCCATTGCAAGAAAAACCAATCTAGTAGGCCAGACCAAACTGATAATTCGAAGAGACTTGCAAAGATAACCAATCATACATAAAAGAATTCAGAGAAGATTCAAATATTGTTCATAGATAGACTTGAGCATAAACCCACAATTCATCGGTCTCAACAAACAAACCGCAAAAAGAAGATTACATCGAATAGATCTCCACGAGAGAGGGGGAGAACATTGTATTGAGATCCAAAAAGAGAGAAGAAGCCATCTAGCTACTAACTATGGACCCGAAGGTCTTAGGTAAACTACTCACACTTCATCGGAGAGGCTATGATGTTGATGTAGAAGCCCTCCGTGGTGGATTCCTCTTCCGGCGGAGCTTCGGAACATGCCCCAAGATGGGATCTCGTGGATACAGAAAGTTGCGGCGGTGGAATTAGGTTTTTGGCTCCGTATCTGATCGTTTTGGGGTACGTAGGTATATATAGGAGGAAGGAGTACGTCGGTAGAGCAACGGGGGGCCCACGAGGCAGGGGGCGCGCCCTAGGGGGGTGGGCGCACCCCCCACCCTCGTGGCCACCTCCTTTCTTTCTTGACGTGGGGTCCAAGTCTGCTGGATCATGTTCGGTGAGAAAATCACGTTCCCGAAGGTTTCATTCCGTTTGGACTCCGTTTGATATTCCGTTTCTTCGAAACACTGAAATAGGCAAAAACAACAATTCTGGGCTGGGCCTCCGGTTAATAGGTTAGTCCCAAAAATAATATAAAAGTGGAAAATAAAGCCCAATATGGTCCAAAACAGTAGATAATATATCATATAGCAATCAAAAATTATAGATACGTTGGAGACGTATCAGACATCCCCAAGCTTAATTCCTGATCGTCCTCGAGTAGGTAAATGATAAAAAGATAATTTTTTATGAGGACTGCTACTTGGCATAATTTCAATGTAATTCTTCTTACTTGTGGTATGAATATTCAGATCCGAAAGATTCAAGACAAAAGTTCATATTGACATAAAAATAATAATACTTCAAGCATACTAACTAAGCAATTATGTCTTCTCAAAATAACATGGCTAAAGAAAGTTCATCCCTACAAAATCATATAGTTTAGTCATGCTCCATTTTTGTCACACAAGAATGCTCTCATCATGCAGAACCCCGATGACAAGCCAAGCAATTGTTTCATACTTTAGTAATCTCAAACTTATAAACCTTCACGCAATACATGAGCGTGAGCCATGGATATAGCACTATGGGTGGAATAGAATATGATGACGGGGGTTATGTGGAGAAGACAAAAAGGAGAAAGTCTCACATCAACGAGGCTAATCAATGGGCTAGGGAGATGCCCATCGATTGATGTTAATGCAAGGAGTAGGGATTGCCATGCAACGGATGCACTAGAGCTATAAATGTATGAAAGCTCAACAAAATAAACTAAGTGGGTGTGCATCCAACTTGCTTGCTCACGAAGACCTAGGGCACTTGTGGAGGCCCATTGTTGGAATATACAAGCCAAGTTCTATAATGAAAAATTCCCACTAGTATATGAAAGTGACAAAACAAGAGACTCTCTATCATGAAGATTATGGTGCTACTTTGAAGCACAAGTGTGGAAAAAAGGATAGTAGCATTGCCCCTTTTTATGTATATAATTTTTTTGGGCCTTTTTTTTTCTTTTGGCCTTTCTTTTTTTATTGGGACAATGCTCTATGAAATGATGATCATCACACTTCTATTTATTTACAATTCAATGATTACAACTCGATACTAGAACAAAGTATGACTCTATATGAATGCCTCCGGTGGTGTATCGAGATATGCAATGAATCAAGTGTGACATGTATGAAATAACTATGAAAGGTGGCTTTGCCACAAATACTATGTCAACTACATGATCATGCTAAGCAATATGACAATGATGAATATGTCATGAAGACCGGTATGGTGGCAAGTTGCATGGCAATATATCTCAGAATGGCTATGGAAATGCCATAATAGGTAGGTATGGTGGCTGTTTTGAGGAATATATAAGGAGGTTTATGTGTGAAAGAGCGTATCATATCACGGGGTTTGGATGCACCGGTGAAGTTTGCACCAACTCTCAATGTGAGAAAGGGCAATGCACGTGCATCAAGAGGCTAGCAATGATGGAAGGGTGAGAGTGCGTATAATCCATGGACTCAACATTAGTCATAAAGAACTCACATACTTATTGCAAAAATCTACAAGCCATCAAAAACCAAAGCACTACGTGCATGCTCCTAGGGGGATAGATTGGTAGGAAAAGACCGTTGCTCGTCCCCGACCGCCACTCATAAGGAGGACAATCAAATAACACCTCATGTTTCAAATTTGTTACATAACATTTACCATACGTGCATGCTACGAGACTTGCAAACTTCAACACAAGCATTTCTCAAATTCACAACTACTCAACTAGCACGACTTTGATATTATCACCTCCATATCTCAAAACAATTATCAAGCATCAAACTTTTCTTAGTATTCAACTCACTCAAAATAAAGTTTTACAAATCTTGAATACCAAGCATATTATTATTAGGAAAATTACCATGCTATTTAAGAATCTCAAAATAATCTAAGTGAAGTATGAGAGATCAATAGTTTCTATAAAACAAATCCACCACCGTGCTCTAAAAGATATAAGTGAAGCACTAGAGCAAAACTATATAGCTCAAAAGATATAAGTGAAGCACATAGAGTATTATATCAAATTCCAATTCATGTATGGCTCTCTCAAAAGGTGTGTACAGCAAGGATGATTGTGGTAAACTAGAAAGCAAAGAATCAATTCATACAAGACGCTCCAAGCAAATCACATATCATGTGGTGAATAAAAATATAGCTCCAAGTAAAGTTATCGATGGAAGTAGACGAAAGAGGGGATGCCTTCTGGGGCATCTCCAAGCTTTGACTTTCTGGTGTCCTTAGATTATATTGGGGGTGCCATGGGCATCCCCAAGCTTAGGCTCTTTCCACTCCTTGTTCCATAATCCATCAAAAGATTTCACCCAAAACTTGAAAACTTCCCAACACAAAACTCAACAGAAATCTTGTTATCCTCGATGTAGAGGGATAAATTCATGCAATATGATAAAAATCCCATCTTGTTATCCTCGATGGCAACAATACAATACGTGCCTTGCTGCCCCTACTGTCACTGGGAAAGGACACCGCAAGATTGAACCCAAAGCTAAGCACTTGTCCCATTGCAAGAACTACCAATCTAGTTGGCCAAACCAAACGGATAATTCGAACAGACTTGCAAAGATAACCAATCATACATAAAAGAATTCAGAGAAGATTCAAATATTGCTCATAGATAATCTTGATCATAAACGTATCAGCGGCCTTGATCAGCCGCCATGCCGCCGCGCCCGCTTCGAAGGTGGTAGCGGGTCGTCTCGTCGCCGCGCATCAGTGAAGCGCGAGGAGGGGTCCGACTAGACCCGGGACACCGCCAAGGCCCTACCCCCGTCGGCTGCTGCAGAGGCGAGCGCCGTTTTTGTCATGTTCCCCTTTCCCTTCCTACATCTAAATGAAACCAGCATGGGCCCGGAGGGGCGTGTATCGAACTATAACTTATTAACCATTATGCTACACTTGTTGTTTCAATGCTATGTGGCTATTTTGCGCAAAGATAACTTAGCCTGGTGCATTCGGGGCGCCCTTCTCCTTACGAGGCGTTTATTTCCTCGTGTCCGTCTTAACCTAGTGGTCTACGATTGCTCAGGAACTGCAAAAAAATCGTTAGGGGGTTTGCCAGGAGATTTGTCGTTCACCCAAGCCTTGACTCGGCGCCTTGTATCGCGGTACCCAAGGGGCACGGATTAGGAGAGATGCGCCAGCTTTCGGGCTCGAACGAGGGTGGCTCGTGAGAAGGCAGAGAGAAGAAAAACGCTTGCGAGGGCACCTGCCTATGTAGCCCCCATCACGAGGTATGCGAGAGAGAGAACACTAGTGATCCAGAGCCGGAAAAGGCGGTAAGAGGCGAGGGAATCGAAACAGCAAGGAACACCGGAAGCAAATTTCGATTAAGGAAAAGCGAGCCAACTACGGAAACCAAATGAAAAGCCGCGTCCGGCACCTAATCTAGTCTTCAAGTCTTCTCACCAGCGCGGAGCTAAGTGCTGCCACTAGGCGTGGGAGGGAGCCCCAGGGCCTGAGGCCGGCACTCGTGAGACTCCGGCGCGTGTACAGCCCCACTCGTTATTACGTGAGAGTGTCACGGGCGGTGATTCTTCATAGGCACCGGGCCTTCTTCACAGGTTCTGGGCCTTTCTTCATAGGCTCTGGGCCTTGCTTCATGGGTAGAACTTCCAGAGGTGCTGGATGTTCCAGGCGTTCTGGAAGGGTTTCCCATCCTGCGTCTCCAGCCGCGCGGCGCCAGGCCTGGAGACATGGGCGACCCTGAACGGGCCCTCCCACATGGGTGAAAGCTTGTGCAGCCCTTCCCTGGAGAGGACCCACCTCAGGACGAGGTCGCCCACCTTGAGCGTCCTGGAGCGGATGCTACGGCAGTGGAATCGCCGCAGCACTTGCTGGTACCTTGCCGCCCTTAGTGCATTTTCGCGGCAATGTTCCTCCCCCAGCACGAGGTCCATCCCCTGCCTGGCGTCCTGCTGCGTTTCATCGAACGCCAAGACCCATGCGGAGTGATGCTTGACCTCGTGAGGAAGGACCGCTTCAGCTCCGTAGACAAGGAAGAATGGGGTCTCGCCCGTTGGCTTGGTGGCGGTGGTGCGGATGGACCACAACACGGACTAGCGCTCATCGTGCCAGCCCCTGCCACAAGCCTCGAGCTTCTTCTCTTGAGGCCCCTCAGGACCTTCGCGTTGGCGCGTTCAGCCTGACCATTGCTCCTGGGGTGCGCCACTGAAGCATAGCAAATCTGCGTTCCAAGGTTAGCACAATAGGTTTTGAATAGGTTACTAGTGAACTGCAAACCGTTATCTGTGATGATGCGGTTGGGGACCCCGAAGCGGCTCACGAGGCCCTTGATGAACTTGACAGCAGAGCCAGCTGGGATGGTACGGACGGCTTCCACTTCTGCCCACTTGGTGAACTTGTTGATGGCGACGTAGAGGTAGCGGTAGCCCCGAGGCGCTCGAGGGAACGGGCCCAAGATGTCCAGCCCCCAGACCGCGAACGGCCATGTGAGCGGAATGGTCTGGACGCCCTGAGCGGGCTGATGAATCTGCTTGGCCTTGAACTGGCAGGCTTCGCAGGACTTCACCAGCTCAGCTGCGTCGTTGAGTGCAGTGGGCCAGTAGAACCCACTGCAGAACACTTTGCCGTCGAGGGTCCGTGATGATGAGTGGTGCCCGCAGTCCCCACCGTGTATGTCAGTTAGCAGCTCCTTCCCCTGGCCCCTGGAAATGCAGCACAGGGAAACGTCATTTGGCCGCTTCCTGTACAACTCACCGTCCTGGATGCAGTATGCTGTGGCTTGCCAAACCACACACTCTGCATCCTCCTCCTTCTCCGGCAGCGCCCCGTGCATAAGATATTCCTGGAATTACTTGGTCCAGCATCCCTCCTGAGGCTCGAGCGCCAAGAGCGGGCGAGCTCCTGAGGTCGGGGCACAGGCCGGGGCTCCTGTGGCAGGAGGCTGTGGGAGCTCCTCCCGAGGCTGAGCTGTGCTTGAAAGTGGTGGTGTCGCCGATGGCTTGAAGAGCCATTCCTCAAAGACATCGGGCTCTTGTGGCTGCCACTTGGATGCTCTCTTGGCGATGTCGTCGGCTTCCTTGTTGGTGCCCCGTGGTACGTGCTGCAGCTCCAGGCCCAAGAACTGCTTCTCCATCTTGCACACCTCCATGAGGTATGCCTCCATATGCTCGTCCTACGGCTCATATACCTTGTTGGAGAAGTTGACGAGGAGTTGCGAGTCGCCTTTAACGGTAAGGCGCTTCACCCCCACAGCTGCCGCGGCCTTCAGGCCAGCTATTAGGCCTTCGTATTCCGCAATGTTGTTGGAGACCTTCTCGCCCTGCTGAAAGCAGAGTTGCACGGCGTAGTAGATCTTATCCTGGGTGGGCGAGATGAGTACTGCTCCAGCCCCTGCGCCCTGATGCGCAAAGGCGCCATCGAAGTACATGACCCAACCGTCTGGCGCCTCACTTCCTAGCAAGGTGAAACGGTCTTCACCTACTTCAAGTGTCAGGATGTCCATCCATTCCGCCACAAAATCAGCGAGCGCGGCTCCCTTAATGACCCTCGTAGTGCTGAACTCTATCTGGAATATTTGCAGCTCGATGTTCCACTTAGCGACCCTTCTAGTAGAATTGGGGCTCCTGAGCACCCTCTCCAATGGGTAGGCTGAGACAACCTTGATGGGGTTCCCCTGGAAGTAGTGCCGCATCTTGCGCGAGGCCACCAAGAGCGCGAGCAGGAGCTTCTGAGGCATGGGATATCGCGCCCTCGCATCTCGCAACACGGTGCTGACGAAATACACTGGGTGTTCGACGAGGGTTGGTGTAGCGACCCGACCTCAGACGGTCAAGCCTCTGTGTATCTGTGCCGTCCACGGATCAATATCTTTGGCACACAGTACATCAATGTATATATCAAAGTGCAATCACATGTATAAATAACGTAAAATGATATATACCTCATAATACTCAGCGGAAACAATCAAGCGGGTGTGGAGTCCCATCAACGCCATCGGCGGGTTGAGTGTAGACCGTAACCACATGATCGTAACTCTTACTCGTCGTGTAAATATACGCAACATGATACGTTGCAGCCGTGTAGGTCAGTACATTGAATGTACCGGCAAGATCACAATAAGAGAAAACAGATGATAAACTATACTATATGCAGTATGGCTTTGTGGCTCTGTATCTGAGTTTTGTTTGGGGGCCAATCCATCCCGTACTTGAATCATTACCACATACGTAAATAGTAAACCACGTATTCTAACACTTGGGCATACTCACAAGCACTGCAGAATTTCACTTGTCCTCGAACTGGGTTCGAGTAAATCCTTTGGTTCTGCAAGCCAAACAAAACATCTATCGTTACTTCACCACACTCAGGTTTTTGCGTAAACTCCTACGAACATATGCTGATTGGATCACTGATTCTTCCAAATTTATTCATTTATCAAGGTTACATCTGTTCCTTTTCAAAATCCTGGGCCTGTGGGTTATGGCCCACTTCAACACTAGTGCAGCTTTAACTCATCCTTGGAGTAACTCTCTTGTTCCATATTACACCTCCTTTAAATCCAGTAGTACTCTGTTTCTTCATACCATCATATCAAAAGCAAAACTCCAACTTTTTTTTTCTTTCGAACTACAGTCCGTGGAATATATATTTTCTTATCCATTAGTCTAGTCTTCTTCAGTGGTACTACCACCCTTAAAATGAAATTCACAAATCCATCCATAGACCATATTTCTCATATCCTCGAAAATGGTCAAAATCTTTGTTCACAGAGTAACAACTCATACAATTAAACATATGAAAACATGTCACCTTAACTTTATTGATTTCATGAATCCATTACAAACTCGAGCACCCATTACATAACTCAACTTATTGTACTCATGAAAAAAATTGGTTTCTACCACTCTTATTATCCATATCAAAATTCCAACTACTCAACTCCAGCTTCCTTCTTGTAGGAACATTTAGTAGCATAATGTCCTGCTTCCTTGCAATGAAAACACATAACTTTCGATAAGTCTTTGGGCTTCTTGGAGATGGTGCCTGCTCCTTGAGTTCCTTGCTTCCTTTCAAGACAATGATTGGCATAATGCCCAACGTCCTTACATTCAAAACAGGTAATATGAATCTTGTCCCTCTTTGCAGAAATTGGGTTGTTCTGAGGGTGTCTTTGTTTTCTCTTCCGGGGTTTCTTCGTTCTGATCAAACCTTTTATTCCCTGTGGATCAAACTCTATTGCTTCCGTCGGGAAGTATCCCAGATACTCTTTTCTTTCCTTGGTGCAATACTGTGAAAAATGTCCTTCTTCTCCACATGAATAGCAAGCATTGGAGTAAAATCTGTTGAGGCCTTCTCCATCAAGGTCTTCAACACATTCCTTCATCACTTGTTCTTTCATAACTTCTCGGAGGGCTTCTTTCATTCCTTCTTCCTGCTCCTGAATAGTTTGTTGCACCATGGGGTAAATGTAACACTGAGTCGGGTAGTGGGTGGTTCCTTCACACAAGAAACAAGTCACCTTACTAGTTGGGCATTCCTCAGCAGGGTGTTTCTCCTCGCAATGAGGGCATCCATCCTTGTGTTCCTCCTGGGTGTGTCCTATTTCTCCGCAAATCTTGCAGGCACAAGGTTTCTTCTTCGGGTTATCGTAGTGCTTCCGGATGAGACGTGATCTCATCAGGGTCTTCTTGAATTCCTCCCAAGTTCTTGCTCCATTAAATCCCTGTATGGCTTGATGCATTTTCCACCAGGTTGCAGCACTTCCTTCAAAGTACTGAAGAGCGTAAGATACTTCATTCTTCCTTGAAACTAAATTGCTCCCAAGTGATTTTCCATGTTCGCACCCATAGCTCGCCTCCATTTGAGTCTTTGGTCCAGAGAATATCAGTCCAACTTCATTCATCATCTATGGGGTCCAAAAGTTTTGGGATGAGATATGAGAGAGGTGGGGAGGGATATACACACAATACAAACAATAGTTTTTTGAAGAAACAAGTTTTATTTTGGGGCTGTCGGAAAACATCAAACAAATGACAGCTCACAAATCGTCGCATCTAACGTAAGTGTGTAACAGGGGTTTGGTCTTCTAAAGGTCAATTAATTCTCTAGATTCTTCAAATTCTTCTAGTCTTCGGAGCCTTCAATTGTTGCAGCTTCAACTCTTCTAATGCATGGTCAAATCCTCTTTACTCTGACGAGGCCATCAGTTATCCGATATCTTGTCCTTCTTGGAGTGGCTTCAGTTGATTCTTCATGTGATCAAAAGGGAAAAGGGGTATATTCTAACTATTTGAGGTGAGAGTGTCTATTTGATAAAATCAGAAAAGATGAGAAGTAAGAGTCTTTTTGAAAATAAAGTTTTAGAAATATCCTGTCCTAGGGCTTTCGGTTTCTAGGGTCACGTCCTCGATCAACATGTGCTCGATACCATTTCAGAGCGACCCGACCTCGGACGGTCAAGCCTCGTGTATCTGTGCCATCTTTGGATCAAGTATCTTTGGCACACACAGTACATCAATGTATATATCAAAGTGCAATCACATGTATAAATAACGTAAAATGATATATACCTCATAATACTCAGCGGAAACAATCAAGCGGGTGTGGAGTCCCATCAACGCCATCGGCGAGTTGAGTGTAGACCGTAACCTGTATCGTAACTCTTACTCGTCGAGTAAATATCTGCAACATGATACGTTGCAGCCGTGTAGGTCATTACATTGAATGTACCGCAAGATCACAATAAGAGAAAACAGATGATAAACTATACTATATGCGGTATGGCTTTGTGGCTCAGTATCTGAGTTTTGTTTGCGTAAAAGCTGGTTTTATTTCCCTACATCAAAGGAATAAATGAAGTCTGTACTATGGAATTTTCTATCATGACATGGTTCCGCCAACCGATGTCTCATAGCCCAAAATCATCATAAGTAGCCCACAATTAAGTTATCAGTCCGGTGTTGAGAGTTCGAGATAGATCCAGTCCGGATGCTCAAATTGTCCGTAATCGGGACACGGCTAATCGATTAGGTTTAAACCCTCTGCAGAGGTTTGTACACTTTACCCGCAAGATTCGATCCCTCTTTTACGTTCTCGCACTTGAGGTGTTTTGAGAACAAGACGACCAAACATGGTCTTCCAAAGAGTTCCTCGACCTTTGTCCGGTGCTCATCCAATCCTACCGTTGTTCTACATCTGCTAGCACCGCCCCAGCCAGAGTCACCACTAAGGTCAACCAAGCGAGCCCATAATGACTTGCGGTTGCAGGTAAGCTTCGGGCATGAAGTATTCTTCCGTCTCTTTGAGTCTGGGTGAAGCTTTCCGCAAGATGTCATGGCGCTTCTCCATGCATCCCGGCCAACCACTGGTTTCTCCAGGGTGCCCGTCAACCATCCTTCACCCAGTAGTCTGTATTGAATTCTTGTCTTGAGTCTTGAAGTCTTGAGGCCTTGAAGATGCAGTCCTTGCAGATTCCATCATGGAGTTGTCGTCATTGACGTAGATCCTCCATTATCACACCACTCCCGAGCACTCATACCAACCACGTCTACTATAGCGTAGCATTAAAATAAATAATGTCCCGGGCTTGGTAACAGGGTGATGGGTTCCTACCTCATGCATACTACTCAACTACAAGGATTCAATTTCAATACTGGAGGGATTGTTGCGAAGATGACACTAGATGCAATAAAACACATAGGTATGAAAAACATGGTCAAAGTGAACTTGCCTTGCTGACGATCTTCGAAAACTAGGGACTCGTGGGAGCAAGCTTCGCACTCCGGAAATTCTACCGAGGCAAACAATAATCACAATAAGCATATAGCATATGATCACTTAACACAATAGCATAGTAACATAACACACCAAAACAAACGGATCAAAACCCAAAGGAAAACTCGAAGAAATCCAACTCAAGGTTTTCCTACTTCAAGCAACAACAAAATAGTTTTTCATAACAAAAATTTTCTTAACAGAACCTAAACATGGGTTTATGCTACCTAACAGAAAAGAATTCAACAAGCAACTAGGAGCAAAAAGAATCATCTTAAAAGCTATTTTAAAACTCCTATTAGGCCTAATTCAAATTCTAGTAGGAAAAATAAAATAAAAGTTTTATTTATTATAAATAAAAGTTCATGCTCTAAAGTGACAGAAACTAACCTAGAATAATCTATCACACATGAAAAATAAATTCATTTGCTAATTAAAACAATAGGAAAACAATAGCTAGTTAATTAATTAAGAATAACATGATTCTGATTAAAACTATTTTATTATTCATTTTAAAATGCCCAAATAAATTCCTACGGTTAGGCAATGTCAAGACAAAGTTGGGACAAAAAGAATCACCCAAAAATAATTTTCCTAACTCATTTTATAGCAGATTTACTATTCTGACTAAATCTAAAATAAAGCAATTATAAATAATTTTAACATATCTAATTATATTTTCTACAGAAACTATAAGAAATTTTCAAACCAACAAAAAAAGAATCACTTAAAAATATTAAGTAGAATAAAAGATATGAATTTTCAAATCTGAAACTATTCTGTTAAAACAGAAAATGAAAAATAAAGAAAACGGCCTAATGGGCTAACTAACATACAGGCGTAATATAACTAAACGGGCCTAAGGTTTAAACGAATCGGCCGGTTTAAATAAAAACCCTAACTTAAAATTAAACCGGAACTAACCGGACCGAACCGGTTTTATTTAAAAGAACATACCCCTTCGGGGGGGGGGGGTTCTAATCTACGCCGTAGAAAACGAATCGGACGGCGAGGGGGGACTCCGGCGACGTACCAGACGGCGACGGCGACGGCGTCTCGGGCGGCGATGGTTCCGGCCACTCCGGTGGTCGGGCGTCGGCGGAGGTCTCCAGCGGTGCAGCAGGCGAGGAGTCCGGGGTGGGGTCGGGCGAGCTCGGGGTGGCCGGGTGGGTCGGGGACGGTGGCAATGGCGGCGGCGGCGCTCTCGGGCTCAGCGAGGCTTTATGGGAGAGGGAGAGGTCCGGCGAGGGGGCGAGGGGGAATGGGTTGAGGAGGGTATTTATAGGGCGAGGCGGAGACTTGCGCGAGGAGCGAATCGGGAGGATCGGGTGAATCCGGAGATCGCGGGATCTCCGGCGGCGGCTGGGCTGGTGGCGTGGGCGAGGAAGAGGAGGTGGGGGTCCACTGTCGCGGAAGAAGCAGGGGGACGGGTCGGTCGGCCGACCGGAGGGTTTTCGGCAGGGAGGGGCTCGGTCGTGGTATGGCGCTGGTGGGCTGGGCCACTGGGTGTTGGCTGGGCAGTTGGCTTGGCGGCGCCTGAGGGCTTTTTTTTTTATTTTTTCTAATTTCATTTTTTTTAAAAAAAATCAAAACAGAGATAATATTTAAAATATAAATATTTTATATAGGACATATATATATCAAATGATCAGGGGAATATTCCCTATCATTTGAACATTTTTTCAGGGGCAAAATCCAAACTTTATAAAAATTCATTTTTTTCAAAATTCAAATAAAACTCAAATTTGAATTCAAAACTTTTGGCAATGTTTTTCCTCTGATATTTTTGGAGTGTCATGTTTACTCCTCTCATACTCTTTCTCAAGTATTTATCAGGCATAGTTTTGAAATAATTTTCCACTGCCATAATTTGAATTCAAATTCCAAAACCCCCAAAACTTCAAATGCCACTCAAATTCAAACAACATGTATAGAGGCTTAGCTATAATTGTAAAACACTCCAAATAGGAAATTTGGGATGTTACAGTTGGCGCGGTGTCTGGGATCGCGTCTTGTGGAAGTTGGGACGTCTCCTAAGGTGACGGGACTCCTGACGCCTGATTGTTTGCAGGAATTTTGGCGGCGGCGGCCTGCTGAGCTTGGTCTTCCGTGGGCGCTGCCACGGCTCTTGTGGCGCCTTCCTGATCTTGCATTGCTTCAGTTGTAGCCCGACGCAGCGCGCCCTCGGCTTGGTGCTCCTCCCGAACCTCCACCAGTGCTGCGCTGGCGGAGTACGGGGCAGCAGCGAGGTAGAGTACTAGGGGCTCAAGGGGTCGCAGCGCTACCATCACCAGAGGGCTGGTCAGGTATCTCTTGAGGTCTTGAAAAGCTCGGTTGGCCTCCTGGGTCCACTCGAATGGGCCCTTCTTCGTCATCAGCTCGAAGAAGGGTAGGGCGCGTTCCCCTACCTTGCAGATGAAGTGTCCCAATGCAGTTACCTGACCAGCCAGCTTCTGCATCTCCTTAAGTGTCTACGGTGGGCTCATGTCCTCGATGGCCTTGATCTTCTCTAGATTCGCCTCAATCCCTCTGTGGGACACAAGGAAGCCCAGCAGCTTGCCGGAAGGGACGCCGAACACGCACTTCTCCGAGTTAAGCCGCAAGTTCACTTGGCGTAGGCTCGCGAAGGTCTCCTCCAGGTCTTGAATCAAGGTCCTTGCCTCCCGAGACTTCACCACAATGTCATCGACGTAGGCCTCTGTGTTTCTCCCAAGCTGCCGCCCCGAGGCGATGTGCATCAGTCACTGAAAGGTTGCGCCCGCGTTGCGCAGCCCAAAGGGCATGAAGGTGTAGCAGTACACCCCACACGGGGTCAGGAAGGCTGTCTTCTCCACATCTTCTACCACCATCTTGATCTGGTGATACCCTGAGAATGCATCCAGGAAGCCTGCAGGTCGCTTTTCGGCGGTGGAGTCGGCGATCTGATCGTCTTGCGAGGAGCAAGAAGCGGATCTTGGGGCAGGCTTTGTTAAGGTTGGTGAAGTCGACGCACATCCGTTCCTTCTCGCCTTTCTTCGGCACTACGACGGGGTTCGCCAGCCACTCGGGATACCGAACCTCGCGAATGGCACCCGCGGCCTCCAGCTTGCGGGTCTCTTGGACGATGAAGGCCTGCTTCTCAGTGGATTGCCATCTCGCTCGCTGCTTCACGGGGCGTACATTGGGGCATACCCTTAAGTGATGCTGAATCACCTCTCTCGGGACTCCTACCAGCTGATTGGGCTCCCACGCGAATATATCCTTGTTTGCACGCAAGAACTTCACCAATGCTTCCTCTTGACCTGGGTCGAGGCTGGCACCTATGGTAAACGTGGCTCCTGAGGGCCCGTCCTCGTTCACTGGCACTTGCTTGGTTTCTGCCTTGTCTAGTGTGAATAACTGCTTCTTCTTGGTCGGTACGGCTCCCTTGGGCTCGGAGGTGCCTGCATCGGCAGGCTGCGCTGCCGTAGCGGTTTTGAGGGTGAGCTTGGGCGCTGCCAGGGCCTCCTTGGTGTCCCCTTTAACAGTGAGGACGCCTTTGCTCCCATGCATCTTCATGAGGTTGTAGGCCGGATGAGTCGCTGCCATGAACTGGGCTAGAGCTGGGTACCCGAGAATGGCGTTGTACGGGAGGCCGATGTGGGCGATGTCGAAGTTGACCAGCTCGGTGCGGTAGTTGTCCCGCGTGCCGATGGTGACGGGAAGGCGGATCTGTCCCAGAGAGCGGGCAGTGCCACCTCCAACTCCTGAGAAAGGCTTGCTGAGGCTGAGCCGCTCGAGTGGCACGTGAAGAAGGCTGAAGGCCTCCATGTAGAGCAAGTTGGGGCTGGCACCGCCGTCGATGAGGGTCTTGGTAACAACCACGTTGCAGATGGTGGGCCTGCAGAGAATTGGGAGCATGCCCGAGCCGGCAGTGGAGTCAGGGTGGTCTTCTGTGCCGAAGGTGAGGTCGGCCTCTGGCGCAGCCCAACCCGGCGGAGCCCCCGGGCGCTTGGAAGCGGCACCAATCTGGCGGAGGAACGGCTTGACGTGGCGATCTGAAGGCGGTGCTTGAGAGCCGCCCAGTAGGGCCGCGACGGCGTGGAGCGCCGGTACCACGTAGCGAGTAGTGAAGAGGTCGCGGAGTTCCCCCCAGGATGCCACCGTGGATCCAGGGAGGTTGAGCAGCCATGCGTGTGGCTCACCGGCGTGGGCCATGGGGAGCCAGTTGGCCATGACCTTGTCGTCGCCCCCGGCCTCGAGGACGGCCTCCTCGTATGCCAGCAGGAAAGTTGACGGGTCTGCCGCACCGTCATAGCGCGGCGGCATCTACTGCTTGAACTTGGGTGGCAATTGCACCTGCCGCAGGGCGGGGGCCAGGGCTCGGAGCCCCCTGGCCCCGTCGTGAGCACCGGCCGCTGGAGCCGGTGGCGGGGCGCCTGTCATGAGGGCGGAGTGTGGCGGCGGTGGAGCGTAGGCTGGTGGAGAGGAGCTACGGCGCACCCCTACCTGGCGCGCCAAATGTCAGATCTCAGGTTCCAGCAAAACCCTCAAGGTTCGAACCTAGGGGTGTGCACGGAGATTTCCTCCCTACCGATCTACGCCCAAGCTCGCTAAGATCTCGCGGACGAACTCGACGAACTCGCAACACAAAGACACAAGATTTATACTGGTTCGGGCCACCGTTGTGGTGTAATACCCTACTCCAGTGTGTGGTGGTGGATTGCCTCTGGGGCTAATGATGAACAGTACAAGGGGAAGAACAACCTCCTGAGGTTGGGGTGTTCTTGTGTTCGGTGTGTGGCTGAGGATTGACTCTCGATCCGA
Organism: Aegilops longissima; assembly: GCA_021605205.1. NCBI lineage: Eukaryota > Viridiplantae > Streptophyta > Magnoliopsida > Poales > Poaceae > Aegilops > Aegilops longissima. Next base: position 662,044,915 of record CM038677.1, on the reverse strand, counting down.
TGTGATCAAGCTGCCCCCTGTTGTGGTGGTTAGTTCTACTTATATAGGCCCTGGTCCACTCCCCAAATATTGAGCGGGAAGGGAGCCAACAACGGCCAATTTGAAAGGGGACAGCTAGTACAGCTTATCCTGACAAAAGCGGTCTTCGCCTGTGGAAAGCTCTGGTGGTGACGCCGTCTCGGGCTCCACGGTGATCTCCGTCCTGCCGTTCGGCTGGTCTTGGTCTTGTTGCACTGATATGGAAACCTTTTCCTGACGCCTAGGTACTCCGGGCCTACGCTGGCCTCCTTAGCAACAAAGAGGAAACAAGGACGCTGCGCGCACTGGCGCCCGCCTGATCTTGATTCTCATGGCTCACGTCACGAGAGCCTCGCGAGGTTTGCCCTGCCTTGATATCTCCGCTCCTCGCGAGGCAGCCTGGTGAGGCCGCTCCTGAGGAGGTCTTGCATCATCTGCCTCATGAGGCTTGGCCCCTCGCGAGGGTCTTGAATGCCTTGTTGATGAAGATGGGCCGTACAGGCCCGCTAGCATAGCCACGCCGTGGGCCGCAGGCAGGCAAGTCTGGGGACCCCCGTTCCTAGAACACCGACAGTTATGATCAGCACTACTAGTTGGAATAGCTTCTACCCACTTCGTAATGTAATCAACAGCAACTAAAATGTGTGTGTACCCATTAGAGGAAGGAAACGGTCCCATATAATCAAAGCCCCAAGCATCAAATGGTTCAATAACAAGTGAATAATTCATAGGCATTTCTTGACGTCTGCTAATATTACCAATTCTTTGACATCCATCACAAGATAAGACAAACTTACGGGCATCTTTGAAGAGAGTAGGCCAATAAAAACCGGATTGCAATACCTTATGTGCAGTTCTATCTCCAGCGTAGTGTCCTCCATAAGCCTTGGAGTGACACTTGCATAGGATATGTTCCTGTTCATGCTCAGGTATACAACGTCTAATAACTCCATCTACTCCTTCTTTATAAAGGTGTGGGTCATCCCAAAAGTAATGTCTTAAATCATAGAAAAACTTTTTCTTTTGCTGGTATGTGAAACTAGGTGGTATAAATTTAGCAACAATGTAATTAGCATAATCAGCATACCATGGAGTAGCGCGAGAAGCACTCGCATTTATGACAGCTAATTGTTCATCAAGAAAGCTATCATCAATAGGTAGTGGGTCATCAAGAAAATTCTCTAACCTAGACAAGTTGTCTGCAACGGGGTTCTCCGCTCCCTTTCTATCAATAATATGCAAATCAAATTCTCGTAGCAAGAGAACCCACCTGACAAGTCTAGGTTTAGCATCTTTCTTTTCCATAAGGTATTTAATAGCAGAATGATCAGTGTGAACAGTTACTTTAGAATCAACAATGTAAGGTCTGAACTTATCACAAGCAAATACAACTGCTAAAAATTCTTTTTCAGTAGTAGCATAATTCTCTGGGCATTGTCTAGAGTTTTACTAGCATATTGGATAACATTTAATTTCTTATCAACTCTTTGTCCTAGAACAGCACCTACAACATAATCGCTAGCATCACACATAATTTCAAAGGGTAAATTCCAATCAGGTGGCTGAACAATAGGTGCATAAATCAATGCTTTCTTAAGTTTTTCAAATGCTTTTACACAATCATCATCGAAGACAAAAGGAATATCTATTTGTAAGAGATTAGTCAGAGGCCTGGAGGTTTTAGAGAAGTCCTTAATGAACCTCCTATAAATACCGGCCTGACCAGGGAAACTTCTTATACCTTTAATGTCCTTGGGACACGTCATCTTTTCAATAGCATCAACTTTAGCTTTGTCAACTTCAATACCTTTTTCAAAAAAATTATGCCCCAAGACAATACTGTAGGATCGAAAGTATGTCTAGAGGGGAGGTGATTAGACTACTTGACAAAATAAAAAATTATCATTTTCCCAATTTTAGTTCTTGGCAGATTTTAACAACTTTGGAAAAGTCAAGCAATCTTAACACAAGTCAAGCAAGCATGTAAAGAGTATATGAGCAGCGGAAAGTAAAGCATGCAACTTGCAAGAATGTAAAGGGAAGGGTTTGGAGGATTCAAACGCAATAGGAGACACAGATGTTTTTGTCGTGGTTCTGATAGTTGGTGCTATCGTACATCCACGTTGATGGAGACTTCAACCCACGAAGGGTAACGGCTGCACGAGTCCACGGAGGGCTCCACCCACAAAGGGTCCGTAAAGAAGCAACCTTGTCTATCCCACCATGGCCGTCGCCCACGAAGGACTTGCCTCACTAGCGGTAGATCTTCACGAAGTAGGCGATCTCCTTGCCCTTACAAACTCCTTGGTACAACTCCACAATCTTGTCGGAGGCTCCCAAGTGACACCTAGCCAATCTAGGAGACACCACTCTCCAAGAAGTAACAAATGGTGTGTTGATGATGAACTCCTTGCTCTTGTGCTTCAAATGATAGTCTCCCCAACACTCAACTCTCTCTCACAGGATATGGATTTGGTGGAAAGAATATTTGAGTGGAAAGCAACTTGGGGAAGGCTAGAGATCAATATTCATATGGTAGGAATGGAATATGTTGGTCTCAACACAAGTGTAGGTGGTTCTCTCTCAGAAAATGTAAGTTGGAAGTGTAGGTTCGTTATGATGGCTCTCTCCATGAATGAAGAGGAGGTGGAGGGGTATATATAGCCTCCACACAAAATCTAACCGTTACACACAACTTGCCAAACTTGGTGGGACCGAATTGATAAACTCGAGCGGACTGATTCAGCAAATCTAGTGACCGTTAGGACTTTCGGTGGGACCGACATGCAACACGGTAGGACCGATATGGTTAGGGTTAGGGCATAACGTAATCTCGGTGAGACCGATTACACAAACTTGGTGAGACCGATTTTGGTAATAAGCTGAGCATAGTTGGTCAGGTAAACTCAGTGGGACCGATTCGCTCATTTCGGTGAGACCGAAATGTTACAAAAGGGTAACAGAGAGTTTACATTGCAATCTCGGTGGGACCGGTCGCTCATCTCGGTGGGACCGAAACATTACGAAGGGAAACAAAGAGATTACAATCCCATCTCGGTGAGACCGAGATCCCTATCGGTGAGACCGATTAGCCTAGGGTTTGTGGCAGTGGCTATGACATCTGAACTCGGTGGCGCCGGATAGAAAGAATCGGTGGGGCCGAGTTTGACTTTTGGTTTAGGTCATATGTGGATGTGATAAAGTAGTTGAGGGCTTTGGAGCATATCACTAAGCATTTTGAGCAAGAGCCTCATTAAGCAACACCTCATCCCTCCTTTATAGTATTGGCTTTTCCTATAGACTCAATGTGATCTTGGATCACTAAAATAGAAAATGTAGAGTCTTGAGCTTTGAGCTTGAGCCAATCCTTTTGTCCTTAGCATTTTGAGGGGTCCACTTTTCTCAACCATGCCATGCCAATCATTGAGCTTTCCTAAAATATTAATTTTGAAATAGCATTAGCTCAGTGAGCTATATGTTGTTAGGAATTGCCAAAACCACCTAGGGATAGTTGCACTTTCAATCTCCCCCTTTTTGGTAATTGATGACAACATATAGATCAAAGCTTCGACAAATGATAATAAGAATGAAAAACATTGTCGCTTTGAGAAGTATGTGAAAAGCAAGAGCTCCCCCTAAATTTGTGCATAGTTTAAGATTTGCTTTGGACTGCAAATGCACAATGAGTTAGGATCATGGGTTACTCTTCCATGTCACATACATCTTGGTGGAGCGCTCAAAATGATAATAATTAAATATATGCACTCATCACCAACCAAAGTGAATGATCATATGGGGATATAAAAGGATAATGTCATCCAACAAGCATTAAGGTAGCGTATGATCAAACACATGATCATCCAAGTATCACACAAAAGCATAAAGTATCTCAAACAAGCAAATAACAAAGTTCAACCAACAAAACAAGAGAGAACAAAGAGCAACACTCTCTCTCGAAGCCTATTATCTATACATTTTCTCCCCCTTTGGCAACAAGTTACCAAAAAGTTCATAAAAATGCATAGTGCTAGATCGACTCTCAGGCTTGGTCTTTAGGTGGTGGTGTAGATAAAACTCCAAGGACGAAGGCATCAGTTGATGTAGCTAGAGCTGGTGGAGTGAGTGCTGGAGCTGGTGGCACTGAAGCTGTAGCTGGTGCAGATGAAGTTGCTCTGGTGTCTGTAACAGGCATTGCAGCAGATCTCTGTCCTCTGGGCACTCTAGCAAAAGCATTAGTGGTAGTCTTGCCCTTCTTCTCCTTCACTTCATCTTGAAGTTGCTCAACAACTGACTGTATCTCAGTGACCTTCACATCTAAATCATAGAACTTCTGCTCCATGATCCTCTCCAAGCTCTCCTGGTTTTGAGTCAGGGTGGCCAATCCCTTCTCAATCCTCAGAGTGGAGGCAATAAAGTAGCCAAGATGATCTTTCTTGCTCTTCAGAAGATACTGAGATGCCTCATCCATGGTTGGCATCTTTGCAACATTTCCAGTCCTTGCCTTCTCCCTCTTTGCTTGTGCTTGCACAAAAGATGGTTCATTTTCATCCATTACCATAGTGTTGTCCTCAAAGTCTGGGTAGATGGGTATATGTTCCTTATCCAAGAGATATGTGTCAGTGCCCATCTTGGAGTTGATCAGCTCCTGGATCTGTGGGCATACCCACAACTTCTCTTCTGATCTGCAGCTGTTCTCTTTATGGTTTTCACAATTAGGCTCATGACTTTGAACTTTTGAGTAACATCAAATATATGCAGCAAGTTGATGGAATGTCCTCTTATCATTCTTGTCAGGACCGCGATTCTAAGTCACACCGATCTAGCCTATAACACCTCATATCACTTTGCGGCCTCACGCACGGTATTCCCACGGGTGTCGCCTTACCATGGCCCGGGACCGTTTGCGCCTTTTGGCCACGTATATGATAGTGTCGCTAGCATCCATATGGCAGAGACATTTCCCCGAAGGGACAGACACGAGGCAAGTGACTCACATACCGACCGGTCAAGTGTTAGGAGCAAGTAGTCTTTGGGCTAGCAGGACTCCGGTGAACCGGGCTGTAGCAGACTACTATTGCTCATGGAAGCACAAGACTAAATTTCCCCATAAGAGAGGCTACCAAGGATAAACAACTAGGTTGTCGGATCCCACACATACCAAGCATTTCAATCATACACACAATATGCTCGATATGTGTAAATACAGCATGGCATCACAACAAAGCACATGCGGAAGCTTAACATGTCTGAGTACAGACATCTACAAATGAAAAAGGCTGAGAAGCATGACTATCTACCAGATCCTGCAGAGGGCACAAGATCGTAGCTGAGGTATCAAGCTAAAACGTCGAAGTCCACACGGAACTACAAGCGAGACTGACGTCTCTCTGCAAAACATAAAATAGGAAAACGTGAGTACAAATGTACCCAGCAAGACTTACATCAGAACTATCTACATATGCATCGGTAACAATAAAGGGGGGGTGGTGGAGTTTAACTGCAGCAAGCCAGCTTTGACTCGGTGGTTATCCTAAACTACAACTGCAAGTAACTCTTTTTAGGTGGCGCACACGAGTCCACATATTCACATATCAACACACCACTATGGATCCGCTCCCGTCTCCCTACGGGAACGCCATCCATAGCACTCACCCTTATCTTGCACATTTTAGAGTATCCACTTTCACTTGTCTATGAACTGTTATAGGCAACCCAGAAGTCCTTTACGCGGACACGGCTATTGAATAGATGATGTTAACCTGCGGGGTGTACTTCTTCATACATGTTTCCACCACTTAGCGTCTGCACACGACATGTGCTCGGCAGACTTCAAGCGAAAGCCGACGTGGGTGTAGACCACGACCTACTTAAACACTCAAGTCTCTAGTACAGGTTTATTGCCTATTCAGGTTCCATCCGCAGGGAGTCCGGCCGAAGTTTCCACATACGGCCCCGAATGATGTGTGCAGGGTTCCCGAGACACCTAACGGGGACCCGGTACACCGTGCCACATGGCTACCGCATCACAGCCCATCCCTCGGGTCAGCGCTGCCCACGGCCTCCAGCATACTGCAAGCACCAGAAACTACTTGCAACTCCTGGACAGAGGACAAGGGTGATTAAGAAGTCGAGCGGGTCATATTTCAGGGCCCAATGCATGGTAGTAGCTGTTTCATGGATCATAAACACAGAACTCAGTTCCTGAGGACGGCTTCAATGAGACAACCCACCATGTACTCCTACATGGCCTCTCACCGATACTTTTACCAAATCGTGTTCACCCACTTAGCTCTCAACAGTAGGACATGTTCACACACCTCTGATTCATCCCCGATGAATCAGACCTGACACAACTCTAAGCGATAGCAGGCACGACAAGCAAGCATGAATGAGTAGGCACATCAGGGCTCAAACAACCCCTACTCATGCTAGTGGGTTTCATCTATTTACTGTGGCAATGACAGGTCATGCAGAGGATAAAGGGGTTCAGCTACCGCAGCAAGTAACAGATGAATCGTTGTTGTCCTAATGCAATAAAAGAGAGCAGGGGCGAGAGAGTAGGATTGTATCAGAATGAACAAGGGGGTTTTGCTTGCCTGGCACTTCTGAAGATAGTATAGTTCTTCATCGGTGTCATCGATCTCATCGTCGAAACCACGTCTATCGAGAGGGGAAAAATACCGGCAACAGAGAAATGAACACAATCAATGCAATGCACAATATGATGCATGATCATGACATGGCAATATGCTGTGATTTGAGCTAATGCAACAAAAAGTCATTTTGATTGAAGTGGAATTCAAAACTAGATCAAATTCCAACTCCAAATCTATTATCAAATTTGTCCTAATCATGTTTCATCGTAAACAGTGAGGTTAACATTCTCAAACATGCATGCAAATGATACATATGTAGATTGCATTTTTCTGATGATTTTTCATATATAATTTGTTTGATTTGGAGTTACGGTTGATTTTCTATGAATTTTACACTACTAGAGAAAAGGCTACTAGCAGCGTGGGTAAACTTGCTACTAGCAGCGCGGGTACCCGCGCTACTAGTATCGCGCTACAGCTAAGTAGATAGCAGTAGCGCGGATGCAACCCACGCTACTACTACGTCGGTTAGTAGTAGCATGGATGGAACCGCGCTACTACTATCTCAACCAGCGCTACTACTATCCTAAGTAGTAGTAGTAGCGTGCACTTTTCCTCCCACGCTACTACTAGCTAATTAGGAATTAAAAAAATAAAATTTTGATGCATTATTCCTGGATAGAAATAGACATACCCAGTGCAAAATAAACTCATGTCAAGGAACAACATCTCAATTGAAAGAAATCACGACATCCCATTTAACATCAGACGAACACAACCATCATCTCAACTAAAAGTATTCCACCACCAACCTAAACAAACCACTTCTCTAGATGTATCTACCAAGGTTTGGAGTTCAGACGCCGGTGGACCTCCCCCCGGACGGTGGCGTCGAGGACCTCCACCTCGGCGACCTCCGGCGGCGCGATCACTGGATGATCATCTCATGCGATGAGTCGCCGAGCTTCACGGTGAAGTCCACCTCCAAGTGGTTGAAGAGCACGACACCCACCGGGCCACGGTAATCCTCCTCGATCACCCCTGCACCCACGTCAGGAAAGTGAAAACTTGTTGGTTCACGTCCTATGTCCAAATCTAGTATTGTACTTTCTTTCTTTATTGCGCATGCACATGAATCAATAGTAATAGCCGAAGGCTGGTCCTTACTTGTTGCTCGACACGTGAAGAAGGCCGGGTCCCCTCCTTATTGCACGAACGAATCCAAGGAATACACTGTCGGTGGCTCCGAACCCGGCTTCCGCTTATCTGTAGACAAGGAATAGTTTCAGCTAACAAAGGAAAATGAGAACAAAGAGCAATCAGTAATTGTGAGACAAGAAATAACTTCTGTTGTAACCCGTGCATTGTATTCTATCCCAAGCTAAACTACCTAGTATCTGTCGTGGTCATGGTGAACTCGCTTTCATTTTCAGAAAATCTTGTATTCTATCCCAAGTGCAGCAACAACTTTTGTGATATGAGAAACGCTAGCTAGTATAAAAATCATTAGGTAAAATATAAAAAGTTAACTTGTGTGGCCACAAGTTTGCAGCTACTCGAGCAATTCAGATCATTAGTAATTAACCTGGTCGAGGATACTCCTAACATATATAACATAGTAGGCTCAAGCAATTGTTAGCTTCATTCTGTAAATCCTAGAGATGTATGCAAGGTATATTCATCCATCCAACTACATGCCTGAATTGCCCCGTCAACCATCTATAACACCAAACAGATAAAACAAGCCTAATGAAATGTACTCTGCTTATATGTGCCTATTTTATTCGACGAAGCATATTTTCAATTTGGAATGTTATAGATTAGATCATCATGCATATCATATTTTCTTGCATTTTGTTGATCCTAGAAATTTCACGCAACTCAAGGACCCTCGGAGAGAGTTGGAGATTTCGAAATTTTCGTATTTGAGTTCTCTCAAAACTATGAAAAGAGGATCATTGGATTTATTTATTTTATCTTCAAATATTTTTCCAATATCAAAAATAAGAGAGGGAATAATATGACTTTCCCAAAATTTAGGAAAAATGAAGATTTAATAAGTAAATCAAATTTTGGATTTTTTTTTCTCGGAGTTTATTTGCCTTAGGGAAAAATGCGTGTTTTCAAAAATTGCATTTTAGGCCCCGAGTAAAAGTTCATTTTGTTCGACTCATTTTTAGGAGTCGGGAAAGTTACTTTATTAATTTTGGAGTTCGTTTAGATTTTTTTTCTCTGTATTTTTTTCTCTTGTGAAACCGATTTAAAAAAAGAGAGAGCATGGCGCCTTGGGCCAAAGGCCCAAGCCGTAAGCCAACCGGGCGGCCAGAGGCCAAGGCCATCGCTAGCTAGCGCCGCACCGAGGAGCCAAGGAGCCGCCGGTTTCCTTTTTCTTTACAAATCCTAGTAGGATTTGGACCCGTTTTGTTATTCCGTTTTTATTCCTAGGATTCCTAATCCTACTCTAATTCTTGTCCCCTACTCCAAGCAAAAACCCTCCCCTCCCCAATATAAATACCCAAGCACCCCCCCTCTAACACATCAAACCAACACCTCTCCTCTCCTCTCCTCTCCTCCTCAGCAGCAGCACCGCCGCTGCCGCCCTACAACGCCGCCGCCACCCAACGCCGCAGCCGCCGGAGCCCCTCGCTTCTTCGAGGTACTAGCCTCGCGCCGCGTCACCTTTTCTTTTCCTCGGTTCGGTTTTTTGTAAATCGTTTCGATTTCCGTTCCGGTTTTCTAGATCGGTTTTTTTGTTTCAGTTTTCTTTCCGAAACCCAGGCTCAAAGGGATCATAAGATCATTCATGCTAGTAACTTCCGTGTGCAGCCACAAGCCATTATGGGCTCTGGCATAGTTGATTAAGTCGGGTGAACTCTTACAGTGGTAGACTAGCAGATGTAGGGGTTGTAGGTGGTACGGTCTACCCATCGTAAGGTGCAAACGCTTCTGAAAGACTATGTCTCCGTCATCCGTCTCTCAAACACCATGTAGTGCGAGAAACCAAGCGGAGGCGATCGAGTCTTAATGGGGAAAAGTCATAAACCTCTGCAGAGTGTATAAACTAATCATGATTAGCCGTGTCCCGGTTATGGACATCTTGAGTATCTAGTACTTGAATATCATGTGAATCTCAACATGTTACTCTAATTAATACTGTTGGGTTTTTAATGAGTACTTTTAATTGGGATTGAGGATCTGTCAACCATTCTCAATGTTTAACAACCACCATGATAGTTAAACAAATTTATTCCTTTGCGATGAGGGAAAAACTGGCTTTATGCAAAAGCTGTAATCGAGAGCTTTTCCACCAGCCACATATGCATGTAGTACAGGCTTATCATTCATTATTCTCCATGTGTTACATTGCCAGCATATTCCATGTGCTGACCCGTTTCGGGCTGCAACTTTCATGTTGCAGACTTTTTGAACGACAGTAAGGTGCTTTTGGTCGTGGTTCTATACTCGATGATGCGCTGGAGTTGATGGACTCACTTATCTTCCAAGTCTTCCGTTGTTATCGTTATTAGATGGCCTTAAGCCATATTTATTGTAATAAGTCCTCTTTTGGGCAGCGATGTAATAAGTGTGTGATTGCTACTCTGTTATAAATCCTTCAATCTTGTGTGGTGTCGGCATTCTTGATCCGAGGATGACACTGAGCACGAGACTTGATCCATTCGGTCGGGTCGCTCTGAGAGATGGTATCGAGCACACGCTGATTGTAGGACACGACCACTAAGTTAAAACCATAGATCACTACTCTCTTCCCATTTTCTAACTCCTCATCTTTTCTACTCTTTTAGGATGAAGGACGCGAAGATCAAGTACGCCCAACCAGATGAAGGCACACCTTTTGGATTTCACTTGAAGGAAGTCACCAAGTACCTGAAGATTGGACTACCAAGCTTCACCGGGACTTTCAACGCCACTCTGCCTGAAGAGGAGCGCTGGAAGATTCAAGCTCATGTTCCGGGAAGGACATTCGCGCCAATCACCAAGCCTATAGATAGTGTTTTCAGTGCACCAACCTGGAGTCTGGGAAAGAGCATGGCAGCTCATATCACCATGGGACGCATTGGAGAAGTTTACCAAGAAGACCTTAAGGACACCATCTACCAGATTTGCGGACGCCGAGATGAACAATGGAGATAGTCAGCACCAAGAAGGATAGATCCATTTCAGCTTTCATCCAGGAGTTAAACCAACACATTCGACGCCAGGAGAACCAGATGTGCAATGATATGATCGAATTGAAGAATGCGAAGGGAAGGATCATCGAACTTGAAGAAGAACTAAAGTCTACACGTAAGGACTACATGGACGAGATCGTAGCTGTAGCAAGACACAATAACGATCTTAAGTATGAGATTGAAGAACTCAAGAAGAAATTGGCGCTCAAGAATGAAGACAAGTACGTCGGCTGTCCGAGCAACTACATCATCATCGACGACACCGATTCGGATCCAAGTGAACCCGACTTTGAAGACGAAGCTGGAGCAGACATCATGGAGTCTTCCACCGGTTCAAATTAGTAGATGACCCCCACATATTAGTAGTATTACCTCCATGTAAACATTATAGTACAAGCACTTTTGCGATAGTTAGACCGTTGTAAGCCCTTTGTTTGAATTGAATGAAGTGATTTTGTGTGCATTGCTCATGTGCATTTGGGTAGTGTTTTCTCCTTAGACCTCACTCTATTCTTGATTTCTCGTCTTTTCTAAACCCTTCAGATGACTCCGAGACGCGACCCCGGGTTTGTTTTCCCGCCAGAGATCACCCAATTGATTCAGCAGCAGAACACTTTGATCCAAACATTGGTACAGAACCAAGGCAACAACAACAACAACCCACCACCACCACCACCTGCGGATCACTTGACTCGTTTCCTTAGGCTGAATCCGCCAGTGTATTCAAGTAGCACCGAGCCGATTGTAGCAGATGATTGGCTCCGTAAGATAGGGAGGGAGTTGACCACTGCAGGATGTACAGATGGAGAGAAGGTGAAGTTTGCTGCACACCAGCTTGAAGGACCCGCAGCAGCATGGTGGGAGAATTTTACAGCCACTTACCCTGTGAGACACTTTGTCACATGGGATCAGTTTCAACAAGCTTTCCGACTTGCCCATGTCTCGGCAGGAGCTGTGGCCATGAAGAAGCGTGAATTTGCAACTTACGCCAAGGAGGAAGGACTGTTGGCTAGTATGTGGATGATTTTAGTAAGTTAGCACGTTATGCCCCGGATAGCGTTACTACGGATGCAGCTAAGCGGGAGAAGTTTCTGGAAGGACTGAATGATGAGTTAAGCATGCAGTTGATGGTAGCCAGTTTCAACAACTACCAGGAGTTGGTAGACCGTGCCCTCATGATTGAAGGAAAGCAGCAGCAAATTGAGAACCGCAGGAGGAAGTATGGGCAAGGGAAGTATAACTCTGGAGCCCAGCAGAAGCCTCGTTATACCCCTAAACAGGGAGTTCAGTTTTAGCATACCCATGGAGGAGGTAGTTCGCACAACCATAATGGCCACAAAAATGGTAATGGGAATGGAGGAAGCAACGGCCAGAACCGGACCACACCATCAACCCCAACCAAGAAAGACCTGAGCCATGTCACCTGTTACAAGTGCTCCAAGACCGGACATTATGCAAATGAATGTCCCGAAGGCCAAGGAGGAAATGGAAGCTCTGGAAAGAAGCCAAACCCTTTCAACAGAGGACAGGTGAACCACATTGATGTGGAGGAGGTTGAAGATCAGCCCGATGCAGTAATCGGTAAGTTTTTGGTTAAGTCTTTTACTGCACTAGTTCTTTTGGATACCGGTGCAACGCATTCATACATATCAAGGGGATTTGTAGAAAAGTATAGCCTGCCTACTCAGATTCTTAAAACCCCTATGCTAGTAAGCTCACCAGGAGCGGAGTATATGGCCAGACAAGGATGTTTTCAAGTGCCATTAAGTATAGGAAGGCATGTGTTCCCGACGGATTTGATCATTTTGGAATCCCAAGGATTGGATGTGATTCTTTGTGTGGATTGGCTGTCGATGTATGGAGGAAACATCGATTGCGCAAGTAAGACGATTTTTCTCACAACGCCAGAAGGAAGAAGGATTAAGTATGTATCACGGCATGAGCCGAGGAGAGCACAAGTAAATTCCTTATCAGGAGTTGTGCAGGAAGAAGTACCAGTGGTAAGGGATTTCCCTGATGTATTTCCGGAAGAGTTGCCAGGAATACCACCGGATAGAGACATTGAGTTTTTGATAGAGCTTTTGCAGTACAGGCCCAATATCGAGCGACCATACAGGATTCCCTTACGAGATTTGGCGGAAATCAAGAAGCGATTAAGGAGCTAATGTATAAAGGTTATATCGCCCAAGTTCTTCGCCTTGGGGATCACCCGTACTTTTAGTAGAGAAGAAGGACGGATCATTAAGGATGGTTGTAGACTATCGTGGTTTAAATCAAGTAACGATCAAGAACAAGTACCCACTACCTATGATAAATGATCTGTTTGATCGTTTGCATGGAGCTAAAGTGTTTTCCAAGATCGATTTGCGATCGTGGTACCATCGATTGAAGATTCGGGAGCAGGACATACCTAAGACAGCATTTACCACGAGATATGGACTGTATGAATATACCGTTATGTCATTTGGATGACTAAAGCGCCAGCCTATTTCATGAACCTGATGAACAAAGTGTTTATGGAGTTTTTGGATAAGTTAAATCGTGGTGTTCATAGATGATATTTTGGTTTTCTCGAAGAATGAAGAAGAACATAAGGAACATTTGCGATTGGTTTTGGAGAAAGCGAGGAACATCAGTTATATGCCAAGTTCAGCAAATGTGAGTTTTAACTAAAGGAAGTTGGATTTCTTGGACATGTTATATCCGGGAAGGGATAGCAGTTGACCCCACGAAGGTTGAGACCATAACCAAATGGGAAGCACCAACGACAGTTGAGAGATCGAATTTCCTTGGACTCGCAGGATACTACCGAAGATTCATTGAGAATTTCTCAAGGATTGCAAAGCCTATGACGGAATTGCTGAAAAAGGATACCAAGTTCATATGGACTGAGGATTGTGAGGCAAGTTTTCAGGAGTTGATGAAAAGATTGGTTACCTCACCAATGTTAATTTTGCCAGATCAGACCAAGGATTATGAGGTGTATTGCGACGCTTCACGTCGAGGACTTGGAGCAGTGCTTATGCAGGAAGGAAGAGTTGTTTCGTATGCTTCACGACAGCTTAAGCCTCATGAGTTGAATTATGCCACACATGATTTGGAGTTAGCAGCCGTTGTGCATGCATTGAAGACATGGAGACATTTTCTCATTGGAAATCATTGTGAGGTGTACACGGATCACAAGAGTTTGAAGTACATCTTCACGCAGAAGAATTAAATCTCGAGACAGAGGAGATGGTTGGAGCTTATTAAGGATTATGATATGAGATTGCATTATCACCTGGAAGGCTAACGTTGTAGAGCGCATTGAGCCGTAAGAGCCACGTCAATACACTAACGGTGGGAGGAATACCCAAGGAGTTAGCCAAAGACCTTCGAGAGCTATGTTTGGAAATAGTTCGAGAGGCTATGTAGCAGCATTGGAGATTCAGTCTACGTTGATGGACAAAATCAGAGAAGCTCAAAAGGCAGATAAGGAAGTTGCCTCTATAAAGGAGAAAATGAGCGAAGGAAAAGCTAAGGGATTTCGTGAGGATGAGCACGATACCCTATGGTTTGAGGACCGTGTTTATGTGCCAAATGACCCGGAGATCAGGAAGTTGATTCTGCAAGAGGCACATGATTCACCCTATTCGATTCACCCAGGAAATACCAAGATGTATTTAGATTTGAAGGAAACATTTTGGTGGACCGGAATGAAGAAGGATATTGCAGAGTATGTAGCAGTTTGTGATGTATGTCAAAGAGTGAAGGCAGAACATCAGAAGCCAGCAGGATTGTTGCAACCATTGCCGATACCCGAATGGAAGTGGGATAAACTAGGCATGGATTTCATCACAGGTTTGCCAAAGACTCGTTCAGGCTGTGACTCGATTTGGGTTATAGTCGACCGCTTGACAAAGGTAGCTCATTTCATTCCAGTCAAGACTACCTATAGCAGTGCTAAGTTGGCAAAGATATACATGACCAGAATTGTGTGTTTGCACGGAGTTCCGAGGAGTATCGTATCAGATAGAGGAACCCAATTTACCTCAAAGTTTTGGAATCAGTTGCACGAAACATTGGGAACCAGGCTGGAATTCAGTACAGCTTTCCACCCATAGACCGATGGAGGATATGCTGAGAGCTTGTGCACTAGATTATGGATCTAGTTGGGATGATAACTTGCCGTATGCAGAGTTTTCTTATAACAACAGTTACCAAACCAGCTTGAAGATGGCACCTTCGAGGCTTTATGCGGAAGGAGGTGCAGGACACCGTTATCATGGGACGAAGTTGGAGACCGTCGATTGTTTGGACCAGATTTGATCAAGGAGTCGAGCAGAAGGTTAAGTTGATTCGCGATAGGCTCAAGGTAGCCCAGTCCAGACGGAAAAGCTATCGGATTCAAAATGCAAGGTGATAGAATATGAAGTTGGAGCGAGTTTATCTTAGAGTATCCCCACTTGAGGAGTTAAGCGATTTGGAGTTAAAGGAAAGTTAGCACCACGTTTCGTTGGATCGTATAGGATCTTGCAACGCATGGGAGAAGTCGCTTATAAGTTGGAATTACCAGAAGGACTGTCGGGAGTTCATGGCGTGTTCCATGTTTCTCAGTGAAGAAATGTCACGCCGAGATGGCGGAAGTACCGCTAAGAGATACAAAGTGCCACTTGAAGCAATTCAGTTGAAGGATGATTTAACATATGAGGAGAAACCGGTCAGATTCTCGAATATGCCAGCAGAGTTACTCGCAGCAAGGTTATCAAGTTTTGCAAGGTTCGGTGGAGCCACCACACCGAGGATGAAGCCACCAGGAAAGAGAAGAAGATTTGCTCAAGGACCACCTCACCTATTTTCTAGCCAACCCGAATCTCGAGGGAGATTCATCTTAAGGGGTAGGTTTGTAACATCCCAAATTTTCAGTTTGGAATGTTATACATTAGATCATCATGCATATCATATTTGCTTGCATTTTGTTGATCCTAGAAATTTCACATAACTCAAGGACCCTCGGAGAGAGTTGGAGATTTCGAAATTTTCGTATTTGAGTTCTCTCAAAACTATGAAAAGAGGATCATTGGATTTATTTATTTTATCTTCAAATATTTTCCAATATCAAAATAAGAGAGGGAATAATATGACTTTTCCAAAATTTAGGAAAAATGAAGATTTAATAAATAAATCAAATTTTGGATTTTTTTTTCTCGGAATTTATTTGCCTTAGGGAAAAATGCGTGTTTTCAAAAATTGCATTTTAGGCCCCGAGTAAAAGTTCATTTTGTTCGACTCATTTTTAGGAGTCGGGGAAAGTTTACTTTATTAATTTTGGAGTTCGTTTAGATTTTTTTCTCTGTATTTTTCTGCGCGCGAAACCGATTTAAAAAAAAAGAGAGAGAGCCGCAGCGCCTTGGGCCAAAGGCCCAAGCCTCCAAGCCAGCCGGCTGGCCAGGAGGCCAAGGCCATCGCTAGC
The DNA here is from genome assembly GCA_021605205.1 of Aegilops longissima. Classification (NCBI taxonomy): domain Eukaryota; kingdom Viridiplantae; phylum Streptophyta; class Magnoliopsida; order Poales; family Poaceae; genus Aegilops; species Aegilops longissima. The sequence continues at coordinate 662,028,659 of CM038677.1, read as the reverse complement.
CTTGCGCCGCACCGAGGAGCCAGGAGCCGCCCGTTTCTTTTTTTCTTTTACAAATCCTAGTAGGATTTGGACCCGTTCATTATTCCATTTTTATTCCTAGGATTCCTAATCCTACTCTAATTCTTGTCCCTACTCCAAGCAAAACCCTCCCTCCCCAATATAAATACCCAAGCACCCCCCTCTAACACATCAAACCAACACCTCTCCTCTCCTCTCCTCTCCTCCTCAAGAAGATAGCCTTGCCGCCGCCCTACACCGCCGCCGCCACCGCGCCGCCGCCGCCGCCGGAGCCCTCGCTTCTTGAGGTACTAGCCCAGCCGCGTCACCTTTTCTTTTCCTCGGTTCGGTTTTTCAGAATCGTTCGGTTTCCGTTCAGTTTTCTAGATCGGTTTTTGTTTGGTTTTCTTTCGAAACCCTAGATCGGTTTTTCTCGCCGGTTTTTCTTTCCGGTTTTGTTTATGGCGTTAGCGGACCGTTCGTCCCTAACGAACGTGATCACCGGATTGCTTCGGTTAATGAACGTCCGTTCGTTCAACCGTTCGTCGTTTTCTTTCTCATCGTATTTATTCCGCTATTTTTCTGATAGCGATTTCAGATCCGATTTTCTTTCTAGTATATATTCTCGCTCGTTTATCGGAATCAGGTGATTCAAACGCCTGGAGTTTCATCTCGAAACCGCCGTTCCGACTAATCAACTTCAACAAAGTTTTGCTACTGTAAAATTTGACTTAGTTTCAACTTGCTAGAACCGAGTTGTTTTCTTTCGTCGTTTGACTTCGTTGCTTTATTTGATTCGATTCTTTTTGCAACCAGGGTTCTTAAGTTGAACTTTCTGGTTAGATCTTTTATTCGAGATTTACCTGTGCATTAGATGAGTACTTATTGTATGCTTGTTGTTTGTCTGCGATAGATCACCCGGAGTGCGCCGCTTGTTACTTCGAATCTCTAGGTTTCGCGGATCATCAACAAGGCAAGTAACACTTGATCATACCTTTACTACCACCCAGTTTTTATGCATTAGATCAATCCTCAAACACTTGCATGTTTAGGATCTAAATAAATTGTGGGATGGGAAGTAGATTGAGGTAGTACCTATTACCTGTTTTACTTATGAAACCTTGGGAGTTACTTCTACGTTTGCTTATTATGCTATGCTATGCTAGTAGACGTGGATTGGGTGAGTGTATTCCATGACAGATGTGAGATTGTTAAATTAATGGTTTATTTAAGGTGGCAACTTAAACACACATCTGGGTGGATTGAGGTACCGCCACCCAGGCTCAAAGGGATCATAAGATCATTCATGCTAGTAACTTCCGTGTGCAGCCACAAGCCATTATGGGCTCTGGCATAGTTGATTAAGTCGGGTGAACTCTTACAGTGGTAGACTAGCAGATGTAGGGGTTGTAGGTGGTACGGTCTACCCATCGTAAGGTGCAAACGCGCTCGAAGACTATGTCTCCGTCATCCGTCTCTCAAACACCATGTAGTGCGAGAAACCAAACGGAGGCGATCGAGTCTTGTGGGGAAAAGTGCGCAAACCTCTGCAGAGTGTATAAATTAATCATGATTAGCCGTGTCCCCGGTTATGGACATCTTGAGTATCTAGTACTTGAATATCATGTGAATCTCAACATGTTACTCTAATTAATATTGTTGGGTTTTAATGAGTACTTTTAATTGGGATTGAGGATGCTGTCAACCATTCTCAATGTTTAACAACCACCATGATAGTTAAACAAATTTATTCCTTTGCATGAGGGAAAAACTGGCTTTATGCAAAAGCTGTAATCAGAGAGCTTTTCCACCAGCCACATATGCATGTAGTACAGGCTTATTATTCATTATTCTCCATGTGTTACATTGCCGGCATATTCCATGTGTTGACCCATTTTCGGCTGCAACTTTCATGTTGCAGACTTTTGAACGACAGTAAGGTGCTTTAGGTCGTGGTTCTATACTCGATGATGCACTGGAGTTGATGGACTCACTTATCTTCCAAGTCTTCCGTTGTTATCGTTATTAGATGGCCTTAAGCCATATTTATTGTAATAAGTCCTCTTTTGGGCAACGATGTAATAAGTGTGTGATTGCTACTCTGTTATAAATCCTTCGAAGTACTGTGTGGTGTCAGCATTACTGATCCAGGGATGACACCTGAGCACAGAGACTTGATCCATTCGGGTCGGGTCGCTACACAAGCTAAACTACCTAGTATCTGTCGTGGTCATGGTGAACTCGCTTTCATTTTCAGAAAATCTTGTATTCTATCCCAAGTGCAGCAACAACTTTTGTGATATGAGAAACGCTAGCTAGTATAAAAATCATTAGGTAAAATATAAAAAGTTAACTTGTGTGGCCACAAGTTTGCAGCTACTCGAGCAATTCAGATCATTAGTAATTAACCTGGCCGAGGATACTCCTAACATATATAACATAGTAGGCTCAAGCAATTGTTAGCTTCATTCTGTAAATCCTAGAGATGTATGCAAGGTATATTCATCCATCCAACTACATGCCTGAATTGCCCCGTCAACCATCTATAACACCAAACAGATAAAACAAGCCTAATGAAATGTACTCTGCTTATATGTGCCTATTTTATTCGACGAAGCATATTTTCAAGAAAAATGATGTCAAACTGTACACTGGAAGACCATATCAAAGTCCAAAACTACATTTATAGTGACATAATGTGACATTCAGACATTCAGATCCATTATTATCTACAAGGGGTTCGTCAGCTAGGAGCACAAGGTGGGCGGCGGAATGGACGGGAACGCGAAGGGGGGCTGGGTTAAATTTACCTCGTGTGCCGCCGTCGTCATAGCCATAAATAAATAGAGTGAAGCAAACAAATTAACATCAAATCAATCGACCCAGTTATCTTCTCCACATACACACGCATAATCTGCAATCATATGTGGTCTGATTTTGGTCTCTTTTGATTCGGTGAAACAACCCTAAATGCTCTTGTTTGATTGCATAGAGAATACCACTGCTGTTGGAGCGTCTATTCCTCTCCCTGCAAAACATAACAAAATTCAGAGCTTCCCCTAAATTCAGATTAGCAGGAAGCAAAACTGAAGCAAAATTCAGAGGTACCAATTTGGCACTACAGCTCGTCCATCTGGTCCAGCGTCGATGTTGCCCTGCACACACAGGAGAAGGTCAACCAGCGTCGTCAGCCGCCGCAGCCCGCATGACTAGCTTGTACGCCGCCCTAGAGAATAGTTTTACAACACCAAGTCCCTACAGAATAGTCTTTTCAGCATGAGAAGCAATGAACAAACTTAAATATGAGCATAGTAGCTACAAACAATGAAAAGTCTATACATCTCTCTGTAATCGTTTGACCACCTAGACATGATAATCACAAGGAACAGAGAAGCAAATTTTGGTGCGAAACATATACGGCTCTCATACAGAAGATAGATACAATAGTTGATAAAACAATATTGACATAAGTGTAGGCTCTCTGTAAACACCGGAGAACATGGGGAAATTGGATGCTAGATGTAGCACTCATGCGTAGTAATCCATCTGAACGACATTTCCTCAAAACTGAAGTTTGTCCAATCAGAAGGAGATGGATACCAGTGCACACTTAGAGAACAAGCTCAAGGAAGTTGTACTCCCATGGACAAATCACTGCAGTGTATTTTGGCCACAATAGATCGATCCACTCTGAGCTTGTCCCTGGTCAAATTGGCAGCCTACAGCAGCAGGGGCTCTCCGTAGAAACAAATTGGCAGGCCTCATCCCTTGTCAAACAAAAATCAAGGGCTTGTCCCTGGTCACGACGCAGGGGCTCGCCGGGCCGAGGCAGGAACGAGGGAGGTAGGGAAGGAAGAGGGAGGAGGAGACGGAGTAGCTACCTCTCTCGGCCGGGCGGCGACGGTGTGCTGGACTGGCGACGGGCAGGTTGAAGTGGGGCAGCCGCGATTTGAAGACCAGGGCGGCGGTGAGCTAGATGGAGTCAGCAGGGCGGCGGCGAGGCAGCAGGGCCGGCGAGGATGCAGATCAGGACGCAGTCCCCGTGGAGTTTGCGGGAGGGCGAGAGGTGGCGGCTAGATCAGGGAGAGGGGAGGCCGAGCGAGACTCCTCCGGTGAGCGAGACGCCCGGGATGGGGGTGGATCGAGGATGATATAGAGAGATTTTTTAGGGATGAGAGAGAGAGTGGTGGGGTGGGAGTGGATCGGACCGGACACGCTTAGTAAAAGCGTGGGGGTGTTACCTGTGCTATAGCTACTTATTTAGTAGTAGCGCAGGTTTTACACCCCTCCCTACTACTATGGCCTGTCCCGGGAGGCATGGTGAAGACCACTTAGTAGCAGCGCGGGTTTATACCCCTCGCTACTACTATCAACTTAGTAGTAGCGCGGGTTTTATACCCCTCGCTACTACTAATTAGCAGTAGCGCCTCATTTTAAACCGCACTACTGGTAAGTTTTTGTGTATAAGCTTTTCCCTAGTAGTGTTAGAAGTTTGTACTATTTTCTGCAATTTCCTGTAAAGAATAATTCCAGTAATTGAATTAATGCGTCAGCACTGCCTCAGGGTGACATCAGTGGTCAACAGAGCGGTCCAGGTCAAACTGACCTATGGGTTCCGTCTGTCAGTAGTTAGTTAAACTAACTAAAATTAGTTAGCGCTAACCCTAGGTTAATTAGCAGAGCGGGCCCCACTTGTCATAGACTCAGGGGGAAGTCAACCTGGGCCCACCCAGTCAAAGGTCAACGGGGTCAAACCCGCCGGCATTTAGCCGCCGGCGAGGCCAGACGCGGTGGTGGGAGTGCGGTTTCGTGCTCCGGTGACTAAAAGGGCGGCGGAGGGCATCTACGGGACGCGGGGAGCGAGCCGCGTCGTTTGGTGGCAGTGGTGGAGCTCGGGGTGGCCGGGAACGTCGTCGGCGACGACCTTGGCGGTCGCCGGAGTTCGGCCGAGGTCGAACACGGTGCTAGGGGGCACGGCGAGGCGCGTGGGGTGGTGTTTCGGGCTCCTGCGAGTGCGGTGAGGGCGGTGGTGTGCTCGAAATCGAGCCAACGTGGCTGTGGCCACGACGGCGACGTGCGGTGGTGGCGGCGAGTGCGGCCGAGCTCGGTGCAGTCGGTGCAGGACTCGAAAGCGAGAACGAGAGGGATGGAGAGGTAGCTGGGCTCATGGCGATTATGTCAGAGTGGTCGGGAGGTCGGGGACGAGCCGGTGCGGCGCCGACGGCGAAGGGGATCTCCGTCGGTGGCGGAGTCGGGCGAGGTTGTTGCGGAGGCTGCAGGGCAAGCAAGCGCTCGGACTCGGCTTGCTCGAAGGAGAGGAGGGCGGCGGAGCTTCTGGACACGGTGGCGCGACGCGGGGACGACGGAGAGCGCGGCTACGTCGGTGTTGCGGCTGCGGCGACGTCGGCCATGGTGAGGAGAGGCGAGGGAGAGAGACAGGGGGACTGCGAGATGTCCAGGTGGCCGAGGGGGCGACGTGGAGCCTGCCCAGGTGCTCAGGGGCGCGGGCGGCAAGCAGCTGACGCCGTGGCGACCGTCACCTCTGTGCCTGCTCTGGCGAGAGCAAGCAGCTGGCTGGCATGGGCCAGCACAACGCTGGGCCGCCAGGTGGGCTGCCAGGTTAGTTTCCTTTCTCTCTCTCTTTTCTGTTTTCTATTTATTCTGTTTTGTTTCGATTTAGTAAAATACTAAACCGTTTTATAAAATCCTGGAAATAGTTAGGGGTGTTGTCTGAATTATTCCAGTGACCCATAACAACTTCCAACATTTTTGCAGCATCTAAAATATATATATTATTTAAATAGCTCCTATTCAAATATGTTTGAATTAATTCAAAGCCCAAATATGTCCTGCAAGAATGTAAACCATTTTTGGTAGATGCTTCCACCTCAATCCAGAAATGTTGAATATTTTCAGAGGGCATTTTGAGTTCAATGAAAAAGATTTTATTTTTTTGACCCTAGTTGAATTCATTTGGTGCTAGGGTTTAAGCATCGCCATTTCAAGATTAATAGAAATTGAAAATGATGCATGAATGCAATGCCACTAATTACAAGAAGATTTCTAGGTATGTGACAACTCACCCCCACTAAACAAGAATCTCGTCCCGAGATTCAAGACGTGAGGTAATAAGACAGAGGGGGCACAAGACAAACACAATCTTCACGATCCAGGTTGCACCTCATAAGGTTGTTGATTCGTTGCATATGTTGATCTTGACATCCTCGCTTTTGAGATCTTCATCCACGTGATGACGACGGAAAGGAACTCTACTAGGATTGATCTTCTCAAAGATCGAACTATACAATCTCAACTCGCGGAATGAGATGTTGAAACATCTTGAGTTGAGACACAAAACACATCGAGAGGGATGGAAGAACAAACGACGGGGTTTGATTTGGTGGGCAACAATTCCACGCTTAGAAAGATGGTGGATGGTGTCAAGGTGGTGAGGAGATAATTGCCATGATCCCGTAACGGGGCACCTTGGAAAAGGTGACTCGTTGAACTGCTCCCTTAAGTGGCAAAAGAATTATTTTTGATCCATAGATCATTGAAACTCTTCATACCAGCTTAGGGCAATTTATAATTGATGGTTTGAAAGAGCTCGATGGAATGGCATACTCAGACTAGGATGGATGATGTGACTACCTTGTTGAAGACAACGCAATGGATGACTTTTGCTTATCACCGGAAATGGATGGGACCCATGACAAGTTGATCATGGACAGCAACTGCTGAGAAGGGCAGCCCATGGGAAATTGGCACAATGGCGGTGCAAGCTGGGGACAAAATGCAACTGTTGGGAATGTTCCAACCATCATATCTGCCTGAGATTCAGATCCGATTGGTGATAGGATACTTCAGACTCAGCATGTTTGAAAGAAAGTTTGCAACACGATTCGACGAGATGGCGTTGCGAGATTCTCGAGGAATGAACTAATATAGCAAGCTCCAAAACATGAGCTGGTTCTGCTAAACACATGTGAACACGCTGTCCCAGACAAGCATGACCACATGGTAGTCTTACAACAAAACACTACCGAGTTCAGGTGGGGAACCATAGTCGGGGATATTGAAGTCCTTGCATAAGGCGTGCTCTTAAGAAGGAACTACTTTTCCTTGAACAAATCAATCAGTGGCTTGATGTGCTAGGAAATTCATATGGAATGAAGATGATCAGTCTATCATACCATAGAATACTTTGCACATGCATGACTGACTTGGGATGATTCCAGAGGAAGCAAAAACAAACTTTCTCGAACTCACGGCGGCAACTTGCACCAAATGCACATGAATTCAAGGAAGTCACTTCTTCCATCCAAGCATAAGCTTCATGAACGGAACACGAAGGCATTGCTTACAAAAGTTTCCAACACTAACTTGATGTTCAACGTGAATCATGGAGGAGACAAGATGCTGCTGATGGGCTCAACAGCAACTCATCGGAATTTCCATATCACTGGACTTCCACCATCATGTGAACAAGGTGATAGCATTGGTTAGACCCAAATAGTATAACGGTGTATGCTCGAGGAATCAACCATGAGTAAGACAACATTACGAAAATCGTTGGTTCTGATTTGACTTGACAATAGCCCATGCTCAAATCAAAGATTGTTTAAGATAATAGATCCAACAACTGATCACAGGGACCAATCGATGAAGATATCATCTATCTTCAACACACACACACACACACACCTAAGGATATCCCTTTGAATGAACCGGGTCAAATGAAGCTTTTATCTTCCAACTCTCCAATTTATTGTTTAGCTTATCCAACTAGTTCAGGGGTATCCAACACAGATCCTTGGAGAAAGGGTGGTTTATGGAAAACCAACTTGATCACGAACCCAACATAGCGGTTAGGTGACAACCTGGTAATACTTCCGAGAAGATATTCAGAAAATAACGAACCACCGATATGTTATTAAGCTCGAGAACAATCTTGCTTTTCAGAGCAAGACGATATGATCAAACGAGCAAGGGATTGACACAATCCTAACTCATTGATCGAAGAGTGCACCGGAATTAGGGACTAGGTGGCACGATCAACCTTAGGGTGATGATTCAATAACCAACACGTTAAGAATGAGGTTATTGTCCATTTACTACCAAGCAATGAGTTCCTCGGAGTATTGATTTCACACATCACAATTCACTTGTCGGCATTCCGGTTACAACAACACAAGGACCGAGGAATGAATGATGATGGTGAGAGGTATCACTACATCAAGAATTCATAAGAGATGGTGCAATTCTCATGACAATCCTGACATAAAGGGGGCAATACTCCAGGGTAGAACAGAGCAAAAGCTGGATTGGCATTTGATCTGCGGAATACAACTACTTTGACCACTCCAAGAAATGGATGAGGTGCTGGAGTTTGTTTCTCCTAGTCATTCTGGAATAGAATGGCTTGACGAACCACAAGAGTAATAGGCATCGATAACACGAGTGCACGACTACTCCTGACTACAAATTGATAGATGGAGATCAGGATACAAATAAAGAGGGACAACTCAAAGGAACATATGTTTTTCTGAGTTGTGGATGCATAGATTAGTATGTCGGGCGAAGCTCAACCTTTCTTCCGGATCCCATGCGGAAAGGGGTAGAACTGGCAGATTCATAATATAGAATGGAGAACTCCTCAAGAGCACTCTGGTCGTGACATTTTGGTTTAAAAGAACTCCTGCCAAGAATTGTTCATGGTAATTGGAAGAAGGATGTACCACGAACCTCGAGGACTATCGCAAAGGTTACTAATATCCTAAAGGAACTAGCAACACTATCAACATTTGGTAAGTAGGGTGAATCTCGGGTTCAAGAACCCAGGAATAGAATACCTACTACTAAATGGCATCACGGGATGCTTTCGAGAAGGGTGGCCAGAATTATCACACCGGGAACACAAAACATGGCTAGATTACTAGGTGACTCCCAAAAACACATAGGGTCATAATAATAGCTCCAACATATATGTCGAGGCAACAGAGTACCTCAACTCACCGATTAGTGTGCTTAATCTGGCCCAAAGGAACATCAAAACCAGAGGAAAAGGATTTGCAAGTGCATCAGATTGTTTAGAAACCTGGGATGACTCGGACAGCATAACGGCTGTAAATGCTCAAAAAGAATTTGAGACAGGCTACAAAAATGGTGGCATAACCACTTAGAAGCACAATATCAAGGTTTCGAGATCAACAGTTAACATACAAAGGTAGAAACTGAACTGAGGCTTAAATCCAACAATCTTATGGGTCTACTGATTAGTAACACATCATCCTAATAGATAGATGAGAAAACCTAGTTATTAATCCCCGTAGAAGAGAAGAGGATGACTCAGATCATAAGGGCATAAGGTAAAGGAGTAAAAAGAGCCTTACATTCCATCCCACAATCGATTCCCCAACATATAACTAAAGCATTTCAAGACTCAACTTTGACCGGTTTGGCTCGGTAATCCTACAGGCAGTCGGGCTCTGATACCAAAGCTGACAGGACCCCGATTCTAAGTCACACCGATCTAGCCTATAAAACCTCATATCACTTTGCGGCCTCACGCATGGTATTCCCACGGGTGTCGCCTTACCATGGCCCGGGACCATTTGCGCCTTTTGGCTCACGTATATGATAGTGTCGCTAGCATCCATATGACAGAGAACCCGGGCCAACATGACTAGTCGTGAACCCAAAGTGGCACTAACTTACAGGGAAAGGCATACATGAATCAACATCGAGCATGTCGGTCAGCAGTGTGCGAATCCGGGCTGTAGCACTGGGCTAACAGGACTCTGGGAACCCGGGCTGTAGAAGGCTAGGCAGGACTACGGATGTCACCGCGTGACATTTCCCTGAAGGGATGATACAGAAGAAGTGACTCACATGCCGCCGATCAAGTGTTAGGAGCAGTAGTGCTGGGCTAGCAGGACTCCTGTGAACCGGGCTGTAGCGGACTACTATGGCTCATGGAAGCACAAGACTACATTTCCCCATAAGAGAGGCTACCAAGGATAACCAACTAGGTTGTCGGATCCCACACATACCAAGCATTTCAATCATACACACAATATGCTCGATATGTGTAAATACAGCATGGCATCATAACAAAACTCTACGACTCAAAGTATTTATTCATTAGGCTCCGAGGAGCGAGATATTACAAACATGGGTCTCATGACCCAACATTCAGAGCATACAAGTCAAAGCACATGCGGAAGCTTAACATGTCTGAGTACAGACATCTACAAATGAAAAAAGCTGAGAAGCCTGACTATCTACCAGATCATGCCGAGGGCACAAGATCGTAGCTGAGGTATCAAGCTAAAACGTCGAAGTCCACACGGAACTACTAGCGAGACTGACGTCTCTCTACAAAACATAAAATAGGCAAACATGAGTACAAATGTACCCAGCAAGACTTACATCAAAACTATCTACATATGCATCGGTATCAATAAAGGGGGGATGGTGGAGTTTAAGTGCAGCAAGCCATCTTTGACTCGGTGGCTATCCTGAACTACAACTGCAAGTAACTCTTTTGAGGTGGCGCACATGAGTCCACATATTCACCATATCAATACACCACTATCGATCTGCTCCCGTCGCCGTACGGGAACGCCATCCATAGCACTCACGCTTATCTTGTGCATTTTAAAGTATCCACTTTCACTTGTCTATGAACTGTTATAGGCAACCCAGAAGTCCTTTACCGCGGACACGGCTATTCGAATAGATGATGTTAACCCTGCAGGGGTGTACTTCTTCATACATGTTTCCACCACTTAGTGTCTGCACACGACATGTGCTCGGCAGACTTCAAGCGAAAGCCGACGTGGGTGTAGACCATGACCTACCTAAACACTCAAGTCTCTAGTCCAGGTTTATCGCCTATTCAGGTTCCATCCGCAGGGAGTCCGGCCGAAGTTTCCACATACGGCCCCGAATGATGTGTGCAGGGTTCCCGAGACACCTAATGGGCGCCCGATACACCGTGCCACGTGCCTACCGCATCACAGCCCACCCCTCGGGTCAGCGCTGCCCACGGCCTCCAGCATACTACAAACACCAGAAACTACTTGCAACTCCTGGACAGAGGACAAGGGTGATTAAGAAGTCGAGCGGGGTCATATTTTAGGGACCAATGCATGGTAGTAGCTGTTTCATGGATCACAAATACAGAACTCAGTTCCTGAGGACGGCTTCAATGAGACAACCCACCATGTACTCCCACATGGCCTCTCACCGATACCTTTACCAAATCGTGTTCACACACTTAGCTCTCAACAGTAGGACATGTTCACACACCTCCGGTTCATCCCGGATGAATTAGACCTGACACAACTCTAAGCGATAGCAGGCACGACAAACAAGGATGAATGAGTAGGCACATCAGGGCTCAAACAACTCCTACTCATTCTAGTGGGTTTCATCTATTTACTGTGGCAATGACAGGTCATGCAGAGGATAAAGGGGATCAACTACCGCAGCAAGTAACAGATGAATCGTTGTTGTCCTAATGCAATAAAAGAGAGCAGGGGCAAGAGAGTAGGATTGTATCAGAATGAACAAGGGGGTTTTGCTTGCGTGGCACTTCTGAAGATAGTATAGTTCTTCATCGGTGTCATCGATCTCATCGTCGAAACCACGTCTATCGAGAGGGAAAAAATACCGGCAATAGAGAAATAAACACAATCAATGCAATGCACAATATGATGCATGATCATGGCATGGCAATATGCTGCGATTTGAGCTAATGCAACAGAAAGTCATTTTGATTGAAGTGGAATTCAAAACTAGATCAAATTCCAACTCCAAATCTATTATCAAATTTGTCCTAATCATGTTTCATCCTAAACAATGAGGTTAACTTTCTCAAACATGCACGAAAATGAGACAGATGGATAGATTGCATTTTTCTGATAATTTTTCATATATAATTTGTTTGATTTGGAGTTACGGTTCATTTCCTATGAATTTTAGAAGTTTGTACTATTTTCTGGAATTTCTGGTAAAGAATAATTCCAGTAATTGAATTAATGCGTCAGCACTGCGTCAGGGTGACGTCAGTGGTCAACAGAGCGATCCTGGTCAAACTGACCTGTGGGTCCCGTCTGTCAGCAGTTAGTTAAACTAACTAAAATTAGTTAGCGCTAACCCTAGGTTAATTAGCAGAGCGGGCCCCACTTGTCATAGACTCAGGGGGAAGTCAACCTGGGCCCACCCAATCAAAGGTCAACGGGGTAAAACCTGCCGGCCTTTAGCCGCCGGCGAGGCCAGACGCGGTGGTGGGAGTGCGGTTTCGTGCTCCGGCGACTAAAAGGGCGGCAGAGGGAATCTACGGGACGCGAGGAGCGAGCCGCGTCGTTTGGTGGCAGTGGTGGAGCTCGGGGTGGCCGGGAACGTCGCCGGAGTTCGGCCGAGGTCGAACACGGCGCTAGGGGGCACGGCGAGGCGCGTGGGGTGGTGTTTCGGGCTCCTGCGAGTGCGGTGAGCGCTGTGGTGTGCTCGGAATTGAGCCAACGTGGCTGTGGCCACGACGGCGACGTGCGGTGGCGGCGGCGAGTGCGGCCGAGCTCGGTGCAGGGCTCGAAAGCGAGAACGAGAGGGATGGAGAGGTAGCTGGGCTCACGGCGATTACGTCGGAGCGGTCGGCGAGGTCGGGGACGAGCTGATGCGGCGGCGACGGCGAAGGGGATCTCCGGCGGTGGCGGAGTCAGGCGAGGTTGTTGCGGAGGCTGTAGGGCAAGCGAGCGCTTGGGGCTCGGCTTGCTCGAAGGAGAGGAGGGCGGCGGAGCTTCTGGACACGGTGACGCGCTGCGGGGATGACGGAGAGCACGGCTACGTCGGCGGTGCGGCTGCGACGGCGTCGGCCATGGTGAGGAGAGGCGAGAGAGAGAGACAGGGGGAGTGCGAGATGTCTAGGCGGTCGAGGGGGCGACGTGGAGCCTACCCCAGTGCTCAGGGGCGCGGGCGGCAAGCAGCTGATGCCGTGGCGAGCTCACGCTCGCCGGCATTACCTCTGTGCCTGCTCTGGCGAGAGCAAGCAGTGATACGTCCATTTTGCATCATGCTTTTATATCGATATTTATCGCATTATGGGTTGTTATTTCACGTTATGTCGCAATACTTATGGCTATTCTCTCTTATTTTACAAGGTTTACATGAAGAGGGAGAATGCCGGCAGCTGGAATTCTGGGCTGGAAAAGGAGCAAATATTGGAGACCTATTCTGCGCAACTTCAAAAGTCCTGAAACTCCACGGAATATCTTAAAATAAATAAAGAAAAATCATCGCCAAAGATGAAGGCCAGGGGGCCCACACCCTGCTCACGAGGGTGGGGGGCGCGCCCCCTACCTCGTGGGTGCCCTGGTGGCTCTCCGACGCCCATCTTCTCCTATATGAAGTCTTTCGATGAGAAAAAATAGGAAGCAATCTTTCGGGACGAGACTCCGCCGCCACGAGGGGGAAATCGTCGTCATCATCATCACCAATGCTCCTCTCATCGGGAGAGGGCAATCTCCATCAACATCTTCACCAGCACCATCTCCTCTCAAAACCTAGTTCATCTCTTGTATCCATTTCTTGTCTCCAAGTCCGGGATTGGTGCTAGTAGGTTGCTAGTAGTGTTGATTACTCCTTGTAGTTGATACTAATTGGTTTATTAGGTGGAAGATCATATGTTCAGATCCTTTATGCATATTATTACCCCTCTGATTATGAACATGAATATGCTTTGTGAGTAGTTACGTTTGTTCCTGAGGACAAGGGAGAAGTCTTGCTATTAGTAGTCATGTGAATTTGGTATTCGTTCGATATATTGATGAGATGTATGTTGTCTAGCCTCTAGTGGTGTTGTGTGAACGTCGACTACATAACACTTCACCATTATTTGGGCCTAGAGGAAGGCATTGGGAAGTAATAAGTAGATGACGGGTTGCTAGAGTAACAGAAGCTTAAACCCTAGTTTATGCGTTGCTTCGTAAGGGGCTGATTTGGGTCCATATGTTTCATGCTATGGTTAGGTTTACCTTAATACTTTTGTTGTAGCTGTGGATGCTTGCAACAGAGGTTAATCATAAGTGGGATGCTTGTTCAAGTAAGAACAGCACCCAAGCACCGGTCCACCCACATATCAAATTATCAAAGTACCGAACGTGAATCATATGAACGTGATGAAAACTAGCTTGACGATATTCCCATGTGTCCTCGGGAGCGGTTTTCCTATTATAGGAGTTTGTCCAGGCTTGTCCTTTGCTACAAAAAGGATTGGGCCACCATGCTGCACTTTATTTACTCTTGTTACTTGTTGCTCGTTACAATTTATCTTATCACAAAACTATCTGTTACCACTTATTTCAGTACTTGCAGAGAATACCTTGTTGAAAACCGCTTATCATTTCCTTCTGCTCCTCGTTGGGTTCGATACTCTTTCTTATCGAAAGGACTACGATAGATCCCCTATACTTGTGGGTCATCAAGACTCTTGTTTGGTTCCGTTGGCGGGGAGTGCAGCACCTTTGGTAGGTGGAATTTGGTAAGGAAAAATTTATATAGTGTGCTGAAATTTACTGTCACTCGTTACTATGGAAAGTAATTCTCTGAGGGTCTTGTTTGGGGTATCTTCACCCCGTCCAGTAGAGCAAAGAGTTGCTCATCAACCTACTGAACCTATTGAAAATGAAACTCCTTTTGAATTTCCTTCGGGTCTGATGGAAAAACTGCTAGCTAATACTTTTACAGGAGATGGAACAAAGCATCCTGATGAACATCTACTCTATGTGGATGAAGTTTGTGGACTATTTAAGCTTGCAAGTATACCCGATGATGTTTTTAAGAAGAAGGTCTTCCCTTTATCTTTGAAGGGAGACGCATTGACATGGTATAGGCTATGTGATGATACGAGATCATGGAACTATAAAAGATTGAAATTGGAATTTCATCAAAAGTATTACCCTATGCATCTTGTTCACCGTGATCGCAATTATATATATAAATTTTGGCCTCGCGAAGGAGAAAGCATCGCTCAAGCTTGGGGGAGGCTTAAATCAATGTTATATTCATGCCCCAATCATGAGCTCTCAAGAGTGACAACTCTTCAGTATTTTTATGCTCGGCTTTCTGATAACAATCGCACCATGCTCGATACTTCTTGTGCTGGCTCTTTTATGATGAAGACTATTGAATTCAGATGGAATTTATTGGATATAATTAAACACAACTCTGAAGATTGGGACCTCGACGAAGGTAAGGAGTCAGGTATGACACCTAAGTTTGATTGTGTTAAATCTTTTATGGATGCCGATATTTTCCGTAAGTTTAGCACTAAATATGGACTTGACTCTGAAATAGTAGCTTCTTTCTGTGAATCTTTTGCTACTTATGTTGATCTCCCCAAGGAGAAGTGGTTTAAATATCATCCTCCCATAGAAGTAAAAGTAGCTGCACCTATTAAAGTTGAAGAAAAGACTGTCACTTATAATGATCCTATTGTTCCTACCTCTTATGTTGAGAAACCACCCTTCCTTGTTAGAATAAAGGATCATGCTAAAGCTTCAACTGTGGTTCTTAAAAGCAATATTAGAACTTATACACCTCCTGAGCAAGTCAAAGTAGAACCTAATATTGCTATTGTTAAAGACCTCTTGTCTGATAATATTGATGGGCATGTTATTCAGTTCAATGGTGAAACTGCTAGAATTGCTAAAACCTTGTGCTAAAGATAAACATAGACCTGTGGTAGGCGTGCCTGTTATTTCTGTTAAAATAGGAGATCATTGTTATCATGGCTTATGTGATATGGGTGCTAGTGCTAGTGTTATACCTTATGATTTATATAAATAAATTAAGCATGAAATTGCACCTGCTGAGTTAGAAGATATTGATGTTACAATTAAACTTGCCAATAGAGATACTATATCTGCAATGCAAATTGTTAGAGATGTTGAAGTCTTGTGTGGGAAAACTAAATATCCTGCTGATTTTCTTATTCTCAGTTCTCCACAAGATAACTTTTGTCCCATTATATTTGGTAGACCCTTCTTGAATATTGTTAATGCTAAGATAGACTGCAAAAAGAATGTTGTTACTATTGGCTTGGATGATTTGAGTCATGAGTTTAATTTCTCTAAATTTAGTAAACACCATCGTGAGGAAGAATTGCCTAGTAAGGATGAAATTATCGGTCTTGCTTCTATTGCCGTACCTCCTAGTGATCCTTTAGAACACTATTTGCTAGACCATGAAAATGATGTGTTTATGAATGAAAGAAGGGAAATAGATGAAGTATTCTTTAAACAGGAACCTATTTTGCAACACAATTTGCCTGTTAAAATTTTAGGGGATCATCCTCCACCCAAGGGTGATCCCGTGTTTGAGCTTAAACTGTTGCCTGATAATCTTAAATACGCTTATCTTGATGAAAAGAAAATATATCCTATTATTATTAGTGCTAACCTTTCAGAGCATGAAGAAGAAAGATTATTGAAAACTCTGAAGAAGCATCGTGCCGCTATTGGATATACTCTTGATGATCTTAAGGGCATTAGTCCCACTCTATGTCAACATAAAATAAATTTGGAAGCGGATACCAAACCAGTTCGTGATCCTCAACGACGTTTGAATCCTAAAATGAAAGAAGTGGTAAGAAAAGAAATAGTCAAGCTTCTGGAGGCAGGTATAATTTATCCCGTCGCTGATAGTCAGTGGGTAAGTCCTGTCCATTGTGTCCCTAAGAAAGGAGGTATTACTGTTGTCCCTAATGATAAAGATGAATTGATCCCGCAAAGAATTATCACAGGTTATAGGATGGTAATTGATTTCCGCAAATTAAATAAAGCTACTAAGAAAGATCATTACCCCTTACCTTTTATTGATCAAATGCTAGAAAGATTATGCAAACATACACATTATTGCTTTCTAGATGGTTATTCTGGTTTCTCTCAAATACCTGTGTCGGCTAAAGATCAATCAAAGACTACTTTTACTTGCCCTTTTGGTACTTTTGCTTATAGATGTATGCCTTTTGGTTTATGTAATGCACCTGCTACCTTTCAAAGATGCATGATGGCTATATTCTCTGATTTTTGTGAAAAAAATTGTGAGGTTTTCATGGACGATTTTTCCGTCTATGGTTCCTCTTTTGATGATTGCTTGAGCAATCTTGATCGAGTTTTGCAGAGATGTGAAGAAACTAATCTTGTCTTGAATTGGGAAAAGTGCCACTTTATGGTTAATGAGGGTATTGTCTTGGGGCACAAAGTTTATGAAAGAGGTATTGAAGTTGATAAAGCTAAGGTTGATGCTATTGAAAAGATGACATGTCCCAAGGACATCAAAGGTATAAGAAGTTTCCTTGGTCATGCCGCATTTTATAGGAGGTTCATTAAGGAATTCTCAAAAATTTCTCGGCCTCTGACTAATTTATTACAAAAAGATGTACCATTTGTCTTTGATGATGATTGTGTGGAAGCATTTGAAATACTTAAGAAAGCATTAGTCTCTGCACCTGTTGTTCAGCCACCTGATTGGATTTTACCCTTTGAAATTATGTGTGATGCTAGTGATTATGCTGTAGGTGCTGTTCTAGGGCAAAGAGTTGATAAGAAACTAAATGTTATCCATTATGCTAGTAAGATTCTAGACAATGCTCAAAGAAATTATGCTACCAGCGAAAAGGAACTTTTAGCAGTTGTATTTGCTTGTGATAAATTCAGACCCTATATTGTTGATTCTAAAGTAACTATATTCACACTGATCATGCTGCTATTAAATATCTTATGGAAAAGAAAGACGCAAAACCAAGACTTATTAGATGGGTTCTCTTGCTGCAAGAATTTGATTTGCATATTCTTGATAGAAAGGGAGCTGAGAACCCCGTTGCAGATAACTTATCTAGGTTAGAGAATGTTCTTGATGACCCACTACCTATTGATGATAGCTTTCCTGATGAACAATTAAATGTCATAAGCACTTCTCGTAGTACTCCATGGTATGCTGATTATGCCAATTACATTGTTGCTAAATTTATACCGCCTAGTTTCACATACCAGCAAAAGAAACAGTTTTTCTATGATTTGAGACATTACTTTTGGGATGACCCACATCTATATAAAGGAGTAGATGGTGTTATTAGATGTTGTGTACCTGAGCATGAACAGGAACAGATCCTACGCAAGTGTCACTCCGAAGCTTATGAAGGGCACCACGCTGGAGATAGAACTGCACATAAGGTACTGCAATCCGGTTTTTATTGGCCTACTCTCTTCAAGGATGCCCGTAAGTTTGTTTTGTCTTGCGATGAATGTCAAAGAATTGGTAATATTAGTAGACTTCAAGAAATGCCTATGAATTATTCACTTGTTATTGAACCATTTGATGTTTGGGGCTTTGATTATATGGGACCTTTTCCTGCCTCTAATGGATATACACATATTTTGGTTGCTGTTGATTACGTTATTAAGTGGGTAGAAGCTATTCCAACTAGTAGTGATGATCATAACACTTCTATTAAAATTCTTAAGGAAGTTATTTTTCCGAGGTTTGGAGTCCCTAGATATTTAATGACTGATGGTGGTTCACACTTTATTCATGGTGCTTTCCGTAAAATGCTGGCTAAATATGATGTTAATCATAGAATTGCATCTCCATATCACCCACAGTCTAGTGGTCAAGTAGAATTGAGAAATAGAGAGCTCAAATTAATTTTGCAAAAGACTGTTAATAGGTCTAGAAAGAATTGTTCCAAGAAACTTGATGATGCATTATGGGCCTATAGACCTGCATATAAAAATCCTATGGGTATCTCTCCGTATAAAATGGTTTATGGAAAAGCATGTCACTTACCTCTCGAACTAGAACATAAGGCATATTGGGCTATCAAAGAGCTCAACTATGATTTCAAACTTGCCGGTGAGAAGAGGTTATTTGATATTAGCTCACTTGATGAATGGAGAACCCAAGCTTATGAAAATGCCAAGTTGTTTAAAGAAAAGGTTAAAAGATGGCATGATAAAAGGATACAAAAGCGTGAGTTTAATGTAGGTGATTATGTATTGCTATACAACTCTCGTTTAAGATTCTTTGCAGGAAAACTTCTCTCTAAATGGTAAGGTCCCTACGTTATCGAGGAGGTCTATCGTTCCGGTGCCATAAAAATCAAGAACTTCGAAGGCACAAATCTGAAGGTGGTAAATGGTCAAAGGATCAAACATTATATCTCAGGTAATCCCATAAATGTTGAAACCAATATTATTGAAACCGTAACCCCGGAGGAATACATAAGGGACACTTTCCTGCACGTTTGCACTCAAAAGGAATAGGTATGTGGTACGGTAAGTAGACTGACTCCAAAACAATTTTTAAGGCAATATTTCTCCGTTTTGGAATATTTAGAAAAAAAGAAAAATAAGTAGCAGTCCGGGAAGGACATGAGGGCCCCACGAGGGTGATGGGCGCGCCCTACCCCCCTGGGCGCCCCCCTACCTCGTGAGCACCCCGTGTGCCCTCCGGACTCCGTTTTCTTGCACAATACGTATTTTGGTCGGTAAAAATTCATTATATATTCTCTCGAAGGTTTTGACTCTGGTATCACGGAAATCTTTCCTGTTCTTGTTTCGAGCTGTTTTTCTGACAGATCTAGACAATCGTGACGTCCCCAAGTGCTTCCAAGGACAAGTTCTTCGAGAAGGTGATCAACCCTTACCTCGCGGAGGTTTTGCGACACCCTCAAACCATTGAGATGCATGATGGGTTGCTGCACATCCGCGATGTTGAGGGACCAAAGGGAACCGGAAGCGTGGACGCGAGGCTCGAAGCAATGGAGCAACAAGTTTTCAAGTGCCAGGGGATGGTGGAGCGTGGAATAAACGCTAGCCACAAGATGCTCGCAGAGTTCATGAACAACTACGATCCAGATGCCAAGAACACCGAGGAGGCCATCTTCAAGCTACATGAGAAGATCGAGCACCTCCAATCCCAAATCTATGATCTGCAAAATCAAAACTGTGAGTATGAATATAGATTCAAAAGGATGAGTTTGGCTGCAGATTTGAGGATTCCGGAGACTCGATCATCCTTCTATGATGGTGAGCCTATGCCATGGAAGGTGGACGACAAGCCTGCATCATCAACAACACCTCCACCTTCACCGACAAAGAAGGAGACATAATCACATGGGTATGGGCACTCCCCTTGGCAACTGCCAAGCTTGGGGGAGGTGCCCCGGTATCGTATCACCATCACAACTCCTATCTTTACCGTTTTTTCTTAGCTCGATCCTTTTTAGTAGTATCTTGATCTAGTAGAATAAAGTTTATGGCATGATCTAGTTTTGAGTTTTGCCTTATGAACCCTCTATGTAATCGAGTATGTGAGCTATATATATATATAATAATAAAGTTTTGTGTTGAGTCAAGGGCTTGATTATTTTGCCATGATCTTGGGTGAATAAAAGAAAAGAAAGAAGAAAAAATTAAAAAGAAACAAAGAGTTCATATTGATCTTATTGAGAGTAATGACTTCACATAGAAAGAGTATGATGATTAAAAGTTGTTGGGAGTTGGCAAATATAGCTTTGGTCATCGTTGCAATTAATAGGAAGTAATAAGGAAAGGGAGGTTTCACATATAGATATATTATCATTGACAGCTTTTATGATTGGGAGCACTCATTAAAATATAACATGCTAAAGAGCTGATGTTGGACAAGGAAGACAACGTGATGAGTTATGTTTTCTTATATCTGAGATAAAGTATGTTGTCATGGATCCTCTAACATGTTGAGCTTGCCTTTCCCCCTCATGCTAGCCAAATTCTCAGCACCAAGTAGAGATACTACTTGTGCTTCCAAATACCCTTAAACCAGTTTAGCCATGAGAGTCCACCATATCTACCTATGTATTGTGTAAGATCCTTCAAGTAAGTTGTCATCGGTGCAAAGCACTAAAAATTGCTCTCTAAATATGTATGATTGATTGGTGTGGGAGAAATAAGCTTTATACGATCTTGTGATATGGAAGAAATAAAAGCGACAGACTGCATAATAAAGGTTCATATCACAAGGGGCAATAGAAAGTGACGTTCTTTCGCATTGAGATTTTCTGCATCCAGCCATAAAAGCGCATGGCAACCTCTGCTTCCCTCTGCAAAGGGCCTATCTTTTATTATTATCCTCTACCTTATGCAAGAGTCATGGTGATCATCACCTTTCCCTTTTTCATTTTATCCTTTGGCAAGCCCAGCATGTTGGAAAGAACATGATATATATATAATTGGATGTAGGGGGGCATGAATTATTATTGTTGACATTACCCTTGAGGTAAAAGGTTGTGGGGCAAAACTATAAGCCCCTATCTTTCTCTGTGTCCGATTAAAACTCCGTAACCACAAGTATTGCGTGAGTGTTAAAAATTATGAAGGACTAAGTGATAGTTGAGTATGTGGACTTGCTTTTAAGCTCTGACAGAGACTCTTTCCGATGTTATGATAAATTGCAATTGCTTTAATGACTGAGGTTATAATTTGTTGGTGCTCAATAAGGTTTCTGATTCATACTTCTGCATTGTGAAAAGATCATCACTTGAACATAAGTAATCATATGACAAAATCTATATATGTTGCTGTTATGAGAATAATCATGATGCCTTCATGTCCGTATTTTATTTTTATCGACGCCTCTACCTCTAAACATGAGGACATATTTATTGTTATCGGCTTTTCGCTTGAGGACAAGTGAGGTCTAAGCTTGGGGGAGTTGATACGTCCATTTTGCATCATGCTTTTATGTCGATATTTATCGCATTATGGGCAATTATTTCACGTTATGTCACAATACTTATGGCTATTCTCTCTTATTTTACAAGGTTTGCATGAAGAGGGAGAATGCCGGCAGCTGGAATTCTGGGCTGGAAAAGGAGCAAATATTGGAGACCTATTCTACGCAACTCCAAAAGTCCTGAAACTCCACGGAATATCTTAAAATAAATAAAGAAAAAATTTCACCAAAGATGAAGACCAGGGGGCCCACACCCTGCTCACGAGGGTGGGGGCACCCCCCCCCCTAGGGCGCGCCCCCCTACCTCGTGGGCCCCCTGGTGGCTCTCTGACGCCCATCTTCTCCTATACGAAGTCTTTCGATGAGAAAAAAATAGGAAGCAACCTTTCGGGACGAGACTCCGACGCCACGAGGCGGAACCAATCTAGGGCTCCGGCAGAGCTGTTGCGCGGGGACACTTCCCTCCGGGAGGGGGAAATCATCGTCATCATCATCACCAACGCTCCTCTCATTGGGAGAGGGCAATCTCCATCAACATCTTCACCAGCACCATCTCCTCCCAAAACCCTAGTTCATCTCTTGTATCCAATTCTTGTCTCCAAGTCCGGGATTGGTGCTAGTAGGTTGCTAGTAGTGTTGATTACTCCTTGTAGTTGATACTAATTGGTTTATTTGGTGGAAGATCATATGTTCAGATCCTTTATGCATATTATTACCCCTCTGATTATTAACATGAATATGCTTTGTGAGTAGTTACGTTTGTTCCTGAGGACAAGGGAGAAGTCTTGCTATTAGTAGTCATGTGAATTTGGTATTCGTTCGATATTTTC
The DNA here is from genome assembly GCA_021605205.1 of Aegilops longissima. Taxonomy (NCBI): domain Eukaryota; kingdom Viridiplantae; phylum Streptophyta; class Magnoliopsida; order Poales; family Poaceae; genus Aegilops; species Aegilops longissima. Next base: position 662,006,055 of record CM038677.1, on the reverse strand, counting down.
ATGAGATGTATGTTGTCTAGCCTCTAGTGGTGTTATTTGAACTTCGACTACATAACACTTCACCATTATTTGGGCCTAGAGGAAGGCATTGGGAAGTAATAAGTAGATGATGGGTTGCTAGAGTGACAGAAGCTTAAACCCTAGTTTATGCGTTGCTTCGTAAGGGGCTGATTTGGGTCCATATGTTTCATGCTATGGTTAGGTTTACCTTAATACTTTTGTTGTAGTTGCGGATGCTTGCAATAGAGATTAATCATAAGTGGGATGCTTGTTCAAGTAAGAACAGCACCCAAGCACCGGTCCACCCACATATCAAATTATCAAAGTACCGAACGCGAATCATATGAACGTGATGAAAACTAGCATGACGATATTCCCATGTGTCCTCGGGAGCGCATTTCCTATTATAAGAGTTTGTTCAGGCTTGTCCTTTGCTACAAAAAGGATTGGGCCACCTTGCTACACTTTATTTACTCTTGTTACTTGTTGCTCGTTACAATTTATCTTATCACAAAACTATCTGTTACCACTTATTTCAGTACTTGCAGAGAATACCTTGCTGAAAACCACTTATCATTTCCTTCTGCTCCTCGTTGGGTTCGACACTCTTACTTATTGAAAGGACTACGATAGATTCCCTATACTTGTGGGTCATCAAGCAGCTGGCTGGCATGGGCCAGCACAGCGCTGGGCCGCCAGGTGGGCTGCCAGGTTAGTTTCCTTTCTCTCTCTCTTTTTTGTTTTCTATTTATTTTGTTTTGTTTCAATTTCGTAAAATAGTAAACCATTTTATAAAATACTAGAAATAATTAGGGGAGCTGTCTGAATTATTCCAGTGACCCATAACAACTTCCAACATTTTTGGAGCATCTAAAATATATATAGTATTTAAATAGCTTCAATTCAAATATGTTTGAATTAATTCAAAGCCCAAATATGTCCTGCAAGAATGTAAACCATTTTTGGTAGATGCTTCCACCTCAATCCAGAAATGTTGAACATTTTCAGAGGGCATTTTGAGTTCAATGAAAAATATTATATTTTTTTGACCCTAGTTGAATTCATTTGGTGCTAGGGTTTAAGCATCCCCATTTCAAGATTAATAGAAATTGAAAATGATGCATGAATGCAATGCCACTAACTATAAGAAGATTTCTAGGGCTGTGACATGTGATCTCCTGATTTTGGCAATAGAGTGTGCCTGAGGATCCAGTTGATTGTAGGATGACCAGACAGCAAGTGTTTCACAGAACCAAATTGGTGAGTCTCAAGATCTGCATCAAGAATATCCTTGTACATGCTAGCCGAGTTGTGATCCTTCTTCTTCTTGGCATAGACATCCAAGTCATCTTCTTGTTCTTCTGGGGCATTGATCAACTGAGCCCATTCTTCAACTCTTGACTGGTACCTAGTGCCTTCAATCATCCAGACAATCCCTCCATCTGGGTAGAAATGAGCTGTGGAGTAGAACTGCATAATAAGCTCATCATTCCACTTTGTGAGCTACTGAGCCACAAACTTATCAACTCCACATGCCTTGAAACTATCATAGACTCCAGGATAGTGTTCTTCATTTTCCATGATGTACTCCCAGTCAACCCATTTAATGTCATACACTATGGGCTTCTTGTCAAGCAGAATTGTCTCATAGAAGTCCTGCTGTTCCTTAGTGTGAAATCTATAGTCCACAGCAGTCCTTCTCCTAGTAGCATATGGATCAGACTCTCTCTAGAGTCTCAATCCTGAATCCTTCCTGATTTTCATGTTCTCAGCTACTGGATGAGCATCATTATGATCTGGTATTTTGGGCTTCAACTTCCTCAAGAGATGTGACTCATCATCTTCTTCTATAGCAGCTTCAGGCACTGGGGCCTTGTTCTTCTCTGCAGCTGGGATGTTCCTGGTACTCCTCTTAGGTGCAGCTTTGGGTTTTGGAGCAGCTGCCCTGGGAGGTTCTTTGGGCTTAGATGGAGCAGCCCCTGATCTTATAGCATCTCCCATAAGCTTTTGAGCTTTAGGTGCTGGTGCAGCAACCTCTTCCTCTTCATCTTCCATCAGTGAGGGCTTCCCAATTACTCTGACAGTGGTCTTCTTGACCTTTTCTTTCCTCTTCTTCTCTGCCACAACCTGTTCTTTGGGTGCAGATTCCAAGGTTTCTTGAGTGGATGTCCTGGCCTTTGACATAGGAACTCTCTTGGCAGGAACCTTTGACTTCATTCCTGGCTTAGTAGTAGCAGCTGTGCCATATACCTTTTTCAGAACTTTCTTCTTTGAGGTGGCCTCTTCCTCTACAACAACATAGTCCTCATCCTCAGAATCAGAAGTTCCCTTCTTTCTGGCCCTTGTGGCTGCCTTAGGCAAGTTGCTTGGAGTGCTCCTGCTGCCTTCATCACAGCTGCTAGAGGGACTAGTGCCCTCACTCATGTGAACTTGCTCCTCAGACTTGTTCTGACTGTCACTCTGATCTGACATGATCAAACACTGACTGCAGACTCTGTGAATAGATATAGATGAGATATATTGGATGAGCATCACAAAGTACAGAGGTTTTTGCAAAAGAATAAGTCAAAAACTTAGTTTTTGTTTTCCACAGAAAGCATTTCGGATCTACCGATTTGAAATCTCGGTGATACCGAAGCAGCTTTTAGAACCTAAACTAGTGTACTCGGTCAGACCGAGTCACAGTTCGGTGGCACCGAGACTGCTAGGGTTTCAAAAAGAATTGAACTCGGTCACACTAATTTGCAATTCCCGGTTAGACCGAGAATCACATGTGCAATGGCCTTAGCCAAATCGGTGGAACCGATTTCAACAACTCGGTTTGTCCGAGATGGTTTCGGCGGAAACCTAACCCTAAATTTTCAATCCATATCTAAACTATGGAGTGATTTCGCTGGATAGAGTGATCTCAATCGTGGCAAGATACATGGAAAAACAATGTGCTAGGAATCGGAGTGAGATTAGCACAAAGATCAAGTCCATACCCTAAGTGCGGTGATGGACCTGCTACGGCGGCAATGGCGGAGACGATCTCCGTTGAAGGCAGCGAGACCAGCGGCGGGAGGCAGCTGGCGATGAGGAGGACGATCCGGAGACCCAGGGAGGCTGAGCAGGCTGAGCGCGGGTGAAGGGGGTCGAAATTTTTTCCAAATTTTGGCTCGGGGATATATATAGTCTGACCCTGTTGGTGTGACCGAGTGGAACAACTCGGTGGCACAGAGATGCATAACTGCAAGCAGTTACTGCAACTCAGTGTGACCGAAAAGTTCAAATCGGTTGCACCGAGATTGAAAACCTAGATCGACTTAGTGATCTCGGTATGACCGAAATGGATGAATCGGTCAGACCGAAACGCACAAAGAAGTTTTGGAAGTTTAAGTCTATGACGAATCGGGGACTCCGAGTGCTCCTCACACAGAGTGGTTTGAATATGACTTGATCAAACTTTGTGATGTAGCATGAATAGAGTTTGAGACGATAAAAGCATAGATAGCTAGAGAAGGTTCTTAGGCATTCTTTCCCATCCACTTAGCAAAAGAAAAAGGAACCAAACAATCAAAAACAACAAGTGGATGTCCTCGAATGAATAAATTATGCAACCAACATGCTCACACAATAAAATGGCAAATGAAATATGTGGCAAAGCATGCACAACCAATTCTAGCATCTATCAAGCAATTGGCGATGACTAGGTCATCTATATATGAGTATATTGACTTAGGAGTCAAATGAGAACATTTGATCATAGGTCATTGTCGGTGTCAAAACCGGCGGATCTCGGGTAGGGGTCCCGAACTGTGCGTCTAAGGCGGATGGTAACAGGAGGCGGGGGACACAATGTTTACCCAGGTCCGGGCCCTCTTGATGGAGGTAATACCCTACTTCCTCCTTGATTGATCTTGATGATATGAGTATTACAAGAGTTGATCTACCACGAGATCATAGAGACTAAACCCTAGAGGCTAGCCTATGGTATGATTGTTGTTCTACGGACTAAACCCTCCGGTTTATATAGACACCGGAGGGGGCTAGGGTTACACAGAGTTGGTTACAAGGGAGGAGATCTACATATCCGTATTTGCCAAGCTTGCCTTCCACGCCAAGGAGAGTCCCATCCGGACACGGACGAAGTCTTCAATCTTGTATCTTCATAGTCCAACAGTCCGCCAAAGGATATAGTCCGGCTGTCCGGATACCCCTAATCCAGACTCCTCAAGAGTCTCCCTGAACCAGGCTTCAATGACGATGAGTCCGGCGCGCAGTTTGTCTTCGGCATTGCAAGGCGGGTTCCTCCTCCGAATACTCCATGGAAGATTTTGTCCATGGAAGATTTTGAACACAAGGATAGTGTCCCGCTCTGCAAAACAAGTTCCACATACTACCGTAGAGAAAATAATATTACACAAATCTAATCTGCTTACGCATTCGATAGCATGACATCACACCACGGCCCGATCATTATTCGAACTGTTTTTCTCAACCAGCCTCGGCACATATTGCGAGGTGGTTTCCTTGGCACGTCTTGTCGAAGCAGAGATCGTGTCACCTTATCACGGGATTCTCATAAATACGGACGTGGGTAACCCAACCGCGCCATCAATTACGGCGCTTCGGGAATAATCGAGTTTACTTGGCAGGTGGGGGCGTACAGTTTCGTCCGCCCTTATAAAGGGATAAGGGTTCACCCTTTTCAGCCACGCCTTCTTCCTCCTTTCTCATCCATTCTCGCACACTCGAGCTCCAACACCCAAGTCTGCGTCTTTCTCCTCAAACCGTTCCCAGCATGTCCAGAGCAGGAGGCAAGTGGATGAAATCCTCCGTCACGAAGGAGGACATCAAAAAGCTGCGGGGAGCCGGATACTTGGCCGTGGATATCGCGCATCGGCTGCCCAACGCGGGGCAGATCGTCCCTACCCCGGAATCTCATGAGAGGGTAGTTTTTATCACCCACTTCGTCCGCGGTCTGGGATTTCCTCTCCACCCGTTCTTCCGCGGCCTCATGTTCTACTACGGGCTGGACTTTCATGATCTGCCCCCAAACTTCATCCTCAACATCTCGATGTTTATCGTCGTGTGCGAGGCCTTCCTCCGCATCCAGCCCCACTTAGGCCTGTGGCTGAAGACCTTCAATGTTAAACCGAAGGTGGTGGGTGGTCAGCAAGCGGAGTGCGGAGGCGCCATGGTACGCAAAATGCCTAACGTCACATGGCTCGAGGGCTCCTATGTGGAGACCATAAAGGGGTGGCAATCGGGGTGGTTCTACATCACCGAGCCGCGCGACACGAAATGGGTGGCGGCCCCCGAGTTTCGATCCGGAATCCCCATGCGGCTTACCTCCTGGAAAGAGAAGGGCCTGTCCTGGGGTAACCCGGTGGAGCTGACCGGACTCCAGACCTGCATCAAGAACATGATGAACAAGAAAATCAAGCTCGTCAACATGGTCCAGGTCATGCTCTTCCGCCGGATCCTCCCGTGCCAACAACGGGCGTTCAATTTATGGGAGTTCAACCCGGCCCAGCACCAGACTTTGCGCGAGCTCTTTGACACGACACACAAGGACGTCTGGAGGGTGCTGTTCAAGGGCGCCGAGGTGCCCCCTTCCCTTACCGAGGATCGCGGACTCAGCGCACAGCACCACGCCAGTTCAGTAAGTTCTTTTATTCCTTATAGGGTATTTATTATCCCCAGTTTAATCATGTGCGGGATCTAAGCCTCCATGCCTTTAATAGGACTGGGTGGAGACAGCGGAGCAGATCGACTGTCCAGCCCCCCTGCCCGAAGATCCAGCGGATGCTCTCCTAACGGAGATGCTAGCTCCGACACCTTATGAGGTGCCAAAGAAGAAGGCCAAGAAGAAGGCCACGGGGACCCGAAAGGGTCTCCGGCGTCAGGTGATATCGGACTCATCGTCAGGTAACTCCGAGGCGCACTCCTCCCATGAAGACTGGGAGGAGGAATAGGAAAGTTATCCCCCCCTAGCCGGGGGAGACAACAAGAGGAAGGCTGCCCCAACCGGGGAGGTCGAAGGGTCCAAGAAGGGAAGGACTCTCCTTCCGAACTGCTCCACGACAGCCGCCCATAGCGATGACCAGTGGTTGCTCAGGGACAAGCCCCTGGCGAAGTCGTAAGTATCTGGATCCCATTGTAATTCATGGTATGTTTTATTGCACTGCTTCTCATCACGCGGAACATGATCTTAGAGTCCGCCCCGAGCCCGCATAGACGTATCTTCGTCGGATGGTTCTTTGGACTCGTCGGATATGAATAGCTATTCACTTCTGACCACCTCTTCCCCTCGCCCTACGGACAAGGCCAAGGTGTTGTCTCAAAAGGCACCAAGCCGAGGGGAGGTAGTTCTGGAGGCGCCTCGGGGTGACCTTCCGGACCCTGGGCGCAAAGGGGGCAAGACTCCCGTGGGCTCCAAGTCCGGCCCCCAGCCGGACACTACGCTGGAACCTCGAGTGGTTCCGGACACCGGCAGGCGACCCCCTGCTAAGAGGGGCAAGCCGCCCGTGCCGGGCGGCCCCCGCCCATCCAGAGGCATCAAGACAACTTGTCGGAAGCGCCGCGGCGCTTCCATCGACGAAGAGCACCACACTATTATGAGTGCGGTGATCGAGAAGGTTCAGTCTGCCAAGGACGGACTGACCGAGGCTTGCACCAGCCTTCTAACATGCTTTCAGGTAAGTAATCGAAATATAGGAAAATATTACCGCATAGACAGTAGCCCCTGATGCTCTGTTTGGCATTCGCGAAGAAAAGCCGAATAGAGGATTAAATGATAACCACAGGAGTCTAATCCGAATATGTCTATATGCGTATGCAGGTGTCGCTTCTGGCCGCCGCCCCACATACTGCGGAGGTCAATGCCCTGAAGCAGGACCTTGACTGGTCCGAGGAAGAGCTGGGCCTTACCAAGAGGCAGCTCGAGGAGAGCAAAGGTAAGCAATAGCTTGTCTATATATTAGAAAGTAAGTTGGTTGCAAAATAATAGGATCGTCATGAATGTGCCAGGGGCCACGACAGAGGTGGCGACCCTAAAAAAGGCGTTGTCCGAGGCCAAAAACAAAGCGGCCAAGGAGCGCACCGAGCGAGAAAAACAAGAGGCCCGAGTAGGCGAGGTGCAGCAAGAGCTCCAGGCTCTCGTGAAGAAGCACGAGTCCTTGGAGCTTGACTCTAAGACGCGAGAGTCCGAGCTTGCAAAGGCCCTCGAAAATGCAAAACATGCCAAGGCCGAAGCCAAGAAGGCCCTCCAGGAAATTGAGGCGGTTAAGAAGATAGCGGCGGGTAAGGCATTCATTATGAAAAGTAAGTATGTGAAAGAAAATTTCCTTTTACTTACCCGAGTTCGGAGCTCTCTAGGAGCGTTCACAGATCTGCCCTGCAGTGTGTCTGATGCCGCGGAATTCTACCGGGCCGAGGAGGGAAGCTCGACGGAGAAGTTGTTCTGGTCTTAGTATACTGGGACCGAACACCCGATGCCCTTGAGCGACCAGCTGAAGCAATTGGTCGAGCTCCACAAGGCGGCCGAATAGGCCATGAAGGGCCTTATAGTACGGATGTGGCCTGGCGATCCCCTTCCCAACAGCTACTTTGGTCTGGTGAGGCGGCTTGTGGATGCCTGCCCCCGGTTTGAGGTCATCAAGCGGTCTGTCTGCATCGAAGGTGCACGCAGGGCTTTTGCCCGTGCGAAAGTGCACTGGGCGAAGATGGACGCCGAGAAGCTGGTGAAGGAGGGGCCGCCGCAGGGCAAGGAGCATCGCCACCCCGAAATGTATTATGACGGTGTCCTGAAGGGTGCCCGCCTTGTGGCGGAGGAGTGTACCAAAGATGTAATTTTATATGAATGTGCTCATGTGATCCTTTAATTGTGAAAACTAGTTCACTTGCGCTATGCAACGCTTTTTGAATTTAAAATATTATCTTCTGTGCGGCCGTTTATTAAATCTGAGAGTTGGCGGTCCGTCGGCACGCCCCATGCAGCTAGTATCGGGTGTTCGGGATAAATCGAGCACTCTTTTTCCCATCTTTGGGTCCTCCGAGGAGGTGCTCAGCAATAACGAACTAGGCAATCGGACTATAATGCTTTATCACTCTCACTTAGCCATAGAAGTCTACAATTTTAAATTTTGGCGAAGCCCCTAGTATTCGGAGGGTCAATTTGGGGCGCTTATATCGCCTAAGTCGGACAAGGCCGACTCCTACCAAAGCGAAAAAGTCTTTAAGGACTTGAGACCTCTCGAACAGCGACCAGCTTTCGCCTCATCATGACAGTCAGTTTTGGCTTTCTCTACTGAGGTGCTCGTCCGGAAGAACCGGGACACAATCGCAGTAGTTATCCCAGTGCTACCTTAGCCGATATAGCGGAACGTAAGGTACCAAAACATGGGAGCCGGGCAAACCCAACTATTGACCCAAGACATGATTCGGAGCTGATCCATATAATGCTATAAGTTCGGGGTGCCGCACTGTCGAAAGTGTTCGGACTTCTCACGCCGTATTATGGGGTATACGGAAGCCCCTGGTGTACTGGCCGTACCAGGATGTACAGGTGCTAATTGTTATAAATAAACATATATAAAAAAGAATAGAGAATGCGATAATATACTAGTGCTATGCATTGTTTATTCAAAGAATACGTCGAAGCGTACTGATACAAGTAGTGCGATAAGCAAAAATTAGGACTATTTGACATGTCCTATCCAAGGGCAAGCTGCGGACTGGTATTTAAAGCAGGTATTTCACTCGTTATGAGAGACCACCTGGGGATTCCATTGTACGATGTAGCTTCCTATCTCCTTGGTTGTTGTATTATATGTTCGGCGATCGCACTGCCGGATAGGGCTTCCAGAGAGTAAGGTCCTGGAAGTGAGAAAATGATAAAGGTATTCAGCCCCTAGGGAGATCAACATGAGTAGCAAAGGATTCACAGAAAGAAGCTACTATCTCAGAGTCAAGTCCATATTTAGTGCTAAATTGGAAACATCAGTGTCCATAAAAGATTTAACACAATCAAACTTAGGTGTTATACCTGAATCCTTACCTTTGTCGAGGTCCCAATCTTCAGAGTTGCGTTTAATTCTTTCCAATAAATCCCATTTGAATTCAATAGTCTTCATCATAAAAGATCCAGTACAAGAAGTATCGAGCAACGAGCAATTATTGAGAGAAAGCCGAGCATAAATTTTTTGAATAATCATTTCTCTTGAGAGCTCATGATTGGGGCATGAATATAACATTGACTTAAGCCTCCCCCAAGCTTGAGCGATGCTTTCTCCTTTGCTAGGCAAAAAATTATATATATATTCATGATGGAAATATGCCCTAGAGGCAATAATAAAAGCATTATTATTATATTTCCTTGTTCATGATAATTGTCTTTTATTCATGCTATAAATGTATTATCTGGAAATCGTAATACACGTGTGAATACATAGACCACAATACGTCCCTAGTGAGCCTCTAGTTGACTAGCTCGTTGGTCAACAGATAGTCATGGTTTCCTGACTATGGACATCAGATGTCATTGACAACGGGGTCACGTCATTAGGAGAATGACGTGATGGACAAGACCCAATCCTAAGCATAGCACAAGATCGTAGTTCGTTTTGCTAGAGCTTTTCCAATGTCAAGTATCTCTTCCTTAGACCATGAGATCGTAACTCCCGGATACCGTAGGAGTGCTTTGGTGTACCAAACGTCACAACATAACGGGTGACTATAAAGGTGCACTACAGGTATCTCGAAAGTGTCATTGGGTTGACACGGATCGAGACAGGATTTGTCACTCCGTATGACGGAGAGGTATCACCGGGCCCACTCGGTAGTGCATCATCATAATGAGCTCAAAGTGACCAAGTGTGCGGTCACGGATCATGCATTACTGATGAGTAAAGTGACTTGCGGTAACGAGACTGAACGAGGTATTGGGATACCGACGATCGAGTCTCGGGCAAGTAACATACCGATTGACAAAGGGAATAGTATACGGGGTTGCTCGAATCCTTGACATCGTGGTTCATCCGATGACATCATCGAGGAGCGTGTGGGAGCCAACATGGGTATCCAGATCCCGCTGTTGGTTATTGACCTGAGAGCCGTCTCGGTCATGTCTGCATGTCTCCCGAACCCGTAGGGTCTGCACACTTAAGGTTCGGTGACGCTAGGATTATTAGGAAGACTTGTATGTGATTACCGAATGTTGTTCGGAGTCCCGAATGAGATCCAGGACGTCGCGAGGAGTTCCGGAAGGGTCCGGAGGTAAAGATTTATATATGGGAACTTGTCAAACGGACATCGGAAAGTTTCGGGGGCATACCGGTATTGTACCGGGGCCACCGGAAGGGTTCCGGAGGTCCACCGGGAGGGGCCACCCCTCCCGGGGGGCCACTTGGGCTGCGTGGGAAGGAGCCAGCCCCTGGTGGGCTGGGCGCACCCCCCTCCCTTGGGCCCTTGCGCCTAGGGTTGAGGGGGGGAACCCTAGAGGGGGCGCCCCCTTGCTTGGGGGGCAAGTTCCCCCTCCCCTTGGCCGCCGCCCCCCTCTAGATGCCCTCTAGAGGGGCCGGCCCCCTTCTCCCTTCCCGCTATAAATAGAGGGGTGAGGGGAGGGCTGCTACACACAACTCAAGGCGCAGCCCCTCCCCTCCCCAACACCTCTCCTCTTCCGTACGTGCTTGGCGAAGCCCTGTCGGAATACTGCTGCACCAACAACACCACGCCGTGGTGCTGCCGTTGGAGCTGTCTTCCTCAACCTCTCCTTCCTCCTTGCTGGATCAAGACGGAGGAGACGTCGTCCGTATCGTACGTGTGTTGAACGCGGAGGTGCTGTCCGTTCAGCACTTGGTCATCGGTGATCCGAATCACGGCGAGTACGACTCCCTCATCACCATCCCCTTGAACGCTTCTGCACTCGATCTACAAGTGGTATGTAGATGCAAACTCACTCCCTTGACTCGTTGCTTAGATGAACTCATAGATGGATCTTGGTGAAACCGTAGAAAAATTTTAATTTTCTGCAACGTTCCCCAACAGTGGCATCATGAGCTAGGTCTATGCGTAGTTCTCTATTGCACGAGTAGAACACAATTTTGTTGTGGGCGTAGATCTTGTCAACTTGCTTGCCGTTACTAGTCTTATCTTGCTTCCGCGGTATTGTGGGATGAAGCGGCCCGGACCAACCTTACACGTACGCTTACGTGAGACCGGTTCCACCGACTAACATGCACTAGTTGCATAAGGTGGCTGGCGGGTGTCTCTCTCCCACTTTAGTTGGAGGATTCGATGAAAAGGGTCCTTATGAAGGGTAAATAGAAGTTGACAAAATCACGTTGTGGTTATTCGTAGGTAAGAAAACGTTCTTGCTAGAACCCAATTGCAGCCATGTAAAATATGCAACAACAATTAGAGGACGCCTAACTTGTTTTTGCAGCAATTGTCATGTGATGTGATATGGCCAAGTTGTGATGAATGATGAATGACATATTGTGATGTATGAGATCATGTTCTTGTAATAGGAATCACGACTTGCATGTCGATGAGTATGACAACCGCAGGAGCCATAGGAGTTGTCTTTATTTTTGTATGACCTGCGTGTCATTGAAGAACGCCATGTAAATTACTTTACTTTATTGCTAAACGTTAGCCATAGAAGTAGAAGTAGTCGTTGGCGTGACAACTTCATGAAGACACGATGATGGAGATCATGATGATGGAGATCATGGTGTCATGCCGGTGACAAGATGATCATGGAGCCTCAAGATGGAGATCAATGGAGCTTTATGATATTGGCCATATCATGTCACTACTATATAATTGCATGTGATGTTTATTATGTTTATGCATCTTGTTTACTTAGAACGACGGTAGTAAATAAGATGATCCTTACAACAATTTCAAGAAGTGTTCTCCCTAACGTGCACCGTTGCTAAAGTTCGTCGCTTCAAAGCACCACGTGATGATCGGGTGTGATAGATCCTTACGCTCACATACAACGGTGTAAGACAGTTTTACACATGCAAAACACTTAGGGTTAACTTGACGAGCCTAGCATGTACAGACATGGCCTCGAACACGGAGACCGAAAGGTCGAACACGAGTCGTATGGAAGATACGATCAACATGAGAATGTTCACCGACGATGACTAGTCCGTCTCACGTGATGATCGGACACGGCCTAGTCGACTCGGATCGTGTAACACTTAGATGACTAGTGGGATGTCTAATCTGAGTGGGAGTTCATTAAAATAATTTTATTAGATGAACTTAATTATCATGAACTTAGTCTAAAACTTTTGCATAATATGTCTTGTAGATCAAATGGCCAACGCCATGTCAACTTGAACTTCAACGCGCTCCTAGAGAAAACCAAGCTGAAAGATGATGGCAGCAACTATACGGACTGGGTCCGAACCCGAGGATCATCCTCATAGCTGCCAGAAACAATATGTCCTAGAAGGACCGCTAGGTGACGCCTCCGTCTCTGCAGAACCAAGACATTATGAATGCTTGGCAGTCTCGCGGTGATGATTACTCCCTCGTTCGGTGCGGCATGCTTTACAGCTTAGAACCGGGCTCCAAAAGCGTTTTGAGCAACACGGAGCATATGAGATGTTCGAGGAGCTGAAACTAGTTTTCCAAGCTCATGCCCGGTCGAGAGATATGAAGTCTCCGACAAGTTCTATAGTTGTAAGATGGAGGAAAATAGTTCATCGGTGAGCACATACTCAAAATGTCCAGGTTGCACAACCACCGTCCCACTGGACATTAACCTCCCGGATGAGGCGGTCATTGACAGAATCCTTGATCTCTCCCACCAAGCTACAAGAGCTTTGTGATGAACTACAATATGCAGGGGATGGTGAAGACCATTCTCAAGTATTCTCAATGTTGAAGTCAGCAGAGGTTGAAATCAAGAAAGAACATCAAGTGTTGATGGTCAATAAAACCACTAAGTTCAAGAAGGGCAAGGGCAAGAAGAACTTCAAGAAGGACGACAAGGAGGTTGCGCGCCTGCAAGCAAGTTGCCGGAAGAAGTCAAAGAATGGACCCAAGCACGAGACAGAGTGCTTTTATTGCAAGGGAAGGGTCTTTCGAAGCGGAACTGCCCCAAATACTTAGCGGATAAGAAGGCCGGCAACACCAAAGGTATATTTGATATACATGTAATTGATGTGTACCTTACCAAGACTCGTAGTAACTCCTGGGTATTTGATACCGTGTCGTTGCTCATATTTGTAACTCACAGCAGGAGCTGCGGAATAAGCGGAGATCTGGCGAAGGACGAGGTGACGATCTTGCGTCGGGAATGGTTCCAGTCGATGTGATCGCCGTCCGCATGCTACCTCTTCATTTACCTACGGGATTAGTTTTGAACCTTAATAATTGTTATTTGGTGCCAAGGTTGAGCATGAACATTGTATCTGGATCTCGTTTAATACGAGATGGCTACTCATTTAAATCCGAGAATAATGGTTGTTCTATTTATATGAGAGATATGTTTTATGGTCATGCTCCGATGGTCAATGGTTTATTCTTAATGAATCTCGAGCGTAATATTACACATATTCATAGCGTGAATACCAAAAGATGTAAAGTTGATAACGATAGTCCCACATACTTGTGGCACTGCAGCCTTGGTCACATTGGTGTCAAGCGCATGAAGAAGCTCCATGCTGATGGACTTTTAGAGTCTCTCGATTATGAATCATTTGACACATGCGAACCATGCCTCATGGGCAAAATGACCAAGACTCCGTTCTCCGGAACAATGGAGCGAGCAACCAACTTGTTGGAAATCATACATACCGATGTGTGCGGTCCAATGAGTGTTGAGGCTCGCGGAGGATATCGTTATGTTCTCACTCTCACAGATGACTTGAGTAGATATGGGTATGTCTACTTGATGAAACACAAGTCCGAGACCTTTGAAAAGTTCAAGGAATTTCAGAATGAAGTAGAGAATCAACGCCACCGAAAGATAAAATTCTTACGATCGGATCGTGGAGGAGAATATTTAAGTCACGAATTTGGTACACACTTAAGAAAATGTGGAATCGTTTCACAACTCACGCTACTGGAACACCTCGGCGTAAGGTGTGTCCGAACGTCGAATCGCACTCTATTGGATATGGTGCGGTCTATGATGTCTCTTACCGATTTACCGCTATCATTTTGGGGATACGCCTAGAGACAGCTACATTCACTTTAAATAGTGCACCGTCTAAATCCGTTGAGACGACACCGTATGAATTATGGTTTGGGAAGAAACCTAAGTGTCGTTTCTAAAAGTTTGGGGATGCGATGCTTATGTCAAGAAACTTCAACCTGAAAAGCTCGAACCCAAGTCGGAAAATGCGTCTTCATAGGATACCCTAAGGAAACCATAGGGTATACCTTCTACTTAAGATCCGAGGGCAAGATCTTTGTTGCCAAGAACGGATCCTTTTCGAAAAGGAGTTTCTCTCAAAGAAGTAAGTGGGAGGAAAGTAGAACTCGATGAAGTACTACCTCTTGAACGGGATAGTAGTGCAGCTCGGGAAAATGTTCTGTGATGCCTACACCAGTGAAGAGGAAAATAATGATGATGATCAAGGTACTTCGGATCAAGTTGCTCTTGAATCAGAGGTCCACTAGGACACGTTCCGCACTGCAGTGGTACGGCAACCCTGTCCTGGAAATCATGTTGTTAGACAACGGTGAACCTTCGAACTATGAAGAAGCGATAGCGGGCCCAGATTGCAACAAATGGCTAGAAGCCATGAAATCCGAGATAGAATCCATGTATGAAAACAAAGTATGGACTTTGACCGACTTGTTCGATGATCGGCGAGCGATAGAAAACAAATGGATCTTTAAGAAGAAGACGGACGCGGATGGTAATGTCACCATCTATAAAGCTCGACTTGTCGCTAAGGGTTATCGGCAAGTTCAAGGGATTGACTACGATGAAACTTTCTCTCCCGTAGCGAAGCTTAAGTCCGTCCGAATCATGTTAGCAATTGCCGCATACTATGATTATGAGATATGGCAGATGGACGCCAAAACAGCGTTCCTTAACGGTTATCTTAAGGAAGAGCTGTATATGATGCAGCCGGAAGGTTTTGTCGATCCTAAGAATGTCGACAAAGTATGCAAGCTCCAGCGATCCATTTATGGGCTGGTGCAAGCATCTCGAGTTGGAACATTCGCTTTGATGTGATGATCAAAGCGTTTGGGTTTATCTTGACTTATGGAGAAGCCTGCGTTTACAAGAAAGTGAGTGGGAGCTCAGAGCATTTCTCATATTATATGTAGATGACATACTTTTGATGGGAAATGATATAGAATTCTTGGACAGCATTAAGGCCTACTTGAATAAGTGTTTTTCAATGAAGGACCTTGGAGAAGCTGCTTATATATTAGGCATCAAGATCTATAGAGATAGATCGAGACGCCTCATAGGTCTTTCACAAAGCACATACCTTGATAAGATTTTGAAGAAGTTCAAAATGGATCAGTCCAAGAAGGAGTTCTTGCCTGTATTGCAAGGTGTGAGATTGAGCTCGGCTCAATGCCCGACCACGGCAAAAGATAAAGAAGAGATGAGTGTCATCCCCTATGCTTCAGCCATAGGATCTATTATGTATGTCATGCTGTGTACCAGACCTGATGTAAACCTTGCTGTAAATTTGGTAGGAAGGTACCAAAGTAATCCCGGCAAGGAACACTGGACAGCGGTCAAAAATATCCTGAAGTACGTGAAAAGGACAAAGGACATGTTTCTCGTTTATGGAGGTGACGAAGAGCTCGTCAGAAGGGTTACGCCGACGCTAGCTTCGACACGATCTGGATGACTCTAAGTCACAAACCGGATACGTGTATATGTTGAATGGTGGAGCAAGAAGCTGGTGCAGCTGCAAGCGAAGCGTCGTGGCGGGATCTACATGTGAAGCGGAGTACATGGCAGCCTCGGAGGCAGCGCATGAAGCAATTTGGGTGAAGGAGTTCATCACCGACCTAGGAGTCATACCCAATGCGTCGGGGCCGATCAAACTCTTTCGTGACAACACTGGAGCTATTGCACTTGCCAAGGAGCCAGGTTTCACAAGAAGACCAGCACATCAAGTTGCCGCTCAACTCCATCCGTGAAAATGTTCAAGATGGAGACACAGAAATTTGCAAAGTACATACGGATCTGAATGTCGCAGATCCGTTGACTAAACCTCTCCCTCGGGCAAAACATGATCAACACTAGAACTCTATGGGTGTTCGATTCATCACAATGTAACTAGATTATTGACTCTAGTGCAAGTGGGAGACTGTTGGAAATATGCCCTAGAGGCAATAATAAAAGCATTATTATTATATTTCCTTGTTCATGATAATTGTCTTTTATTCATGCTATAAATGTATTATCCGGAAATCGTAATACACGTGTGAATACATAGACCACAATACGTCCCTAGTGACCCTCTAGTTGACTAGCTCGTTGGTCAACAGATAGTCATGGTTTCCTGACTATGGACATCAGATGTCATTGACAACGGGATCACGTCATTAGGAGAATGACGTGATGGACAAGACCCAATCCTAAGCATAGTACAAGATCGTGTAGTTCATTTTGCTAGAGCTTTTCCAATGTCAAGTATCTCTTCCTTAGACCATGAGATCATGTAACTCCCGGATACCGTAGGAGTGCTTTGGGTGTACCAAACGTCACAACGAATCGGGTGACTATAAAGGTGCACTACAGGTATCTCCGAAAGTGTCTGGGTTGACACGGATCGAGACAGGATTTGTCACTCCGTATGACGGAGAGGTATCACTGGGCCCACTCGGTATTGCATCATCATAATGAGCTCAAAGTGACCAAGTGTCTGGTCACGGGATCATGCATTCTGATGACGAGTAAAGTGACTTGCCGGTAACGAGACCTGAACGAGGTATTGGGATACCGACGATCGAGTCTCGGGCAAGTAACATACCGATTGACAAAGGGAATAGTATACGGGTTGCTTGAATCCTTGACATCGTGGTTCATCCGATGACATCATCGAGGAGCGTGTGGGAGCCAACATGGGTATCCAGATCCCGCTGTTGGTTATTGACCGGGAGCCGTCTCGGTCATGTTCGATGTCTCCCGAACCCGTAGGGTCTACACTTAAGGTTCGGTGACGCTAGGGTTATTAGGAAGACTTGTATGTGATTACCGAATGTTGTTCGGAGTCCCGGATGAGATCCCGGATGTCACGAGGAGTTCCGGAAGGGTCCGGTGGTAAAGATTTATATATGGAAAGTTGTCAAACGGACATCGGAAAGTTTCGGGGGCATACCAGTATTGTACCGGGGCCACCGGAAGGGTTCCGGAGGTTCACCGGGAGGGGCCACCCCTCCCGGGGGAGCACTTGGGCTGCGTGGGAAGGAGCCAGCCCCTGGTGGGCTGGGCGCACCCCCCTCCCTTGGGCCCTTGCGCCTAGGGTTGAGGGGGGGAACCCTAGAGGGGGCGCCCCCTTGCTTGGGGGGCAAGTTCCCCGTCCCCTTGGCCGCCGCCCCCCTCTAGATGCCATCTAGAGGGGCCGGCCCCCTTCTCCCTTCCCCCTATAAATAGAGGGGTGAGGGGAGGGCTGCTACACACAACTCAAGGCGCAGCCCCTCCCCTCCCCAACACCTCTCCTCTTCCGTACGTGCTTGGCGAAGCCCTGTCGGAATACTGCTGCACCAACAACACCACGCCGTCGTGCTGCCGTTGGAGCTCTCTTCCTCAACCTCTCCTTCCTCCTTGCTGGATCAAGACGGAGGAGACGTTGTCCGTACCGTACGTGTGTTGAACGCAGAGGTACTGTCCGTTCAGCACTTGGTCATCGGTGATCCGAATCACGGCGAGTACGACTCCCTCATCACCATCCCCTTGAACGCTTCCGCACTCGATCTACAAGTGGTATGTAGATGCAAACTCACTCCCTTGACTCGTTGCTTAGATGAACTCATAGATGGATCTTGGTGAAACCGTAGAAAAATTTTAATTTTCTACAACGTTCCCCAACAATATATATACGATGAACAAGATGCATAGGATAAAACTTCTGATGAAATTCCAATTTCAATCGGTTGTAGTTCCATGATCCCATATCATCACATAGCCTAAACCATGTCAATGCCTTTCCCTTCAAATATAAACGGAAGACATTCTTATTGATAACATCCTTGGGCATACCTGCAAGCTTAAATAATCCACAAACTTCATCCACATAGATTAGGTGCTAATCGGGATGTAATGTTCCATCACCTGTGAAAGGATTAGCTAGCAGTTTCTCTATCATATCCGAAGGAATTTCAAAGTAAACATTTTCAATAGGTTCAGTAGGTTGAGGAGCAACTCTTTGCTCTACTGCTCGGGGTGAAGATACCCCGAACAAGCCCCTCAAGGATTACTTTCCATAGTAACAAGTGACAGTAAATTTCAGCACACTATATAAATTTTTCCTTACCAAATTCCACCTACCAAAGGCACGTCACTCCCAGCAACGGCGCCAGAAAAGAGTCTTGATGACCCACAAGTATAGGGGATCTATCGTAGTCCTTTCGATAAGTAAGAGTGTCGAACCCAACGAGGAGCAGAAGGAAATGACAAGCGGTTTTCAGTAAGGTATTCTCTACAAGCACTGAAATTATCGGTAACAGATAGTTTTGTGATAAGGTAATTTGTAGCGGGCAACAAGTAATGAAAGTAAATAAGGTGCAGCAAGATGGCCCAATCCTTTTTGTAGCAAAGGACAAGCCTGAACAAACTCTTATATGAAGTAAAATGCTCCCGAGGACACATGGGAATTATCGTCAAGCTAGTTTTCATCACGCTCATATGATTCACGTTCGTTACTTTGATAATTTGGTATGTGGGTGGACCGGTGCTTGGGTATTACCCTTTATTGGACAAGTATATCACTTATGATTAACCCCTATTGGAAGCATCCGTAACTACAAAAGAAGTATTAAGGTAAACCTAACCATAGCATGAAACATATGGATCCAAATCAGCCCCTTACGAAGCAACTCATAAACTAGGGTTTAAGCTTCTGTCACTCTAGCAGCCCATCATCTACTTATTACTTCCCAATGCCTTCCTCTAGGCCCAAATAATGGTGAAGTGTCATGTAGTTGACGTTCACATAACACCACTAGAGGAGAGACAACATACATCTCATCAAAATATCAAACGAATACCAAATTCACATGAGTACTTATAGCAAGACTTTTCCCTTGTCCTCAGGAACAAATGTAACTACTCACAAATCATATTCATGTTCATAATCAGAGGGGTATTAATATGCATAAAGGATCTGAACATATGATCTTCCACCTAATAAACCAATTAGTATCAACTACAAGGAGTAATCAACACTACTAGCAACCCACAGGTACCAATCTGAGGCTTTGGGACAAACATTGGATACAAGAGATGAACTAGGGTTTTAGAGGAGATGGTACTGGTGAAGATGTTGATGGATATTGACCTCCTCCCAATGAGAGGATTGTTGGTGATGACGATGGCAATGATTTCCCCTCCCGGAGGGATGTTTACCCGGCAGAACAGCTCCGCCGGAGCCCTAGATTGGTTCCGCCAAGGTTCCGCCTCGTGGCGGCGGAGTTTCTTCCCGAAAGCTTGCTTATGATTTTTTTTCCAGGGTAAAGAACCTCATATAGCAGAAGATGGGAATCGAAGGCCTTCCAGGGGACCCACGAGGCAGGGGGCGCGCCTAGGGGGTAGGGCGCGCCCCACACCCTCGTGGCCAGGGTGTGGGCCCCCTCTGGTTGATTCTTTCTCCGGTATTTTTTATTAATTCCAAAAATGACTTCCATGGAGTTTCAGGACTTATGGAGTTGTGCAAAATAGGTCTCTAATATTTTCTCCTTTTCCAGCCCAGAATTCCAGCTGCCGGCATTCTCCCTCTTCGTGTAAACCTTGTAAAATAAGAGAGAATAGGCATAAGTATTGTGACATAACGTGTAATAACAGCCCATAATGCAATAAATATCGATATAAAAGCATGATGCAAAATGGATGTATGAAGCACCAAAGGTTCTAGGGGGCGCGGCGCTACCATCACCGGCGGGCTGGTGAGGTACTTCTTGAGGTCTTGGAAGGCTCCGTCAGCCTCCGGAGTCCACTCGAACAGGCCCTTCTTTTTCATCAGCTTGAAGAAGGGGAGGGCGCGCTTCCCCAGCTTTGAGATGAAGCGCCCGAGCGAGGTTACGCAGCCCGCCAGCTTCTGCATCTCCTTGAGGGTTTGCGGCAGACTCATCCTTTCTATAGCCTTGACTTTCTCCGGGTTGGCCTCGATCCCTCTGTGCAACACCAGGAAGCCCAGCAGCTTGCCGGACGGGACACCACATACACATTTCTCTGGGTTGAGCTGCAGGTTTACCTCGCGCAGGCTGGCGAAAGTCGCCTCCAGATCCTCGATAAGTGTTCTCGCCTCCCGAGATTTTACCACTATGTCATCGACATACGCCTCGGCGTTCCTCCCAAGTTGCTGGCCCAAGGCGAGATGTGCACTAGCCGCTGAAAGGTTGCCCCAGCATTGCGCAACCAGAACGACATGCAATAGCAGTACACCCTACATGGGGTTAGAAAAAGCCGTCTTCTCAACGTCCTGCACCGCCATCTTGATTTGGTGATAGCCCGAGAAGGCGTCCAGGAAGCATAGCAAATCACACTCGGCGGTGGAGTCGATGATTTGGTTGATGCGCGGGAGAGGGAAGGGGTCTTGCGGACTGGCCTTGTTGAGGTTGGTGAAGTCAACGCACATGCGCTCCTTCCCACCCTTCTTGGGGAAGATGACCGGGTTCACGAGCCAATCTGGGTGGCGCACCTCCCGGATGACGCCAGCCTCCTGCAGCTTGCGGGTCTCCTGGACGATGAATGACTGCTTCTCCGGGCTTGCCTCCGCGCCTTCTGCTTTACGGGGCGTGTGCGTTGGGCCACACCATCAGGTGGTGCTCGATTACCCCGCGCGGGACCCCGACCAGGTCCGCCGCTTCCCTCGCAAACACATCCTTGTTCATGCGGAGGAAGTTGACCAGCGCCTCTTCTTGGTCTGGAGGGAGGCCGGCGCCTATGGTGAAAGTAGGGCCAGATTCCCCGTCTTCATCGACCGGCACCTACTTTGTGTTTGGCCCGATCTTGAGAGAACAACTACTTCTTCTTTGCTGGTGCAGCCCATGGGCCCTCCGGGGTTCCCTCCCCGCTCTGCCGCGAGGCCGCCGCGGCCCTGTAGGCGAGCTTGAGGGCCGAGAGCGCATCCTTGGTGTCCCCCGCCACGGTGAGGATGCCGCTACTTCCCGGCATCTTCATGAGGTTGTGGCCAGGATGGGTTGCCGCCATGAACTTGGCCAAGGCCGGGTACCCGAGAATGGCGTTGTACGGGAGGCCGATGCGGGCGATGTAGAAGTCGATGAGCTCTGTGTGGTAGTTGTCGCGGGTGCCCAAGGTGACGGGGAGGCGGATCTGCCCTAGGGGGAAGGTGGAACCGTCAACGCCCCCGGAGAAAGGCTTGGTGGGGCGAAGCCGGCCGTGGGGCACATGAAGCATGCCAAATGCTTCCACGGAGAGGACATTGAGGTCGGCGCCGCCGTCGATGAGGGTCCTGGTGAACGCTACATTGCAGATGGTGGGGTGCAGAGCATTGGGAGCGCGCCGGCGCCAGCCGTGGTCGCAGGGTGGTCCCTTGAGTCCAAGGTGAGGCCGACCTTAGGCGAAACCCAGCCTGGAGTAGCTCCCTGCTACACGTAGGCGTTGCCCATCTGGTGGAAAAACTGCTTAGAGTGGTGGTTCGAGGCTGGCGCCTGCGAGCCGCCAAGGAGGGCCGCGACGGCGTGGGGCGCCGGCTCCGCGAAGCGCGCGATGAAGAGGCCACGCAGCTCCTCCCAGGAGGCCACTGAAGACTCCGGCAAGCTCAGGAGCCAGGTGCGCGGCACACCCGTAAGGGCCATGGGTAGCCAGTTCGCCATGCCCTTGTCGTCACCGCCGGCAGCCCAAACAGCCTCCATGCACGCCTGGAGAAATCCTGCCGGATCCGCCGCACCGTCGTATCTTGGCGGTGGCTCCGGCCTGAACTTAAACGGGCACTACACTCGCCGCAGGGCGGGGGTGAAAGCCCGAGGCCCATGGAGCCTCTGAGCTCACTTGGCGGTCCGACCGACGGAGCGGCGCCCACCATTAGAGTCGAACGACGCAGGCAAGATGCAGCCGGCGAAGAGGTGAATCTTCGACGCACCCCTACCTGGCGCGCCAAATATCGGATTCGGGGCTCCGCTGACCCAAGATAGATTCGAACTCTGGGGTACGTGCGAAGAACTCAACCTCCTCGGCCTACCAACTCGTCGATCTCACGGCCTTGCTCGAAGGATTGGTGAAGAACGGGATAAGGTAGTTTACCCTGGTTCGGGCCACCTTACGGTGTAATACCCTACTCATGCTTTGTGGTGGATTAGCCTCGAGGTGGGCTGAGGATGAACTAGTACAGTGGAAGAACAACCTCAGGAGGTGTGTTCTTGTGCTTGTGGGGGTGTGGATGGTCTGGATCCTCCGTCGTCTCCCCCCGCTATGGTGGTGGCTAGGCTATACTTATAGTGGCCTTGGTCCTCTTCCCCCAAATTGAAGACGGGAAAGGATCCCACAACGGCCAAATTTGAAGGAAGACAACCAGTACATCTCACTGTTCAAGAAATCTTCTGATTCAACGATTTATCGTCCGATTTATCTTCACCGTTTATCGTTTGGGCCGATTTATCACTCTGGCAAGTGATTTATCAGGAATATACCGATAAATCGGGCATATTCCTAACATTATGTTTGCAAAAACTATGTTTATTTGTGTTTTGTGGATATTGTTTTGCAATATGTACTATTGTCTTATTTTGTTTGTCATTATAAGAGGATTCAAAGGCTAGGAATCAAGGTAACACTTCTGTTCAATATTGCTTTGGTGTTGAATATAGGATATTTTAGTGTTGGGAACCTGGGATTTGCAAAAAATGGTCGATTAATAATCGACTGATAAAATCGACTAATCGGCCGATTTCCGATTAATCTCTAATCCAGTTGACTGAGACGCTAATGATAAGCGATATACTCAACATTGGTACATCTTATCCTTGTGAAAGGTGGTCCGCGCCTGCAAAGCCTCTGGTCGTGATGTCGTGGTGGGCTCGACGATGACCTCCGTCCTGCCGTTCTGGCGGTCTTGGTCTTGTAGCATGAAAATGGAAACTTTTGGTTGATTCCTCGGGACTCCGCGCCTGCGCTTGCCTCTTTAGCACCAAAGAGGAAACCTGTTGTACTACGCCCGCTAGCGCCCGCCTGGCCTTGGTCGTCATGGCTTGCGTCATCTGAACCTCATGTGATAAGGGCTCGCATGGAAATCTCCGCTCCTCAGGAGCCAGCCTAAGGAGGCTACTCCTTCTAAAGGTCTTGGCGTCGCCCGCCTCGCGAGGCTTGGCCCCTCGCGAGGGTCTTGTGTTGTTGGTGCTGAAGATGGGCCGTACCAGGGCGCCGATCGAGCCACGCCGTGGGTCGCAGGCAGACAAGTCTAGGTACACCGGTTCCCGGAACGCCGATAGTGTAAGTTGCCGAGTGTAGAATATCGGGTATTCGCAAAACGTTCACCGCATTTAAAATAAAATAAAATAAGCCAAGTGTTCATCCTAGGACACTCAGCAAAGGGTTATTGGCTTACTACATTTATAAGACACTAGGTAAACAATATCCGCCGTCACGGAGACATTAAACACGATGGGAAGGATCATGTGGCTTGGGCTTTTGCCGAGCTCTTTGTGTTTGCCAAGTGTCTCGTGCTTCCTTTGCCGAGCACTTTCTCGGTGTTGGGTATTTTTTTGGGGACACTCGGTAAAGACCCCACAATGCCGAGTTGCCGAGCTTTTAACTTTTTATAGACACTTAGTAGCAAACAACCTGTATGCCAAGTGCTCATGGATACCTTTCAAAAAAAAAAAGTGCTCATGGATATATACTCGGCACACGGACATCCATTCAACAACGACGATTTCTCCTGTAGCCCCCACCCTGCCCACCCACCCATCCACCCAAAAAAATTATGCACAATTCATAGCAGAAATCACCTGAAGCACTTGCTCAATAAACATGGAAATTCACAGACATATATCTATTTAGGCAATGAAAAAATCGGAAACGAAATTTTCAATTGCCTGTTAGGCAAACTCCACCGCGCGACCCTAAACGGACGTCTGTTTTGTCCGGATTTTGTCTGTTTGAGTAGGGCAATGAGGTCGTGTCCGGGTAGTTTCTGAGATGTGGTGGCCGTGCGCTCAACGCGACGACGCATCCCGGCCGCATCCTGTCCGCGTATATTTTTCTTTGCAAGCCCTTAACTTTTTTTCATCATTCATTTGTGGTACATGGGAATACATCACTAAATTTTGACTAGAAAAGTAAGACCAAAGAAAACAAGAACCACAAGAATACATTTTAGAAGATATCCAACTTCCATAACTGCTCCTGTGAGTTGGATTAGTGCCTTCTTGATGCATTCATTGTTGATCTGCGGAGGAGGCTCGATCTTGCGTGCTTCTTTCTTCTTCGAGTCTAAAGAAGTAGAGGTTGCTTCCTCGCATCTAGTCTTATGTCTAGCCTCTAATCTAGCAACAAGTGCACTAATCTCATCTCTAGCCTCTATGCTAGCTAAAAGTGCACGAACATCTACTAAATTGCGCTCTATCAATATATCGATGTACCCTTCTTTCCAATACCAAAACTTGCATCCATGCTACACAATAAAATTTTAAGTTAGCACAACTAGTCAAATCTAAGAGCACAACCGAAGCTAAAAAGAGCACATACCCCATCGTTTAAGCACTTGATGAACACCCATCCGGGATGTTCCGGCGTTGTAGACACGCGGCGCACGGCCTTCTTTGGGCAGCGGTCGCACTTAATGAGTGGCAATGGTGCGTCGACGAGCTTTCGGGCTAGCACCGAGCCCGGCCGACCACCATTCGTGTATCTGCCGGCGGACCACCGACGGTGTAGATCTGAGCGGCTAGAGGAGGAGCCACTGCCTGCATGCGTCCTTGCGGCCTTGCCAGGGCCTTCCGGCCCGGTGCCCGGCCAGTCCATGGCGCAGCGCGGCCTCCCACAGCCGGGCGAGCTCAAGACCGACCGGATCCGCCCAAAATCCGGCCGGCGGGTGCGCAAATGAGGTGGCCGTGGTTGGGTAGCTCGGGGGCGCCGAGGGGAAGGGGCTGGGCGAGCGCGCGTCCGAGCTGCACAGCTGCAATGGCAGCGGCGGCGGCGGCGAGGGGAAGAGTGGGGAAGAGTGGAGAAGAGTGGAGGGGGTGCGGCCGAAGGGAGGGAGAGGGCGGATAGAAAAAGGCGTCCCTGTGCCACCGACGGGCGGGCCAAGGGAGGACACGCGCAGACGACCCGCGCGCCTGCGTGCTGTCCATTTCACCACAAAAGCGGCGCAAACTTGGGCCCGGGATGAGTCGAAAGCGGACAGAAAATGGACAAAATTCCGTTTGCGCCCGCGCGCTGGGTCGTCTGGTTCGTCCGTTTTATCCCAAACGGATGCACGCAGACAGGATGGGGTCGCGCGGTGGAGTTGGCCTTATAGCATGCGAGTTGATGAGCGACAGAGGAGGCACCAGGGAGGAGGGAAATGGAAGGTGGTGGAGGGAGGAGAAAAGGAGGAGACATGGAATTCAGCTGGTGTTAATTTCGACGGTGATCTCCCCAATGACAGGTGGTGGTGAGAACACATGGGTTGTTTGATGGGTAATGAGTCCATTGGTGACATTCGGGGCATGGTGGCGCGTCGTCTTGACGTACCCCAAGATGGCAACCATGGATGGTGGTGATTGAACAACGATGGTTGTAGGAGCAGCGTGATGAGAGGGTTGTGAAGCTCGGGAGGGGAGCACATCGAGAAATGTGTGTTATCGCCGAGGTGGGCAGTCTATCTTGGTGGTGGGGGTGGGGAGGGCGATAGGAAGAAGGGTGGGAGGTTCTCTATTATCTAAAGAAGAGTTAGAGCGGGGAAAGCGAGGATAAGAAGCAATTGGAGTGACAGCCCTCTTGAATCCTATAGATTTTGAAAGTACCGGAGTTTAGATCAAATAGTTTTAGACACCATAGAATAACACAATGAAATTCTGGCAATAGATAGGAGTGTATGGAAATTTTCTCCATAATAAGGTGCAATGATATTCTTACAGAGAATTCCTTTGAATTTCAATCCTATATGAATCAAATGATCCATGCAGTACAATTTAGTTTTCCCCAAGGATCCAAATCCTCCAAATATCCGGTACAAGTTAGTTTTGCCCAATGATCGTTTGAATTTCAATCATACAAATTAGATGATCAATTTAGTTTCTAATAACGATCCAAATCTTCAAAATATCCATGAAAATTATCTGAATCAAAGGAGCCTTGCGTGACGTGGAATTCGGGTTACCAAAAATCCATTCTTTCTCCAAAAGAAAAATCACTGAGATGGCGGTCAACTGATCAACTCCAAAAATAAACCTAGCAACTATTTTTCACCAGACACGGGAACTGTTGACAAGGACTAGTACGTGTTGATATATAGTTTGATTGATGCGGATACCCCTGATGGCTGCAGTGCCTTGTACCGTCTGCTCCATGCGCTGGTATTTCTTGTTTTACTGCTGGAAATCTGTGATGCGCACAGTCTCCACACCAATGCAGCAGCGACGTACGTGCACCTCCCGTCTCGCGTCTCCCCACACGGAAAGCAACCCAACACGGCCGGGGGAGAATCTCAGGGGACGCCGGCGGGCCCCGCCCCCGCGGCTTCAGCACACACGCTGAAACCCTATTCCTATCCAAGCTACCTCCGCCTGTGACCTCTCTCCCCCCCTACAACAACAACTCCAGAGGCACATGAGCAAATACGGAGTACGATCACTGTGCGGCAACCGTCGTATCGTGCTGGAATTTATGTCATCTCGGAACGTACAGGTCCCGGTAAATAATCAACCAGCCCGCTTATAAACTAATTAATGGGACACAGGCGCCGCGCTCTCGGGGGGTGGTGCGTGTGCGTGATTTGATACTGCATGCTGTTGATTCGATCGGGGTTGCTGCAGGCAGCGATCGTACGTACCGTGAATGTTTTTTCTAAGGTAAGTACGTGAGCCGTGGGTCGTGAGACCACTGTCGGGGAACAACCGCAAGATGCCAGTCGCCACCTCGCACGGAATTCCCTCACCTAATGCGTACACAAATCGGTGTAGTCTGAGGCCGGATTGTTTACTAATCTGGCACATCTAGCTCTAGGCCTGTCGATCTCAGCTCGCCGTGCCACGAGCTCGGGAGGTTTAATTATGTTTTGATTCTCTAGAGAATGAGATGCGTGGAGGTTGGGTTTTGGACTACTGTTCGGGAGGACAGGCAGGGGCAGGGGCGCCGCGGATTGAATAGGTTTCCGTGACGGCCGTGCTTTGACTTGTTTGACTAGCTAGCATGCTGATAGCTTCTTCGATTACTTGACATGATCGGATCAGATGATTGACACCTGCTGCTGGTGGCTTAATTATTGCTCAAGCCCACCTGTTTGCCGAATGTAGAGAGAAATGGGTTTATGCCAACCCTAACTTATTTATCTCCGAAGTCATATTTAGCTAGATTTGTAGATAGCTCCTCCAACCTCCTTTCTCTCAGGCCGAGGTTATAAAAAACAAACATATTTGACTCATACTTAGATGGGTACCTAGCACGGATCGCTTTTATCTTCTACCAACATTATTAGGAGTTGATAAAAAAGGATCTCATGAACATGTTTGAGGATTTCTATAATGGGACTCTTGGTATCTATTGTTTAAATTTTGCTAAGCTCACTCTGATCCCTAAATACAGTGAAGCTACACCCATGAAAGAGTCAAGACCAAATAGCCTGCTTAATTCTAGCTACATGATCTTTGCTAAAGTGCAAACAAATAGGCTAGCTATTGTTCTCCAGTGCTTGATAGCCAATAATCAATTAGTTTTTCTCAAAGGCAGTTTACTCTCAAAAGTGCGGTGATTGCTAATGAGGTTCTACACTTTCTGCACTTCTCTAACGATAAGGGGTTGGTCTTGAAACTAGATTATGATAAACCTTTCCATAATGTATATTTACTTTTCCTAGACGAACTTCTTAGAATTAGAAGGTTTGGTGCAGAATGGTCCTCATGGATTCATTAGATCACCCATGGTGGCTCTGTACGGTCAAAATTAATGGAGTTGAAAGTGATTTATTTGTCATTGGTAAAGGGCTTAGGCAAGGAGACCCACTCTCCCCCTCTTGCAAAATTTAGTGGTAGATGTCTAAACTAGGATGATGTTTAAAGCAAGTGCTCAGGCCTAGTTCAGCGCTTATGTGCATTTGTATTTACTCGAGGGAACATGTGCCTCTAATATGTAGATGACACAATTCCTTTTTTAGAAAATGATGTGAAGAAGCCCAAAACTTGAAATGGATCATCACTTGTTTGGAACAGGTTTCAGGGATGAAAATCAATTATAATAAGAGAGAACTCATTCCTATCAACATGGAAGATGATGAATTGCTTCCTTTTACATTATCCTAGGTTGTAGTAAAGGTCCCTGTCCTATTAAATACCTAGATATTCCTCTCCATTATGATAAGATCAAGAGAGAGAATATTTAGCATAGAAAAAAAATCATGAAGAGATTGGCAGAGTGGAGAGGCAAACTTCTCTCATATGGTGGGATACTGATCCTCATCTAGGCTTGCCTAGCTAGTATTTTTATCTACTTAATCTACTCTTTAAAATTACCCAAATGGGCCATTGAACTCATTAGTATCCAAACGGCTCATTGTTGTTGGAATGATTTTGGGAGTCATATGAAGCTACATCTAGCTAATTGGAGGTTAGTGTGCATGAAAAGGAGGTTCGGGGACTGGGCCTTAATCTCCAAGAGGTTAACATTTTCCTCCTAGGCTACTGATCAAAAGGTACTCTCAGGGTGGTGACTGACTTTGGAGGGTTGTGAATGATCATAAATACAGAACCAACAATCTAAAGAACCAACAATCTAAACATTATTCACTAGCTCCTGCACTAACACCTCTAGATTCTGGAAAGGTGTGATGTGGGTCAATGCCATCCAGTTTTTGTATAGATGGCATGTGGGTGATCGAGCCAAAATCAAGAATTGAGAAGACACCTGGTTTGGCTCCCGGCCTTTAGTTGTGCAATTTTGGTCTTTGTATGTAACTTGTAATGAAGTTTCTAAAACCAAGGTTTGGGATGGTTTTCAACTTAAATTTGTTTTAGAAGAAACTTTGATGGCCGTTGATGGGACATCAGTTTCAAATAGTAGAGGATGCTAATAGTCTTGTCCTTTATGATGATGTTGATTCTTTAATTTGGCAACTAGAAAATAGAGGGAACTTTTGTAGTAGCACTCTCTACCATGCGAGCAACTTCAGAGGAGTACAACCTATCTATATGCATGTTGTGTGGAGCCTTATTGCCCCCTAAGATTCAAATTTTCTTGTGGTTACTCTCCTATAATAAAATTATGGCTAGAGAATACCCTCGCGAAAAGACATCTTATCAAACCTCTTCATTGTGTCCTTTACAATGAGGATGAATCCATTCAACCCCTGATGTTTGATTGTGTAGTTGCTAGAGTTGTTTGGCTTGTTTTCTGAGAATTTTGGGCTCATGAGGGAACAATTTTGTCCACTACCAGAATTTGGATTTCTGATAGGAAGAACTCTGTCATTAACATTGTTTATGCAACCACTATGTGGTGCTTATGAAAAACTAGAAATTTTGTGATCTCTAACAATGCACAGTAGTCTTGTACCAAATAGGTGTGGTGGTACAAAATGAAAACTCTCAGGAATTGGAGGATGTCGTTGAAGAATCAGACAAAAGTGAAACTGAAATCCTTTGCTAGTATTTGACAAACTACCTCCATAAGTTGATTCATACTCCATGGCTGACCCATGAAGGCATGAAAACACCACCCCCGTCGCTGCCTACAAGCTCACTTGACAAACTAAAGATTTTAAAATGCACGCAACCAAGGTTTATCAAGCCAGAACAAGGTGCAAACACTTGGGGGGGGGGGAGACGTGTACAATATTTTGGTTTCATTTGCAAATGGAGCAGGGAGACCCTCCCTGTTAATCTAAAACAATATTTTTCTTATTAGTTATCAAAGTGCTCCTGGTTTGCAATGCATTCAAAATACACAATATATGTTTACAAAGACTTAAAAAAGCACCATATTTTGTCATATAGATCACTAAAAACATGTTAGCTTTCAACCAGATTCAAAAAATGTTTCACCCAAATGTATTCTATTGTTCGTTTGGAGGAGGTGGGGAGGGGGAGTTTTTTTGGAGAGACTAAAGAGTTTTCCAAAATACCATAGCTTACCTCGCATGTGTTAGATGTAGATTGGATGATAGATAGATTATCATCACAAACTACTAGTTGGGTCTTGTATAGGTGTAGAGAAAAGAAAGATATCATTGGAAGTAGTAGTAATTCTACATAAAGCTATTCATGAAATGCATCATATAAAGAGTTTATAATCTTGCTGAGATTGATTTTGAGAATACATATGAGCAACTTAAATGGCATTTTCTAATCATGCAGTAGAAATGTTTTGGTGATAAGTGGTGAGTCGATGTAGAAAACTTAGGGCAAAAAAATTAGGGATAAAATTGGCCCTTATTTTCCCACTTATAAAAGGTCGGGCACATAGATCCACAATCATTCTTTGCTATTTGACATCATTATTGATGGCTAGTCATGCTTATTCACTAGTAGAAAAAGGGTCTTCTGTCCCGGTTGGTAAGGGCCTTTTGTCCCGGTTTTTGAACCGGGACTAAAGCGTCGTTACTAATGCCCTCGCCCTTTAGTCCCGGTTCTTACACGAACCGGGACAGATGGGCCTCCACGTGGCCGGTGCGCCGAGCCCAGGCAGGAGGGCCTTTGGTCCCGGTTGGTGGCACCAACCGGGACCAAAAGGCATCCATCGCCGACATTTCAGGGCTGGGGTTTTGTTGTTTTTGAAACGGGGGGTTGGGGGTTTTGGGGGTTAGTTTAGGTGTTTCATGAAGGAAATATGCCCTAGAGGCAATAATAAAGTTATTATTTATTTCCTTATATCATGATAAATGTCTATTATTCATGCTAGAATTGTATTAATCGGAAACATAATACATGTGTGAATACATAGACAAACATAGTGTCACTAGTATGCCTCTACATGACTAGCTCGTTTATCAAAGATGGTTATGTTTCCTGGCCATGGACAAAAGAGTTGTCATTTGATTAACGGGATCACATCATTAGGAGAATGATGTGATTGACTTGACCCATTCCGTTAGCCTTAGCAATTGATCGTTTAGTATGTTGCTATTGTTTTCTTCATGACTTATACATGTTCCTATGACTATGAGATTATGCAACTCCCGTTTACCGGAGGAACACTTTGTGTGCTACCAAGCGTCACAACGTAACTGGGTGATTATAAAGGAGCTATACAGGTGTCTCCGAAGGTACTTGTTGAGTTGGCGTATTTTGAGATTAGGATTTGTCACTCCGATTGTCGGAGAGGTATCTCTGGGCCCTCTCGGTAATGCACATCACTATAAGCCTTGCAAGCAATGTGACTAATGAGTTAGTTACGGGATGATGCATTACATAACGAGTAAAGAGACTTGCCGGTAATGAGATTGAACTAGGAATGGAGATACCGACGATCGAATCTTGGGCAACCGATGACAAAGGGAACAACGTATGTTGTTATGCGGTTTGACCGACAAAGATCTTCGTAGAATATGTAGGAGCCAATATGAACATCCAGGTTCCACTATTGGTTATTGACCAGAAACAGTTCTAGGTCATGTCTACATAGTTCTCAAACCCGTAGGGTCCGCACGCTTAACGTTACGATGACAGTTTTATTATGATTTTATAAGTTTTGATGTACCGAAGGAGTTCGGAGTCCCGGATGAGATCGGGGACATGACGAGGAGTCTCGAAATGGTCGAGACGTAAAGATCGATATATTGGACGACTATATTCAGACATCGGAAAGGTTCCGAGTGATTCGAGTATTTTCGAGTACGGAGAGTTACGGGAATACGTATTGGGCCTTATTGGGCCTAACGGGAAAGAAGGAAAAGGGCTTCAAGGGTGGCGCACCTCCCTTGGTCTGGTCCGATTGGACTAGGGAAGGGCGCCCCTTCCTTCCTTCTCCTTTTCCTTCCTCTTTCCTATTCCATATGGGAGGTGGAATCCTACTAGGACTAGGGAGTCCTAGTAGGACTCCACACTTGGCGCGCCTCCTAGGGCCGGCCTCCTCCTCCCTTGCTCCTTTATATACGGGGGCAGGGGGACACCCCATAGACACACAAGTTGATCATCGTGATCGTTCCTTCGCCGTGTGCGGTGCCCCCCTCCACCATATTCCACCTCGGTCATATCGTCGCGGAGTTTAGGCGAAGCCCTGCGTCGGTAGAACATCATCATCGTCACCACACCATCGTGCTGACGGAACTCATCCCCGACACCCTGCTGGATTGGAGTCCGGGGATCGTCATCAAGCTGAACGTGTGCAGAACACGGAGGTGCCGTACGTTCGGTGCTTGGATCGGTCGGATCGTGAAGACGTACGACTACATCAACCGCGTTGTCATAACGCTTCCGCTTTCGGTCTACAAGGGTACGTGGACACACTCTCTGAAGGAAATATGCCCTAGAGGCAATAATAAAGTTATTATTTATTTCCTTATTTCATGATAAATGTTCATTATTCATGCTAGAATTGTATTAACCGGAAACATGATACATGTGTGAATACATAGACAAACATATAGTCACTAGTATGCCTCTACTTGACTAGATCATTAATCAAAGATGGTTATGTTTCGTAACCATAGACATGTGTTGTTATTTGATTAATGGGATCACATCATTAGGAGAATGATGTGATTGACATGACCCATTCCGTTAGCCTAGCACTTGATCGCTTAGTATATTGCTATTGCTTTCTTCATGACTTATACATGTTCCCGTAACTATGAGATTATGCAACTCCGTTTATCGGAGGAACACTTTGGTGCTACCAAACGTCACAACGTAATCTGGGTGATTATAAAGGAGTACTACGGTGTCTCCAAAGGTACATGTTGGGTTGGCGATTTCGAGATTAGGTTTTGTCACTCCGATTGTCGGAGAGGTATCTCTGGGCCCTCTCGGTAATGCACATCACTATAAGCCTTGCAAGCAATGTAGCTAATGAGTTAGTTACGGAATGATGCATTACGAACGAGTAAAGAGACTTGTCGAACGAGATTGAACTAGGTATTGGATACCGACGATCGAATCTCGGGCAAGTAACATACCGATGACAAAGGAACAACGATGTTGTTATGCGGTTTGACCGATAAAGATCTTCGAGAATATGTAGGAGCCAATATGAGCATCCAGGTTCCGCTATTGGTTATTGACCAAGAATAGTTCTAGGTCATGTCTACATAGTTCTCGAACCCATAGGGTCCGCACGCTTAAGGTTTCGATGATGAGTTATATTATGAGTTTATGAGTTTTGATGTACCGAAGGAGTTCGGAGTCCCGGATGAGATCGGGGACATGACGAGGAGTCTCGAAATGGTCGAGACGTAAAGATCGATATATTGGACGACTATATTCGGACATCGAAAGGTTCCGAGTGATTCGGTATTTTTGAGTACCGGGTAGTTACGGGAGAAGCAATGGGCCTTGATGGGCTTTAGTGGGAAGAGGAGAAAGGGCCAGGGGCTGCTGCGCCCCTCCCTCTAGTCCGAATTGGACTAGGAAAGGGGCCGCCACCTTTCCTTCTCCTCCACTTCCTTCTCCTTCCTCCCTCTTGGTGGACTCCTACTAGGACTTGGAGTCCTAGTAGAACTCCACATCCTGGCCGCACCTATTGCCTTGGCCGGCCTCCTCCTCCTCCATCCTTTATATATCGAGGCAAGGGCACCCCATGGACACACAAGTTGATCTACGGATCGTTCCTTAGCCGCAGCGGTGCCCCCTCCACCATATTCCACCTCGGTCATATCGTCGCGGAGTTTAGGCGAAGCCCTGCGCCGGTAGAGCATCATCATCGCCACCACGCCGTCGTCTCGACGTAACTCATTCCCGACACTTTGCTGGATCGGAGTCCGGGATCGCCATCGAGCTGAACGTGTGCTGAACTCGGAGGTGCCGACGCTCGGTACTTGGATCGGTCGGATCGTGAAGACGCACGACTACATCAACCGCGTTGTCATAACGCCTCGCCACGGTCTCACGAGGGTACGTGGACAATACTCTCCCTCTCGTTGCTATGCCATCACCCTGATCTTGCGTGTGCGAGGAAGATTTTGAAATTACTACGCTCCCCAACAGTGGCATCCGAGCCTGGTTTTATGCGAGATGTCATATGCACGAGTAGAACACAAGCAAGTTGTGGGCGATATAAGTCATACCGCTTACCAAAGATGTCATACTTTGGTTGGCGGTATTGGTGGAAGAAGCGGCCGGACCGACATTACGCAGACGCTTACGCGAGACTGGTTCTACCGACGTGCTTTGCACACAGGTGGCTGGCGGTGTCGGTTTCCCGACTTTAGTTGAACCGAGTGTGGCTACGCCCGGTCCTTGCGAAGGTTAAAACAGCACTAACTTGACGAACTATCGTTGTGGTTTTGATGCGTAGGTAAGAACGGTTCTTGCTCAGCCCGTAGCAGCCACGTAAAACTTGCAACAACAAAGTAGAGGACGTCTAACTTGTTTTTGTAGGGCATGTTGTGATGTGATATGGTCAAGACGTGATGAAATATTTTATTGTATGAGATGATCATGTTTTGTAACCGAGTTATCGGCAACTGGAAGGAGCCATATGGTTGTCGCTTTATTGTATGAAATGCAAACGCCATGTAATTGCTTTATTTATCACTAAGCGGTAGCGATAGTCGTACAAGCAATAGTTGGCGAGACGACAACGATGCTACGATAGAGATCAAGGTGTCGCACCGGTGACGATGGTGATCACGACGGTGCTTCGGAGATGGAGATCATAAGCACAAGATGATGATGGCCATATCATATCACTTATATTGATTGCATGTGATGTTTATCTTTTATGCATCTTATCTTGCTTTGATTGACGGTAGCACTATAAGATGATCTCTCACAAAATTATCAAGAAGTGTTCTCCCGAGTATGCACCGCTATGAAAGTTCTTCGTCTTTGAGACACCACGTGATGATCGGGTGTGATAGGCTCTACGTTCAAATACAACGGGTGCAAAACAGTTGTACACGGGGAATACTCAGGTTAAACTTGACGAGCCTAGCATATAATAGATATGGCCTCGGAACACGGAGACCGAAAAGTCGAGCGTGAATCATATAGTAGATATGATCAACATATTGATGTTCACCGTTGAAACTACTCCATCTCACGTGATGATCGGACATGGTTTAGTTGATATGGATCACGTGATCACTTAGAAGATTAGAGGGATGTCTATCTAAGTGGGAGTTCTTAAGTAATATGATTAATTGAACTTAAATTTATCATGAACTTAGTCCTGGTAGTATTTTGCAAATTATGTTGTAGATCAATAGCTCGCGTTGTTGCTTTCATATGTTTATTTTGATATGTTCCTAGAGAAAAATTATGTTGAAAAATGTTAGTAGCAATGATGTGGATTGGATCCGTGATCTGAGGTTTATCCTCATTGCTGCACAGAAAAATTATGTCCTTAATGCACCGCTAGGTGACAGACCTATTGCAGGAGTAGATGCAGACGTTATGAATGTTAGGCTAGCTCAATATGATGACTACTAGATAGTTTAGTGCACCATACTTAACGGCTTAGAATCGGGACTTCAAAGACGTTTTGAACGTCATGGACCATATGAGATGTTCCAGGAATTGAAGTTAAATATTTCACGCAAATACCTGAGTTGAGAGACATGAAGTCTCCAACAAGTTCTATAGCTAAAAGATGGAGGAGAATCGCTCAACTAGTGAGCATGTGCTCAGATTGTCTGGGTACTACAATCGCTTGAATCAAGTGGGAGTTAATCTTACAGATAAGATAGTGATTGACAGAATTCTCTAGTCACCATCACTAAGTTACTAGAACTTCGTGATGAACTATAGTATGCAAGGGATGACGAAAACGATTCCCGAGCTCTTCGTGATGTTGAAATCGACGAAGGTAGAAACCAAGAAAGAGCATCAAGTGTTGATGATTGACAAGACCACTAGTTTCAAGAACAGGGCAAAGGGAAAGAAAGGGAAACTTCAAGCTGAATGGCAAACAAGTTGTCACTCCCGTGAAGAAGACCAAAGCTGGACCAAAGCCTGAAACTGAGTGCTTACACTGCAAAGGAAATGGTCACTAGAAGCAGAAATGCCCTGAATATTTGGTGGATAAGAAGGATGGCAAAGTGAACAAGAGTATATTTGATATACAGGTTATTGATGTGTGCCTTACTAGTGTTTATAGTAGCCCCTGAGTATTTGATACTTGTTCGGTTGCTAAGATTAGTAACTCGAAACAGGAGTTACAGAATAAACAGAAACTAGTTGAAAGTGAAGTGACGATGAGTGTTGGAAGTAGTTCCAAGATTGATATGATCATCATCACACACTCCCTATACTTTCGGGATTAGTGTTAAACCTAAATAAATGTTATTTAGCTTTTGCGTTGAGCATGAATATGATTTGATCATGTTTATTGCAATACGGTTATTCATTTAAAGTCAGAGAATAATTGTTGTTCTGTTTACATGAATAAAACCTTCAATGGTCATACACCCAATGAAAATAGTTTGTTGGATCTCGATCGTAGTAATACACATATTCATAATATTGATGCCAAAAGATGCAAAGTTAACAATGATTGTGCAACATATTTGTGGCACTGCCGTTTAGGTCATATTGGTGTAAAGCGCATGAAGAAACTCCATGCTGATGGACTTTTGGAATCACTTGATTATGAATCATTTGATGCTTGCGAACCGTTCCTTTGGGTGAGATGACTAAAACTCCGTTCTTCGGAACAATGGAACGAGCTACTGACTTATTGGAAATAATACATACCGATGTATGCAATCCAATGAGTGTTGATGCTCGTGGCAAGTATCATTATTTTCTGACCTTCACAGATGATTTGAGCTGATATGCGGATATCTACTTGATGAAACATAAGTCTGAAATAGTTGAAAAGTTCAAAGAATTTCAGAGTGAAGTGAAAAATCATCGTAACAAAAAAATAAAGTTTCTGTGATCTGATCGTGGAGATGAATATTTGAGTTACGAGTTTGGCCTTCAATTAAAATAATGTGGAATAGTTTCACAAACTCATGCCATCTGGAACACCACAGCGTAACGGTGTGTCCGAACGTCGTAACCGCACTTTATTGGATATTGTGTGACCTATGATGTCTCTTATCGATTTACCACTATCGTTTTGGGGTTATGCATTAGAGACAGCTGCATTCACGTTAAAAGGGCACCATCTAAACCGCTGAGATGACACCGTATGAACTATGGTTTAGCAAGAAACCTAAGTTGTCGTTTCTTAAAGCTTGGAGTTGCGATGCTTATATGAAAAGGTTTCAACCTGATAAGCCCGAACCCAAATCGGAAAAGTGCGTCTTCATAGAATACCCAAAGGTAACTATTGGGTACACCTTCTATCACAGATCCGAAGGCAAGTTATTCGTTGCTAAGATGGATCCTTTCTAGAGAAGAAGTTTCTCTCGAAAGAAGTGAGTCGGAGGAAAGTAGAACTTGATGAGGTAATTGTACCTTCTCCCTTATTGGAAAGTAGTTCATCACAGAAATCAGTTCCAGTGATTCCTACACCAATTAGTGAGGAAGTTAATGATGATGATCATGAAACTTCAGATCAAGTTGCTACCAAATCTCGTCGGTCTTCAGAGTAAGATCCGCACCAGAGTGGTATGGTAATCATGTTCTGGAAATCATGTTAATAGACCATGATGAACCTACGAACTATGAGTAAGCGATGATGAGCCCAGATTCCGCGAAATGGCTTGAGGCCATAAAATCTGAGATAGGATCCATATATAAGAACAAAGTGTGGACTTTGATTGACTTGCTCGATGATCAGCAAGCCATGTTAAATAAATGGATCTTCAAGAGGAAGACGGACACTGATAGTAGTGTTACTATCTACAAAGGTCGACTTGTCACAAAAAGGTTTTCGACAAGTTCAAGGTGTTGACTACAATGAGATTTTCTCAACTGTAGTGATGCTTAAGTCCGTCCGAATAATGTTAGCAATTGCCACATTTTATGAAATCTGGCAAATGGATGTCAAAACTACATTCTTTAATGGATTTATTAAAGAAGAGTTGTATATGATGCAACCAGAAGGTTTTGTCAATCCTAAAGGAGCTAACAAAATGTGCAAGCTTCAATGATCCATCTATGGACTGGTGCAAGCATCTCGAGTTGAATAAACGCTTTGATAGTGTGATCAAAGCATATGGTTTTATACATGACTTTTGAAGAAGCCTGTATTTACAAGAAAGTGAGTGGGAGCACTACAAGATTTCGATAAGTATATGTGAATGACATATTGTTGATCGGAAATAATGTAGAATTATTCTGCAAAGCATAAAGGAGTATTTGAAAGGAGTTTTTCAAAGAAAGACCTCAAGAAAGCTACTTACATATTGAGCATCAAGATCTATTGAGATAGATCAAGACGCTTGATAAGTTTTTCAATAAGTACATACCTTGACAAGATTTTGAAGTAGTTCAAAATGGAACAGTCAAAGAAAGAGTTTCTTGCTCAGATTATAAGGTGTGAAATTGAGTAAGACTCAAATCCCGACCACGACAGTAAAATAGAAAAGAGAATGAAAGTCATTCCCTATGCCTCACCATAGGTTCTATAAAGTATGCTATGCTATGTACTGCATCTATTGTATACCTTGCTCAGATTTGGCAAGGAGTACAATAGTGATCTAGGAGTAGATCATCGGACATTGGTCAAGAACATCCTTAGTAAGGACTAAGGAAATATTTTCGATTATGGAGGTGATAAAAGAGCCCGTCGTAAAGAGTTACATCGATGCAAGCTTTTTACACTCGATCCAGATGACTCTAAGTCTCAATCTGGATACATATTGAAAGTGGGAGCAATTAGCTAGAGTAGCTCCGCAAGAGCATTGTAGACATAGAATATTTGCAAAATACATACGGCTCTGAATGTGACAGACCCGTTGACTAAACTTCTCTCACGAGCAAAACATGATCATACCTTAGTACTCTTTGGGTGTTAATCACATAGCGATGTGAACTAGACTCTAGTAAACCCTTTGGGTGTTGGTCACATGACGATGTGAACTATGGGTGTTAATCACATACAGATGTGAATATTAGTGTTGAATCACATGATGATGTGAACTAGATTATTGACTCTAGTGCAAGTGGGAGACTGAAGGAAATATGCCCTAGAGGCAATAATAAAGTTATTATTTATTTCCTTATTTCATGATAAATGTTTATTATTCATGCTAGAATTGTATTAACCGGAAACATGATACATGTGTGAATACATAGACAAACATATAGTCACTAGTATGCCTCTACTTGACTAGCTCATTAATCAAAGATGGTTATGTTTCTAACCATAGACATGTGTTGTTATTTGATTAATGGGATCACATCATTAGGAGAATGATGTGATTGACATGACCCATTCCGTTAGCCTAGCACTTGATCGCTTAGTATATTGCTATTGCTTTCTTCATGACTTATACATGTTCCTCGTAACTATGAGATTATGCAACTCCCGCTTATCGGAGGAACACTTTGGTGCTACCAAACGTCACAACGAATCGGGTGATTATAAAGGAGTACTACAGGTGTCTCCAAAGGTACATGTTGGGTTGGCGATTTCGAGATTAGGTTTTGTCACTCCGATTGTCGGAGAGGTATCTCCGGCCCTCTCGGTAATGCACATCACTATAAGCCTTGCAAGCAATGTAGCTAATGAGTTAGTTACGGAATGATGCATTACGTAACGAGTAAAGAGACTTGCCAAGAACGAGATTGAACTAGGTATTGGATACCGACGATCGAATCTCGGGCAAGTAACATACCGATGACAAAGGGAACAACGATGTTGTTATGCGGTTTGACCGATAAAGATCTTCGAGAATATGTAGGAGCCAATATGAGCATCCAGGTTCCGCTATTGGTTATTGACCAAGAATAGTTCTAGGTCATGTCTACATAGTTCTCGAACCCGTAGGGTCCGCACGCTTAAGGTTTCGATGATGCTTATATTATGAGTTTATGAGTTTTGATGTACCGAAGGAGTTCGGAGTCCCGGATGAGATCGGGACATGACGAGGAGTCTCAAATGGTCGAGACGTAAAGATCGATATATTGGACGACTATATTCGACATCGGAAAGGTTCCGAGTGATTCGGTATTTTTGGAGTACCGGTAGTTACGGGAGAAGCAATGGGCCTTGATGGGCTTTAGTGGGAAGAGGAGAAAGGGCCAAGGGGCTGCTGCGCCCCCTCCCTCTAGTCCGAATTGGACTAGGGAAAGGGGCCGCCACCTTCCTTCTCCTCCACTTCCTTCTCCCTTCCTCCCTCTTGGTGGACTCCTATTAGGACTTGGAGTCCTAGTAGGACTCCACATCCTGGCCGCATCTATTGCCTTGGCGGCCTCCTCCTCCTCCATCCTTTATATACAGAGGCAAGGGGCACCCCATGGACACACAAGTTGATATACGGATCGTTCCTTAGCCGTGTGCGGTGCCCCCCTCCACCATATTCCACCTCGGTCATATCGTCATGAGTTTAGGCGAAGCCCGCGTCGGTAGAGCATCATCATCGCCACCACACCGTCAGGTCGACGGAAATCCCCGACACTTTGCTGGATCGGAGTCCGGGGATCGTCATCGAGCTGAACGTGCGCTGAACTCGGAGGTGCCGTACGTTCGGTACTTGGATCGGTCGGATCGTGAAGACCTACGACTACATCAACCGCGTTGTCATAACGCTTCCGCTTATGGTCTACGAGGGTACGTGGACAATACTCTCCCCTCTCGTTGCTATGCCATCACCATGATCTTGCGTGTGCGTAGGAAAATTTTGAAATTACTACGTTCCCCAACACTCTTCCCTCTCGTTGCGATGCATCACCATGATCTTGCGTGTGCGTAGGAAATTTTTGAAATTACTACATAACCGAATAGTGGCATCCGAGCCTGGTTTTATGCTTTGATATTATATGCACGAGTAGAACACAAGTGAGTTATGGGCGATACAAGTCATACTGCTTACCAGCATGTCATACTTTGGTTCGGCGGTATTGTTGGATGAAGCGGCCCGGACCGACATTACGCAGACGCTTAAGCGAGACTGGTTCTACCGACGTGCTTTTGCACATGTGTGGCTGGCGGGTGTCGGTTTCTCCAACTTTAGTTGAACGAGTATGGCTACGCCCGGTCCTTGCGAAGGTTAAAACAGCACTAACTTGACGAACTATCGCTCGGTTTTGATGCGAGGTAAGAACGGTTCTTGCTCAGCCCGTAGCAGCCACGTAAAATTTGCAACAACAAAGTAGGGGACGTCTAACTTGTTTTTGCAGGGCATGTTGTGATGTGATATGGTCAAGACGTGATGCTATATTTTATTGTATGAGATGATCATGTTTTGTAATCAAGTTATCGGCAATGGCAGGAGCCATATGGTTGTCGCTTATTGTATGAAATGCAACGCTCAGTAATTGCTTTACTTTATCACTAAGCGGTAGCGATAGTCGAGAAGCAATAGTTGGCGAGACGACAACGATGCTACGATGGAGATCAAGGTGTTGCGCCGGTGACGATGGTGATCATGACGGTGCTTTTGAGATGGAGATCACAAGCACAAGATGATGATGGCCATATCATATCACTTATATTGATTGCTTGTGATGTTTATCCTTTATGCATCTTATCTTGCTTTGATTGACGGTAGCATTTTAAGATGATCTCTCACTAATTATCAAGAAGTGTTCTCCCGAGGATGCACCGCTGCCAAAGTTCATCGTGCCCGCACACCACGTGATGATCGGGTGTGATAAGCTCACGTCCATCTACAACGGGTGCAAGCCAGTTTTGCACACGCGAATACTCAAAGTTAAACTTGACGAGCCTAGCATATGCAGATATGTCCTCGGAACACGGAGACCGAAGGTCGAGCGTGAATCATATAGTAGATATGATCAACATAGTGATGTTCACCATTGAAAACTACTCCATCTCACGTGATGATCGGTTATGGTTTAGTTGATTTGGATCACGTGATCACTTAGATGACTAGAGAGATGTCTGTGTAAGTGGGAGTTCTTAAGTAATATGATTAATTGAACTTAAATTTATCATGAACTTAGTCCTGGTAGTATTTTGCAAATTATGTTGTAGATCAATAGCTCGTGTTGTTGCGTGTATATGTTTATTTTGATATGTTCCTAGAGAAAATTGTGTTGAAAAAGGTTAGTAGCAATGATGCGGATTGGATCCGTGATCTGAGGTTATCCTCATTGCTACACAGAAGAATTATGTCCTTAATGCACCGCTAGGTGACAGACCTATTGCAGGAGCAGATGCACACGTTATGAACGTTTGGCTAGCTCAATATGATGACTACTTGATAGTTTAGTGCACCATGCTTAACGGCTTAGAATCGGGACTTCAAAGACGTTTTGAACGTCATGGACCATATGAGATGTTCCAGGAATTGAAGTTAATATTTTAAGCAAATACCCGAGTTGAGAGATAGGAAATCTCCAACAAGTTCTATAGCTAAAAGATGGAGGAGAATCGCTCAACTAGTGAGCATGTGCTCAGATTGTCTGGGTACTTCAATCACTTGAATCAAGTGGGAGTTAATCTTCCAGATAAGATAGTGATTGACAGAGTTCTCTAGTCACCATCACCAAGTTACTAGAACTTCGTGATGAACTATAGTATGCAAGGGATGACGAAAACGATCCCCGAGCTCTTCGTGATGTTGAAATCGACGAAGGTAGAAATCAAGAAAGAGCATCAAGTGTTGATGATTGACAAGACCACTAGTTTCAAGAAAAGGGCAAAGGGAAAGAAAGGGAACTTCAAGTAGAATGGTAAGCAAGTTGTCACACCCGCGAAGAAGCCCAAAGCTGGACCAAAGCCTGAAACTAAGTGCTTCTACTGCAAAGGAAATGGTCACTGGAAGTGGAAATGCCCTGAATATTTGGTAGATAAGAAGGATGGTAAAGTGAACAAGAGTATATTTGATATACAGGTTATTGATGTGTACCTTACTAGTGTTTATAGTAACCCCTGGGTATTTGATACCTGTTCGGTTGCTAAGATTAGTAACTCTAAACAGGAGTTACA
Organism: Aegilops longissima; assembly: GCA_021605205.1. Classification (NCBI taxonomy): domain Eukaryota; kingdom Viridiplantae; phylum Streptophyta; class Magnoliopsida; order Poales; family Poaceae; genus Aegilops; species Aegilops longissima. The sequence continues at coordinate 661,962,590 of CM038677.1, read as the reverse complement.
GAATAAACAGAGACTAGTTGATGGTGAAGTGACGATGTGTGTTGGAAGTGGTTCCAAGATTGATATGATCATCATCGCACACTCCCTATATTTTCGGGATTAGTGTTAAAACTAAAATGTTATTTAGCTTTTGCGTTGAGCATGAATATGATTTGATCATGTTTGTTGCAATACGGTTATTCATTTAAAGTCAGAGAATAATTGTTGTTCTGTTTACATGAATAAAACCTTCAATGGTCATACACCCAATGAAAATAGTTTATTGGATTTCGATCGTAGTGATACACATATTCATAATATTGATGCCAAAAGATGCAAACTTAATAATGATAGTGCAACTTATTTGTGGCACTGCCGTTTGGGTCATACCGGTGTAAAGCGCATGAAGAAACTCCATAAAGATGGATTTTCGGAATCACTTGGTTATGAACCATTTGATGCTTGCGAACCGTGCCTTTTGGGCAAGATGACTAAAACTCCGTTCTTCGGAACAATGGAACGAGCAACAAACTTGTTGGAAACAATACATACTGATGTATGCAGACCAATGAGTATTAAGGCTCGTGGCGGGTATCGTTATTTTCTGACCTGCACAGATGATTTGAGCAGATATGGCTATATCTACTTGATGAAACATAAGTCTGAAATAGTTGAAAGGTTCAATGAATTTCAGAGTGAAGTGGAAAAATCATCGTAACAAGAAAATAATGTTTCTATGATCTGATTGTAGAGATGAATATTTGAGATACGAGTTTGGCCTTCATTTTAAACAATGTGAAATAGTTTCACAACTCACGCCACATGGAACACCACAGCATAATGGTGTGTCCGAACGTCGTAACCGCACTTTATTGGATATGGTGTGATCTATGATGTATCTTACCGATTTACCACTATAGTTTTGGGGTTATGCATTAGAGATAGCTGCATTCACTTTAAATAGGGCACTATCTAAATTCGTTGAGAAGACACCGTATGAACTATGGTTTAGCAGTAAACCTAAGCTGTCGTTTCTTAAAGCTTGGAGTTGCGATGCTTATATGAAAAGGTTCCAACCTGATAAGCTCGAACCCAAATCGGAGAAGTGTGTCTTCATAGAATACCCAAAGGTAACTATTGGGTACACCTTCTATCACAGATCCTAAGGCAAGTTATTCGTTGCTAAGATGGATCCTTTCTAGAGAAGGAGTTTCTCTCGAAAGAAGTGAGTGGGAGGAAAATAGAACTTGATGAGGTAATTGTACCTACTCCCTTATTGGAAAGTAGTTCATCACAGAAATCTGTTCCTGTGATTCCTATACCAATTAGTGAGGAAGCTAATGATGATGATCATGTAACTTCAAATCAAGTTATTACCGAACCTCGTAGGTCAACCAGAGTAAGATCCGCACCAGAGTGGTACGCTAATCCTGTTCTGGAGGTCATGTTACTTGACCATGGCAAACCTACGAACTATGAGGAAGCGATGATGAGCCCAGATTCCGCGAAATGGCTTAAGGCCATGAAATCTGAGATGGAATCCATGTATGAGAACAAAGTGTGAACTTTGATTGACTTGTCCGATGATCGGCAAGCCATGGAAAATAAATGAATCTTCAAGAGGAAGACGGACGCTGATAGTAGTGTTACTATCTACAAAGCTAGACTTGTCGAAAAAGGTTTTTGACAAAGTTCAAAGCGTTGAATACAATGAGATTTTCTCACTCGTATCGATGCTTAAAAGTCTGTCTGAATCATGTTAGAAATTGCCACATTTATGAAATTTGGCAAATGGATGTCAAAACTGCATTCCTTAATGGATTTATTAAAGAAGAGTTGTATATGATGCAACCAGAAGGTTTTGTCAATCCTAAAGGTGCTAACAAAATGTGCAAGCTCCAGCGATCCATCTATGGACTGGTGCAAGCATCTCGGAGTTGGAATATATGCTTGATGAGTTGATCAAAGCATATGGTTTTATACAGACTTTTGGAGAAACCTGTATTTACAAGTGAGTGGGAGCACTATAGCATTTGTGATAAGTATATGTGAATGACATATTGTTGATCGGAAATAATGTAGAATTATTCTGCAAAGCATAAAGGAGTATTTGAAAGGAGTTTTTCAAATAAGGGCCTCGATGAAGCTGCTTACATATTGAGCATCAAGATCTATAGAGATAGATCAAGACGCTTGATAAGTTTTTCAATGAGTACATACCTTGACAAGATTTTGAAGTAGTTCAAAATGGAACAGTCAAAGAAAGAGTTTCTTGCCTGTGTTACAAGGTGTGAAATTGAGTAAGACACAAAGCCCGACCACGGCAGAAAATAGAAAGAGAATGAAAAGTCATTCCCTATGCCTCAGTCATAGGTTGTATAAAGTATGCTATGCTGTGAACTGGACCTATTGTATACCTTGCTCTGAGTTTGGCAAAGGAATACAATTTTGATCTAATAGTAGATCACTGGACAGCGGTCAAGAATATCCTTAGTGAGGACTAAGGAAATATTTCTCGATTATGGAGGTGATAAAAGAGCCCGTCGTAAAGAGTTACAAAAGTGCAAGCTTTTACACCGATCCAGATGACTATAAGTCTATATCTGGATACATATTGAAAGTGGGAGCAATTAGCTATAGTAGCTCCGTGCAGAGCATTGTAGACATAGAATATTTGCAAAATACATACGGCTCTAAATATGACAGACCCGTTGACTAAGCCTCTCTCACGAGCAAAACATGATCACACCTTAGTACTCTTTTGGGTGTTAATCACATAGCGATGTGAACTAGATTATTGACTCTAGTAAACCCTTTGGGTGTTGGTCACATGACGATGTGAAGTATGGGTGTTAATCATATCTGAGATATGAATATTGGTGTTAAATCACATGGCGATGTGAACTAGATTATTGACTCTAGTGCAAGTGGGAGACTGAAGGAAATATGCCCTAGAGGCAATAATAAAGTTATTATTTATTTCCTTATATCATGATAAATGTCTGTTATTCATGCTAGAATTGTATTAACCGGAAACATAATACATGTGTGAATACATAGACAAACATAGTGTCACTAGTATGCCTCTACTTGACTAGCTCGTTTATCAAAGATGGTTATGTTTCCTGGCCATGACAAAAGAGTTGTCATTTGATTAACGGGATCACATCATTAGGAGAATGATTTGATTGACTTGACCCATTCCGTTAGCCTTAGCAATTGATCGTTTAGTATGTTGCTATTTCTTTCTTCATGAGTTATACATGTTCCTATGACTATGAGATTATGCAACTCCCGTTTACCGGAGCAACACTTTGTGTGCTACCAAACGTCACAACGTAACTGGGTGATTATAAAGGAGCTCTACAGGTGTCTCCGAAGGTACTTGTTGAGTTGGCGTATTTCGATATTAGGATTTGTCACTCCGATTGTCGGAGAGGTATCTCTGGGCCCTCTCGGTAATGCACATCACTATAAGCCTTGCAAGCTATGTGACTAATGAGTTAGTTACGGGATGATGCATTACATAACGAGTAAAGAGACTTGCCGGTAACAAGATTGAACTAGGTATTGAGATACCGACGATCGAATCTCGGGCAATCGATGACAAAGGGAACAACGTATGTTGTTATGCGGTTTGACCGATAAAGATCTTCGTAGAATATGTAGGAACCAATATGAACATCCAGGTTCCACTATTGGTTATTGACCAGAAACAGTTCTAGGTCATGTCTACATAGTTCTCGAACCCGTAGTGTCCGCACGCTTAACGTTACGATGATAGTTTTATTATGAGTTTATAAGTTTTGATGTACCGAAGGAGTTCGGAGTCCCGGATGAAATCGGGGACATGACGAGGAGTCTCGAAATGGTCGAGACGTAAAGATCGATATATTGGACGACTATATTCAGACATCGGAAAGGTTCCGAGTGATTCGAGTATTTTTCGGAGTACCGGAGAGTTACGGGAATACGTATTAGGCCTTATTGGGCCATACGGGAAAGAAGGAAAAGGGCCTCAAGGGTGGCCGCACCCCTCCCCTTGGTCTGGTCCGAATTGGACTAGGAAAGGGGGGCGCCCCCTTCCTTCCTTCTCCTTTTCTCTTCCTCTTTTCCTATTCCATATGGGAGGTGGAATCCTACTAGGACTAGGGAGTCCTAGTAGGACTCCACACTTGGCGCGCCCCCTCCTAGGGCCGGCCTCCTCTTCCCTTGCTCCTTTATATACGGGGGCAGGGGGACACCCCATAGACATACAAGTTGATCATCGTGATCGTTCCTTAGCCGTGTGCGGTGCCCCCCTCCACCATATTCCACCTTGGTCATATCGTCGCGGGGTTTAGGCGAAGCCCTGCGTCGGTAGAACATCATCATCGTCACCACACCGTCGTGCTGACGGAACTCATTCCCGACACCCTGCTGGATCAGAGTCCGGGGATCGTCATCGAGCTGAACGTGTGCAGAACACGGAGGTGTCGTACGTTCGGTGCTTGGATTAGTCGGATCGTGAAGACGTACGACTACATCAACCGCATTGTCATAACGCTTCCGCTTTCGGTCTACAAGGGTACGTGGACACACTCTCCCCTCTCGTTGCGATGCATCACCATGATCTTGCGTGTGCGTAGGAAATTTTTGAAATTACTACATAACCCAACAATGGCATCCGAGCCTGGTTTTATGTGTTGATGTTATATGCACGAGTAGAACACAAGTGAGTTATGGGCGATACAAGTCATACTGCTTACCAGCATGTCATACTTTGGTTCGGCGGTATTGTTGGATGAAGCGGCCCGGACCGACATTACGCGTACGCTTACGCAAGACTGGTTCTACTGACGTGCTTTGCACACAGGTGGCTGGCGGGTGTCAGTTTCGACAACTTTAGTTGAACCGAGTATGGCTACGCCCAGTCCTTGCAAAGGTTAAAACAGCACTAACTTGACGAACTATCGTTGTGGTTTTGATGCGTAGGTAAGAACGGTTCTTGCTCAGCCCGTAGCAGCCACGTAAAACTTGCAACAACAAAGTAGAGGACGTCTAACTTGTTTTTGCAGGGCATGTTGTGATGTGATATGGTCAAGACGTGATGCTATATTTTATTGTATGAGATGATCATATTTTGTAATCAAGTTATCGGCAATCGGCAGGAGCCATATGGTTGTCGCTTATTGTATGAAATGCAACGCATACTGTAATTGCTTTACTTTATCACTAAGCGGTAGCGATAGTCGTAGAAGCAATAGTTGGCGAGACGACAACGATGCTACGATGGAGATCAAGGTGTCGCGCCGGTGACGATGGTGATCATGACGGTGCTTTGGAGATGGAGATCACAAGCACAAGATGATGATGGCCATATCATATCACTTATGTTGATTGCATGTGATGTTTATCCTTTATGCATCTTATCTTGCTTTGATTGACTGTAGTATTTTAAGATGATCTCTCACTAATTATCAAGAAGTGTTCTCCCTGAGTATGCACCGTTGCCAAAGTTCGTCGTGCCCAGACACCACGTGATGGTCGGGTGTGATAAGCTCTACGTCCATCTACAACGGGTGCAAGCCAGTTTTGCACACGCGGAATACTCAGGTTAAACTTGACGAGCCTAGCATATGCAGATATGGCCTCGGAACACGGAGACCGAAAGGTCGAGCGTGAATCATATAGTAGATATGATCAACATAGTGATGTTCACCATTGAAAACTACTCCATCTCACGTGATGATCGGTTATGGTTTAGTTGATTTGGATCACGTGATCACTTAGATGACTAGAGAGATGTCTGTCTAAGTGGGAGTTCTTAAGTAATATGGTTAATTGAACTTAAATTTATCATGAACTTAGTCCTGGTAGTATTTTGCAAATTATGTTGTAGATCAATAGCTCGCGTTGTTGCTTGCATATGTTTATTTTGATATGTTCCTAGAGAAAATTGTGTTGAAAAATGTTAGTAGCAATGATGCGGATTGGATCCGTGATCTGAGATTTATCCTCATTGCTGCACAGAAGAATTATGTCCTTAATGCACCGCTAGGTGACAGACCTATTGCAGGAGCAGATGCAGACGTTATGAACGTTTGGCTAGCTCAATATGATGACTACTTGATAGTTTAGTGCACCATGCTTAACGGCTTAGAATCGGGACTTCAAAGACGTTTTGAACGTCATGGACCATATGAGATGTTCCAGGAATTGAAGTTAATATTTTAAGCAAATACCCGAGTTGAGAGATAGGAAATCTCCAACAAGTTCTATAGCTAAAAGATGGAGGAGAATCGCTCAACTAGTGAGCATGTGCTCAGATTGTCTGGGTACTTCAATCACTTGAATCAACTGGGAGTTAATCTTCCAGATAAGATAGTGATTGACAAAGTTCTCTAGTCACCATCACCAAGTTACTAGAACTTCGTGATGAACTATAGTATGCAAGGGATGACGAAAACGATCCCCGAGCTCTTCGTGACGTTGAAATCGACGAAGGTAGAAATCAAGAAAGAGCATCAAGTGTTGATGATTGACAAGACCACTAGTTTCAAGAAAAGGGCAAAGGGAAAGAAAGGGAACTTCAAGTAGAATGGCAAGCAAGTTGTCACTCCCGCGAAGAAGCCCAAAGCTGGACCAAAGCCTGAAACTAAGTGCTTCTACTGCAAAGGAAATGGTCACTGGAAGTGGAAATGCCCTGAATATTTGGTAGATAAGAAGGATGGTAAAGTGAACAAGAGTATATTTGATATACAGGTTATTGATGTGTACCTTACTAGTGTTTATAGTAACCCCTGGGTATTTGATACTTGTTCGGTTGCTAAGATTAGTAACTCGAAACAGGAGTTACAGAATAAACAGAGACTAGTTGATGGTGAAGTGACGATGTGTGTTGTAAGTGGTTCCAAGATTGATATGATCATCATCGCACACTCCCTATATTTTCGGGATTAGTGTTAAACCTAAATAAATGTTATTTAGCTTTTGCGTTGAGCATGAATATGATTTGATCATGTTTATTGCAATACGGTTATTCATTTAAAGTCAGAGAATAATTGTTGTTATGTTTACATGAATAAAACCTTCAATGGTCATACACCCAATGAAAATAGTTTATTGGATCTCGATCGTAGTGATACACATATTCATAATATTGATGCCAAAAGAAGCAAACTTAATAATGATAGTGCAACTTATTTGTGGCACTGCCGTTTGGGTCATATCGGTGTAAAGCGCATGAAGAAACTCCATAAATATGGATTTTCGGAATCACTTGGTTATGAACCATTTGATGTTTGCGAACCGTGCCTTTTGGGCAAGATGACTAAAACTCCGTTCTTCGAAACAATGGAACGAGCAAAAAACTTGTTGAAAATAATACATACTGATGTATGCAGACCAATGAGTATTAAGGCTCGTGGCGGGTATCGTTATTTTCTGACCTTCACAGATGATTTGAGCAGATATGGCTATATCTACTTGATGAAACATAAGTCTGAAATAGTTGAAAGGTTCAATGAATTTCAGAGTGAAGTGGAAAAATCATCGTAACAAGAAAATAAAGTTTCTATGATCTGATTGTAGAGATGAATATTTGAGATACAAGTTTTGCCTTCATTTTAAACAATGTGAAATAGTTTCACAACTCACACCACATGGAACACCACAGCGTAATAGTGTGTCCGAACGTCGTAACCGCACTTTATTGGATATGGTGCGATCTATGATGTATCTTACCGATTTACCACTATAGTTTTGGGGTTATGCATTAGAGATAGCTGCATTCACTTTAAATAGGGCACCATCTAAATCCGTTGAGACGACACCGTATGAACTATGGTTTAGCAGTAAACCTAAGCTGTCGTTTCTTAAAGCTTGGAGTTGCGATGCTTATATGAAAAGGTCTCAACCTGATAAGCTCGAACCCAAATCGGAGAAGTGTGTCTTCATAGAATACCCAAAGATAACTATTGGGTACACCTTCTATCACAGATCCTAAGGCAAGTTATTCGTTGCTAAGATGGATCCTTTCTAGAGAAGGAGTTTCTCTCGAAAGAAGTGAGTGGGAGGAAAATAGAACTTGATGAGGTAATTGTACCTACTCCCTTATTGGAAAGTAGTTCATCACAGAAATCTGTTCCTGTGATTCCTATACTAATTAGTGAGGAAGCTATTGATGATGATCATGTAACTTCAAATCAAGTTACTACCGAACCTCGTAGGTCAACCAGAGTAAGATCCGCACCAGAGTGGTACGGTAATCCTATTCTGGAGGTCATGTTACTTGACCATGGCAAACCTACGAACTATGAGGAAGCGATGATGAGCCCAGATTCCGCGAAATGGCTTAAGGCCATGAAATCTAAGATGGAATCCATGTATGAGAACAAAGTGTGAACTTTGATTGACTTGCCCGATGATCGGCAAGCCATGGAAAATAAATGGATCTTCAAGAGGAAGACGGACGACGATAGTAGTGTTACTATCTACAAAGCTAGACTTGTAGAAAAAGGTTTTGACAAAGTTCAAAGTGTTGAATACAATGAGATTTTCTCACCAGACGATGCTTAAAAGTTTGTCCGAATCATGTTAGAAATTGCCACATTTATGAAATTTTGCAAATGGATGTCAAAACTGCATTCCTTAATGGATTTATTAAAGAAGAGTTGTATATGATGCAACCAGAAGGTTTTGTCAATCCTAAAGGTGCTAACAAAATGTGCAAGCTCCAGCGATCCATCTATGGACTGGTGCAAGCATCTCGAGTTGGAATATATGCTTGATGAGTTGATCAAAGCATATGGTTTTATCTGCACTTTTGGAGAAGCCTCGATTTACAAGAAAGTGAGTGGGAGCACTATAGCATTTCGATAAGTATATGTGAATGACATATTGTTGATCGGAAATAATGTAGAATTATTCTGCAAAGCATAAAGGAGTATTTGAAAGGAGTTTTTCAAATAAGGGCCTCGATGAAGCTGCTTACATATTGAGCATCAAGATCTATAGAGATAGATCAAGACGCTTGATAAGTTTTTCAATGAGTACATACCTTGACAAGATTTTGAAGTAGTTCAAAATGGAACAGTCAAAGAAAGAGTTTCTTGCCTGTGTTACAAGGTGTGAAATTGAGTAAGACACAAAGCCCGACCACGGCAGAAAATAGAAAGAGAATGAAAGTCATTCCCTATGCCTCACCATAGGTTGTATAAAGTATGCTATGTGTGAACTGGACCTATTGTATACCTTGCTCGAGTTTGGCAAAGGAATACAATTTTGATCTAATAGTAGATCATGGACAGCGGTCAAGAATATCCTTAGTGAGGACTAAGGAAATATTTCTCGATTATGGAGGTGATAAAAGAGCCCGTCAGAAAGAGTTACAAAAGTGCAAGCTTTTACACCGATCCAGATGACTATAAGTCTATATCTGGATACATATTGAAAGTGGGAGCAATTAGCTATAGTAGCTCCGCAAGAGCATTGTAGACATAGAATATTTGCAAAATACATACGGCTCTAAATATGATGACCGCTGACTAAGCCTCTCTCACGAGCAAAACATGATCACACCTTAGTACTCTTTTGGGTGTTAATCACATAGCGATGTGAACTAGATTATTGACTCTAGTAAACCCTTTGGGTGTTGGTCACATGACGATGTGAAGTATGGGTGTTAATCATATACAGATATGAATATTGGTGTTAAATCACATGGCGATGTGAACTAGATTATTGACTCTAGTGCAAGTGGGAGACTGAAGGAAATATGCCCTAGAGGCAATAATAAAGTTATTATTTATTTCCTTATATCATGATAAATGTCTGTTATTCATGCTAGAATTGTATTAACCGGAAACATAATACATGTGTGAATACATAGACAAACATAGTGTCACTAGTATGCCTCTACTTGACTAGCTTGTTTATCAAAGATGGTTATGTTTCCTGGCCATGGACAAAAGAGTTGTCATTTGATTAACGGGATCACATCATTAGGAGAATGATGTGATTGACTTGACCCATTCCGTTAGCCTTAGCAATTGATCGTTTAGTATGTTGCTATTGCTTTCTTCATGAGTTATACATGTTCCTATGACTATGAGATTATGCAACTCCCGTTTACCGGAGGAACACTTTGTGTGCTACCAAACGTCACAACGTAACTGGATGATTATAACGGAGCTCTACAGGTGTCTCCGAAGGTACTTGTTGAGTTGGCGTATTTCGAGATTAGGATTTGTCACTCCGATTGTCGGAGAGGTATCTCTGGGCCCTCTCGGTAATGCACATCACTATAAGCCTTGCAAGCAATGTGACTAATGAGTTAGTTACGGGATAATGCATTACATAACGAGTAAAGAGACTTTCCGGTAACGAGATTGAACTAGGTATTGAGATACCGACGGTCGAATCTCGGGCAAGTAACATACCGATGAGAAAGGGAACAACGTATGTTGTTATGCGGTTTGACCGATAAAGATCTTCGTAGAATATGTAGGAGCCACTATTGGTTATTGACCAGAAACAGTTCTAGGTCATGTCTACATAGTTCTCGAACCCGTAGGGTCCGCACGCTTAACGTTACGATAACAGTTTTATTATGAGTTTATAAGTTTTGATGTACCGAAGGAGTTCGGAGTCCCAGGTGAGATCGGGGACATGACGAGGAGTCTCGAAATGGTCGAGACGTAAATATCGATATATTGGACGACTATATTCGACATCGGAAAGGTTCCGAGTGATTCGAGTATTTTTCGGAGTACCGGAGAGTTACGGGAATACGTATTGGGCCTTATTGGGCCATACGGGAAAGAAGGAAAAGGGCCTCAAGGGTGGCCGCACACCTCCCCTTGGTCTGGTCCGATTGGACTAGGGAAGGGGCGCCTTCCTTCCTTCTCCTTTTCCTTCCTCTTTCCTATTCCATATGGGAGGTGGAATCCTACTAGGACTAGGGAGTCCTAGTAGGACTCCACACTTGGCGCGCCCCCTCCTAGGGCCGGCCTCCTCCTCCCTTGCTCCTGTATATACGGGGGCAGGGGGACACCCCATAGACACACAAGTTGATCATCGTGATCGTTCCTTAGCCGTGTGCGGTACCCCCTCCACCATATTCCACCTCGGTCATATCATCGCGGAGTTTAGGCGAAGCCCTGCGTCGGTAGAACATCATCATCGTCACCACACCGTCGTGCTGACGGAACTCATCCCCGACACCTGCTGGATCGGAGTCCGGGATCGCCATCGAGCTGAACGTGTGCAGAACACGGAGGTGCCGTACGTTCGGTGCTTGAATCGGTCGGATCATGAAGACGTACGACTACATCAACCGCGTTGTCATAACGCTTCCGCTTTCGGTCTACGAGGGTACGTGGACACACTCTCCCCTCTCGTTGCGATGCATCACCATGATCTTGCGTGTGCGTAGGAAATTTTTGAAATTACTACGTTCCCCAACATTTCATATATTGTGTTAGCTAGGTAATTAATAGAGAGAAGTGTCCTCTCTTATGTCCGTGCTTGGGCGACACTACGTACTATACATAGAGAGGCCCTCGACACGCTAGCTAGTAAGAAAACGAAGGAAACCATTAAATACAGAAGTTCGTCATGCATACCGAGAGAAGTGATCGACCTCTCCTTCTCCGAGAGATTGGTCGAACAACAAGTTTTCGTATTATCTATCCGGCGCCATCGGCTACATACATATACAATATGTAAGATCTCTTACAATCCCTAGCATTTGAAATCAACTTCCACATGGTATTGTCCGCTTTATTGATGACGTGGTCAAGAAAAATCCCGCCAATTCCTCTTGAATTGCTTTCATGCGATCTTGTGGTAGGAGTTCATTCCGCATCTCGCCACGCCTAATTTGAAGAAGGGGTTAATGCATATATATGAATGAAACTCAACAGAAATGATGGTGTAATAAAATGAAATTGTGAATATTATTGTTTACGCACTTCATATTGTCTTTTAGAGTAGCCCCGCTTATTTTTCAAAGTCGCGTTGTAGATGAACTCGCACACGTAGTACCCACAGTAATCATTCCCTTGTTCCTGCCACAAGCACTTTACGAGAAATAGAGGACAATCAGACTGATAATGAAGCATTATAAATGGCATTGATGAAAGTATAGCTATAGAATCAACAGGAGATGCGCGCAACTAGCTAGCTAGTAGTACTTACTTTCGGGTATGTATATCGCAGCTCCTTCGGCAGTCCCGGAGCTTCTGCGGTGAACTGTTTCCAAACCCTGCAAGACAAAGAAAATAACTATTATTACTTGATATATCAGGAAATGAACAAAAAGTTGCCGATATGGTGCGATAATGATCGATTGAACTTACTTGTTGAGCATTTTAGTCATGTCCGCATAGGTTTCGGGATCTTTTCGTTTTGATTCTAAGACGGTTACTAGTCCCCGCTCAAGCTTAATCTCCAGAAGAACATAGTGGAAGCTGCGCACGCATGCATAACTCATCAATTACATTACTATAACCTCGCTCGAGTAGTAAGGGAAACCGAATATGCACACGACAGTAACACTCACTCCAAGTTGTAAGGAAAGAGTATTAAATCTTTTTTTTTTGATTTTTGAGCAACGATTGTAGCAAGTTGGCCTCGGCCTCTTCGGCGTTCTTTTTAACCTGAAATTCATCTATGAGATTTGTGTTAATGAACCCAATATCATACATTTCTACTTTTTTGCACTCGACGATCTTCAATCTGCATAATATAGTGAGGATAATTATAAATACATGCAATGAAAGAGCTGAGCTATATATAGAGACTTAATGACAGAAGTAGTACTTAGAGACAGTAGCAAGTGACCGTTAATTTATCGAGGGCCTTTTGATTGAAGAACTGGAAGAACTCCTGAAATGGAACATGCAACTGATCAGTTCCAACGAGGTCGTGCTCCTCTTTAATTCTCGATACAAAGTATTCGCCCCCTGCACTCTCAAGAGGTTTTCATGTACCAACTATGGAATCTGCGCATCATCGTTGTTAGAGATTTTTCATCTTTGATGAGAGGCTTCCCGTACTCGTATCTGTGTTCGTCCACCTCCAATAGATCATAATGTACATCGCTGGGCAGGTAATCTCCAAGATTGCTATAACCGGGCACCATCCCCGGAGCATAAGCGACGATGTCGCTAGACACATTGAGCGGGGGGGCACGATTGCTTTGCTTGTTCGCTGAGCTGGGCAATTTTTTTCCCAACTGCTCGTTCTTTTAACCTTTGATCACTGACAGTACTTCCCGACCGCTCCGCTTCGAGATAAGCCTTTTCAGTAATGCGCTCATAGTTGGTTTTCAGCAGAGAATTTGGTGGTTTCCTCAGGGCATCAATAGTGCGCTTTGCTTTCACCGGATCTACCTTCTCCTCCGGAGGTGGATGTCTCTGCGCTTTCAACCCTTCAAAGAAGTCCTTCACTTCGGTCCACGCGATCTTCTTGTTTTCCTCCACGGTCATCTCGTACGGTAACTTCTCTAGAGGCTTGAGAGGTGGACCGTATCTGTATTGCCTCCCGCATCTGGCTGTTCTGCTAGACGCCAGAGCAGACGGAGCGGTTGCGGCTGTCTTCTTTCATGCTTGCTTACAGGGCGGAGGAGAAGGACTACGACGCGCCGGAGCAGCCGGGGGCAGTGGGTCTCTTCCGCCCTTGCTGGCGAGGCGGATAAGGAGGAAGCTACTAGCTGCTCGGGCGCGCCGGCGCAGGCGGAGAAGGAGGCGGAGTGTCGCCACGCGCCGGAGAAGGAGGTTGAGTGCCCTGATCGTCACTCCCCGGAGGAGGAGGCGGTGGAGGAGGCAGAGTGCCCTGACTCGCCGGAGGAGGAGGAGGAGGCGGAGGCGTCCAGTTCGGAAGGTTGATGAGCTCCTTCCGCCATAGGCATGGAAACTTCTGAGCAGAACCCAGCCGAGTCTCCCCTTCACTGGTAGGGTGGTCAAGCTGGAGGTCCTCAAATCCCTTCGTTATTTCGTCCACCATCACCCTAGCATATCCTTCTGGAATCGGACGACAGTGAAAAGTTGCGCCGGGTTCAGGAGGTCGAACAGAGCCGACAGCCGCCTTGACTTTTAAGTTCTGCCATTGCGTCATAAGGTGGCAATCTTGAGACTCCGTGATAGCATCCACGGGGTAGCTAGCAGGATCCGTCAAGACATGCTCCGGCTGAAGCAGCTTGATGGAAGCCACGCTGCTTCTCTGCTGAGATGGCGGTGTAGCTTCGGGGGAAGCTTCGGCAGTTCGTTTGCTGTGATTTGCTTCTCGTTCCTCTACGCTTGTACCCTTGCGTGCAGCCCCTGCAGTTGGGTCTGCTGCACTTTCTTCCTCCTCTCCTGGCATTTGTAACCGCTGCGATGGAAACCCGGCCTTCCACTTTAAGCGAGCTGGCGTGCTCGTGTCCGTCTGTGGTGCTCGGGATTCCCGAGGGCCATTGTGAGCTCGCCGTTCTCTCTGTCTCGAACGAACGTCCCTTCTGCTTTGCATCGATATAGTGCTGAAGCCTCTTGGTGGTATTTTCATTTGCTCGTCCGTCCAAAGGCACTTCCACGATCAGGGTCAAGGTTCCGCCAGCCCAAGAACCAAGTCCGCGATGGTCTGCCAGTTCATTGTCTCGGTTCGATCCCTTTATCAAGAAGATCATTCTCAGCCTTGGCCCACTTAGGCCGGGCTTTGAGGTAGCCACCTGACCCCATGCGATGGTGAAGCTTCTTCTTCGCAGCATTTTGCTTGTTTGTCGCCGACATCTTCTTACTCTTTTCCGATGTCTTGTGGGCCACAAATGCGGGCCAGTGATCTCTGATCTTCTCATATTTGCCGATGAATTCTGGTGTCTCTTCTTTGTCGACAACCCTTTTCAGCTCATTCTTCCACCTCCTGAATAGGTCTGCCATCTTCTTAAGAGCATGAGACTTGATTAATTGCTCTTTAACTGGCTTCTCCGGATCCTCCTCTAGCGGTAGGGTGAAATTTGCCTTCAGCTCAGTCCAAAGATCATCTTTCTGCATATCATTGACATAAGACACCTCAGAGTCTTCGTTCTTAGGCTTATACCATTGGTGGATGCTGACCGGGATGGGTTCAATCGGTTGGCCATCGCGCGCGATTGCTGTGATCTCAAACCTTTCATCCGAGCGCAATTTTTTCTTCGAGCCTCGTCTCTTTACCGAAGTTGTGCTCGATCCGGAGGGCTAGAAAAAAGAAGAAAGACGAGAGTTAATTAATATGTGTACATATACCAAAACAATGAATGCATTAATTAGCTAGTCAGCACAGGCTTAACTAATATATATACGTGGCCAGACTCGGTTCAGTCACCGGAGCCGTCATCACGGTCTCCTTCTTGCACCATCATTGGGTCACCGGATCCGTCATCACGGTCTCCTTCTTGCATCGGCATTGGGTCAATGGAGCCATAATAATCATAGCCTGCTTCTTCACCCTGTCCTTCCAGACCATCGGTGTCGTTGAGATACAAGCAGACGACATCACTTCCTTGTGCGATTATGTCCCCCAACACTGCTTCTTGTGCTTCGTCTCGGGGGTTGTCCATAGTTTCTACAAATATTTACAACATGGCAATTATTATTCAAACATGACATATGGCAAACGTATAAGGGTTTGGGGTGGCCTCGACAACGCTTCAAGGGTTTGGGGTGGCCTCGAGAGAGTTTGTCGGGTAGGGGCGCGGCGGGAGGGGGTAGGAGACCGACATCGTTTTTTCTAGGGTTTGGGTGTCCTCGAGAGTTTTGGTAGAGCGAGAGGGTCGGGGGGTTCTCCCGCGGTATAAGTTATCACAGTCGAGAGGGGGTAATATTGACAATGACGACATACATACACGGGAAAATAATGTTATCGAGGAGGGGGTATATCGACCCCCCCCATGTGTTGAAGTTATCGGGAGGGGGTTATATCGACAACGACGACATACGTACATGGGAAAATAATATTATCGCGGAGGGGGTATATCGACCCCCCCTCGTGTTGAAGTTATCGGGAGGGGTATATCGACGGTGACAGACCCGATAAAACATAAGAAAACAAAGAAGAAATAAAAAGAGGAGAAGAAGAACGGAATAGAGGAGAAGATCAAAGAAAAAAAAGAAGAAAAAAAAGAAGAAAAAAAGGAGAAGAAGAAAGGAATAGAGGAGAAGAAGAAAAATGAAAAATATTCTTTTCTTCTCTCATTCCTTTCTTCTTCTCCTCTTCTTTTTCTTCTTTTTTCCTCTCCTTATTTATTTCTCCTCTTCTTCTCCTTTCTTCCTCTTCTTATTTTCCTTTCTCCTCTCATTCTTTTTCTTCCTTTCCTAGCTAGATATATAAAACTTTTCTAAAAATGTAAATTTTGCATATATACATGGAAAAAAATGTTATCGGGCAGGGGGTATATCGACCCCCCCCCCTCGACCCTCTTTTCCTTCTTCTTCCTTCTTCCTTCTTCCTCTTTTCTTCTCCAACACAAAACACATCTCATCTCATCTCATTTCATCAAAAAATAATTCTTTGCATATGAACATACATACTTTTACTTTTTTTTAAATGTTACATATGAACATATACAGAGCATTATACAGCATATGCAAAGCATATACAGAGCATTATACAGCATATATAGAGCATATACAGAGCATTATACAGTGAACATACATATATACATCTTAACAAAAAATGAAAAATAGGCCAAGGTGGTCGGCAACGGCGACGATGGTTGCCGGTGGCGCTTACGGATGGCGTGCGGGGATGGCAATGAGAAGGAAAGGGGAGGAGGTAGGGGCTCACAGCGCGGGGAGGGGTCGAGGTCGCCGGCCGGAATAGGGGCGACGCGGGCAGCAGTGGTGGCGAGGCGGCGAGGTCGGGCAGCGTGGAACGGGCGGTGACGGTGTCGGGCGGCGGTGAGGCGGACGGTGACGGCGCTGGGTGGCGAAGGAAGCAGGGCGGCGACGATGGGCGGGGGCGACAACGACGGCGGCGACGGGCAAGGGCGACGGGGCAGAGGGCGGCGGGGCAGCGGGAGAATGAGGAACTGAATGAAAATTTCACAAGTGTTTTCTTATGTACACAGAGTATTGGTCCGAGTTCGTGGCACCAACCGGGACCAATGCCCCCTTTAGTCCCGGTTGGTGCCACCAACCGGGACCAAAGGCCAGTTTTCGGCAGCCCAAAGTGCGGGAAGCGGCGGCCTTTGGTCCCGGTTGGTGGCACCAACCAGGACTAAAGGTGGGCATTGGTACCGGTTGGTGCCACGAACCGGGACCAATGCCCCCCTTTAGTCCCGGTTGGTGCCACCAACCGGGACCAAAGGCCTTGCGCTGCCCGCGGCCAAAAGTTTAGTCCCACCTCGCTAGTTGAGAGGGGCTCGGAGTGGTTTATAAGCCCCACTGCGGCTGCCCTCTCGAGCTCCTCTCAAATGCAGGCTTACAGGCCTAATGTCACACTATGCTGTCTGTGGGCCTATTGGGCATTCTGCGGGCCTGAATCCTGGCCCAGGTAGGGTTTCTAGTCGTATTCAGGCCATGTTGGCCCAATAGGAGGCAGTTTTTTTTATTTTTTTCCAGTTTTTTTGTTTTTTTTTTTGCATTATTTATTTTCTTTTGTTTTTTGCTTTTTTATTTCTTTTTGCTTTTAGGTCAGAAAAATTATAAACTTTCTGTTAGTGCCATTAGTTTTCAAATTTCAATAGTTAAAATTTGAATTCTTTGAAATTTGTGTGAATCACAAGTTTGTGATTAACTTTACTATAAATATATATATTCTTTTCATTTTTGTTTTGTTTTTTGCATTATTTATTTTCCTTTATTTTTGCTTTATTTTTAATTCTTTTTGCTTTTAGGTCGAAAAATTATAAACTTTACGTTAGTGCCATTAGTTTTAGAAAAATTATAAACTTTCTATTATTGCCATTAGTTTTCAAATTTGAATTCTTTGAAATTTGTTTGAATCACAAGTTTGTGATTTACTTTACTATAAAAATATTTTTTGCCAGTTTTTTGTTTTGTTTTTTGCTTTAATTTTTATTCTTTTTGCCTTAGGTTAGCAAAATATAAACTTTCTGTTAGTGCCATTAGTTTTAGAAAAATTATAAATTTCTGTTAGTGCCATTAGTTTTCAAGTTTGAATTCTTTGAAATTTGTGTGAATCACAAGTTTGTGATTAACTTTACTAAAAAAAATGAGCATATATGAGCCTATACAGAGAATTCAACCTAAATTCATAAAAAAATTCTATGAATTTCAGAGAAATTCAGTATGAATTTAGGTCAAATTCCCTGTATAAGGGCATCTATTTTCACTTTGAGAGGAGCTCAACAAGGCAGAGAGGGAGGGGCTTATAAACCGGTGTGAGCGCCCTTCAGTTGGCGAGGTGGGACTAAACTCGACCATAACGAGGACCAACCCTTTAGTCCCGGTTTGTGGCACAAACCGGGACTAATGGTCATGGGCGAGGCGGCGCGATTGGTCCCGGTTCGTGCGTGGAACCGGGACCAAAGGTCCGATTTAACCGGGACCAATAGCCCACGTGGCTGCCCTCTTGAGTGTTCTTAGTGAGAACATAGTTGACAAGGAGCGAACCGGGATTAATGGTATTACGAGGGCGAACCATAAGACATTAAAGCATTTCAAATGAACTCTGAAAAAGTTGAAAGTTGGCATGGTATCATAATTTCACCCACATAGCATGTGCATGTACAAAACGGACAATGGTATCATACAAATGCATTACAAAGTTGGCATGGTATCATCATAATAGTTGCGGGAGAAAGTCTTCACTTTTTCTTCGCTTGTGTCATTTGCTTATTGCGTCGTAACCATGGATAATCTTCATCGTTTATCACGATGCTTGGGTCAGCCTTGACTTTGAAGGGAGGAATTTCATGAAACTTTTCATAATCTTCAGACATGCCTGTCCTGCCCTCCACTCCCACGATGTCCCTTTTTCCTGAAAGAACTATGTGGCTCTTTGGCCCATCGTATGATGTATTCGCTTCCTTATCTTTTCTTTTTCTCGGTTTGGTAGACATTTCCTTCACATAGATAACCTGTGCCACATCATTGGCTAGGACGAACGGTTCGTCAGTGTACCCAAGATTTTTCAGATCCACTGTTGTCATTCTGTACTGTGGGTCTACTTGTAGCCCGCCTCCTGACAGATTGACCCATTTGCACTTAAACAAAGGGACCTTAAAATCATGTCCGTAGTCAAGTTCCCATATGTCCACTATGTAACCATAATATGTGTCCTTTCCCCTCTCGGTTGCTGCATCAAAGCGGACACCGCTGTTTTGGTTGGTGCTTTTTTGATCTTTTTCAATCGTGTAAAATGTATTCCCATTTATCTCGTATCCTTTGTAAATCAATACAGTCAAAGATGGTCCCCTGGACAACAAGTACAACTCATCACAAACAGTGTTGTCACCTCTGAGACGTGTTTCCAACCAACTGCTGAAAGTCCTGATGTGTTCACATGTAACCCGATCGTCGACCGCTCCGGTGTTTGGAGCGAGACTGTTCTTGTGTTCATCGACATACGGGTCACCAAGGTAGAGTTCTCAGAGAACTGTAGTGTGCTTGAGACCAAGAATATCCGTCCCTGCATATTATTGAGTCCCCACCGAGCGTGCCTTTTCGAGTTAGTCTCCCCTCATACCGTGATTTAAAGAGGCCTATCTTCTTAAGGCCAGGAATGAAGTCAACACAAAACCCAACAACATCCTCTGTTTGATGGCCCATGGAGATGCTTCATTCTGACCTAGCGCGGTTACAGACATATTTCTTTAAGACTCCCATGAACCTCTCAAAGGGGAACATATTGTGTAGAAATACGGGCCCCAGAATGACAATCTCGTCGACTGGATGAACTAGGATATGCGAACACCAGCTCGAAACTAACAAGACACTGCACCACATCACTCCTTAGCCTTGGTACAATTTCTGGATCGATCACCTTCTGAGATATTGCATTGAGGAATGCACATAGCTTCACAATGGCTAATCGGACGTTTTTCGGTAGAAGCCCCTCAATGCAACCGGAAGCGATTGCGTCATAATCACGTGGCGTCATGAGACTTTAGGTTCGGAACTTTTCTCTAGCATATTTATTA
The DNA here is from genome assembly GCA_021605205.1 of Aegilops longissima. Lineage (NCBI taxonomy): Eukaryota > Viridiplantae > Streptophyta > Magnoliopsida > Poales > Poaceae > Aegilops > Aegilops longissima. The sequence continues at coordinate 661,942,510 of CM038677.1, read as the reverse complement.
TTGCCTTTATATTGACGAGAAGCCGTCGGGACCTTCATCTCGAAAGTGCATTCAAAGAAGATTTCTTTCTCTTCTTTCGTAAGAGCGTAGTGGCAGGACCTTCATCTTTGCCGGAGGCATGCCGTCTTTTTCGTGCAAATGTTGCAGGTCCTCCGTGCCTCGGTGTATCTTTTGTCTTCCCATACACACCCAAGAAGCCTAGCAGGTTCACACAAAGGTTCTTCGTCACGTGCATCACGTTGATTGAAGAGCGGACCTCTAGGTCTTTCCAAAGAGGGTAGGTCCCAAAATATAGATTTCTTCCTCCACATGGGTGCGTGTCCTCGGCGTCATTCGAATAGCTAGTCCGCCAGACCTTTCCAAAGATTACGTGTAAATCATCGACCATAGCAAGTGCGTGATCACCGGTACGCATGGCGGGCTTCTTCCGTGATCTGGCTCGCCTTTGAAATGCTTGCCTTTCTTTCGACATTGATGGTTGGTCGGAAGAAATCGGCGACGGCCAGGTACACATTCTTCCTACATTTGTCCAGGTATATACTTTCAGTGTCATCTAAACAGTGCGTGCATGCGTGGTATTCCTTGTTTGTCTGTCCTGAAAGGTTACTAAGAGCGGACCAATCGTTGATGGTCACGAACAGCAACGCCTTTGGGTCAAATTCCTCCTGTTTGTGCTCATCCCACGTACGTACACCGTTTCCATTCCACAGTTGTAAAAGTTCTTCAACTAATGGCCTTAGGTACACATCAATGTCGTTGACGGGTTGCTTAGGGCCTTGGATTAGAACTGGCATCATAATGAACTTCCGCTTCATGCACATCCAAGGAGGAAGGTTATACATACATAGAGTCATGGGCCAGGTGCTGTGATTGCTACTCTGCTCCCCGAAAGGATTAATGCCATCCGCGCTTAAAGCAAACCATACGTTCCTTGGGTCACTTGTAAACTCATCCCAGTACTTTCTCTCGATTTTTATCCACTGCGACCCGTCAGCGGGTGCTCTCAACTTCCGTCTTTCTTACGGTCCTCACTGTGCCATCGCATCAACTTGGCATGCTCTCCATTTCTGAACAGACGTTTCAACCGTGGTATTATAGGAGCATACCACATCACCTTCGCAGAACCCTCTTCCGGGGGCTCGCCGTCAACATCACCGAGGTCATCTCGTCGATCTTATACCGTAATGCACCGCATACCGGGCATGCGTTCAGATCCTTGTATGCACCATGATAGAGGATGCAGATCATTAGGGCATGCATGTATCTTCTGCACCTCCAATCCTAGAGGGCATACAACCTTCTTTGCAGCGTATGTCTTTGTCGGGCAATTCGTTATCCTTTGGAAGCTTCTTCTTCAATATTTTGATAGCTTCTCAAATCCTTTGTCGAGCACAACATTCTCGCCTTCCTTCGCAGCAATTCCGAAGACGGTACCGAGCTTTGTGTTGCCATCTTCGCAATTGGGGTACAACCCTTTTTTGTGATCCGCTAACATGCGATCAAACTTCAGCTTCTCCTTTTGACTTTTGCATTGCGTCCTTGCATCGACAATGACCCGGCGGAGATCATCATCATCGGGCACATCGTCTGGTTCCTCTTGATCTTCAGGAGCTTCCCCCGTTGCAGCATCATTGGGCACATCATCTGGTTCCTCTTGATCTTCAGCAGCTTCCCCCGTTGCAGCATCACCGTATTCAGGGGGCACATAGTTGTCATCGTCCTCTTCTTCTTTGCCGTCTTCCATCATAACCCCTATTTCTCCGTGCCTCGTCCAAACATTATAGTGTGGCATGAAACCATTGTAAAGCAGGTGGGTGTGAAGGATTTTCCGGTCAGAGTAAGACTTCATATTCCCACATTTAGGGCATGGACAACACATAAAACCATTCTGCTTGTTTGCCTCAGCCACTTCGAGAAAATCATGCACACCCTGATACGTCTCCAACGTATATATATTTTTTGATTGCTCCATGTTGTATTACCTATAGTTTTAGACTATATTGGGCTTTATTTTCCACTTTTACATTACTTTTGGGACTAACCTATTAACCGGAGGCCCAGCCCAGAATTGCTGTTTTTTTTGCCTATTTCGGTGTTTCGAAGAAACGGAATATCAAACGGAGTCCAGACGGAATGAGATCTTCGGGAACGTGATTTTCTCATCAGATAAGACCCAGGAGACTTGGACCCTCCGTCAAGAAATCCACGAGGCGGTCACGAGGGTGGAGGGCGCCCCCCCTAGGGCGCGCCCTCCTGCCTCGTGGGCCCCTCGAAGCTCCACCGACGGACTCCTTCCTCCTATATATACCTACGTACCCCCAATAGATCAGATACGGAGCCAAAAACCTAATTCCACCGCCGCAACTTTTCAGATCCACGAGATCCCATCTTGGGGCCTGTTAGGAGCTCACGGGAGGGGATTCCTCCATGGAGGGCTTCTACATCATCATCATAGCCTCTCCGATGAAGTGTGAGTAGTTTACCTCAGACCTTCGGGTCCATAGTTAGTAGCTAGATGGCTTCTTCTCTCTTTTTGGATCTCAATACAATGTTCTCCCCCTCTCTCGTGGAGATCTATTCGATGTAATCTTCTTTTTGTGGTGTGTTTGTTGAGACTGATGAATTGTGGGTTTATGATCAAGATTATCAATCTTCTCTGAATTCTTTTATTTATGATTGAGTTATCTTTAAAAGTCTCTTCGAATTATCCGTTTGGTTTGGCCAACTAGATTGGTAGTTCTTGCAATGGGAGAAGTATTTAGCTTTGGGTTCAATCTTGGCGGTGTCCTTACCCAGTGACAGAAAGGGCTGCAAGACACGTATTGTATTGTTGGCATCGAGGATAACAAGATGGGGTATTTATCATATTGCATGAATTTATTCCTCTACATCATGTCATCTTGCTTAAGGCGTTACTCTGTTTTCATTAACTTAATACTCTAGATGCATGCTGGATAGCGGTCAATGAGTGGAGTAATAGTAGTAGATGAAGGCAGGAGTCGGTCTACTTGTCTCGGATGTGATGCCTATATACATGATCATACCTAGATATTCTCATAACTATGCTCAATTCTTTCAATTGCTCAACAGTAATTCGTTCACCCATCGTAAAATACTTATGCTCTTGAGAGAAGCAACTAGTGAAATCTATGGTCCCCGGGTCTATTTTCATCATATTAATCTTCCTACGCTTTATTATTGCTTTGATCTTTACTTTGCCTTTTTATTTTACTTTGCATCTTTATACCAAAAATACAAAAAATATTATCTATCATCTCTATCAGATCTCATTCTCGTAAGTGACCGTGAAGGGATTGACAACCCCTATTCGCGTTAGTTGCGATGAGCTATTTGTTTTGTGTAGGTACGAGGGACTTGCGTGTGGCCTCCTACTGGATTGATACCTTGGTTCTCAAAAAATGAGGGAAATACTTACGCTACTCTGCTGCATCATCCTCTCCTCTTCAGGGAAAACCAACGCAAGCTCAAGACGTAGCAAGAAGGATTTCTGGCGCTGTTGCCGGGGAGTCTACATAAAAGTGAACATACCAAGTACCCATCACAATCCCTTATCTCTCGCATTACATTATTTACCATTTGCCTCTCGTTTTCCTCTCCCCCACTTCACCCTTGCTGTTTTATTCGCCCTCTCTTTCCCAATCTCCTCCTCTCTTTTCGTTTGCCTTTTTTCTCGCTTGCTTGTCATTATGGCTAGTCCTCTTTCTGCTCCTTTGTCCCCCGAGTTTGAGGTTCTTCACTTCAAACAAAAACAAGGAGAGAACTTAAAGGATGCTTGGTTTAGAATGCTGGAATCTTATCGTAATTGCACCCTAGAAGTGAATTTCAGAATTTTGCTTCGCAACTTTTATGTTGGACTTAATATGTCTCATGGACAACTTTTGGATTGCGTTGCCAAAGGCAATTTTATTTAAATCGATCCCAGTATCGCGCATGAAGTTATAGAAGGTATAGTAGGAACTCTACCTCAACAAAAGGGTCCTCATCATACCCAAGAGGAAACGCAAGTCTTTGAGAAAATTTGCGAAGTAACTAAAATTTTACAAAAGTCTCTTGAACCTCTTAAGGGTGTTAGCGGGAATCTCCACCGAATGAACATGTTGATTACTCTTTGCAATAAGCGGTTGGACTCTTTAGATCGTAAGATTTATGAATATGAAGGGAAATGTAAAGAACCTCCCGGAATCGAGCATAATGTCGCTAAAAGAATTAAGAATCAAGATGACAATACCTAGATCTATCCTCGCTTTTATGCCTAGCTAGGGGCGTTAAACGATAGCACTTGTTGGGAGGCAACCCAATTTTATTTTTTGTTTTTTGTTTTTGTTTCTGTTTAGGAATAAATAATCCATATACCTTCTGTTTAGATGTGGTTTTATGTTTTAATTAGTGTTTGTGCCAAGTTAAACCTATGGGATCTTCTTGGATAATAGTTGTTTGATCTTGCTGTAATTTCCAGAAACTTTCAGTTCACGAAAACAATTGTTAAAAATTACCAGCACGTGATAAAATAGTGATTCCAATTGATGCTGATCAACAAACAAATTTCCTAGGTATTCCTATTTTGGATGAATTTTTGGAGTTACAGAAGTTTGCGTTAGTTACAGATTACTACAGACTGTTCTGTTTTTGACAGATTCTGTTTTTCGTGTGTTGTTTGCTTATTTTAATGAACCTATGGCTAGTAAAATAGTTTATGATCCATAGAGAAGTTGGAATAAAGTAGGTTTAACACCAATATAAATAAAGAATTATTTCATTACAGTACCTTGAAGTGGTCTTTTGTTTTCTTTCGCTAACAGAGCTTACGAGATTTCTGTTGAGTTTTGTGTTGTGAAGTTTTCAAGTTTCGGGTGAATTTTTTTTATGGATTATGGAACAAGGAGTGGCAAGAGCCTAAGCTTGGGGATTCCCATGGCACCCCCAAGATAATCCAAGGACACAAAAAATTCAAAGCTTGGGGATGCCCCGGAAGGCATCCCCTCTTTCGTCCACTTCCATCGGTAACTTTACTTGGAGCTATATTTTTATTCACCACATGATATGTATTTTGCTTGGAGCGTCTTGTATTATTTGCGTCTTTGTTTGTTAGTTTACCACAATCATCCTTGCTGTACACACCAATTGAGAGAGCCATACATGAATTGAAATTTGTTAGAATACTCTATGTGCTTCACTTATATCTTTTGAGCTTGGTAGTTTTGCTCTATGTGCTTCACTTATATCTTTTGAGCTTGATAGTTTTGCTCTAGTACTTCACTTATATCTTTTAGAGCACGGTGGTGGATTTGTTTTAAAGAAACTATTGATCTCTCATGATTCACTTAGATTATTTTGAAAGTCTTAAATAGCATGGTAATTTGCTTAATAATAATATGCTTGGTATTCAAGATTTGTAGAACTTTCTTTTGAGTGCGTTGAATATTAAGAAAAGTTTGATGCTTGATAATTGTTTTGAGATATGGAGGTGATAATATCAAAGTCATGCTAGTTGAGTAGTTGTGAATTTGAGAAATGCTTGTGTTGAAGTTTGCAAGTCCCGTAGCATGCACGTATGGTAAACGTTGTGTAACAAATTTGAAACATGAGGTGCTATTTGATTGTCCTCCTTATGAGTGGCGGTCGGGGACGAGCGATGGTATTTTCCTACCAATCTATCCCCCTAGGAGCATGCGCGTAGTGCTTTGGTTTTTGATGGCTTGTAGATTTTTGCAATAAGTATGTGAGTTCTTTATGACTAATGTTGAGTCCATGGATTATCGCACTCTTACCCTTCCATCATTGCTAGCCTCTTGATGCCGTGCATTGCCCTTTCTCACATTGAGAGTTGGTGCAAACTTAGCGGTGCATCCAAACCCCGTGATATGATACGCTCTTTCACACATAAACCTCCTTATATCTTCCTCAAAACAGCCACCATACCTACCTATTATGGCATTTCCATAGCCATTCTGAGATATATGGCCATGCAACTGTCCACCATAACGTCTTCATGACACATTCATCATTATCATATTGCTTAGCATGATCATGTAGTTGACATAGTATTTGTGGCAAAGACACCGTTCACAATTCTATCGTACATGTCACTCTTGGTTCGTTGCATATCCCGGTACACCGCCGGAGGCATTCATATAGAGTCATACTTTGTTCTAGTATCGAGTTGTAATCATTGAGTTGTAAATAAATAGAAGTGTGATCATCATCATTTTCTAGAGCATTGCCCCCCAAAAAAGAGAAAGGCCAAAGAAGAAAAAGGAAATAAAAAGGGGCAATGTTACTATCTCTTTTTCCACAATTGTGCTTCAAAGTAGCACCATGTTCTTCATATAGCGAGTCTCATATATTGTGCTTCAAAGTAGCACCATGTTTTTCATGTAGAGAGTTTCATATGTTGTCACTTTCATATACTAGTGGGAATTTTTCATTATAGAACTTGGCATGTATATTCCAACGATGGGCTTCCTCAAATGCCCTAGGTCTTCGTGAGAAAGCAAGTTGGATGCACACCCACTTAGTTTCTTTTGTTGAGCTTTCATACATTTATAGCTCTAGTGCATCCGTTGAATGGCAATCCCTACTCCTTGCATTAACATCAATTGATGGGCATCTCCATAGCCCATTGATTAGCCTCGTTGATGTGAGACCTTCTCCTTTTTTGTCTTCTCCACATAACCCCCATCATTATATTCTATTCCACCCATAGTGCTATGTCCATGGCTCGCGCTCATATATTGCATGAAAGTTTAGGCCTTCTTTTGTTTGTAGGGTAGGAAAATCGTAGGAATAGGAAAGTCATAGGAAATGAGATGACATGTATCTCAAATCTTATGAGTGGGAATAGGAAAGGAGATGCCCTTTGATTCACATCATAGGGTTTTTTCCATTGAGTCTAGGCTAATGTTTATTTTCCTATGAAATGTGGAGGATAGGAAGAATTCCTCCATAGGAATAGGATTCCATTCCTACAAACCAAAGGACTCTAAAGGAATTTTTCCTATAGAAATTCTATCCTATGAAATTCCTACAAGATTCCTCTAAACCAAAGGAGGCCTTATATGTTTGAGATTACTAAAGTATAAAACAATTGCTTGGCTTGTCATCGGGGTTGTGCATGATGAGAGCATTCTTGTGTGACGAAAATGGAGCATGACCAAACTATATGATTTTGTAGGGATGAACTTTCTTTGGCCATGTTATTTTGAGAGGACATAATTGCTTAGTTAGTATGCTTGAAGTATTATTATTTTTATGTCAATATGAAATTTTGTCTTGAATCTTTCGGATCTGAATATTCATACCACAATTAAGAAGAGTTACATTGAAATTATTCCAAGTAGCACTCCGCATAAAAAATTCTCTTTTTATCATTTACCTACTCGAGGACGAGCAGGAATTAAGCTTGGGGATGCCTGATACGTCTCCAACGTCTCTATAATTTTTGATTGCTCCATGCTATATTATCTACTGTTTTGGACTATATTGGGCTTTATTTTCCACTTTTATATTACTTTTGGGACTAACCTATTAACGAGGCCCAGCCTGAATTGCTGTTTTTTTGCCTATTTGATGTTTCAAGAAACGGAATATCAAACGGAGTCCAAACGGAATGAAATCTTCGGGAACGTGATTTTCTCATCGAATAAGACCCAGGAGACTTGGACCCTCCGTCAAGAAAGCCACGAGGCGGTCACGAGGGTGGAGGGCGCCCTCCCCCCCTAGGGCGCGCCCCCTGCCTCGTGGGCCCCTCGAAGCTCCACCGACGTACTTCTCCCTCCTATATATACCTACATACCCCCAACAGATCAGATACGGAGCCAAAAACCTAATTCCACAGCCGCAACTTTCGTCAGATCCACGAGATCCCATCTTGGGGCCTGTTCGAGCTCACGAAGGAAGGATTCCACCACGGAGGGCTTCTACATCAACATCATAGCCTCTCCGATGAAGTGTGAGTGGTTTACCTCAGACCTTCGGGTCCATAGTTAGTAGCTAGATGGCATACCGGTCATGCGTTCAGATCCTTGTATGCACCGCGGTAGAGGATGCAGTCATTAGGGCATGCATGTATCTTCTGCACCTCCAATCCTAGAGGGCATACAACCTTCTTTGCTGCGTATGTACTGTCGGGCAATTCGTTATCCTTTGGAAGCTTCTTCTTCAATATTTTCAGTAGCTTCTCAAATCCTTTGTCAGGCACAGCATTCTCTGCCTTCCACTACAGCAATTCCAGTACGGTACCGAGCTTTGTGTTGCCATCTTCGCAATTGGGGTACAACCCTTTTTTGTGATCCGCTAACATGCGATCAAACTTCAGCTTCTCCTTTTGACTTTTGCATTGCGTCCTTGCATCGACAATGACCCGGCGGAGATCATCATCATCGGGCACATCGTCTGGTTCCTCTTGATCTTCAGCAGCTTCCCCCGTTGCAGCATCATTGGGCACATCATCGGTTCCTCTTGATCTTGAGCAGCTTCCCCGTTGCAGCATCACCGTATTCGGGGGCACATAGTTGTCATCGTCCTCTTCTTCTTTGTCGTCTTCCATCATAACCCCTATTTCTCTGTGCCTCGTCCAAACATTATAGTGTGGCATGAAACCATTGTAAAGCAGGTGGGTGTAAAGGATTTTCCGGTCAGAGTAAGACTTCATATTCCCACATTTAGGGCATGGACAACACATAAAACCATTCTGCTTGTTTGCCTCAGCCACTTCGAGAAAATCATGCACACCCTGATACATCTCCAACGTATATATAATTTTTGATTGCTCCATGTTGTATTATCTATTGTTTTGGACTATATTGGGCTTTATTTTCCACTTTTACATTACTTTTGGGACTAACCTATTAAGCGGAGGCCCAGTCCAGAATTGCTGTTTTTTTGCCTATTTCAGTGTTTCGAAGAAACGGAATATCAAACGGAGTCCAGACGGAATGAAATCTTCGGGAACGTGATTTTCTCATCGATAAGACCAGGAGACTTGGACCCTCCGTCAAGAAAGCCACGAGGCGGTCACGAGGTGGAGGGCGCCCCAGGGCGTGCCCCCGCCTCGTGGGCCCCTCAGCTCCACCGACGTACTCCTTCCTCCTACATATACCTACGCACTCAACAGATCGATACGGAGCCAAAACCTAATTCCTTTGCCGCAACTTTCTCAGTATCCACGAGATGCCATCTTGGGGCCTGTTAGGAGCTCACGGAAGGGATTCCACCACGGAGGGCTTCTACATCATCATCATAGCCTCTCCGATGAAGTGTGAGTAGTTTACCTCAGACCTTTGGGTCCATAGTTAGTAGCTAGATGGCTTCTTCTCTCTTTTTGGATCTCAATACAATGTTCTCCCCCTCTCTCGTGGAGATCTATTCGATGTAATCTTCTTTTTGTGGTGTGTTTGTTGAGAGCGATGAATTGTGGGTTTATGATCAAGAATATCTATGAACAATATTTGAATCTTCTCTGAATTCTTTTATGTATGATTGAGTTATCTTTGCAAGTCTCTTCGAATTATCTGTTTGGTTTGTCCAACTAGATTGGTAGTTTTGCAATGGGAGAAGTGTTTAGCTTTGGGTTCAATCTTGCGGTGTCCTTACCAAAGTGTGTAAAGGGTTGCAAGGCACGTATTGTATTGTTGCCATCGAGTATAACAAGATGGGGTATTTATCATATTGCATGAATTTATTCCTCTACATCATGTCATCTTGCTTAAGGCGTTACTCTGTTTTCATGAACTTAATACTCTAGATGCATGCTGGATAGCGGTCGATGAGTGGAGTAATAGTAGTAGATGCAGGCAGGAGTCGGTCTACTTGTCTCGGATGTGATTCCTATATACATGATTATACCTAGATATTCTCATAACTATGCTCAATTCTGTCAATTGCTCAACAGTAATTCGTTCACCCACCATAAAATACTTATGCTCTTGAGAGAAGCCACTAGTGAAATCTATGGTCCCCGGGTCTATTTTCATCATATTAATCTTCCTTCGCTTTATTATTACTTTGGTCTTTACTTTGCCTTTTTATTTTACTTTGCATCTTTATACCAAAAATACCAAAAATATTATCTATCATCTCTATCAGATATCACTCTCGTAAGTGACCTTGAAGGGATTGACAACCCCTTTTCGCGTTGGTTGCGAGGATCTATTTGTTTTGTGTAGGTACGAGGGACTTGCACGTGGCCTCCTACTGGATTGATACCTTGGTTCTCAAAACTGAGGGAAATACTTACGCTACTCTGCTGCATCATCCTCTCCTCTTCGGGAAAACCAACGCATAAGCTCAAGGCGTAGCACGCCTTAATGTACTCGGAGGTGTGTACATCACCGTACATCCATTGTCGGTTCATCTACGTGCATTATATATAATTAAGTGTGTCAAAAACCATTACAGAACATCATGAATAGATAATTAAGTGACCAAATTAATAGAAGTTCATCATCACATTAAAACCGAAGTACATACATAGTTCTCATCTAACAACATATAGCTCTCCAGAGCATCTAAATTAATTAAACCATACATTGAAACTATGTAAAACATTTCAATGCGAAAACAAATGCGATCATAATCGCAACCAAGGTAACAATTGATCCAACGGCACAATGATACCAAGCCTCGGTATGAATGGCATATTTTCTAATCTTTCTAATCCTCAAGCGCATTGCATCGATCTTGATCTTGTGATCATCGACGACATCCGCAACATGCAACTCCAATATCATCTTCTCCTCCTCAATTTTTTTATTTTTTCCTTCAAGAAATTGTTTTCTTCTTCAACTAAATTTAACCACTCGACAATAGGGTCGGTTGGAATTTTTGGTTCACATACCTCCTAGATAAATAAAATCTATGTCACGTTGGTCGGCATAATTTTCACAAACAATAAATGAACCAATAGTTATAAAGATAATATATACCACATCCGAATCATAGACATGGCGAGGGCCGACGAAGCGGATACCAAAACCATCGCACTATATAATAACAAGCAATAAAATAGTAAGAAAATTAGACAAGTATCTATCTAAAGCAAGAATTTTTTCTTTCGTAAAGAAGATAAGAACAAGAGGCTCACCACGGTGGTCTTTGGCGGCGAGATCGTGTGCAGGCGATCGACGACAGTGAAGACGGGGACGGGGCGTGACGGGCCGCTAATATAAACCTAGACAAATCTCAGGAAAAATAGAGTTCGGAGGTCGTGCTTCGAGAGGAGAAAGCTTAACTAGTGTGGCTCGGGCATTTCATCGAACACCTCATGTGCATAGGAGGTGAGCTAGAGCACCACAAAGCCCTCCCCTCCCCGGCCAGTGAAAAATAGAGCAGTGGAGTGCTCTGCTCACGGGCGAGGGGTATATATAGGCACCTCAATGGTCCCGGTTCGTGGCAGGAACCGGGACTAAAGGGCAGCCTGTTGTCCCAGTTCAAGCCACCAACCGGAACCAATGGTGGAGGGCCAGGAGCCAGGCCCATTGGTCCCGGTTCGTCCCACCAACCGGGACCAAAAGGTCCAGACGAACCGGGACCAATGGCCCACGTGGCCCGGCCGGCCCCCCTGGGCTCACGAACCGGGACCAATGCCCCCATGGGTCCTGGTTCTAGACTGAACTGGGACTAATGGGCTGACCCGGCCTGAACCAAAGCCCTCTTTTCTACTAGTGATTAAAGATGCACAGAATACAAGTTTGATTCACGGTTGATTTCAACAATTGGTTGGTAAAAGTGAAATTTATTATCTTGCAGATATTGTTCAGAAAAGCCATACACTAAGATTTTCACTTTTGTGAGATTGCTCATTTTTTTACATAATTGGGGATACCGAAGTTCCAATTGAGTTTAAAGTTTATGTAACGCTGAATGAATAGGTAAACAAACAAGCGGAGAACAAACTTGGAGGATAAAAACATAGCATTATATTCATATAAGATATACCAATGTAACCAAGACATGCTTGAGTAGCATTCATTTGTATACACTTGCTTAAAGTGTGGGGTTATAGCAGGAAAGAATATTCCGTGGGAAAACTGGTGACAGAAAAATATCACCCGGTGAACACGTAAAAAATATGTCTGCCCAAACAATTAGTACTAGAGTTTGTTGTGCAAATGGTTATGGAAGTTGGAGAATACATATGTTATTTGATAGGAAAGGATTTCCAAACATGTAGGTGCCCTCGCAAATAGATAAACACAGTGGTGGAGCATGCTTATGAGAGAGTTTGATGAGAGCTAACCACATTTTCAGCAATCGAAAGAGAATGTGATTGTCAATGGAGGGAAAAGATTGTTTAGGGATGACACTTGGGTGAATATAATTCACCCTTGTAGTGCAATTTCCTATGTTGCATCACATCACCTTTAGCAAGATAAAGTCATAGTGTAGACATTACTAGAGAGATGGTTTGGATATGATTTAGTTCAAAAGAATCTTACATTGATATGAAACAGAGAAGTGGCAGAATTTGCAAGAGATGGTCATGATCACTAAACTCACACACAAGGATGACATAATCATATGGAAAGTTGAGGGAAATGGAGAGTTTTCTATTTGAGCCACATGTTTGCATTTGAGATCTTAGTCTTTGGCAGGATATATGTTTCACTTGAAGATAAATGTCACTTTGAAGATAAGAATTTTTCCAGTGGTTACTGGCTGAGGATATCATACAAAACCAAGGATAATATTATCAAGAGAGGATGGAATGGAATGATCAATATAACTTCGTTAATGTGAAAGAAACTATGGATAACTTCTATCATTTTCCGCATCCTTTCCTTACCTTCTTTCTCTGTAGGTTAAATGTGTTTTCTTCATTTTCCCTTGCTATAGCTATGTTGCCAAAGAAGTTCAATCCCGTTCTTCCAAGCAATGAGTTGTACCATCAATTCCTTCTTTAGTTCTTCCTTAGCTCAACCAGTTGGGAGAGTTATCCTTTGTGATTTTGGATTATCTTGTCCTCCTGAATGCATTAGTGATATGCTTGGGAGGTGAATCTCATACTTTTTGGTTGAACATCGAAAGAGGGTCTCGATGACGTGGACAATTGTTTGCTGCCTGGACAATGTAGAAAACCATGAAAGTGGTGTGGTTGCAGTAGTAATTCCCCAATGGTCCTTCTGCTTGACTTTCCATCTTGGTTACAATCTATTTTCATGTGATACCTCGTGGAGAAGTCATAGGTGAATACTAACTGAAAATTTTGTGAAGAAACTCAAGATGGTGTCTACCGAAGGGTAATGTAGGAGTCAAGGTTGGGCGCTAATGACGCACATATTGATGGTTGATCTAGATGCGATGCTTAAAAGGTGCTGAAGTTATATTGCAACTTTGTTTGCCTCGTGTAGTAATAAGTTCTAAGTAGGATGATGGCATGTTTTCAATATGGTTTACTTTTGTTTTGTTTTGATTGTTGTACAAATTTTATTCCTCCAGTTTCTTCAATAGAATTCAACAAGAGAGCCCACTATTTTCCAAAAGGTTTAATGTTTGCTCTGCAAACTAGCTGAGAAAATCAAATGCAAAATTCCCATCTTCTCTCTTCATTCCATACATCTTTCCTGCAACGCCACCACTTTCGTCATATTCATCCCTTCCGCATCCTTGATCCCTATCACCCTAATGGCTCTGTTCTCCCCTTAGCCACATATTCCACTCTCTTGTTGGATCCTCCTGAGATCCACCGCCATCATCCAGTGCCGCTCTTCAGATCCAACATCACCCCTTAGATCTACCACCACTCCTCAGATCCATGACTGACGTTAGCTAGTATAGTCAAAGCAATAGGTGGTGTCAAGTTGGTACATCGCCACACTTTCATCAGGCAATCCTCTAAGCCCAACGAACTCCCCGTGTAATCCTAGCAGAGGTCAACTCCCCGCCTGTCCCTCCTCCTCTTGCTCGCTGATGACATATTGTGATGCGATGACTCGTATGTTTGGGATCAACCCTGTTCCCTAGGCCTATGTGTTTTAGATGTTGAAAAATATGTTGCAACTTGTTTGTATGGTGATGTAAAAAGATCTAAGTAGAATGTCGTTGTGTTTTCCAATTTGATTGTATTTTCATTTGGTTTTTATTGTTGTAAGAGCTTTGCTATGGTAGTTTTTTTAATAGAAATCAAGGGGGATCCAATTGTTACAGAGGAAGCTAGAACATTGTTTGCGTGAAGTAATCATTACGTATTGCATAATGTGCGAAACCCTATTCTACGTCGAGACTGTGCACCCCTTCTTCGCTTCCGTCTGCTTCAGCCCTTCCACCCCCTCGATCTCTGTACCTCTAGTGTCGTCGTCTCCCATTGCCCTGTCTTTCACTTTCTCATTGGATCCTCCTAAAATGCACTACCGCTCCTCGAGATCCGCCATCACCCCTTAGATCTATGAACACTCCTCAGAGCCACAATCGATGTTTGCTAGTACCATTGCCAGAGACGGTGCAGGTTGGCACACTGCCACTCTTTGATTTGGCGCTCCTCTAAGCCCAACGGACGCCTCAGGTGAGCCCACCGCCGCATGTCAGCTCCTCGCCCCCTCCCGCTTCCCTTCCTTCCCCTCTCCTTTATCTTTTTTAGAAAACTTGACAGGAGCCGGTCATTATCAATTTAGAAGAACATAACCATATTTTAAGAGTTTTATCCTCCCTAATCCCCACCGCTAGCCGACCCAACATCTCCCTCCTCGCATGGGTCTCGAGCAATGTCAGTCCGATACAAGAACATTTATTTGACGGATTTCTCATAATTTAATTTGGCGAAACTTGCGCCTTGGAAAAGGGAGTTGGATGGGTGTGTCGTGTGCTGACTTTTTTTTATTCATGAGTATCCATACATTGCAAATCCAGAAAGGAAAATTCATCATATGGTTGCATCTCAAATTCCACATCATGCTATTGATCTGAAAATCAATCATGGGAACACAACCAATCATGGATGCACCTACACTGATTGTTCATAACATATACACTGAATTATTTGACACTGGCCATGCAGACAACATGTGATATTTTTCTCTAAAAAAAGACAACATGTGGTCTCACAGTTCGTACGTATATTTTTCATAGTTTAAAGTTAAGCTAAGTTTTCAGCCCATACAAATCGGTCATTCCGTTTTCTTTATGAAGATAATACTATCTTTTTTTCCAGAAGATATTTTTGGGGTGTTGGGGTGGAAGATATTTTTGAAGATGTTTTTTGGCGAATCTTTTCTTGAAGATGTTTTTGTGTACACAATCTTTTCTTGAAGATGTTGCTCTAATGCCGTGTGCCAATGCAACCAACATTACACGTTCACATGTGTGCTACATGTGACGGCAGGTGCATGCACCTTTGTTACCTCCAGGCTAGATAGGCACCGAGAGCCGTGACACGTCGGTCACACGTGAGGATTGCCACGGGCGCCGGAGCAATTTTGGGAGGAAGCTTCCCATTTTCTCCTTTCGGCGCCAGTATTGCTGCACGTATAGATATCCATCCATGTGTCGTCTGTACGCCGCGACGCCTACGTGCATGCATGCAAGGTCCTTATCTCTGCGCTAAAAAGAAAAAAAAAGTACTTATCTCTATATCTGCGTCAGCAAAGAAAGCTCGTCATATCAACGCGAGTTGAAGGCCGTGACGACACACACTATGGCCAAGAGCCGGAGACCCCCGAGGAAAGCACAGCGGCAGGCAGCGACAATCTCCGTGCTTGCGTGTGATACCTCGGACTTTTTCCCTGCACCGGCTACCGTGCGTGTGCGTGTGCGTGTGCGTTAGTGCATACCATCCGAACGTTTTGGTCTCGAGCCCCATGCAGATGCGTTCCTTGGACATTTTTGGCCGGTTCCTGCGCGTTCAATGCTGATCGCGCTGCTGCTGGTGGTTGTTGCCATTGCCAGTGCATTGTTTCTTAGCATCTCTTGCACGTCACGGTCTCTACCCTTGCAGGTTAACTCCACCGCTAGATGTTAATTTCTGTTGGGAGAGAGGGACATATGCGGTTAAATTTGGTGTGGAGGAGGACAAAAGTGACGGTCCAAAAAGTGAGTATTCAAGCTGTTTTTGTTGTTTTGGTCTGCCCCTGTTGCTTTCGGCCGTAGAGTAGTACTCAATGGAGAATGTCCTATTTGATCAAAACATGAAAAAAGTTGTTAAAAAATATATATTGTACCGCCGTTTTTGGAAGTATATACATGTATAGTATTGA
This sequence comes from Aegilops longissima, assembly GCA_021605205.1. Taxonomy (NCBI): domain Eukaryota; kingdom Viridiplantae; phylum Streptophyta; class Magnoliopsida; order Poales; family Poaceae; genus Aegilops; species Aegilops longissima. The sequence continues at coordinate 661,926,305 of CM038677.1, read as the reverse complement.
ACGCATCTGTGTGCGGTTCATATGCCCTGCCGTGTGCGTGTGATGCATAAAGCTATAGCTGTTCGGTTCAGCCAAAATAGGAGTACATACAAATTAAGTGTTTATTACTCGATGTTTAGGCAGAACACACAAAATGATCCTGGGTATACCGCAGCCCGGTTTCTACAACAACAATAAATGCATTTTATAATGTCAAAGAATCATTTTCTTCTCGCCAAAATATATATAGATGTGGCTACCTTCGTACCTGTTAAATTTCATGAAGATATATTTTAATCTACAGGATCTAAAATGGATCACATCTTGATGATTCACTATTAAAGAGAATGTCCCATTTGATCTAAAATGGATCTAAAATAATTTGCTATTAGAGATCCTTGCTTTTATTCTTTTATTTAGTGCACACATGTATAAATGTATTTGTTAATTAAAATTTACAAATATGTGGATCACATCTTGATATGAATATGTGAGTGGTTTTCAAAAATTTCTAAAACTTCAAATACAATTTTCACTTTTTAATTATACCAAGCTACAATAGACCGGCGGGAGCCAAACAGCTACCACACTCGGTGTTTAGGTAAAATTTGCAAGCATACATAGAAACTTTTACAGTTCTACCCTGGAATTTACCTTCCAAAGAGACACGATGGACTGTTGAACCTGTACAAGTACAGTCTTCTGCATCCATTGTGCTGGACGTCTGCAAAACTGCATGCATGCATACGCGATTCCCATATCTTCTGGTCGCCGGGCCGGCAATGGTGTGCATCCTGCGCGTACATACTATATTAGTGTTAACACAGACAATAGTACCTATCATTTCTGCATCTGCATGAGCTTGTGCTAAAGAAAGGATTTCCCCAGCAAAAAAAAAAAAACTGCAAATAATCCATGCAATCAAAGTCTTTGTACGAAAATACACGAGTGAATTGCAAAAAACCATCACATTTAGGGCATCGTTTGCAGAAAACCACGAGGTCAGTAATCATTTGCAAAAAACACCGTGCATTCCGTAAACGTTTTGCAGTTTGCACTGATTGGGCGATTTGCTTTGTTTGACCGCGTTTCCGACAGCTGGGGCCCGTTTTACCCCTATCGTGGCATAACGGACGGGAGATGACGCCGTCTGGTCGAGACGACCTGGTCGTCTCGCGTCGGACAGATCGACCGCGCCGCCCCACTCCACTTCTCACTCTCTGCTCTCCCTCGGGCTCCATGGCGAAGGCAAAACCTGGCGGCGGCGGTGTCGGCGGCGGCGGTGCTTCCGCTGGCGATGCTCGTGGTGGTGGTGACGGAAATCCACTGAAGTTCTGCGGGAGCTCGAATCCTTCTCAGGCGCCGCCTCCTCCCCAATGCCCCGAGTACGCGGCGACTAGGGCATTCGCCCAGGCGGTGAAGGCAAATCCGACGGGCAGCCAACACTTTGCATCCTCCTTCGGCGGTGTGGTGTAAGCCATCCATCCTCTCTCCCTACTTTCTGTTTTCCCCTATTTGGATTCTAGGGTTAGGGTTCTAGGGTTAGGGTTTAACTGTTACTGAGTTGGGGATTATGTTCTAGGTATTGGGTTTATGTTTAGGATTGTAACACTTTACTAGTGGATTCAGGGTAAGGACTATTGTAAGTAAGTATTGGTTGTGAACTGCAAATTAGTTTGCCCTTAATTATTCAGTCATTCAAACTGAATTTGAAGTGTAAAGTTATTTTTAGCTTAACTGTAACAGCAATTGCACACTAGTTTTAACAGAAATGGCTCAGTAGTCAGTTGTAACTGAATTTTTAACTGAATATTTGACACTAGTTTTAGCAGAATGGCTCAGTAGTCAATTGTAACTGAATTTTAATCTAAATTTTTAACTGAATGTTTAACACTAGTTTTAACTGAATGGCTCAGTAGTTAGTTGTAACTGAATTTTTATCTGAATTTTTAAATGAATGTTTAACACTAGTTGTAACTGAATTTTAACTTCAAAGTTCTTTTTAACTTAACTGTAACATATGTACATGTACTATTAAACAATACTTTTATCTGAATTTTAACAGCACTGTTAAATGAACTAGGTTGGATGATGAAGAATGGGAAGTGAGGTTCCATTTCTTGGACAGAGATAATTTGGAAAGAACCATTTGCTTATCATACATAACCTACTGGAATCTGATTGCACTAATAAAGTTAGAAGGCTTTAGTTCAAGAGATTTTATGTATTATGTCAGAGATCCAGGAGTTGGTGTGTCAGGAATGAAAGAATTAACTGATTATGACAAGGTGGAAGAAATGTTGGATGACATAACTAGGAAAGGAAATAATGTGGTTAACATTACAGTTATGAGAAGTGATGCACCCACACCAGCTGACCTGAACATTGGTCATGTTTATGAAGAGTAGGTCCCTTTGTCTGAATTAGGTGTACCACTTGTCTATGAGCTAGATACTTCAGGAGTTCTTTTCCCCAATCCAGTGAAGCCCCAACCACAACCAGTCCAGGTCATGAACACCCAGAAGAGCTCATGTTTGTTGAAGCTTAAGGGTCCAAGTGAACCAGAGTTTGCATTGCACTATGGTAATGAGTGGCATGAGTATTTCATGGAGACGGACCAAGAGCAAAATAATATTGAGCAGATGATGGAGCAGAAGAGGAATGAAGAGATTCAGAAGTTCAGGACCAACAAGAAACAAAAAGAGAAGTACAAGGCAAAAAAAAGAAAACTCCCAGAGCTGCTTGCTGAAGAGTTCACTGACAGTGATAGTGAGAATGAGCTTTTAGCATATGATGACATAATAGCTAGGCTGGAGGCAACGAAGAGGGATAGAGCTGATCCTCTCAATCACTTCGAAGGAGACACTGATGTAGAAGAGCTTTATGAACCACATGAGTAGGAGGGGGGATGAAGCACGAGAGGAGGAGGCAGGACAGGAGGAGCAAGCAGAGGAGGGTAGGAGAGGAGGAAGCGGCAACACATGAGGAAGTCAGAGGAAGGGGCCAACAACCAGATCACATGGAAGTCTTGGTCAAATCATAGAGTAAGATTGGATACCTTCATCTGATGAGGAGAGCAACCCAGGTGACTTAAGTCAGGATGATAATGATGGTGCTCAGCTTCCAACATTTAGGCAACCAAATGGTAGGAAGAGAAGGGCCTGAAAGCAGAAGCCTAGGGTTTGGTATGATGAGAAGAGGAGAACCCGCAAGAACAATTTGTGAAGAAACTTTGTTTCATACATTTCGAGCAATTCAGGAGGGCACTTCTTACATTTCACATCTCACAAAACAGGAACTACTCTTTTCATAGAAACTACTCAGAGAGAGTTATTGCAGTTTGCAGTACAGAAGATTGTCCTTTTTAGAAGATGAACTTGTACCACAATTGTGCTGCTGTAGGAGAGAGCACCAAAGTGACTGCAAGGTGGTTGGCAAATGAGTGTGAGGAACAGTTGAGGGCAGGCATAAACACAACAGTCCGGACAATAATAGCCAATTTGAAGAATAAACATGGAATAGAAGTGTCCATTTGCATGGCCTACAGAGCAAGAAAAGCAGCTAAGAGTATTGTCCAAGGAGATCAGAGGGCACAATACACAAGGATAAGGGATTACCTCCAAGCTATGTTGGATACCAATCCAGGAAGTAGATGCATTGTTACAACAAAGCATTTGAAGGCCTATCTAGCATTAATCCTATATTCCATGGCTTGTTCATGTGCCTGAATCCTTGCAATTAGGGTTTCCTAAATGGCTACAGACCCTTCATAGGTACTTATATTAATTTGTCTAAACACAATCATTTATGTTGTCCTAGAACTAATGTAATATGTGTTGTTGTAGGTGTTGATGGCTGCTTCATTAAGTTGACCACAGGGCAGCAAATATTGGCTGCAACTTGTAGAGATGGTAATAACAATATCTTTCCCATTGCATTTGCAATTGTTGACAAGGAAGACATGCTACCTCTTGAGCACAGCGTTGGTTTTCCCTTGAAGAGGAAAGGCTTATGCAGCACAGTAGCGTAAGTATTTCCCTCAGTTTTTGAGAACCAAGGTATCAATCCAGTAGGAGGCTACGCGCAAGTCCCTCGCACCTGCACAATACAAATAAATCCTCGCAACCAACGCGATAAAGGGGTTGTCAATCCCTTGACGGTCACTACCGAGAGTGAGATCTGATAGATATGATAGGATAATATTTTTGGTATTTTTGTGATAAAGATGCAAAGTAAAATAAAAGCAAAATAAAAAGCAAAGGAAATAACTAAGTGTTGGAAGATTAATATGATGAAGATAGACCCGTGGGCCATAGGTTTCACTAGTGGCTTTTCTCAAGAGCATAAGTATTTTATGGTGGGTGAACGAATTACTGTTGAGAAATTGACAGAATTGAGCATAGTTATGAGAATATCTAGGTATGATCATGTATATAGGCATCACGTCCGAGACAAGTAGACCGACTCCTTCCTGCATCTACTACTATTATTCCACTCATCGACCGCTATCCAGCATGCATCTAGAGTATTAAGTTCATGAAAACAGAGTAACGCCTTAAGCAAGATGACATGATGTAGAGGGACAAATTCATGCAATATGATAAAAAACCCATCTTGTTATCCTCGATGGCAACAACACAATACGTGCCTTGCTGCCCCTATTGTCACAGGGAAAGGACACCGCAAGATTGAACCCAAAGCTAAGCACTTCTCCCATTGCAAGAAAGATCAATCTAGTAGGCCAAACCAAACTGATAATTCGAAGAGACTTGCAAAGATAACCAATCATACAAAAAAGAATTCAGAGAAGATTCAAATATTGTTCATAGATAATCTTGATCATAAACCCACAATTCATCGGTCTCAACAAACACGCCGCAAAAATAAGATTACGTCGAATAGATCTCCATGAGAGAGGGGGAGAACATTGTATTGAGATCCAAAAAGAGAGAAGAAGCCATCTAGCTACTAACTATGGACCCGAAGGTCTGAAGTAAACTACTCACACTTCATCGGAGAGGCTATGGTGTTGATGTAGAAGCCCTCCGTGATGGATGCCCTCCGACGAGACTCCGAACAGGCCGAAGATGGGATCTCGTGGAGTACAGAAGGTTGCGGCGGTGGAATTAGGTTTTGGCTCCGTATTTGATCGTTTGAAGTGCGTAGGTATATATAGGAGGAAGGAGTATGTCATTTGAGCACAGGGGCCCACGAGGGTGGAGGCGCGCTGGGGAGAGGGAAGGCGCGCCCCTACCTCGTGGCCTCTGGAAGCTTCCTTGACGAGGGTCCAAGTCTCTGGATCATGTTCGGTGAGAAAATCACGTTCCTGAAGGTTTCATTCCGTTTGGACTCCGTTTGATATTCCTTTTCTGCGAAACTCTGAAATAGGCAAAAAACAGCAATTCTGGGCTGGGCCTCCGGTTAATAGGTTAGTCCCAAAAATAATATAAAAGTGGATAATAAAGCCCGTTAATTTCCAAAACATTAGATAATATAGCATGGAGCAATCAAAAATTATAGATACGTTGGAGTCGTATCAAGCATCCCCAAGCTTAATTCCTGCTCGTCCTCGAGTAGGTAAATGATAAAAAAGATAATTTTTGATGCGGAGTGCTACTTGGCATAACTTCAATGTAGTTCTTCTTAATTGTGGTATGAATATTCAGATCCAAAAGATTCAAGACAAAATTTTATATTGACATAAAAATGATAATACTTCAAGCATACTAACTAAGCAATTATGTCTTCTCAAAATAACGTGGCCAAAGAAAGTTCATCCCTACAAAATCATATAGCTTAGTCATGCTCCATTTTCGTCACACAAGAATGCTCTCATCATGCACAACCCTGATGACAAGCCAAGCAATTGTTTCATACTTTAGTAATCTCAAACCTATAAACTTTCACGCAATATATGAGCGCGAGCCATGGACATAGCACTATGGGTGGAATAGAATATGATGATGGGGATTATGTGGAGAAGACAAAAAAGGAGAAAGTCTCACATCAACGAGGCAAATCAATGAGCTATGCAGATGCCCATCAATTGATGTTAATGCAAGGAGTAGGGATTGCCATGCAACGGATGCACTAGAGCTATAAATGTATGAAAGCTCAACAAAAGAAACTAAGTGGGTGTGCATCCAACTTGCTTGCTCATGAAGACATAGGGCACTTGAGGAGTCCCATTGTTGGAATATACAAGCCAAGTTCTATAATGAAAAATTCCCACTAGTATATGAAAGTGACAAAACAAGAGACTCTCTATCATGAAGATTATGGTGCTACTTTGAAGTGTCGCAAATGATAGTAGCATTGTCCCTTCTCTCTTTTTCTCTCATTTTTTTGGGCCTTATCTTTTTTTGGCCTTTCTCTTTTTTATTTTTTTATTCCTCACTTGGGACAATGCTCTAGAAAATGATGATGATCACACTTCTATTTATTTACAACTCAGTGATCACAACTCGATACTAGAACAAAGTATGACTCTATATGAATGCCTCCGGCGGCGTACCGGGATATGCAATGAACCAAGAGTGACATGTATGAAGGAATTATGAACGGTGTCTTTGCCACAAATACTATGTCAACTACATGATCATGCTAGCAATATGACAATGATGAATGTGTCATGATAAACGGAATGGTGGAAAGTTGCATGTCAATATATCTCGGAATGGCTATGGAAATGCCATAATAGGTAGGTATGGTGGCTATTTTGAGGAAGATATAAGGAGGTTTATGTGTGAAAGAGCGTATCATATCACGGGGTTTGGATGCACCGGCGAAGTTTGCACCAACTCTCAGTGTGAGAAAGGGCAATGCACGGTACCGAAGAGGCTAGCAATGATGGAAGGGTGAGAGTGCATATAATCCATGGACGCAACATTAGTCATAAAGAACTCACATACTTATTGGCAAAATCTACAAGTCATCAAAAACCAAGCACTACGCGCATGCTCCTAGGGGGATAGATTGGTAGGAAAAGACCATCGCTCGTCCCCGACCGCCACTCATAAGGAGGACAATCAAAGAACACCTCATGTTTCAAATTTGTTACATAACGTTTACCATACGTGCATGCTACGGGACTTGCAAACTTCAACACAAGCATTTCTCAAATTCACAACTACTCAACTAGCACGACTTTGATATTATTACCTCCATATCTCAAAACAATCATCAAGCATCAAACTTCTCCTAGTATTCAACACACTCATAAGAAAGTTTTTACTATTCTTGAATACCTAGCATATTAAGATTATTTAAGAAAATTACCATGCTATTTAAGACTCTCAAAATAATCTAAGTGAAGCATGAGAGATCAATAGTTTCTATAAAACATATCCACCATAGTGCTCTAAAAGATATAAGTGAAGCACTAGAGCAAAACAATATAATTCAAAAGATATAAGTGAAGCACAAATAGTATTCTAATAATTTCCAAATCATGTATGGCTCTCTCAAAATGTGTGTACAACAAGGATGATTGTGGTAAACTAAAAAGCAAAGACTCAAATAATACAAGACACTCCAAGCAAAACACATATCATGTGGTGAATAAAAATATAGCTCCAAGTAAAGTTACCGATGGAAGTAGACGAAAGAGGGGATGCCTTCCGGGGCATCCCCAAGCTTTGGCTTTTTGGTGTCCTTATATTATCTTGGGGTTGCTATGGGCATCCCCAAGCTTAGGCTCTTGCCACTCCTTGTTCCATAATCCATCAAATATCTTTCACCCAAAACTTGAAAACTTGACAACACAAAACTCAACAGAAACCTCGTGAGCTCCGTTAGCGAAAGAAAACTAAAGACCACTTCAAGGTACTGTAATGAACTCATTATTTATTTATATTTGTGTTAAACCTACTGTATTCCAACTTCTATATGGTTTATAAACTACTCCCTCCGTCCGGAAATACTTGTCATCAAAATAAATAAAAGTTGATGTATCTAGATGTATTTTAGTTCTAGATACACCCCTTTTTGTCCATTTTGATGACAAGTTTTTTCGGACGGAGGGAGTATTTTATTAGCCATAGATTCATCAAAATAAACAAACAACACACGTAAAAACAGAATCTGTCAAAAACAGAACAGTCTGTAGTAATCTGTAACTAACGCAAACTTCTGAAACTCCAAAGAATCAGCCAAAATAGGAAGACCGAGGAAATTTTTTTATTGATCAGAAGCAATTGGAATCAGTATTTTATCACATTATGGTGATTTTTAACAATTGTTTTCGTGAACAGAAAGTTTCTGGAAATTTCTGCAAGATCAAATAACTATCATCCAAGAAGATCCTATAGGTTTAACTTGGCACAAACACTAATTAAAACATAAAAACACATCTAACCAGAGGCTAGCACAAGATTTATTCCTAAACAGAAGCAAAAGATAAAAAACTAAAATAAAATTGGGTTGCCTCCTAACAAGCGCTATCGTTTAACGCCCCTAGCTAGGCATAAAAGCGAGGATAGATCTAGGTATTGCCATCTTTGGTAGGCAATCCGTAAGTGGTTCTCATGATAGATTCATATGGTAACTTTATTTTCTTTATTGGGAAGTGTTCCATGCCTTTCTTGAATGGAAACTGGAATCTAATATTCCCTTCCTTCATATCAATAATTGCACCAATCGTTCTAAGGAAAGGTCTACCAAGAATAATAGGACCTGAAGGATTGCAATCTATATCAAGAACGATAAAATCTACGGGCACATAATTACTATTTGCAACAATAAGAAAATCATTAATTCTTCCCATAGGTTTCTTAATAGTGGAATCCGCAAGGTGCAAGTTTAAACAACAATCATCAAAATCATGGAAACCTAACAAATCACACAAAGTTTTGGGGATAGTGGAGACACTAGCACCCAAATCACATAAAGCATAAAACTCATGATCCTTAATCTTAATTTTAATAGTTGGTTCCCATTCATCATAATGTTTTCTAGGGATAGAAACTTCCAACTCAAGCTTTTCTTCATAAGATTGCATCAAGGCATCAACAATATGTTTAGTAAACGCTTTATTTTGACTATAAGCATGAGGAGAATTTAGCACGGATTGCAACAAGGAAATACAGTCAATCAAAGAGCAACTTTCATAATTAAATTCCTTGAAATCCAAAATAGTGGTTTTAGCAACATCTAGGGTTTTGATTTCTTCAATCCCACTTTTATTAACTTTAGCATCAAAATCTAAAAACTCCGAATTTTTGGAACGCCTTCTAGGTAAAGGTGGATCATATTCAGTCCCTTCATTATCAAGATTCATATTGCAAAACAAAGATTTAATAGGGGACACATCAATAACTTTTAGATCTTCATCATTGTTTTCATAAAAATTTGAAGAACACGCTTTTATAAAGCAATCTTTCTTAGCACGCATCCTAGCGGTTCTTTCTTTGCACTCACCAATGGAAATTCTCATGGCTTTGAGAGACTCATTGATATCATGCTTAGGAGGAATAGATCTAAGCTTTAAAGAATCAACATCAACAGAAATTCTATCAACGTTCCTAGCCAATTCATCAACTTTAAGCAATTTTTCCTCAAGCAAAGCACTGAAATTCTTTTACGAATTCATAAACTCTTTAACACTAGTCTCAAATTCAGAGGGCATCTTATTAAAATTTACATAAGAGTTGTTGTAGGAATTTCCATAATTATTAGAGGAATTACTAGGATAAGGCCTAGGATTAAAGTTTCCTCTATATGCGTTGTTACCAAAATTATTCCTACCAAAAAAATTCACATCCATAGATTCATTATTATTCTCAATCAAAGTAGACAAAGGCATATCATTAGGATCAGAAGAAACACTCTTAGTAGCAAATAATTTCATAAGTTCATCCATCTTTCCACTCAAAACATTAATTTCTTCTATCGCATGCACTTTTTTATTAGTAGATCTTTTAGTGTGCCATTGAGAATATTTAACCATAATATTTTCTAGGAGTTTAGTAGCTTCTCCTAAAGTGATTTCCATAAAAGTGCCTCCCGCGGCCGAATCTAAAAGATTTCCAGAAGCAAAATTCAATCCGGCATAAATTTTTTGTATAATCATCCACAAATTCAAACCATGAGTAGGGCAATTACGTATCATTAATTTCATCCTCTCCCAAGCTTGTGCAACATGTTCATGGTCAAGTTGCTTAAAATTCATAATATCGTTTCCAAGAGAGATGATCTTAGCGGGAGGAAAATACTTAGAGATAAAAGCATCTTTGCACTTGTTCCAAGAATCAATACTATTTTTAGGCGAAGACGAAAACCAAGCTTTAGCACGATCTGTAAGCGAAAAAGGAAATACCTTCAACTTAACAATATCATTATCATCATCTTTTGCATATCACACACATCAACGAAGCTATTTAGATGAGTAGCGGCAACTTCACTAGGAAGGCCGGTGAATTGATCTTTCATGACAAGATTCAACAAAGCAGCATTGATTTCACAAGATTCAGTATCAGTAAGAGGAGCAATCGGAGTACTAAGGAAATCATTATTGTTGGTATTGGTAAAATCACACAATTTGGTATTGTCTTGAGCCATCGTGACAAGCAAGCAACCCAACACACGAGCAAACAAAAAGCAAGCGAAAAAGAGGCGAACGGAAAACAGAGGGCGAATAAAACGGTAAGGGTGAAGTGGGGGAGAGGAAAACGAGAGGCAAATGGCAAATAATGTAATGTGGGAGATAAGGGATTGTGATGGGTACTTGGTATGTTGACTTTTGCGTAGACTCCCCGGCAACGGCGCCAGAAATCCATCTTGCTACCTCTTGAGCACTGCGTTGGTTTTCCCTTGAAGAGGAAAGGGTGATGCAGACAAGATGGCGTAAGTATTTCCTTCAGTTTTGAGAACCAAGGTATCAATCCAAGAGGAGGCTACGCAAGTCCCTACTTTGCACAATACAAATAAATAAATCGCAACCAACGCGATAAAGGGTTGTCAATCCCTTCACGGTCACTTACGAGAGTGAGATCTGATAGATATGATAGGATAATATTTTTGGTTTTTTTGTGATAAAGATGCAAAGTAAAATAAAAAGCAAAGGAAATAACTAAGTGTTTGAAGATTAATACGATGAAGATAGACCCGGGGGCTATAGGTTTCACTAGTGGCTTTTCTCAAGAGCATAAGTATTTTACGGTGGGTGAACGAATTACTGTTGAGCAATTAACATAATTGAGCATAGTTATGAGAATATCTAGGTATGATCATGTATATAGGCATCACGTCCGAGACAAGTAGACCGACTCCTACCTGCATCTACTACTATTACTCCACTCATCGACCACTATCCAGCATGATCTAGAGTATTAAGTTCATGAAAACAGAGTAACGCCTTAAGCAAGATGACATGATGTAGAGGGATAAATTCATGCAATATGATAAAAAAACCCATCTTGTTATCCTCGATGGGAACAATACAATACGTGCCTTGCTGCCCCTCATCCTTTGGGAAAGGACACGCAAGATTGAACCCAAAGCTAAGCACTTCTCCCATTGCAAGAAAGATCTATCTAGTAGGCCGAACCAAACTGATAATTCGAAGAGACTTGCAAAGGTAACCAATCATACATAAAAGAATTCAGAGAAGATTCAAATAATTTTCATAGATAATCTTGATCATAAACCCACAATTCATCGGTCTCAACAAACACACCGCAAAACAAAGATTACATCGAATAGATCTCCATGAGAGAGGGGGAGAACATTGTATTGAGATCCAAAAAGAGAGAAGAAGCCATCTAGCTACTAACTATGGACCGAAGGTGCAAGTAAACTACTCACACTTCATCGGAGAGGCTATGGTGTTGATGTAGAATCCTCTGTGATGGATGCCCCCTCCGTGAGCTCGAACAGCCCCAAGATGGGATCTTGTGGGTGCAGAAGGTTCTTGGCGGTGGAATTAGATTTTTGGCTCAGATTCGATCGTTTGGGGGTGCGTAGGTATATATAGGAGGAAGGATGCGTCGGTGGAGCAACAGGGGCCCACGAGGGTGGAGGGCGCGCCTGGGGGGCGCCCCCCTACCTCGTGGCCTCCTGGAAGCTTCTTTGACATAGGGTCCAAGTCTCATGGATCATGTTCGGTGAGAAAATCACGTTCCCGAAGGTTTCATTCCGTTTGGACTCCGTTTGATATTCTTTTTCTACCAAACTCTGAAATTGGCAAAAAACAACAATTCTGGGTTGGGCCTTCGATTAATAGGTTAGTCCCAAAAATAATATAGAAGTGGATAATAAAGCCCATTAATGTCCAAAACAGTAGATAATATAGCATGGAGCAATCAAAATTATAGATACGTTGGAGACGTATCAAGACACTGCCAGTTGGTCATGGTTTCTCAATGCTCAACTTCTCCTTCTCTTTAATCAACTCAACAATGTAGCAATCCAGCTTCTTCTCTTTCTTCAGGTCAGCAAAGCTAAACTCCAAAGTCCTCTTATCAGAGCTCATCTTTACCTTCTCTTTTTTATGATTGAACTTCAAATTCCTAATGACATTTCCTTGACCTACATGAATGAACTTCAACTGGTCAACAACTGCCTTCAAGTTTTTGATCTCAGCATCCTTTTCCATGCTGCTCTCAGCAACATTCTCATCATTTACATGTGGCAGATTATCCATGGAATCCAGGAGGTTGTTCACATGTTCAACAAGCTTCTCATAAGTCTTCTGCAACTCATTTTTCTGTTGTGTTAGATTGTGCACAGTACAAGAATGTTCCAGGCATGCCATCCTATTGGCATGGTTGCTATCCTCATACATAAGCCACAGTCTGTGGAGGGCATTCTGCAGGTGATCTAGCCACTCCTCATCTACCCACTGCATTACTCCACAATTATTAACTTCCTGCAATACAAAAAAATAGTTCAAACATGTTGTCATAGGTTACAAATCCAGTTAAGTTAAAGTTATAGTTAAGTTGTAGATTCAGTTAGATCATTCAGCTAGCAAAACTAAACAACAATTATTGTGAGCATGTTCATCCCTAACATGAACAGTGACTATGAACAAAAAACAATATCTATGACCAATGAACAGTCCCTATGAACAATGAACAGTAAACCCTAGAACAGAATTGCTATACTACACAGGAGATGTATCAGTTTGCAACTAATTTGCTAACTTACTTCTAGGGCACAAGCAATGAACCTCCTCCCAGTGCTTATCCCCTCGAATGCAACACATTTCTTCCCTGGCTTGCCATCATATCGTCAGCAGCACAAGTGTACAACAGGTCATCGATTGTAGCTCGGATCTTGGCAACCCAAAACAACTGGTTAAAATCAAGCTAAAGCCACACAAACCCTAAATCCCAAATGCACAAATCGAAACCCTAAATCCAGTCCTGGTCGAACCAGGTGACCTTAATAGGGGAGTCGTATGAAGAGATGAACTGCACATCGGATTCCTCACTGCTCTCGCCATCACTCCAAGACACCATGGCGGTCGGCCGCGAGCAGAGAGGAGAGGAGGCTGAGCAAGGTTGAGAGCGTGCGAGAGAAACAGACCAGCGAGGGAGAAGTGGAGTGGGGCGGCGCTGTCGGTCTGTCTGACGCGAGCCGACCAAGTCGTCTCGAGCAGACGACGTCGTCTCCCGGCTGTTATGCCACGTAGGGGTAAAACGGGCCTCACTTGTCGGAAACGAGGTCAAACGAAGCAAATCTCCCAATCAGTGCAAACTGCAAAACTTTTACTGAATGCCCGCTGTTTTTTGCAAATAATTAGTGACCTCGTGGTTTTCTGCAAACGATGCCCCAAATGTGGTGGTTTTTTTGCAATTCACTCCAAAATACACCATAGTGTCATGTGTGCAGTACATATTCATAAGATTCTTCTTACTGAAAGCTGATTGAGTGTTATGTATATATGCAGCTATGAGTGTAATAGTAATTCTTTCAAAAAGTTGATTGTTGTAAGAATTTTATCGTGGTAGTTTCTTCAATAGAATTCAACAAGATAGCCCATCATTTCCGGAAAGATTAAATGTTTGCCCTGAAAAGTGCTCATTAAGAAAATCAAATGCATTAGGGCATCTCCATCGGCAACCCACAAATTTCATGTCGCATCCGTTCGCGAACAGGGGGACCAGTCCACGGACATGGATGTGGGAGTCCGCCATCCAACACTAGCAGCTTACATTTAACCTCGCATTTGAATCAACCGGACGAATTTCATGCAAACAGGACGGATTTCATTAAAATTTGGAGATAATTTACATAAAATGGTCGATATTTCGACCATTTAACTAGAAAACAAAAAAAAAACCAAAACCCTATACCGAACGACCACCTCGTACGTGTGGCAGCCCTGCCCTCCCGCACCGCCGTCACCATCTATGTCATTGTCGTCCCCAGCGTTGGTAGGTCGCCGGAGGGCCTAGGCATCCTTGTCCGGCTGATGCCTGCCACTCGCGGAGGAGCCTCTCCATCTCCTACTGCGCCGTGTGCAGGGCCGCCGCGGCCACAGCCGATGTGGCCTTCAGATCCCTGGCGGAGGCCTTGTCGTGACCGGTGTTCGCGGAGCAATTGCTAAGTGACTACTCCTCGCCGATCTTGAAGAGCTCCTCATCAAGACGGCGACGGCGCCTCGCGGCCGTCTCCGCGGTGGTCACGGAGCGGTCGAGTGCCCATGTGGCGGCAATGTCCGGGTCGTTCCGGACCCATTCCGGCACCATGTCGCTCTTAGCGAACGCAGAGCGGCGACTAACATTGCGCCGTCGTAGCTCGCCTGCCGCGGACCGCCTCAGACACCAAGGCCCGAGCACCAGAGGCGCCGGTGTAACTGCCTCCTCCAAGGTACATAGTGGAGGATGCGGCCCCATGTGTTCACGATGGCCGGCGGCAGCTCCACCTTGACTTCACGAAGTATCGTGGTGGGGACGCAGGCTCGTCCTTGACGCAACGTTCGATCTTGAAACCATAGTTGCACTAGGGCGGGGCGACAAAGGCTCGGCCTTGATGCGTCATCCTATTTGGACGCCGCGGTTGCGTGGGGGCAAGACGGGCTCGTCCTTCACCAGTCGAAGCGGCTGGTTGCTTAGCAGGGATGGCGGCTCCACCTTCACATGCGCTAGCGATAGTGGCGATGCCCCATATAATAGAGCGAGTGCTCCATCAATAGCTCGATATGACCGACGAATTCTTCGTCCGTCACCGCGGTGGCAACTGCTCTAGCTGCTGCTGGGGGGCCTGGCCCTCCTCCTCGCCGAAGGAGATGACGATCTCATCCTGGGTGGAGGAGCCGGTCGCCGTTGATGCCAAAGGGCCCAGAGAGCGACGACGTCGGAGCCAAGAACCACCGGAGGAAGAGCTTCCGCTGATGTCTCCTCCCGGCGTGAGCACCTTGACTTTGGCATCGCTTCTGGGATCGGAGAGGAGGAAGGGCTTAGCGAGGTGGGTGACGGGAAGGCAGAGGAGTGCCGTGATCCTACGAGAGGGGGTTGCAGTCTGTGCTTAGCTGGAGCACGACCTATGGCCAGGTCATGCGAAGGGGCGGTCAGCCTGCTTCAATGCGGCGCAGTGGCCGGGAGTTTGTTCCTCGAGAAGATGTGTCCGCATTGAAGCAGCGGCTCCTGAGAGGTTGCACCGGTTAGCTCTGCCCTCCGCCCCTCCTTTCACATTGCGGCATCAATGCCGGCCACTGCATGCTCTGTGCCGGCATGAATGTGGCGTGTTTAGCAGCGCATTCATCAGAAGGAAAGCACAGGAGGGGCGGGTTTGCCTTTTTAGTGGGCCAGGGCAATCAGAAGCGGGCTTGGGGGTGGTCTGGACTCCCATAGAGCCCCCCACGTTTCTCTCCATTTTGCGGGAGAAATCGCATCCGGACCGCGCCGCGGACCGATATAGGCCCGTGTTGGATGGCTTCTGTAGTCTGTACAACACAATCCATACACATGCTGGAGGTTTGAGGGTCCACCTTGGAGATGCCCTTATGTGCGAAACCCCAATCTTATTCTTCTGCTTCGCATTCCTTGGATCCATGTTGTGAATCAAAAATACATGGCATGTACTCAGGTCATCGTAATCAAACCAAATGTGCAATTGGATACACAAATGATTACTCTAAAAATCATATTTTTTTCTCTCGCAACCTAGGATTCAACACCCATTTGTTTATGACAGATGGCCTGGTAATAAAAATATGGGAGTGCTGCATCCAAAGGGTGGCACACGGATCACAAAGATTTCCCATAGGCCCACATTCCAATCTCTCTTTAGATCCTACCGAAATCCGCCGCCGCTCCTCGAGATCGACCGTCACCCCGTAGATGTAACATCACTCCTTACACCCACCATCGATGCTTGCTGGTACCTTCGTTGCCAGAGATGGAGTCAAGTTGGCACACTGCCACTCTTTGAACATGCACTCCTTTAAGCCCAATGTACGACCTATGCGAGCACTTCACAGGACAACTCCCCATCCTTCTCCCCCTTCCTCCCCTTCAATCTCCTTCTCCTCTGCATTATCTCTTTTAGCAAACTCGACTGGAATCAGTAAAACTCAATTTCGAAGAACATAACTATATATTTCAATGGTTTTCTCCTTTCTCACCCCCTCCGTTGATGTGGCAGATTGATGGCTGATGATACGACCCGTTGGGACCCTTAATATGTTTTATACGCCCATGTGTTGTAGGTGTTGATGATATGCAGCTTTGTTTCCCTTGTGTTCTAATAACCGTTATGTAGGATAATGATTAATTTTATTATTATTTAATTCATTTTGATTGTTGTAATAATTTAATTATGGTAGATTCGTCAATAGAATTCGACAGGAGAGCCCGTTATTTTTGGAAAGGTTCAATGTTTGCCCTGTAATGTACTCATCAAGGAACTCCAATGCACTATGTGTGAAACTCCAATATTCTTCCTCCGCTTCCGACCACTTCCTTGCACTGCCATGATACGTCTCCAACGTATCTATAATTTTTGATTGCTCCATGCTACTTTATCTACTTTTTGGGACTATATTGGGCTTTATTTTCCACTTTTATATTATTTTTGGGACTAACCTATTAACCGGAGGCCCAGCCCAGAATTGTTGTTTTTTTTGCCTTTTTCAGTGTTTCGAAGAAACAGAATATCAAACGGAGTCCAACGGAATGAAACCTTCGGAAACGTGATTTTCTCCCCGAACGTGATCCAGGAGACTTGGACCCTACTCCAAGGAACGAAGAGGCGGTCACGAGGTGGGGCGCCCCTAGGCGCGCCCCCTGCCTCATGGGCCCCCTGTCGCTCCACCGACGTACACCTTCCTCCTATATATACCTACGTACCCCCAAACGATCAGAACAAGAGCCAAAAACCTAATTCCACCGCCGCAACTTCTTGTATCCACGAGATCCCATCTTGGGGCCTGTTCCGGAGCTCCGCTGGAGGGGGCATCCACCACGGAGGGCTTCTACATCAACACCATAGCCTCTCTGTCGGTGTCAAAACCGGCGGATCTCGGGTAGGGGGTCCCGAACTGTGCGTCTAGGCGGATGGTAACAGGAGACAAGGGACACGATGTTTTACCCAGGTTCGGGCCCTCTTTACGGAGGTTAAACCGTACGTCCTGCTAGATTAATATTGATGATGTGTGTTACAAGAGTAGATCTACCACGAGATCAAAGAGGCTAAACCCTAGAAGCTAGCCTATGGTATGATTGTTGTTCCTCTGTCGACTAGCCTGGCCCTGGTTTATATAATGCACCAGAGGCCTAGGATAACAAGAGTCCTAAGCCGAATACGCCAAGGGGAGGAGTCCTTGTCTTGATCACCAAGTCTTGTGGAATCTTCCTTGTATGCGGCACCTGTCCAGACTGGCCCATGAGTATGCGGCCCTGGGGGTCCTCGGCCCAATCTAACCGATTGGGGGACGACGTGGTGAGTACCCCCTAGTCCAGGACACCGTTAGTAGCCCCCCTGAACCGGTCTTCAAGTTTAGGGACGCTCCTCGATTCTTCCGAACTGTTCTTCATCTTTGGTTGCCGGTCTTGAAAACTGGTTCAACAAATCTTCTCATCTTCGATCTTGAGGATCGCTGAAATGCATTCGGCGAGTTTATACGTCGGGTATCCGAGGAGCCCCTTTAAGTTTACGGCCTTTATCAATGCCTTGTTATTTTTATGCCACACCTCGGGTTTGAAGTTTATTCCCGGGAGGCAATGTCCTCTTGCGTCCGAGCTCTAACGCCGGACTACATTCGAGGTATCTTTTGCAGCCGAGAACCAACGCCGGACTGCTTCCTAGCTCTATCGCCGGACTATGTATCCGAGCTCCAACGCCGGACAATATCCGAGGCGTCGTAAATCACCTTGGTTTAAAGAAGTTTGAAGGAGTTTAGCCGAGCTTAATGCCGGAAATGCCCTCTAAGGAGCCAGCCACTTGCATCCGAACTATATGCCGAATTGCTTCCGAGGTGGTGCACCACCCCGAATGTGGACTGATTTTTGGTCAATATTTTTTACTGATGCAATTTATTCTCTGACGAGATATATAGCCAATAGCTCTCAAGGTGTGTATCGGTCTAAAACCCGAGATGCACCTGAAGGATGACATAAGACCGCTGATCCAAGTAACCGTTGAGACTCAGGTTGATTTGCCAAATCGGCCTGAGGATCAAATCTAACTTCGCGAGAATACTTGGGACGCAAAAAGCAGCGTGCTCAGACCTCGAGACTCGGGTTGGGTGCGGCCGACCAACCCGAGGATCAAAATCTCCGAAAGCAGATTGCACTTAAGATTTTCTGCATAGAACAAGCAATGCAAGTAGCCCCGAGATCTTGGTCGGTGGCAACACCGGATCGGGATTGATGTGCCCTTTAATATTTGTAAATAATAAGCCCGAAGCCCAAGAGTAGCCCCGAGCCTTAATGCGGGCATGGGTGGCCGAATTAAGGATCGATATCCATAGTAAAATCACAAATTATGTGTAATGACTCAATGTATCCAAGTACTTTATGTCATTAATGCTCGGATCCGAATTGTACAAAACTTTGTTGACCGACCATCGGCTTCCACCTCCTCGGCCAATAGCCGAGGAGTGTTTGTCCTACTTTATAAAGCCTTTATGAAGGCAAAGCTTTACGACAAACAAGGCAATCTGGCCATACGATTTTATAAACAAAGGTACGCAGAGAGATATTTATATTACTGTTTAACAAAAGAAATGTCTTCCAAAGAGAATAGTCCCGCTATCGGTTCCTTTCTTTGGGTTGTCATGGTAAACATGATCATGAAACCTCAGCTCCAATGTAAGAGCAAAATATTGAGGATTTAGTTTGGGAGGCGATTACTAGCCCCGGTAGTGTTCGTGACGATCGAGGTCAAGGCGGAAACACTTCGCCAATTTTATGAATGGCCCGTCATTTAATATAGTCATCGGATCGTTGACCAGTTTACACCTATTGTGACATCGGTTTTGGCTTTCTCCATCGAGGTGCTTGACCATGCGAGCTGAAAGCACAATCGCGATGGTTCTCCTTTGCACACCTAGCCGAACAAAGCGGAACGTAGGAGGCAAGCGCGGGAGCCGGGCAACCCAACTATTGACCAAAGACACAATTCGAAACTGATGCATATATAGCAATATCCAAGAATGTTTTTGCCGAATCTCTAAAGGTGTCCGGCGTTGCATTGCGAGACTTGTGCTGAAAACACACAAATAGTTTAAAAGTGCCATGGGCTTGAAAAGCCAAAAAACTTATTCAAAAAGGTTAATGTCCGAACAAGATCAAGTGTTCGATGCCAATCCGAAAATTGGACTTTAGAAAAAAAAGTTCTTCTGCCGTGCTTTAACATGACACGTCCTATCTCAAGACTTCAAGCGGGTCAGCCTACGGCTTCAGTCTCCCATCCTGAAGGCGGAGTACTTCTCATTAGGCCAGTTTAGAAAACTAAACTCTAGCGGTTTTGAGAGAGAAATTAGGCTCCCCGGCTAGTGACAGCACACTCGTGTAGAAAAAAGGAGTGATGAATAAAAAACTTTGCAACGACTAAGAAGAAAAACACTTAGTATAAAACGGCTCAAATAAACATAAGAGCCCCCAAGTGACTTGGGTAAAAGTTGACTATATAATGTAAGGTGACATGTAAAATGCCTTCTAGCCGGATTGTAGATCGTTTGTCGTAGCGAACCTTTTCGCTTCAACCTCTGGACCCAATAGTCCGGAGTGTGTCCGAATACCCTCGCGGTTATAAAAATCGGGGCATGCGTGGAGACCAGGCGTAGGGGTCATTAGTGCTTTATCAGACAAGTGCCCAACTAGTTATGTTATATTACATGGTTAGTAAGAAACATATTCCAGGGAGAATAGTTCCGTTAGGGGTTCCTTTCCCTAGGAGGCATGCCCTAAAGTGCATGTCCGGACTGCAAAAAGAGCAGAAAAACATCTGGGAGCAGGTAAATAAATAGGTAAGAAATCATCTTTTAGTTCACCGACCGAGTATTCCCTTAAGAATGCTAGCTTTCGGCTTCACCCAGTCTGAGGTACACATCCGGTGACCCGGCAAGTAATAATCGCAGAGGTGCTCCTTTACCACCTAGCCGAACAATCGGGAGCGAGGGGTAAGCACAGGAGCCAGCAACCCAGCTTGGCCAAAACTTAAGTCATATCGATGCATATAATGTTGAATAAAAGGTACATGCGGAAGTGTGACACATGTGTTGGGCATAAAGCCCAGATAATAAGCTTCATTAAAGAAGCCCCCAGGTATAATGAGCGCGGGTAGCGCGTCAAGTATGAACAAAGTTTGGACAAGGAAAATTTTTACAAGCAACTTTTTTTTTCAAAAAAGTATAACACTTGGTCGAGCCGAACACAAGTTAAAAATTTAAAACTTTGAGCATGAAGGCAACTTAGCTGGTTAATGTATTCGGTATTGACGACGCGGTCCGAGCTTGATGCGGGACAAGGTTCCATCCCCCAAGCCGGTCCCGAGGTGGCGGAGCAAAGAGCTCGGCACTCTGAAGTGGTGACATAGCACGGTCAATGCAGGACGGCAAAGTGATGCCGAAGTCCCTGGCATGGGGTAATGAAGTGTTGATGAAGCCCCCCGTCCAGCCGAGGTGACGTCAAAGGATATAGTCCGGCTGGATCATTTTCCTGTGCACAAAAAATAGTGCAAACCAGAGATAATAGTAATTAAAAAAAATTCGTTGCATAACAAACAATTTATGCAAAGTGAGTAATAAAAGAAATATGGCCTGGCGCCGAAGTCAATGTCGATGCAGGGCGGCGGCATGATGCGGTAAAGGCATGGCAAGGCCAGAATTCACAGGTTAGTTTGAGTTCCGGATGCGGCGTTCGCCGGACTATGTACGGAAACTGACCGAACTATCATGCGGCCGTCGATAATGCGGCCACCATTTGATAGACTTGTGTACATATGATGGACAAACCAGAGTAATAATTCCTTGGGAAAAATTAACCCAGACAAGCAAAAAGAAATACTAGGATTAATAGCACCTGGTTTATTTGTTGCAGCAATCCGAAGGAAGGTGATTCCCAAAATTGGGACTCGATCCGCGCACCCATTGCCTAGTCGGCTAGTGACGCCGAAGTGTCCGGAGTAGGTTGATGAAGAGATGGCGAAGCCCCCGGTCCAGCCGAGATGTCGAAGTAGGTCGGCGTGATGGACACCAGCTTGAAGAAGCAATAGTGTGGCCCTGCCGATGCAGGTCGTGACGTGGTCGATGCCGGCTTGATGAAGTGACCGTGCGGCGACGCCGGTATGCCTGCTCCGTGTAATCCGTGGGGCGGCGATGTTGGTGATGATTTATCCTTTGCAATGCCGGACTCTCATCCGGCTTGCCGAGATGATGACCCGGAGAAGTTGAGCTCGGCTCAACAAAGTGACGACGTGTCTAGCGCAGGTCGGCAGCCGTGGAGCAATATTGTCGGACTGGTTTGGCACCAGCATGATGTTGAAGATCATGTTCAAAAGATCTTAAAGTTAGTGGGATGTGTTCGGAAACAAAACACAATACCCCATAAAACTTCCTTCAAAAAGGATGTCCGAAATCCCGTTCATAAAAAAGACGAACTCGGGTCGGATTCGTTTTCGCGCAGAAAACAGATCCGAAAAGTGATGCACTAATCGGAAGGTTCCCAAAGTTTGGACGGTCGGATCGAGCTGAACTTTTGAGGGGTGGTAGATATAGGAATTCCGCAGCCGATCAACGGTTGGATCTTCGAAAGGAAGTCCGAGCTAGAAGCTGGACACCACGCCCTAAACTCGTCCGGATTCTCGTCCAGATTCAATGCGGCTCCGGTATACCGGAGATTGCCAGAGATTCCTCCATTGGAACTCGACGAAATTTTCCAGGGTTGTTGTAGACTCAATTCCGCACAATTCCATCGAAGCAATAGTTAAAACGACGCTTGAGGAGGCGGTGGCGGCGGACACAAGTCCGCTGTCCGTAAAAATAAAGACGATCGCCGAGGGCAATGTTGACGTTGAGCCCGGGCTCCTCGGATGATTCCTCCATGATCTTGATAGAGATCGGAGTTGATGTTGATGAAGGCCCTCATCCGAACATGACGATCGGAGGTAGGGCGCAGTCCTTGGTCGAACCAAGGTGACCAGTCGAGCTGGTGACGAATATGCCAAGTCGCAGTTGATCTCTGGGCGAGCCATCGACCTTTTGCGAACACACGAGGAACTCTCAATGAAAGCACCAATGTCGGTGTCAAAACCGCGGATCTCGGTAGGGGCTCCCTAACTGTGCGTCTAGGCGGATGGTAACAGGAGAGAAGGGACACGATGTTTTACCCAGGTTCGGGCCCTCTTGATGGAGGTAAAACCCTACGTCCTACTAGATTAATATTGATGATGTGTGTTACAAGAGTAGATCTACCACGAGATCAAAGAGGCTAAACCCTAGAAGCTAGCCTATGGTATGATTGTTGTTCCTCTGTCGACTAGCCTGGCCCTGGTTTATATAATGCACCAGAGGCCTAGGATAACAAGAGTCCTAGCCAAATACGCCGGTGGGGGAGGAGTCCTTGTCTTGATCACCAAGTCTTGTGGAATCTTCCTTGTATGCGGCACCTGTCCGGACTGGCCCATGAGTATGCGGCCCTGGGGGTCCTCGGCCCAATCTAACCGATTGGGGGACGACGTGGTGAGTACCCCCTAGTCCAGGACACCGTCACTCTCCGATGAAGTGTGATTAGTTTACTTCAGACCTTCAGGTCCATAGCTAGTAGCTAGATGGCTTCTTCTCTCTTTTTGGATCTCAATACAATGTTCTCCCCCTCTCTCGTGGAGATCTATTCGATGTAATCTTCTTTTTGCGGTGTTTTTGTTGAGACCGATGAATTGTGGGTTTATGATCCGGCTTATCTACGAACAATATTTGAATCTTCTCTGAATTCTTTTATGTATGATTGAGTTATCTTTGCAAGTCTCTTTGAATTATCCATTTGGTTTGGCCAACTAGATTGGTAGTTCTTGCAATGGGAGAAGTGCATGGCTTTGGGTTCAATCTTGCGGTGTCCTTACCTAGTGACAGAAAGGGTTGCAAGGCACGTATTGTATTGTTGCCATCGAGGATAACGAGATGGGGTATTTATCATATTGCATGAATTTATTCCTCTACATCATGTCATCTTACTTAAGGCGTTACTCTGTTTTTAACTTAATACTCTAGATGCATGCTGGATAGCGGTCGATGAGTGGAGTAATAGTAGTAGATGCAGAATCGTTTCGGTCTACTTGTCTCGGACGTGATGCCTATATACATGATCATACCTAGATATACTCATAACTATACTCAATTCTGTCAATTCCTCGACAGTAATTTGTTCACCCACCGTAGAATACTTATGCTCTTGAGAGAAGCCACTAGTGAAACCTATGGCCCCCGGGTCTATTCTCATCATATCAATCTCCATCACTTTTATACTTGCTTTGTTTTTACTTTGTTTCTACTTTTTTCTTTGCATCTATATAACCAAAATACCAAAAATATTATCTCTATCACATCTCACTCTCGTAAGTGACGGTGAAGGGATTGACAACCCCTAATCGCTTTGGTTGCGAGTAGCTATCGTTTTGTGCAGGTACGAGGGACTTGTGCGTGGCCTCCTACTGGATTGATACCTTGGTTCTCAAAAACTGAGGGAAATACTTATGCTACTTTGCTGCATCATCCTCTCCTCTTCGGGGAAAACCAACACAAGCTCAAGACGTAGCAAGAAGGATTTCTGGCGCCGTTGCCGGGGAGTCTACATAAAAGTCAATATACCAAGTGCCCATCACAATCCCTATCTCTTGCATTACATTATTTGCCATTTGCCTCTCGTTTTCCTCTCCCCCACTTCACCCTTGCCATTTTATTCGCCCTCTCTTTCCCAATCACCTCCTCTTTTTCCCTTTGCCTTTTGTTTGCTCGTGTGTTAGTTTGCTTGTTTGTCGCGATGGCTCAAGATGCTACCAAATTGTGTGACTTCACCAATACCAATAATAATGATTTCCTTAGCACTCTGATTGCTCCTCTTGCCAATACTGAATCTTGTGAAATCAATACTGCATTGTTGAATCTTGTTATGAAAGATCAATTCGCCGGCCTTCCTAGTGAAGATGCCGCTACTCATCTGAATAGCTTCGTTGATTAATGTGATATGCAAAAGAAAAAAGATGTTGATGATGATGTCATTAAGTTGAAGCTATTTCCTTTTTCGCTTAGAGATCATGCTAAAGCGTGGTTTTCATCTTTGCCTAAAAATAGTATTGATTCTTGGAACAAGTTCCAAGATGCTTTTATCTCTAAGTATTTTCCTCCCGCTAAGATTATCTCTCTTAGAAACGATATTATGAATTTTAAGAAACTTGATCATGAACATGTTGCACAAGCTTGGGAGAGAATGAAATTAATGATACGTAATTGTCCTACTCATGGTTTGAACTTGTGGATGATTATACAAATTTTTTATGCTGGATTGAATTTTGCTTCTAGAAATCTTTTAGATTCGGCCGCGGGAGGCAGTTTTATGACTTTAGGAGATGCTACTAAACTTCTAGATAATATTATGGTTAATTATTCTCAATGGCATACTGAAAGATCTACTAATAAAAAGGTGCATGCGATAGAAGAAATCAATGTTTTGAGTGGAAAGATTTATGAACTTATGAAATTATTTGCTACTAAGAGTGTTTCTTCTGATCCTAATGATATGCCTTTGTCTACTTTGATTGAGAATAATAATGAATCTATGGATGTGAATTTTGTTGGTAGGAATAATTTTGGTAACAACGCGTATAGAGGGAATTTTAATCCTAGGCCTTATCCTAGTAATCCTTCTAATAATTATGGAAATTCCTACAACAACTCTTATGGAAATTTTAGTAAGATGCCCTCTGAATTTAAGAATAGTGTTAAAGAGTTTATGAATTCACAATAGAATTTTAATGCTTTGCTTGAAGAGAAATTGCTTAAAGTTGATGATTTGGCTAGGAACGTTGATATAATTTCTCTTGAGGTTGATTCTTTAAAGGTTATATCTATTCCTCCTAAGCATGATATCAATGAGCCTCTCAAAGCTATGAGAATTTCCATTGATGAGTGCAAAGAAAGAACCGCTAGGATGCGTGCTTCCAAAGATGCCTTTATTAAAGCGTGTTCTTCTAATCCCTATGAAAATCAAGATGAAGATCTAAAAGTTATTGATGTGTCCCCTATTAAATCTTTGTTTTGCAATATGAATCTTGATGAAACTGAATATGATCTTCCTTTACCTAGAAGGTGTTCTAAGAATTCGGAGTTTTTAGATCTTGATGATGACATTGATAAAAGTGGGATTGAAAGAAAAAATATCTAGATGTTGCTAAACCCACTATATTGGATCTCAAGGAATTTAATTATGAAAATTGCTCTTTAATTGATTGTGCTTCCTTGTTGCAATCCGTGCTAAATTCTCCTCATGCTTATAGCTAAAATAAGGTTTTTACTGAACACATTGTTGATGCCTTGATGCAATCTTATGAAGAAAAACTTGAGTTGAAAGTTTCTATCCCAAGTCAGTTCTATGATGAGTGGGAACCTACAATTAAAATTAAAATTAAAGATCATGAGTTAAATGCTTTGTGTGATTTGGGTGCTAGTTGTTGGGGAACGTAGCAGAAATTCAAAATTTTCCTACGTGTCACCAAGATCTATCTATGGAGAAACCAACAACGAGGGGAAGGAGAGTGCATCTACATACCCTTGTAGATCGCTAAGCGGAAGCATTCAAGAGAACGGGTTTGAAGGAGTCGTACTCGTCGTGATCCAAATCACCGGAGATCCTAGTGCCGAACGGAAGGCACCTCCGCGTTCAACACACGTACAGCCCGGTGACGTCTCCCATGGCTTGATCCAGCAAGGAGAGAGGGAGAGGTTGGGGAAGACTCCATCCAGCAGCAGCACGACGGTGTGGTGGTGATGGAGGCGTGGCAATCCTGCAGGGCTTCGCCAAGCACCGCGGAGAGGAGGAGGACTTGGGAGAGGGGAGGGCTGCGCCAGGCAAGGGTGCAGCTCCCATGCGCCTCCCACTATATATAGGGGTGGGGGATTATTTCTTGCCCTCCAAGTCCATTGGGGTGTTGGCAAAGGTGGGAGGAAAGAAATCCCATCCTTTCCTTTCCCCATCGATTGTTATCCCCCTTTAGGGATCTTGATCTTATCCCTTGGGATATGATCTTATTCCTTCTAAGGGGGATCTTGGTGCGCCTTGACCAGGGGTGTGGGGCCTTGCCCCCTACTACCCACGTTCATGTGGGTCCCCCATGCAGGTGGGCCCCACTCCGAACCTTCTAGAACCTTCCTGGTACAATGCCGAAAAATCCCGAACATTTTCCGGTGGCCAAAATAGGACTTCCCATATATAAATCTTTATCTCCGGACCATTCCGGAACTCCTCGTGACATCCGGGATCTCATCCGGGACTCCGAACAACATTCGGTAACCACGTATATCTATTCCCTATAACCCTAGCGTCATCGAACCTTAAGTGTGTAGACCCTACGGGTTCGGGAACCATGCAGACATGACCGAGACGTTCTCCGGTCAATAACCAACAGCGGGATCTGGATACCCATGTTGGCTCCCACATGTTCCACGATGATCTCATCGGATGAACCACGATGTCAAGGACTCAATCAATCCCGTATACAATTCCCTTTATCTAACGGTATTGTACTTGCCCGAGATTCGATCGTCGGTATACCGATACCTTGTTCAATCTCGTTACCGGCAAGTCTCTTTACTCGTTCCGTAACACATCATCCCGTGATCAACCCCTTGGTCACATTGTGCACATTATGATGATGTCCTACCGAGTGGGCCCAGTGATACCTCTCCGTCACACGGAGTGACAAATCCCAGTCTCGATTCGTTCCAACTCAACAGACACTTTCGGAGATACCTGTAGTGCACCTTTATAGCCACCCAGTTACGTTGTGACGTTTGGTACACCCAAAGCATTCCTACGGTATCCGGGAGTTGCACAATCTCATGGTCTAAGGAAAAGATACTTGACATTAGAAAAGCTTTAGCATCTGAACTACGATCTTTCCGCTAGGCTTAGGATTGGGTCTTGTCCATCACATCATTCGCTAATGATGTGATCCCGTTATCAACGACATCCAATGTCCATGGTCAGAAGCTGTAACCATCTATTGATCAACGAGCTAGTCAACTAGAGGCTTACTAGGGACATGGTGTTGTCTATGTACCCACACATGTATCTGAGTTTCCTATCAATACAATTATAGCATGGATAATAAATGATTATCATGAACAAGGAAATACAATAATAACTAATTTATTATTGCCTCTAGGGCATATTTCCAACAGTCTCCCACTTGCACTAGAGTCAATAATCTAGTTCACATCGCCATGTGATTAACACTCACAGGTCACATCACCATGTGACCAACATCCAAAGAGTTTACTAGTGTCACTAAACTAGTTCACATCATCATGTGATTAAGACTCAATGAGTTCTGGGGTTTGATCATGTTTTGCTTGTAAGAGAGGTTTTAGTCAACGTGTCGCAACATTCAGATCCGTATGTACTTCATAAATCTCTAGGTCATATTTTAAATGCTGCTTCCACGCTCCACTTGGAGCTATTCCAAATGGTTGCTCCACTATACGTATCCGGTTTGCTACTCAGAGTCATTCGGATAGGTGTTAAAGCTTGCATCGACGTAACCCTTTACGTCAAACTCTTTATCACCTCCATAATCGTGAAACATATCCTTATTCCTCTAAGGATAATTTTGACCGCTATCCGGTGATCCACTCCTTGATCACCTTTGTACCCTCTTGCGGATATGTAGCAAGGCACACATCGGTGCGGTACACAACATAGCATCTTGTAGAGCCTACGTCTAAGGCATAGGGGCGACCTTCGTCCTTTCTCTCTTTTCTGCCGTGGTCGAGCTTTAAGTCTTAACTTCATACCTTACATCTCAGGCAAGAACTCCTTCTTTGACTGATCCATCTTGAACACCTTCAAGATTATGTCAAGGTCTGTGCTCATTTTAAAGTATTATTAAACATTTTGATCTATCTTATAGATCTTGATGCTTATTGTTCAAGTAGCCTAATCCAGGTTTTCCATTGAAAAACACTTTTCAAACAACCCTATATGCTTTCCAGAAATTCTACATCATTTCTGATCAACAATATGTCAACAACATATATTCATAAGAAATTCTATAGTGCTCCCACTCACTTCTTTGGAAATACAAGTTTCTCATAAACTTTGTATAAACCCAAAACCTTTGATCATCTCATCAAAGCGTATATTCCAACTCCAAGATGCTTACTCCAGTCCTTAGAAGGATTGCTGGAGCTTTGCATACTTGTTAGCGTCTTCGAGATTGTCAAAACCTTACGGTTGTATCACATACAACCTTTCCTCAAGAAAACTGTCAAGGAAACAATGTTTTGACATCCTATATGCAAGATTTCATAAATAATGCAGTAACTACTAATCCAATTCCAACAGACTCTTAGCATTGCTACGAGTGAGAAAGCCTCACCGTAGTCAACTCCTTGAACTTGTCAGAAAACATCTTTAATGACAAGTCGAGCTTTCTTAATGGTGATACTTACCATCATTGTCTATCTTCCTTTTAAAATCCATCTTTACCCAACGTCCTTACGACCATCAAGTATTTCTTCCAAAGTCATGGATCCTCTCTTAGATGTTATGGCCTCGAGCCATTCGTCGGAATCCGGGCCCACCATCGCTTCTCCATAGCTCGTAGGTTCATTGTTGTCTAGCAACATGACCTCTAAGACATGATTGCGTACCACTCTGAAGTAGTACGTGTCCTTTTCGACCTACGAGGTCTAGTAGTGACTTGATCCGAAGTATCATGATCACTATCATCAGCTTCCACTTCAATTGGTGTAGGTGCCACATGAACAACTTCCTGTGCCCTGCTACACACTGGTTGAAGTGATGGTTCAATAACCTCATCAAGTCTCCACCATCCTCCCACTCAATTCTCTCGAGAGAAACTTTTCCTCGAGAAAGGACCCGTTTCTAGAAACAATTACTTTTGCTTCCGGATCTGAGATAGGAGGTATACCAACTGTTTTGGGTGTCCTATGAAGATGTATTTATCCGTTTTGGGTTCGAGCTTATCACGATGAAACTTTTTCACATAAGCGTCGCAGCCCCAAACTTTCAAGAAACGACAACTTAGGTTTCTCCAAACCATAGTTCAAACGGTGTCGTCTCAACGGAATTACGTGGTGCCCTATTAAAGTGAGTGCGGTTGTCTCTAATGCCTAACCCATGAACGATAGTGGTAATTTGATTAGAGACATCATGGTACGCACCATATCTAATAGGGTGCAACTATGATGTTCGGACACACCATCACACTATGGTGTTCCAGGCGGTATCAATTGTGAAACGTTTCCACAATGTCTTAATTGCGTGCCAAAGCTCGTAACTCAGATACTCATCTCTATGATCATATCATAGAAATTTTATCCTCTTGTTACGATGATCTTTAACTCCACTCTAAAATTACTTGAACCATTCAATAATTCAGACTTGTGTTTCATCAAGTAAATACACTCAGTATCTACTCAAATCATCCGTGAAGTAAGAACATAACGATATTCACTGCATGCCTCAGCACTCATTGGACTGCACACATCAAAATGTGTTACGCTTTTCAGTCATTTTTCCCATGTGGTATGATTTGCATATCTCAAGTGATTCAAAATCAAGTGAGTCCAAACGATCCATCTGCATGGAGTTTCTTCATGCATATACACCAATAGACATGGTTCGCATGTATCAAACTTTTCAAAAAACGAGTGAGTCCAAAGATCCATCAACATGGAGCTTCTTCATGCGCTTTATACCAATATGACTTACATGGCACTGCCACAAGTAAGTGGTACCATCATTACTATCTTATATCTTTTGGCATGAAAATGTGTATTACTGTGATCGAGATTCAATAAACCATTCCTTTAGGTGCAAGACCATTGAAGGTATTATTCAAATAAACAGAGTAACCACTATTCTCCTTAAATGAATAACCGTATTGCGATAGACATAATCCAATCATGTCTATGCTCAACGCAAACACCAAATGATAATTATTCTAGTTTAATACTAATCTTGGTGGTAGAGGGAGCGTGCGATGTTTGATCACATCAAACTTGGAAACACTTCCAACACATATCATTAGCTCACCTTTAGCTAGTCTCCGTTTATTTCGTAGCCTTTTATTTCGAGTTACTAACACTTAGCAACCGAACCGGTATCTAATATCCTGGTGCTACTAGGAGTACTAGTAAAGTACACAATAACTTAATGTATATCCAATATACTTCTATTGACCTTGCCAGCCTTCTCATCTACCAAGTATCTAGGGTAATTCTGCTCCAGTGGCTGTTCCCCTTATTACAGAAGCACTTAGTCTCGGGTTTGGGTTCAACCTTGGGTTTCTTCATTAGAGCAGCAGCTGATTTGCTGTTTCATGAAGTATCCCTTCTTGCCCTTGCCCTTCTTGAAACTAGTGGTTTCACCAACCATCAACAATTGATGCTCCTTTCGCTATCCTTCGAGTCTTCGATACGCTTTGAATCCTTCTTGATTCCTACTTTCGCGGTGTCAAACATCGCGAATATCTCAAGGATCATCATATCTATCCCTGATTTGTTATAGTTCATCACGAAGCTCTAGCAGCTTGGTGGCAATGACTTTGGAGAAACATCACTATCTCTGGAAGATCAACTCCCACTCGATTGAAGTGATTGTTTCACTCAGACAATCTAAGCACAAGCTCAACGATTGAGCTTTTCTCCCTTAGTTTGCAGGCTAAGAAAATCGTCGGAGGTCTTATACCTCTTGACGTGGGCACGAGCCTGAAATCCCAATTTCAGCCCTCGAAACATCTCATATGTTCCGCGACGTTTCGAAAAACGTCTTTGGTGCCTCAACTCTAAACCGTTTAACTGAACTATCACGTAATTATCAAAACGTGTATGTCCGATGTTCGCAACATCCACAGACGACGTTTGGGGTTTAGCACACTGAGCGGTGCATTAAGGACATAAGCTTTCTTCTGTCCACATAATCGCTACTGTCAACTTTCAACTATATTTTCTCTAGGAACGTATCTAAAACAGTGGAACTAAAGTGCGAACTTACGACATAATTCGCAAAGATCTTTTGACTATGTTCAGGATAAGTAAGTTCATCTCATGAACTCCCACTCAGATAGACATCCCTCTAGTCATCTAAGTGATTACATGATCCGAGTCAACTAGGTCTTGTCCAATCATCACGTGAGACGGACTAGCCATCATCGGTGAACATCTTCATGTTGATCGTATCTACTATACGACTCATGCTCGACCTTTCGGTCTCTTGTGTTCGAGGCCATGTGCGTACATGCTAGGCTCGTCAAGTCAACCTAAGTGTTTGGCGTGTGTAAATCTGGCTTACACCCGTTGTATGTGAGCGTAAGAATCTATCACACCCGATCCTCACGTGGTGCTTGAAGCGACGAACTTTACATAGCGGTGCACAGTTAGGGGGAACACTTTCTTGAAATTTTAATGAGGGATCATCTTATTTACTACCGTCGTACTAAGAAAATAAGATGTATAAACATGACAAACATCACATGCAATCAAATAGTGACATGATATGGCCAATATCATATTGCTCCTTTTGATCTCCATCTTCGGGGCTCCACGATCATCATCGTCACCGGCATGACACCATGATCTCCATCATCATGATCTCCATCATCGTGTCTCCATGAAGTTGTCTCGCCAACTTATTACTTCTACTACTATGGCTACCGGTTAGCAATAAAGTAAAGTAATTACATGGCGTTGTTCAATGACACGCATGTCATACAATAAATAAAGACAACTCATATGGCTCCTGCCGGTTGTCATACTCATCGACATGCAAGTCGTGATTCCTATTACAAGAACATGATAAATCTCATACATCACATATCATTCATCACATTCTTCTTGGCCATATCACATCACATAGCATACCCTGCAAAAACAAGTTAGACGTCCTTTAATTGTTGTTTGCATGTTTTATGTGGCTGCAATGGGTTTCTTGCAAGAACTTTTCTTACCTGCACAAAACCACAATGTGATATGTCAATTTCTATTTACCCTTCATAAGGACCCTTTTCATCGAATCCGATCCGACTAAAGTGGGAGATACTGGCACCCGCTAGCCACCTTATGCAACAAGTGCATGTCAGTCGGTGGAACCTGTCTCACGTAAGTGTACGTGTAAGGTCGGTCCGGGCCGCTTCATCCCACAATGCCGCCGAATCAAGATTGGACTAGTAACGGTAAGCATATTGAACAAAATCAACGCCCACAACTACTTTGTGTTCTACTCGTGCAAAGAATCTACGCAATAGACCTAGCTCATGATGCCATTGTTGGGGAGCGAGCAGAAATTCAAAATTTTCCTCGTGTCACCAAGATCTATCTATGGAGAAACCAGCAACGAGGGAAGGAGAGTGCATCTACATACCCTTGTAGATCGCTAAGAGGAAGCGTTCAAGAGAACGGGGTTGAAGGAGTCGTCGACTCGTCGTGATCCAAATCACGGAGATCCTAGTGCGAGCGGACGGCACCTCCGCGTTCAACACACGTACAGCCCGGTGGCGTCTCCCATGGCTTGATCCAGCAAGGAGAGAGGGAGAGGTTGGGGAAGACTCCATCCAGCAGCAGCACGACGGTGTGGTGGTGATGGAGGGCGTGGCAATCTGCAGGGCTTCGCCAAGCACCGCGGGAGAGGAGGAGGACTTGGGAGAGGGGAGGGCTGCGCCCGAGGGCAAGGGTGCAGCTCCCATGCGCCTCCCACTATATATAGGGGTGGAGGGGATTATTTCTTGCCCTCCAAGTCCATTGGGGCGTTGGCAAGGTGGGAGGAAAGAAATCCCATTCTTTCCTTTCCCCACCGATTGTTATCCCCCTTTTAGGGATCTTGATCTTATCCCTTCGGGATATGATCTTATTCCTTCTAAGGGGGGATCTTGGTGCGCCTTGACCAGGGGTGTGGGGCCTTGCCCCCACTACCCACGTTCATGTGGGTCCCCCATGCAGGTGGGCCCCACTCCGGAACCTTCTAGAACCTTCCCGGTACAATACCGAAAAATCCCGCACATTTTCCGGTGGCCAAAATAGGACTTCCCATATATAAATCTTTACCTCCGGACCATTCCGGAACTCCTCGTGACGTCCGGGATCTCATCCGGGACTCCGAACAACATTCGGTAACCACGTATATCTATTCCCTATAACCCTAGCGTCATCGAACCTTAAGTGTGTAGACCCTACGGGTTCGGGAACCATGCAGACATGACCGAGACGTTCTCCGGTCAATAACCAACAGCGGGATCTGGATACCCATGTTGGCTCCCAAATGTTCCACGATGATCTCATCAGATGAACCACGATGTCAAGGACTCAATCAATCCCGTATACAATTCCCTTTATCTAACGGTATTGTACTTGCCCGAGATTCGATCATCGGTATACCGATACCTTGTTCAATCTCGTTACGGGCAAGTCTCTTTACTCGTTCCGTAACACATCATCCCGTGATCAACCCTTTGGTCACATTGTGCACATTATGATGATGTCCTACCGAGTGGGCCCAGAGATACCTCTCCGTCACACGGAGTGACAAATCCCAGTCTCGATTCGTGCCAACTCAACAGACACTTTCGGAGATACCTGTAGTGCACCTTTATAGGCACCCAGTTACGTTGTGACGTTTGGTACACCCAAAGCATTCCTACGG
The DNA here is from genome assembly GCA_021605205.1 of Aegilops longissima. Lineage (NCBI taxonomy): Eukaryota > Viridiplantae > Streptophyta > Magnoliopsida > Poales > Poaceae > Aegilops > Aegilops longissima. The sequence continues at coordinate 661,892,007 of CM038677.1, read as the reverse complement.
TATCCGGGAGTTGCACAATCTCATGGTCTAAGGAAAAGATACTTGACATTAATTAGAAAAGCTTTAGCATACGAACTACACGATCTTTCTGCTAGGCTTAGGATTGGGTCTTGTCCATCACATCATTCTGCTAATGATGTGATCCCGTTATCAACGACATCCAATGTCCATGGTCAGGAAACTGTAACCATCTATTGATCAACGCGCTAGTCAACTAGAGGCTTACTAGGGACATGGTGTTGTCTATGTACCCACACATGTATCTGAGTTTCCTATCAAGACAATTATAGCATGGATAATAAACGATTATCATGAACAAGGAAATATAATAATAACTAATTTATTATTGCCTCTAGGGCATATTTCCAACACTAGTGTCTTTACTATTCCCAAAACTTTGTGTGATTTGCTAGATTACCGTGACCTTGATGATTGCTCTCTAAATTTGCATCTTGCGGATTCCACTATTAAAAAGCCTATGGGAACAATTAATGATGTTCTTATTGTTGCAAATAGGAATTATGTGCCCGTAGATTTTATCGTTCTTGATATAGATTGCAATCCTTCATGTCCTATTATTCTTGGTAGACCTTTTCTTAGAACGATTGGTGCAATTATTGATACGAAGGAAGGGAATATTCGATTCCAATTTCCATTAAAGAAAGGCATGGAACTCTTTCCTAGAAAGAAAATAAAATTACCATATGAATCTATTATGAGAGCCACTTATGGATTGCCTACCAAAGATGGCAATACCTAGATCTATCATTGCTTTTATGCCTAGCTAGGGGCGTTAAACGATAGCGCTTGTTGGGAGGCAACCCAATATTATTTTTAGTTTTTTTGTTTTTGCTTCTGTTTAGGAATAAATAATCCATCTAGCCTCTGTTTATATGTTTTTTTATCTTTTAATTAGTGTCTATGCCAAGTTAAACCTATTAGATCTTCTTGGATGATAGTTATTTGATCTTGCTGTAATTCCCAGAAACTTTGCGCTCAGTGCCCGAATTGTTAAAAATCACCAGAACGTGATAGAATATTGATTCAAATTTCTTCTGATTAATAAAAAAGTTTTCCAGGTCGTCTAATTTTGGTAGAATTTTTTGGGTTCCATAAGTTTGCGTTAGTTACATATTACTACAGACTGTTCTGTTTTTGACAGATTCTGTTTTACGTGTGTTGTTTGCTTATTTTGATGAATCTATGGCTAGTAAAATAGTTTATGATCCATAGAGAAGTTGGAATACAGTAGGTTTAACACCAATATAAATAAAGAATGAGTTTATTACAGTACCTTAAAGTAGTCTTTTGTTTTCTTTCTCTAACGGAGCTCATGAGATTTCTATTGAGTTTTGTGTTGTGAAGTTTTCAAGTTTTGGGTGAATTCTTTTGATGGATTATGGAACAAGGAGTGGCAAGAGGCTAAGATTGGGGATGCCCATGGCACCACCAAGATAATCTAAGGACACCAAAAAGTCAAACTTGGGTATGCCCCGGAAGGCATCCCCTCTTTCGTCCACTTCCATCGGTAATTTACTTGGAGCTATATTTTTATTCACCACATGATATGTGTTTTGCTTGGAGCGTCTTGTATTATTTGTGTCTTTGCTTATTAGTTTACCACAATCATCCTTGCTGTACACACCTTTTGAGAGAGCCATACATGAATTGGAATTTTATAGAATACTCTATGTGCTTCACTTATATCTTTTGAGCTTGATAGTTTTGCTCATACTGCTTCACTTATATCTTTTGAGCGTGATAATTTTTTCTCGAGTGCTTCACTTATATCTTTTAAGAGCACGGTGGTGGATTTGTTTTAAAGAAACTTGATCACTCATGCTTCACTTAGATTATTTTGAGAGTCATTAATAGCATGGTAAATTGCTTAATGTTAATATACTTGGTTTCAAGATATGTGAAACTTTCTTTTGAGTGCGTTGAATACTAAGATAAGTTTGATGCTTGATAATTGTTTTGAGATATGAAGATAGTGATATTAGAGTCATGCTAGTTGAGTAGTTGTGAATTTAAAGAATACTTGTGTTGAAGTTTGTGATTCCCATAGCATGCACGTATGGTGAACCGTTATGGGATTGACTCGGAGCATGATTTATTTATTGATTGTCTTCCTTATGAGTTGTGGTCGGGGACGAGCAATGGTCTTTTCCCACCAATCTATCCTCCTAGGAGCATGCGCGTAATACTTTTCTTTGATAACTTCTAGATTTTTGCAATAAGTATATGTGTTCTTTATGACTAATGTTGAGTCCATGGATTTACGCACTTTTTCCCATCCTTCCACCATTGCTAGCCTCTCTAATACCGCGCACTTTTCGCCAGTACCATACGCCCACCATATACCTTCCTCAAAACAGCTACCATACCTACCTATCATGGAATTTCCATAGCCATTCCGAGATATATTGCCATGCAACTTTCCACCGTTCCGTTTATTATGACACGCTCCATCATTGTCATATTGCTAGCATGATCATGTAGTTGACATCGTATTTGCGGCAAAGCCACCATTCATAATTATTTCATACATGTCACTCATGTTTCATTGCATATCCCGGTACACCGCCGGAGGCATTCACATAGAGTCATATTTTGTTCTAAGTATCGAGTTGTAATTGTTGAGTTGTAAGAAAAATAAAAGTGTGATGATCATCATTATTAGAGCATTGTCCCAAGTGAGGAAAGGATGATGGAGACTATGATTCCCCCACAAGTCGGGATGAGACTCCAGAGGAAAAAAAATAAAAAAAAGAGGCCATAAAAAAAGAGAAAAGGCCCAAATAAAAAATGAGAGAAAAGAGAGAAGGGACAATGTTACTATCCTTTTACCACACTTGTGCTTCAAAGTAGCACCTTGATCTTCATGATAGAGAGTCTCTCATTTTGTCACTTTCATATACTAGTGGGAATTTTTCATTATAGAACTTGGCTTGTATATTCCAATGATGGGCTTCCTCAAATGCCCTAGGTCTTCGTGAACAAGCGAGTTGGATGCACACCCACTTAGTTTCTTTTGTTGAGCTTTCATATACTTATAGCTCTAGTGCATCCGTTGCATGGCAATACCTACTCACTCACATTGATATCTATTGATGGGCATCTCCATAGCCCGTTGATACGCCTAGTTGATGTGAGACTATCTTCCCTCTTTTTGTCTTCTCCACAACCACCATTCTAATCCACATATAGTGATATATCCATGGCTCATGCTCATGTATTGCGTGAAGATTGAAAAAGTTTTGAAAATTTTAAAGTATGAAACAATTGATTGAATTGTCATCGGGGTTGTGCATTATTTAAATATTTTGTGTGGGGAAGAAGGAGACCATATGATTTTGTAGGGATGAACTTTCTTTGGCCATGTTATTTTGAGAAGACATAATTCCTTAGTTAGTATGCTTGAAGTATTATTCTTTTTAATGTCAATATGAAATTTTGTCTTGAATCTTTCGGATCTGAATATTCATATCACAATTAAGAAGATTTACATTGAAATTATGCCAAAGTATCACTCCGCATCAGAAATTCTCTTTTTATCATTTACCTACTCGAGGACGAGCAGGAATTAAGCTTGGGGATGCCTGATACGTCTCCAACGTATTTATAATTTTTGATTGCTCCATGCTACTTTATCTACTGTTTTGGACTATATTGGGCTTTATTTTCCAATTTTATATTATTTTTGGGACTAACCTATTAACCGGAGTCCAGCCTAGAATTGTTGTTTTTTGCCTTTTTCAGTGTTTCGAAGAAACAGAATATCAAACGGAGTCCAAATGGAATGAAACCTTCGGAAATGTGATTTTCTCACTGAACGTGATCCAGGAGATTTGGACCCTACTCCAAGGAACGAAAGAGGCGGTCACGAGGGTGGGGGGCGCGCCCCCTGCCTTGTGGGCCCCCTGTCGCTCCACCGACGTACTCCTTCCTCCTATATATACCTACGTACCCCCAAAAGATCAGAACAGGAGCCAAAAACCTAATTCCACCGCCGCAACTTCCTGTATCCACGAGATCCCATCTTGGGGCCTGTTCCGGAGCTCCACCGGAGGGGGCGTCCATCACGGAGGGCTTCTACATCAACACCATAGCCTCTCCGATGAAGTGTGAGTAGTTTACTTTAGACCTTCGGGTCCATAGCTAGTAGCTAGATGGCTTCTTCTCTCTTTTTGGATCTCAATACAATGTTCTCCCCCTCTCTCGTGGAGATCTATTCGATTTAATCTTCTTTTTGCGGTCTGTTTGTTGAGACCGATGAATTGTGGGTTTATGATCCAGCTTATCTATGAACAATATTTGAATCTTCTCTGAATTCTTTTTTGTATGATTGAGTTATCTTTGCAAGTCTCTTCGAATTATCCGTTTGGTTTGGCCAACTCGATTGGTAGTTCTTGCAATTGGAGAAGTGCAAGGCTTTGGGTTCAATCTTGCGGTGTCCTTACCTAGTGACAGAAAGGGTTGCAAGGGACGTATTGTATTGTTGCCATCGAGGATAACAAGATGGGGTATTTATCATATTGCATTAATTTATTCCTCTACATCATGTCATCTTGCTTAAGGCGTTACTCTATTTTTAACTTAATACTCTAGATGCATCTTTGGATAGCGGTCGATGAGTGGAGTAATAGTAGTAGATGAGAATCGTTTGGTCTACTTGTCTCGAGCGTGATGCCTATATACATGATCATACCTAGATATACTCATAACTATGCTCGATTCATCAATTGCTCAACAGTAATTTGTTCACCCACCATAGAATACTTATGCTCTTGAGAGAAGCCACTAGTGAAACCTATGGCCCCCGGGTCTATTCTCATCATATCAATCTCCATCACTTTTATACTTGCTTTGTTTTTACTTTGCTTCTACTTTTTGCTTTGCATCTATATACCAAAAATACCAAAAATATTATCTCTATCAGATCTCACTCTCGTAAGTGACCGTGAAGGGATTGACAACCCCTAATCGCGTTGGTTGTGAGTAGCTATCGTTTTGTGCAGGTACGAGGGACTTGTGCGTGGCCTCCTACTGGATTGATACCTTGGTTCTCAAAAACTGAGGGAAATACTTACGCTACTGTGCTGCATCATCCTCTCCTCTTCGGGGAAAACCAACGCAAGCTCAAGACGTGGCATGCCACCGCTTCCATTGTTATACCCCCTTATACCCCATTAGTCACTCTCCCTCTAGTGTCACAGTACTCCCCTAGACTCACCTACCACTATCTCTTTAGAACCTTCTGAAATCCACCGCTGCTCCTTGAGATCCAGCGTCACTCCTTAGATCTACCATCGCTCCTCAGACTGACGACTGATGTTTTCTAGTATTGTCATCGCCACACATGGTGTCGTGGAGTTGTCACGGCAGATGTCCTCGTGAAAGGACTTAGTCGCAGGGCCATCGTACGGGTTAACTTAGAGGGGTTAAAGCGGACACAAAGACACGGGAGTTTATACTAGTTCGGCCCCTTCGATGAAGGAAAAGCCTACGTCTAGTTGTGATGGGATTGATGTGATTTCGACGACTAGGGAGCAATAGCTTCGCCTAAGCCTCGAATTGTCTGTCTGTAATCCGCCGTCGGGTCGTCCCCTTATATACACGGGTTGACGCCCAGCCGGTCTATAGAGTCCCGATCCGGCTCATACAAGTGTCCGGCTCGGTCTCTTCTCTCTTATCTTACAGCTCAAGTTACAAGATTAAGGCGGTTTACATGATCGGGCGCTAATCCGTCTCGGGCTTTGGGCCTCCTCCGTGGGCCACGATCATGGATTTCGAGGTAACCCGGCCCCTTCAGGCGGTTTACACTCGGTAGTTATATCCCCAACATTAGGCCCCAGATTGACTTGAACGGTTCATGTTAATCTTCAACATCTTCGAAACTCTTGATCTCCTTCATATTTCGTAAACCGCCATCTGCTTGAACCGCCGTGACGTCATCCTCCGATCCCCGTGTCAGGGCGCCTTGACGTCATCTTTAATAAAGAAATCCAAACAGTAAGATTCAATTTCATTTAATGCTATCCCGGAAATCGAGGCGACCGCTGCGCCGTCCGCTGCTTTTGAATCCTCGATTCTCGTGCTTGTTAATTGCTTGGTTCCTTATAAATAGACCGGCAGGCCCTTTCTCTTCTTCTTCTTCGCTCTTCTCCTTCCTCGCGGCGCTCCTGCTCTTGAAGCTCCGCCGTCGCCGCCGACCTTCGACCTCCAGCGTCGGCGCCAGGTCTGCATCAACCTGACCGGACGAAGCTCTTTAGCGCTCCTCGCCTTTCGGCGATCAGGTAAGGCTCCTCTCCGAGCCCTAGATCCATATCTCAAGGTCCTGTTCCTCTTGTAGTTCACGGGTGTTCATCGTAGTGTCCTCATACCTGCCCCTGCCATGGCCGTATGATTGGCCGTAGTACACATCTGTCTGGCGACCGCTCCGCCATCGGTTTTACCCTTGTTTCATCTTTCATTTTGTTTAGATCTTCTTGTTTAGGGCCGCACGAATCTTCCCGCCCTCTATGAGGCTTGCATAGGTCACAGAAATTTTCCTCCTTGAACCTTGGTAGATCTAAATTACTTCCATTCGCATGTGAAATCTGTTTCTGTCCACACTTAGTAGATTTTTCAATTCTGTCTCTTTTGGCGGTTTGACTTTTGATAGCTAATCCGTCACTCCATTAGTCCTCAGTTAAACCGGAATTGAAAGCTAGCTGCCAAATTGCGGTTTAACATTGTATAATATGCTCGAACCTTTTAACGGTGAACCGTTTTTCTTTTCTTTCGCAGTTTAATCTTCCGAATGGCCCTCAATTCTCAGCTTGCAATTGGGTCGGTCCAAGATCACTGAAACGCAACTCAACGGCTACGTCACCACTGGCGCCCTGGCTCCAAAAAATGTCCTCCACTGGCGTGTTCCGGATGGCGAATTCCCTCCCGAGCCGCAAGAAGGAGAAGTGATTGTGTTTATGCAGCACTTAGACCGGGGATTCTGCCCGGCCGGTTCAAAATTCTTCCGGGACGTCCTTGCAAGTTTTAAACTCCATCCGCAGGATATTGGCCCGAACTCGTGTCAAACATATGCAATTTTCAAGTCTTACGTGAAGTCTATCTTCAAGAAGAACCATCGGTGGAGCTGTTCCGGATTTTTCCACTTGAACCGTCGCACGAAATTTTCGATGGTCCCAACACGAGCTGGGCGGCGTTTCAATCGAGAAGAGGAAAGAAGTGGACTTTCCTCCGCCAAACACCACAGCCATCCAAAAGATTGGAACCAAACCTGGTTCTACCGCCGAACACGCTTGCTCCCGCCAGCGAGAATCCTTTGCGGGTTACCGTCCTCACCGGCTCAGCAACCATCATCCGCTGCCTTTGCGCTTAACCGCCATGAGCGGAAGAACTTCGCGCCTCAAATTATCAAGCTCCGGGCTCTAATGGCCAATGGCTTAACTGGTGTGGACCTTGTGCGGTGCTGGGTTTCTTGGGGCGTCTTGCCACTAAGCCGCCGGCCGGATTGATGCTGCAGTACACCGGCAGCCTCAAAGACCCTCAAAGGCGTCACGAGTTACCCGTAAATCGAACTTGAGGTCACAGAGATCGTAAAGAAGATGCTTGATGAACCGATCTCCGTCTGCAGCATAACCGGGTTGGCTCCATTCGTGTTGCCAACAAACCGCTGCATGTAAGGCCCTACTCACCGCTTTTGGGCCTTTAATACTTTGTTGATATACATTAATCCTTGTTACTTCTCGGTGACAGCTCCTTACCGAAGTGTACCAAACCGTTCGGGCGCGCGTGTAAAGTCCAAGGCCACCAAGAAGGCAGGCAAGAAGAAAACGCCGAGTCTTCGATCCACGGAGGACGAAGAATCGAAGCTGAGGTAAAACTTGATGTTCTTACGAGGAGTCGCCGTAAACGGCTTTCCTCTTTGTGTTTCTTCTTGCTTGTGATTTGTCCCTTTCTATTCCTTTTATCGACAAATTTACCTCCGGGATGATTTGAAGCCGATCATGCCGACCTGTTGAGGTAATCTTTCTTTCTTCGAATCCGACCTCGTGCGGTTAAAAGAATTAAATCGCGCCGTCCGGAAAGTGAAAAATATCATTCCTATGCTTACTTGAATCCAAACCTTTCCTTGAAGACACAGAAGTGAAGAGCGCCAGACGACCCGACACGATGGTCAACGGATTACCTCATCGGTTTACGGACACACCAACCCAAGCGTCGCCCGAGGTGACTTGTTCTCTGGCGTTATCCCTTAAAAGGTTTCTTCCGATGTCCTCTCAATCCGTCTGACCCGAATTATCAGGCCTCTTCCAACTCTTCTGGCGGTTCATCAACCACGCAATTGCCTCCGCTTAAAGTTGCCACAGGGTACGCAACTGCTGTCCGCCAATTCAGTTTACAATTGCCTTGGTCGATTTTTCTTAATCCAATTCTGAATATTGCAGCACCAAGGCTCGCTTGAGTAAGAAAGCGAAAACCCTTGATCCTATCTGCGGATGTTGATCCGGAAAAGACCCCGAGCAAACCCATGAAAATCTGAAGTCGCCAAAATAGCTCTGGCGAGTTGTACCGAGACGACATTGCTGATCCGCCGAAACTGAACCGGAGGCCCAAGTGGAAACCTCGCATCCTGCTCCACCGAGTGCCGCCACGAGCGGGTCGAATCTGATGAACCGCCGAGCAGTCTGAAGGCACCAAGCCCAAAGAAGACCGCCAATCCGCCAGCCAGTCAAAAATGATGATGTTATTGTGACGGGCATGGCTACACCACTCTGGCCAACCGGTCGCTTTAGCAAAACACAGCGCCAAGGACGAGTCGCCACTATGAGTAAAGATAAGGGAAAACTGATCTGTCGACTTATGACAACTTCTCGCCCAAGAACTTCACTCCGGGTTTCGAACCGGCTCTATACCATTGTGACTTTGAAGCTGGTGCAGTAAACCGTATGAAGGACCGCTATGAGGTAATGAGTTATGCCTTTCTTGTACTTTGGCTGTATAGTTTCTTGTACTTTGGCTGTATAGTAGCCCCCATGGGTCGGTTCAACTTAGCATAGTTGAACCGGGACTTAATTTCTGTATCCTCATAACAAACTGAGATCAACTAGCCATTAGCCCCCAAGTGCCAAGTTAAATATTTATATTGAGCTTGGGACTTTATAATGAAACAACTAACGTGCTCCCTTTGTTATCGTAATGAAATATACCGACAAACCGTGCAACTCAAGGACCTTGAGCCAATCTTGAAACTCAACAAGCGAAACCACCAAGGCCAAGGATGAGCTGAAAACTGCCTTGGCCACTATGGAACACAGTGAAGGAGTGGTATAAATCGAGCAGGCCAAGCTGGGACACCGAGAAGGCGGTTTGAAAAAGCGGGCGGAAGATCTTTGAAGCAGCCCTTAAACCGTGATGAAGAGCTTACGGACTCAAGCGCCAAGTGCATGCCATGACCTCTGCCATCTTTGGTAAGAAAACTTGCATCGATTATCTCTATTTTGATATTTCCGCCGGTTTAACTTTGAGCTGTGCAAACCGTGCAGCAAGCGCATTGCTCATCGGGCTCGATGTGCGGAAGAAGCTCAAGGCCGCTTACGCTGATTGAGCAGCTGTATACGGCGCCAATGAGTCATATGTGCCACATCATACGACAACACGGCTCCGTCCCGATCGAGATACTTTGGACGGCTTTCCATGGTTCGGGGCAGCTTGAAGAGTTGAAGCGATCCGCGGCTCGGGCGGCACCCTCGGCTCTAACTCGCGCTAAAGCGTGGATAGCGGATCTTGATCCGGTGACATAGCTAAGGGTTTCCCAGCGCAAGAGAACGGTGAAGCCTTTGATAACGACCTCAAACGAATAACCAAGGAGATGCATCATTGGCGAGTCAAGCGGCAGAGAGGCCAACTGGCGGTTCACCGTTCTTTTATAGCGCAAACAACAAGCGGGTGGAGTTTGTCATTCCTGAAGTGCGAGCCTTGTTCCTCCAATCTGTAAGCACACTTATGCCCCGACGTTGATCCGCTAAGCTTATAAGTGAAGAGGCTGTCTTCGTGCCTTAACCCGGATTAGTGGTCCACCAATGACTTAGGGCTTTGGGTGATGAAGAGGAAGAAGTTGAACCGACGCCAGCGCCTCTACCTCCGTCAACTTGGCGAAGAAGCCTAATCCGTCAAGCGGGTGACGCCCCGGGCTGCTAGTCATAACGCCACGCTGAAACACCGGCCTTGGAAGGCTTTGTAATAGGATAGTCGACACTTTATTTTGAACAATGCCTTTATGACCTCGATCGTATCCTTTGCATGGTGGTGCGACATCGTGGATTGATGAACCGTCAACTTAGTTACGCTGCCGGCGTCGGGCATGCAGTTGGTTTAACCAATCTGGAGGCGGAGGTTGTATAAACCATGACCGTCAAAGGAGAGAACAACTCCTGTGCTTAGAATGCCGGTTTACCGTGTAAACCGTGTCGGGCATAACAAGCCCCCTGTTACCCCATAATGGGATGGTTAACAGAAAAAATCAAACCGGAACAAAATCGCCGGATTAAAAAAAATGGACTGAATTCCGTTAGCTGACAACTTGAATCTGGTTTAAAAAGGTTGTCGGTTTAAGAAGGCAAATAAAACTCAAATAACTGGTACGAAAACCACATGGAAGCAAAGGCAATGATAAAAACCATTTGCAAGAAGAGGCTTTACTGAGCCTGATCAGATGGTGTTACCATGGTCGGACATGACCAAGCTCCCCATAAGGTGTAGCGATGGTTCAAGGCAGCCAGGTCCCCAACTGAAATCGTGGCATTATGCCGATCAAGTGGCATGGCAATGGTTCGGGTTCGACCAAGCCACCAAGTGATTCTATGGCCTTAGGCCGACCAAGAGGCGTGACTGGTTCAGACGTGACCATGTCCCCAAGTGATCTGGTGGCTTTCGCCCATCAAAAGGTGTTGCATTGGTTCGGACACGACCAAGCCCCCAAGTGACAAAAATTTCTGAAAAGCAAGACCAAGGGATAAACCGGAGGCCGCTTTGCAACAACATCTCGATGTACCCAAACCGGACCTTTTACAGAACGGATACCCCGCTTTAGCCGAGGATCCGGTTTATTGCTTTTATTCATAATATATACATTGTCTTAATATGTACATAAGTGGAGCCGATGGCTCAGGTATAATAAGGCCGAAGATGAGCTATGTTCCACGGCCTGTTGGTCTCCTCTTCTGACGTGCGTGAGTCTTTTCGCTCTCGAACATCAATCAGATAGTATGACCCGTTGTACAGATTCTTGCTGACCACAAAGGGCCCTTCCCAAGGTGGGGATAGCTTGTGCATATCTGTCCGGTCTTGAATGAGCGAAGCACCAAGTCTCCCTCTGAAAGGTTCTTGTTCTAACCGCCGATCGTGATACCGACGAAGATCCTGCTGGTAAATCGCCGAACGAGCAGCCGCCATATCTCGCTCTTCATCCGGTCGATCCAAATCGTCTGCCGCTGCCTCACTATCGGCCTCAACATACGCCACACGCTGGGCGAGTCATGACGGATATCGCAGGGAAGGACCGCCTCCGCTCCATAGACCATAAAGAGCGGTGTGTATCCAAAGTGGATCTGTTAGGGGTAGTATTGATACTCCATATCACGGATGGTAGCTCTTCTACCCAACAACCCGGCGTCCTCTCCAAAGGGACCATAAGCCGGGGTTTAATACCTCTCAAGATCTCCTGATTAGCTCGTTCCGCTTGACCATTGGACTGCGGGTGGGCCACTGAAGAAACATCAAGCCGGATGTGCTCTCGTTCACAAAACTCCTTCATGGCTCCCTTGGACAAATTAGTGCCATTGTCCGTGATGATGCTTTGTGGAAACCCAAACCGGAAAATCACCTTTTTGATAAACTGAACCGCCGTGGCCGCATCACACTTGCTAACAGGCTCGCCTCTACCCACTTTGTAAATTTATCAACCGCCACCAAGGTGAGTCTTCTTGTCCTTGGACCTTTTGAAAGGTCCCACCATATCCAGCCCCAAGTGCAAAGCGGCCAAGTAATTGGAATCATCCTCAATTCTTGGGCGGTACATGAGCACGTCTGGAAAACTTTTGGCAACCATCACATCGTCGACGGATCTTACGCATCGGCATGGGCGGTCAACCAATAGAAACCGTGGCGGGCGCTTTGGCCTGGGACTTTGAACGGCGTGGTGACCACAATCCCTTCATGGATCTCACGCAATATCTCACGGCCTTCTTGAGGGGACACTCAACGCTGAAATGCCCCGGACACACCGCAATGATGCAACTCGCCCTTATATATGGTCATAGACTTAGACCGCGAACTATCTGTCGGGCCGGCGTCTCATCTTTCGGTAACTCGCCCGGTTCATATATGCCAAATAAGGAGCGTCAATCCGAATGACATGCAAGGCTGCCACCAAGCGAGCCTCCGGATCAGGAATAGCCAAATCAACTTCATCGGGAAGCTTAAGCGACGGATTATGCGAGACGTCGAGGAAGACATTGGGCGGGACGGTTTATGTTGAGAGCCCAGCCGGCTTAGGCGTCCGCCGCCGTTCTTCCGGCGATCCACATGGTCCACGATATCCTTTAAAGTGCCTGCAACAATATCCACCTCCCGACGGATGCGCAGCCATGAGTGGATCTTTTGAATCCCAAGTACACGATACTTCTTTGGGCCACCAAGTCCGAGTCACCAAAGCACTTAACCCGGCTGAGATTCATCTCCTTAGCCATCCAGAGGCCATGGAGCAAAGCTTCATACTCAGCTGCATTGTTAGTACGGGGAACATTAAGCGAAGAACGTAATGAACTTGTCACCTCGTGGGGAAGTTAATCGACTCCGATCCCGAGCCCTCAATTGCTGGACCCATCAAAGTGGATGGTCCAATAGGTATGATCCGGCTTTTCTTGGTGCTTGCAACTCCGTCCAATCATTAATGAAATCCACAAGTGCTCGAGATTTTACTACCGTCCGAGGCACATACCTTAAACCGTATGCCCAAGTTCTATAGCCCACTTAGCAATCCGCCGATCGCTTCCGGTTACAGATGATATCGCCTAAAGGAGCTGAATCGACCATCGTGATGGGGTGCCCTTGGAAATATTGCTTCACTTCCGACTTGCCATAAAAACTCCATATACCAACTTCTGCCAATGCGGATATCTTTGTTTAGACTCAATGAGGACCTCGCTGATGTAATAAACCGGCCGTTGAACCGGATACTCCTTCCCTGCCTCTTTCCGTTCCACCACAATGGCTACGCTGACTGCCCCGGCATTAGCAAACAACATATAACAGGCGGCTCCTTGTCAATGGGAGCGGCGAGAACAGCGGTTGGCTAACCGCCGCTTTAAGTCCTCAATGCTTCGTCGTGGCTGAACTCGCATTTAACTGATCCGTTTTCTTGACATCTAGTACAAAGGAATGGCCTTCTCTCTAGGCGGTGATAAACCGCTTAGTGCAGCAATCCGACCTGCCAAGCGTTGGACATCATTGATACACTTTGGCTTAGCCAGGAGGTGATAGCTGTAATCTTCTCCGGATTAGCTTCAATCCCCTGTTGGACACAAGGAAACCCAATAACACTGCGGAACACCAAAACACACTTGGCGGGTTAAGCATCATCTTGTACACCCGCAAGTTGTCAAAGGTTTCTCTCAAATCCTCAATCGGTGTTTCCTTCTTCCTTGACTTAACCACAATATCATCCACATAAGCATGCACATTGCGGCCGATCTGTTTATGCAAGCAATTACATGCATAGCGTTGATAAGTTGCTTGGCGCTCTTGAGCCCAAAGGAATAGATACATAGCGAAGGCTCCAAAAGGGTGATAAACGCTGTCTTCTCCTGGTCCTTAACCGCCATCTTAATCGATGATATCCGAATATGCATCCAAAAGCTCAACGCTCACAACCCGCCGTAGCATCAATAATCTGATCAATACGGGAGGGCGAAGGATCTGCTGGACAAGCCTTGTTAAGATCTGTATAATCCACGCTTTGCGCCAAGTGCCATTCTTCTTAAGGACCAACACGGATTAGCAAGCCACTCTGGATGGAAAACTTCAGCGATAAACCCTGCCGCTAAGAGCCTGGCAACCTCCTCTCCAATGGCCTTGCACCTTTCCTCATTAAACCAGCGTAGAAACTGCTTTACCGGTCTGTACTTGGGATCAACATTAAGAGTGTGCTCAGCGAGTTCCCTCGGTATACCTGGCATGTCAGAAGGCTTCCATGCAAAATGTCCCGACTCTCACGGATGAACTTCGATGGTAGCGCTTTCCTATTTAGGATCCAAGTTAGCGATGGTGAACTGCTTGGACGAATCGCCGGGCACAAAATCAACAAGTTTAGTCTCAGCCGCCGACTTAAACTTCAAATCCGGATCGTGCTCTGTAGTTGGCTTCTTCAACGGGGTCATATCCGCCGGATCAACATTGTCCTTATAATACTTTAACTCCTCGGTGGCACAAACCGACTCGGCATAAGACGCATCACCTTCCTCGCACTCCAACGCAATCCGGCGGCTCCCATGAACCGTTATCGTCCCTTTGTGACCCGGCATTTTCAGCTGCAAATAAACATAACAAGGCCGTGCCATAAACTTAGCATAAGCCGGCCGCCCAAACAAGGCGTGGTAAGGGCTTTGGATTTTCACCACCTCAAACGTCAATGTTTCCGATCCGAGTTATGTTCATCTCCAAAGGCTACCTCGAGCTATCTTACCGACCGGGTATCTTGACTTGCCGGGCACCACGCCGTGAAACTTTGTCTTGGGCGGCTGAGATGCTTATCCGTCAACCCCATACGTCGGAAGGTCTCATAGTACGGGATGTTGATGCTGCTCCCTCCATCCATGAGTACTTTGGTAAACTTGTATCCTCCCACGAGGTGCCACCACTAGGGCTAGCTGACCCGGATTGTAAACCCGGGAGGATGATCCTCTCGCTCCATACAATAGGTTGCTCGACCAGCGCAGTAATGCGGTGCGGCGGTTCAACAACACCGACCGCCCGCTTCAAGTTTGCGGTCTCGTCTGTCCAAGCTGGTGGTAAAGGCATGGTATCATCCACCGTTCAACTGCTTTGGATTACTTTGGTAAACCGATTGCTGCTGTTGTTGATTGTAACCCCTTGGTTCGATTGTTACGATTGTTTTGATTGTTTTGATTGCCTTGCCGCCGGATTACCACGAACCACTGGGCGAATTTCCTCCACCGTAACCGGGCGGACCACGAACCGCCGCCGGGCCCTTGATCATACCGGAAAGCATTAGAATTTTGAACTCCTGCATAATATAACAATCCTTCCAGAGGTGGTTCGCGGTGCCTCCTTCGTTCCATGCTTGGACAAGGTTGATTCAATAGGTAATTCAAGCGCCCGGATTGTGACCTTGTGCACCGCCCGGTTTGATTGCCTACCTTTGCGCTGACCCTTGTCCTATCGTTGGTGTTGGCCACGAAGCCCATGTTACCGTTAGCCTTACGCTTGTTTCCCCATTGCTGCCGAATGATCTGCTGGCCTCTAGAGTTGCTATTCGCTTTCCCTTCCCTACTTCGTCATCCTCGGACTCGGGATCCTTGGTACTATCGTAATCAGCATACTTTACCAGCGCCCATGGCGTGCACATGTCATTGCAAAACGCTTCATGCGACCCAGCTTCAACTTCAGCGGCTCGAACGGCGGTTGGCTTCTAGGGTTAAAATAGCGAGAATCAGGGTTGATCCGGTCGATGAATGTAAAACCTCCAAGCTTGGCGCACCCAATGTGTTGTAGATTCTCCCTCTGCTCGACACAAGCCGCCAAATCCACCACAGACATAGGCTGCTTACGGTGTCTTTGAAATTACGAATGAACCGGTCCGAATCGGGTCCACGAACTAACTGAGTTGGGTGGCAAATTTTTCAACCAAGTACGGGCCGTACCTTCCAACATCATGGTGAAATACTTCACACACGCAGCTTCGTCCACATCCAGCATCTCCATGGCCATCTCATAGCTTTCTATCCACGCTTCTGGAGCCAAATCGGCGGTATAATTGGGCACCTTGCGTGGCCCTTTGAAGTCCTTGGGCAAACGCACATTGCGTAAAGCGGGGACGAGGCAAGGCACCCCCAATGAGCCAGATGTGACCCCCGGTTCGAAGATGGTCGGACGAATCGGCGCGAGCTGATGGTCCTCATGTTGTCTGTTAACTCGGCCTCCCTCGTGCCTGCCCGGTCTACCACTACTTGGCGTCTTGAAGCCACCGGCGGGTTTTTGCCTCGGCGGACGCGCTGCGCGTTGCTTGATCTGACCGGTTCATCTGCGCGCGGCTATAACTCCGGCTTGGGCGGGGGTGGAGTGGATCCGATCCCCCGTATGAATCGCTTCTTCGAGCGGGGCCGTCTGAGGAGCTCCTTGACCCGGCGGGTTTCTACCACTGTGGTGAATCGCCCTCGTCGGAATCGCCTCAATCGCGCCCACGGCCGCGACAAGGTTATCCATCGGGTTGGAGTAGTGACCGGAGGTGTTCAGACGATGCAGGGGCGCGCCGGTGTGATGGCGAGGCAGGTCTATCACACGGGCTGAACGGCGCCGGCCCCTGTGTGCTTCCGGCGGTTTACCACCGTGGCGGATTCTTGGTCCTCCTTACAGGGTATTGAAGAGCTCTCTTCCCTCGAAAACCGAAGGCAAGCGGGATCTGTACTTCCTTTTCATGACTTCATGTGATGCACTCGATCCAAAGATGAGCCTATAAGCACTGTGCATCCAAAGCGGCCCGTTCGCCGCCATCCTCACATCGCGGCTGCCGGATCTGCTTTAGCTTTAACGATCTGTTCCTTCACCCTTGCAATCTCTGCGTTATGCAGGTCCTGATCCGCGGGTTAGCCTCCGCCATGGCGCAGCCAATGCGTCAAATAACTCGATAGAACTTGAGCGGCGGGCGACGGGGCCTCCTTCCCGGCTGCCACCACCGCTGCTGAACCGGCGGCGATGGGTGCAGCGGTCGAAGAGTGAAGCGTCGCTTGTGTACCGCCATGAAAATTCCAACCCGGCTGGGTAGATCAAAGGAGTCGGAATACTCTCTTCGCCGGAACAGCCCCGATCCGCCATCTTGCAGCTGGTACAAAGACTCGGTTTCTCCGGCGGATGACTCGTCGCGGAGTAGACAACGGTTTCGCCGCCGGATGCTGATCCGCCCTCATAGTCTCCGTGGGCGACTCCCATTTAAAGCACGCTTGACGGCCCGGTTTAGCGGGCAGGACTCTTCTTCGTCCGCTGAGCCGTCTCGGCGAAGTTGGTGCAGATGTCCGCCCAGGCCCTGGCTCGCCGATCTTGCCGATGAATACGTGTATGCCACCAAAGGGACCGGTACCCGTACTCGATCGAGCCGGCCTCGGGGCCCGATCCGCATCGTCGATGTAGAGTTTGCCGTGGCGACTTTTAGTCATCCGGCCCACAGCATAACTTCGAGTCCTTGAACTTGCCCTCTAAGATCATCAAACCATCGTGCGATAGCCCCACGGTGGGCACCAACTGTCGTGGAGTTGTCACAGCAGATGTCCTCGTGAAAGGACTTAGTCGCAGGCCATCGTGCGGGTTAACTTAGAGGGTTAAGCGGACACAAAGACACAGGAGTTTATACTAGTTCGCCCCTTCGATGAAGGAAAAGCCTACGTCTAGTTGTGATGGGATTGATGTGATTTGACGACTAGGGAGCAATAGCCGCCTAAGCCTCGAATTGTATGCATGCGTAATCCGCCGGGTCGTCCCCTTATATACGGGTTGGCGCCCGGCGGTCTATAGAGTCCCGATCCGGCTCATACAAGTGTCTGGCTCGGTCTCTTCTCTCTTATCTTACAACTCAAGTTACAAGATTAAGGCGGTTTACATGACTGGACCCTAATCTGTCTCTGGGCTTTGGGCCTCCTCCGTGGGCCTTGATCATGGACGAGGGTAACCCGGCCCCTTCAGGGCGGTTTACACTCGGTAGTTATATCCCCAACACATGGTGTCAAGTTGGCCAACCTCCACTCTTTGAACAAGCGCTCATCTAAGCCCAATCTTAAACATGTGCGAGAGCCTGCCACAAGTCAACTCCTTGTCCCTCTCTCCCCCTTTATTGCATTCCTTCCTCTCTCCTTTATCTTGTTTAGAATTCTCAAGAGGATACGGTAACCCTCAATTTAGAAGATCATAACCATATATTTCGAGAGTTTTCTCCTCCCTCACCCCTCCAATGGCGTGTAGTATTGATGGCTGATAATATGACCCCGATGCGATGCTTAATATGTGTTATGCACCCATGTGTTGTAGGTGTTGATAATATGTTGCAGCTTTGTTTCCTTGTGTTCTAATAACTGCAGTAATAAGTAGGATGACGATGTATTTTCAATTTGGTTCATGTTTTGTTTCGTTTTGATTGTTGTAACAATTTTATTATGGTAGTTTCTTCATATAATTTGACGGAGTGCATTATTTCTGGGGAGGTTTAATGTTTTCCCTCTAACTGTTTATTAAGAAAATAAAACGCATTATGTGCGAAAACCCCATCTTCTTCCTCCGCTTCACGCCCCTTCCTTGCACCATCGTGTCTTCCATCCTCATCCCTTATACCGCCTCGATAACTCCGAGTCTAGCGTCGTTGTTATTATCTCTTTTTTTACTATGGCAATCTAGGATTCAACACCCATGTGTCTATGACACATGGCCTAATAATACAAATCTGGGAGTGTTGCATCCAATGTGTGGCACACGCATGACCAAGAATTTTTGTAATCCAACCTTCCACTCTCTCTTTAGATTCTCCTGAAATCCACCACCACTGCTAAAGTTTCGCTGTCACCCCATAGATCTACCATCTCTCCTCAGACCCACCACTGTTGTGTGCTAGTACCGTTGCCACCAGAGATGATATCAAGTTGGCAAACCGTCACTTTTCGATCATGTGCTCCTCTAAGCCCTCCCTTTCTTCCCTTCCTTCGCCCCCCTTATCGTTTTTAGAAAGCTTGAAATGAAACCAATAACCCTTGATTGAGAAGAACTTACTAATATATTTCAAGAACACTCTCCTCCCTCGTCGGCCACCGATGATGCAATTGATTGATGGCTGACGATACAGTACCGATGCGAAGCTTAATATGTTTTATACAATCATGTGTTATAGGTGTTGATAATCTGTTGAAGCTTTGTTTTCCTCATATTCTAATAACTACTAAGTAGGGTGATGATGTGTTTTCAATTTGGTTTACTTTTTGTTTTGTTTTCATTGCTGTAAGAATTTTATTTGGGTAGTTTCTTCAATATAATTCTACCATAGAGTCCTCTATTTTCAGAGTGATTTACTGTTTGCATTTAAAGTAATCATTACAAAACTAAAATGCATTATGTGTCAAACCCCCATCTTCTTCCTTCGCTTCCCACCCATTCCTCGCATGGCCACATCTTTTGCCTTTAGCCTTTATACACCCTCGACCACTCTCCGTCTCATGCTGCTGTTATTATCTATTTTTTTACTTTGGCAACCCATGATTCAAAACCTATGACATATGGACCGATAATAAAAATCTTGGCAGTGAAATATCCAAATGGTGGCACAGTCTTGACCAAGATTTTCCATAACCCCACCTTCCACTCTCATTTTAAATCCTCCTGAAATGCTAGTACCACCATCACCTGAGATGATTTTAAGTTGGCAAACCGCCACTCTTTGATAGGGTGCTCATCTAAGACCAATGTACGACATGTGCGAGCCTACCGCAGGATCTCTCTCTCTCTCTCTCTCTCTCTCTCTCTCGCTCACTCGCTCTCTCGCTCGCTCGCTCCCTCTCTGCCCCTCCTTCCCATCTCTATTATCTTTTTTAGAAAATAAGACACGAACAAGCAACTCCAAGTTTATAAGAACAAAACCATATATTTCAATAATTTTCTCCTCACTAGCCCCTCGGATGGAGCGGAATATTGATGGAGATGGTAAGATCTCAGTGTGATGCTCCTGTGTTGTAGGTGTTGATTATATGTTGTAGTTGTGTTCCCTTGTGTTCTAAGAACTACTAAGTACGATTATGATGTGTTTTTAATTTGGTTTACTTTACTTTTGTTTTGTTTATTGAAAGAATTTTATTATGTTAGATACTTTAATAGAATACAAAGACAAAACCCATTATTTTCGGAAAGATTTAACATTTGTCATGTAAAGTGCTCATTAATAAAATCAAGTGCACTAAGTGCAAACCCCCTAGTGTTGTTGTTATTATCTTTTTTTACTCTCGCAACCTATAAAACACCCATGTGTCTATGACACATACCCTGATATTAAAAATTTGGGAGTGCTACATCCAAAGGGTGGCACACCCATGAGAAAGATTTTCCATAGCCCCACCTTCCTTTCTCTCTTTAGATCATCCTGAAATACATCATTGCTCCTCGAGATCAACTGTCACCTCTTAGATCAACCATCACACCTCAGACCTACCACCGTTGTCTGCTAGTACTGTCATTGCCAGAGATGATTTAAAGCTGGCAAACCTCCACTCTTTGATCAGGCACTCGTCTAAGCCCTATGTATGACATGTGCGAGCCAGCCAAAAGTCATCTCCCTATCCCCCTCTCTCGGTGTTTCCCTTCTATCCCCTCTCCATTGTATTTGTTAGAAAATTTGACACGAACCATTAAGCCTCAATCTATAAGAATATAAAGATGTGCGTGAAGAGTTTTCTACTCCATCACCCCTCCGATGATGCGACGTATTTATGGTGATGATGCAATCTCTATGTGATGCTTAATATGTTTTATACCCAATGTGTTGTAGGTGTTAATTTGTTGGGGTTGTGTTTCCCTCGTGTTCTAGTAACTACTAAGTAGGATGACACTGTTTTTTCAATTTGGTTTACTTTTGCGTTGTTTTTATTGTTGTAAGAGTTTTATGACCGTAGTTTATATAATACAACAGAACAATAGAGCCCATTATTTCCTAAAAGGTTTAATGTTTGACCTGGAAAGTGCTCACTAAGAAAATAAAATTCATCACGTGCGAAACCCCCATATTTTTCCCTGCATCGCACCCCTTTGTCGCACCGCTGTGTATTCCATCTTCAGCCCTTATACCCCCTCGACCACTCTCCCTCTAGCGATGCTATTATTATCTTTTTTACTTTGGCAACCCAAAATACAACTTCCATATGTCTATGACACATGGCCTAATAAAAAAATCTAGGAGTGTTGCATCTGAAGAGTTGCACACGCATGACCAAATTTTTTCGTAGCTCCACCTTCCACTCTCTATTTATATCCTCCTAAAGTCCTCTACCGCCCCTCGAGATCCACTATCACCCCTTCAATTTAGCATTGCTCCTCATGTGCACCACCTATGTCTGCTAGTACCATCATTGCGAAAGATGATGTCAAGTTGGAACACCGCCACTCTTTGATGAGGTGCTCCTCTAAGCCCAATGTGCGAGCCCGCTAAAAGTCATTTCCCCATCCCTCTCTCTCCATTTCCCCTTCCATCCCATCTCCTTTATCTATTTTGGAAAACTAAACAAGAATCGTTAACCCTCAATTTATAAGAATATAAATATATATATTTCAAGATTTTTCTCCTCCCTCTCCCCCTCCGATGACACAATGTATTGATGGTTGATGATACGATCGTGATGTGATACTTAATGTGTTTTTATACGCCCAAGCGTCATAGGTGTCTATCATATGTTGCGTCTTTGTATCGCTCGTGTTCTAATAACTCCTAAGTAGTACGATGGTTGTTTTCAATTTGGTTCACCTTTGGTTTTTGTTGTGAATGGTGTAATAATTTTATTATGTAGTTTCTTCAATAATTTGACGACCGAGCCCGTTAGTTCGAAAATGGTTCAGTGTTTGCCCTCTACTGTGCTCATTAAGAAAATCATATGCATTACATGTGAAAACCCATCTACTTCCTCCGCTTGTCACCCCAACCTTGTACGGCCAGGCTTACATCTTTAGCCCTTATATCCCCTCGATCACTCTCCCTCTAGTACGATTGCTATTGTCTTTTTTTATTCTGGCAACCCAGGATTCAACACCCATGTGTCTATGACACACGACATAATAATAAAAATACCGGAGTGCTACATACAAAATGTGGCACACGGATGAACAACGATTTTCATAGCCCCACCTTCGACTCTCTATTTAGATCCTCTTGAAAAATGCCGCCGCCCCTCGAGATCCACTGTCAACCCTTAGATCTACAATCACTCCTAAAACCCTCCACAAATGTCTACTAGTACCGTCGTCGCTAGAAATGACTTCAAGTTTCTTTGATCAAGAAGTTCTCTACGCCCAATGTACGACATGTCAAGCCCGCCGCAGGTCAACTCCCTATCCCTTTATCTCTTCCTTTCCCCCTTCCTTCCTTCCCCTCTCCTTTATCATTTTTAGAAACTTGACTGGAATCGCCAACTCTCTATTTAGAAAAACATAACCATATATTTCAGGAGTTTTCTTCTCCCTCACCCCTCCGAGAAAGGGGTGTATTGATGGTTGATGATACGACCCAAATGTGATACGTAATATGTTTTATACACCCATGTGTTGTAGGTGGTAATATGTTTGTAGCTTTATTTTCCATGTGTTCTAAGTATGATGATGATGTGTTTTCAATTTGGTTTACATTTTTACTATCATAACACTTTTATTATGGTAGTCTCTTCAATATAATTCAATGGTAGAGCCTGTCATTTTCGGAAAATTTTAATGTTTGCCTTATAAAGTGCTCATTAAGAACATCAAATACATTATGTGTGAAACCCCCATCTTTTCTCTCGATTTAGATACCCTTCCTTGCACCACCGTGGCTTCGTATTCAGCCTATATATCACCATGTTATTATGTTTTTTCACCCTGGTAACCCAGGATTCAATGCCCATGGCCTAATAATAAAAATCTGGGAGTGCTGCATCCAAAGGGTAGCACACGGATGACCATGATTTTTCGTAGTCCCACCTTACACTCTCTCTTTTGATCCTCCTCACCGCCGCTCCTCGAGATCCACTGTCACCCCTTAATTGTCATCACTCCTTAGAACCACCACCGATGTCTGCTAGCACCGTCATCGCCGGGGATGATTTCAGGTTGGAAAACCACCACTCTTTGACCACGTGCTCGTCTAAGCCCATGTATGACATTTGCGAGCGTGTCGTGCACCAGCTTCCCACCCCTCTCTCTCCATTTCTTTTTCTTCTCTCTTTATATTTTTTATAAAAATGTTGGTAGCCCTCAATTTAGAAAAACATAATTGTATATTTAAAGAGTTTTCTCCTCCCGCCCTTTCGGTTACGTGTCATATTGATGGATGATTGTACGATCTTGATGCGATGCTTACTATGTTTTTTTACGCCCATGTGTTGTAGGTGTCGATAATATGTTGCAACTTTGTTCCCGTCATGTTCTATTAACTAATAAGTATCATGATGATGTGTTTTTTTGGTTTGGTTTACTTCTCACTTCATTATGATTTTTGTAAGAATTTAATTATGGTAGTTTCTTCAATAATTTGATGGCAAAACCCGTTATTCCCGAAAATGTTTAATGTTTATTCTGTAAGGTTCTCATTAAGAAAATCAAATGCATTATGTGCGAGACCCCCAATCTTCTTCCGCTGCTTCTCACCCCCTCCCTTGCACCACCATGGCTTCCGCCTTTAGGCCTTATACCCCATCCATCACTATGACTCTAGTGCCATTGTTATTTTACTCTACAACCATGATTCAATAGTGGTGTGCCTATGGCACATGGTGTGATAATAAAAATCTAGGAGTGTTGCATCCAAAGGGTGGCACATGCATGACCAAGATTTTACATAGCCCCACATTCCACTCTCTCCATAGATCCTCCTGAAATCCATTGTTGGTCCTCGAGATACTCTATCACCCCCTTAGATCTACCATTGCCCCTCAGACCAACCACCGTCTGCTGCTAGTATAATTGTTGCCAAAGATGATGTTAAGTTGGGAAACCGTCACTCTTTGATTAGGCGCTCCTGTAAACCTAATTTGTGAGGTGACCGAACTTCAGATCCCCATCCTTATAACTTTCTTTTCTTCCTTCCCCTCTCCTTTATCTTGTTTAGAAACTCAAGGGAAACAGGTAACCCTCAATTTATAAGAATGTAAACATGCATTTCAAGAGTTTCTCTTGTTCAATCTTGCTAAGTTTATTTCCCCCATGGAAATCATCACACAGAGCTTTCAGTTCCCATTTAATTAAATCCCGAAACCTTTGATAAAATTCTACTGGGAATCCATTAGAGCCTGGGCTTTTTTTGTTCCATACTAAATACCTCCTTCTAAATTTCTAACATGGAGCATTTCTTAATTAGCTCATCAGCTATCTAGTTAGATATCTTGGCAGCCCCATCAATGGCTAAAGAGATATTCGATTGATCAAGATTCCGAGAGAGTTTTTTTCATAAAATTTAGTAATGTAATACATAAGTTCATCCTTACCTTCTATAATCTATTCTTCCTATTCTAAACAAGAATTTTTATTTTTCATCTCTAGCCATTGGGTTTAGCCTAATAGTATCTAGTGTTATAGTATCCCTCTTTAATTTTCGTTTTTTACATCTTTGGAGCCATTCTAGCTATTCCTGTTTTAAACGCCTATCCAATTGCCCTCTAAGCTATTTTTGCTCTTGTCTATCAAAAGGTGAGTCCAAATTGTTGAACATGTTTGTTTATATCATCTAGCTTCCCTAAATTTTCTTTCTATAGTTTCCTATACCAGCTAGACACATTTTTGCCCCATATTTTCAGTTTTTTCGTATGTAATTTAAGCTTCTTCTAACAAATTTCAGTGATGCTGGATTAGAATTCGTCATTCGATACTTTCTGAACTACTTCATCCATGTCCTCCCTCATAGTCCTGGAATTCTCATATCAAAATATAGGGGGTTCTCTTATGACATTCCACTACAAAAAATACACTTCCGTGATGATACGTGTTTGTCACAGTAGGGCGTGTTTTTTGTCATGCATGTACATCCATGACGATTTTATGGCAGAATCAAGATATTCATACCTGTGCTGTCGTAGAAGTGTTCCATGACATTACCAAAATTATCATCACGGAAGTGTCCACTTCCATGACGATAAATCGCGTCCGAAGTGCTTTCGTCAAGGGTGACCGACACGTGGCATCCACCGTAACGGAACGCCGTTAAGCTATCGGGTCCAGTTTCGGGATCCGATAACCCGTTAACAGCCCCGACCAATGGGGATTTTCCACGTGTAAAATCATCATTGGCTGGAGGAAACACGTGTCGGCTCATCGTTGGCACAGGTGTCACTCATCCAATGGGCGAGATGCGCCTATGATATGTTGAAACGTGGACCGGCCCGAAAGTGGCCCATAAAGTTTAAATGGGCCGGCCCAACTAAAGGCCCGAAAGATTTTGCGAACCATAATGGGCCGGCCCAGCTAAAGGCCCCCGAGATTTTGCGGACCATAATGGGCTAGCCCAGCTAAAGGCCCACAAGATTTTGTGGGCCATAATGGGCCAACCCACATAAAGGCCCACAAGATTTTTGCGGGCCATAATGGGTCGACCAAGGTGAAGGCCCACAAGATTTTTGTGGACCATAATGGGTTGGCCCAGCTAAAGGCCCACGAGATTTTGCCGACATTAATGGGCCGGCCCAGCTGTAGGGCCACAAGATTTTGAGGACCCTAGTAGGCCAGCCCATTAACTGGCTGCCATGTTTTGGGCCAAATGCCGGCCCATATTTGATCCGGTTCATTAATGGCCTGCCATGTTCCGGGCCTAACAATGGCCCATATGAGATCCGGCCCGTTAAAAGCCTACCATGTTCTGGGCCAAATTAATGTCCAAATTAGGTCCGGCCCTTTAAGAGGCTTTGGGCTAAATTATGGCCCATATCAGGTTCGACCCGTCAACTGGACGCTATG
Source organism: Aegilops longissima (assembly GCA_021605205.1). Taxonomy (NCBI): domain Eukaryota; kingdom Viridiplantae; phylum Streptophyta; class Magnoliopsida; order Poales; family Poaceae; genus Aegilops; species Aegilops longissima. The sequence continues at coordinate 661,866,054 of CM038677.1, read as the reverse complement.
CTTTTGGGCCCACTTGCTAAAGGCCCATTTAGTAATTCGGTCTGATATTAGTTTCGGCCTGTTAAGGGCCCGTTTAACATTTCCGCCCTATATTAATTTTGGCATGTTAAAAGCCCGTCATACAGTTGGGCCTAACTACGGCCGAATTTGCATCCGGCCTGCTCGCAGCCGATAATCTGATTGGGCCAAACAAGGACCGAGACAATTTTGGCCTCTTGAAATCCCATGATTTGATTGGCACAATCAAGGGCCGGGGTCCATTTCGTGCTGCTGCCGGCCCGTGAGCTATTCGGCACGTTTCAGGCCCAACCTACTTCTCAGCCTCCTAAAAACCCATTGAGTTTTCTTGCGAAAAGAGTGTCGGCGGTTTACTCGGCCTATTAAAGGCCCGAATCTACTAGTGGGCCAGTTTACATTTAGGCATTTTAACGGACCAAGATGATGGGGCCCATGATGCGGATCATACATCGTGATTGCATGACGGCCCGATTATGTATCATAATTTTACGGTTTGGTCGGTTTACTGCGAAGACAGGATACGTATACAGTAAAATAACTCCAGCATCGTGAATAAGAAAAAACCTAGACTATACAATAAATAAATTACGGCATATTACATCCACTCGGTATCAAAGTTCGCCACTATGATAATAAAGCACAAGCAGACAGCAGATTACATACACTGGGCATCAAAGATCGCGACCAGTGCAACTAAACACGCCGACAAAATAATATACAAAATCGACAGCACTTCAGTAGAGTTCAAGAAAGGTTAGCCCGCGGTGAGCTGCAGCGCATAAGCAGCTAAGCAAGCTGATGAGGCTGCGCTTGTTTAACACTTATATCTCCTCACTCGAAAGATAAACAAGCGAAGACGGATGACAGGTTTTGCACATAAAAGTATCAGTCTTGACAATTCATCACATTTCTTACTGACGAATAAAGTGACATAGTTTAAAATTGCATTAACACAATATGGTATTGTTCAGGTCAAGACATGGCAGGAAATGACATTGTGAAGGAGTTGGCAGCTTCACGACACCACTCGATTACATATCAAGAACTCATAAGTATCAATGGTTAGTGCGCTGTCAATTTATCCCATTTCAGATTGGCAAATAAAGAGATGGTTTAAATAATACTAGAATGATATGACATTGTTCATAGTTAAGACATTGCAGAATATGACATTGTGCTGTAGTGGGTAGGTTCACCACACCACTGGATTACGGATCAAGAACAGAAGCATACATGCAGTGCAAAAGAAGATCACTTGCTCTGTATAGTTTAATTTACATGGTATGAATAAGGAACTTGGTTGTACAACTGAAAACTTAAATTGAGAAGGACAAACTTTTGTTTATGAACTACATAATAAACTTTAAACATGCAATTTGATGCAAACACAAAAAATAAACAGTTGTTGCAGTCATGCCTAACCAAATATACACAACAAAGTTTGAAGGATTGAGAAGGACAAGTCTATAAAGCCCTTGTCCATGCTGATGGGGGGGGGGGGGCAATTCAAGAAGTTTACCACAGAATCTTCTTCATAAGCATTGCCTTTATTCTACATTTTGTTAAGAGTAAATATAGATGTGATAATATAAGAAAAAATGGAGAATATTTAAGATAAGATGAAGAGTGATGCTACATAACCAAGTAGCTATAAATGTAAGTACAGCGATACATGCAAAAGGTACAGCCAAGAGCAATGCACAACTAAACTTCTTCAGTACCATCGGTGTTATCCAACCATATGGTAAGAGTAAATATAGATCTGATGTGTATAAAATGGAGGGCAAAGGAAAATAAGCCGCAGAGTGATGGTACATGAACAACTACCTCTCAATATAAGTACACTGATAAAGGACAGCAAGTACTTACAAGAACAATGCAGAGCTAAAAAAATTCATTGGCATTGGATATATTCTACACTAATGTAACCATTTATATAGATCAGATAATTTGGAGTGAATAATTGATAAGCAAGCTATCATGCATACTGCTGTCACATAATGAACCAGGTATGTATGCAAGTACAGTGATATAGGACAACATGTACTAACAAGAGTAAAGCAGCAGACAACATATTTGCGATATCATGTCGTTCTTTTCAAACCGGAATTCTTCTTCAAGCAGATTTCATCCAAAAAAGATCCGTAAGGTACATGCGGAAAAGTAGAAGTTCAAATTGTCATGTGATTTCATAGACAATACCTCATCCTGGGAACGAGGCCAATGCATAACAAGGTTTTTCCATTCAATGTCTTCTAAATTTAGCTCAGGAGACTTCACCGGAAATTCGTTTATAGACTTGCCATTAAAGTGTGATTTCCTAAGGTAACACCAATACTACTACAATGCTTCCTTGAAAAGCACAAGCAAGCTTTGCTCATCATGACTATCCAGATTGACCCTCGCCCACTTACAACAATGTAATGTAAATCATTGATGTGTTCAATAAGCAGAAAACAGGAAAATAATAGCCATGAATAATAGCACTTACACATAAGTTGGACAGGAAGATGTGAAAATGGTTTTTGTCTTCACTATAATCTTCCCATGATGGGAATACATGCACATAGTCCCTAACAAAATTGAAAGCATTGTCTTTTAAACTGGGAATAACTAGAATGGGGTTCCAATCTGTAGGAATTGGCCGTCTCTGCAGTTGGGATAGGTCTTCGGCTGGTGGACTTGCTGTACTTTTTGCTTGAGTGGGATTTTTCTGTGGTACGGCTGGTGCTATGGCAACTGAAATCAGTATACCTTTTGCTGGAGTGCAGGTCCTGTGTGGTGGGGCTAGTGGTGTGGCCAGTGAAGTATGGGTACAGTCTGCTGGAGTTGGTCCTACGTTTTGTGTCCTGGTTGTACATCCAATATAAGTGGGGTGCTGTCTGGTTTCTCCGGCACCACCACGTTTTTCAAGGACTTTGCTGGTGGTCCTTCTGGTTCGGCAATCACTGAGGGAGTCCTGGATTAGGGGGTCCTCGGACAACCGGACTATATACTTTAGCCGGACTATTGGACTATGAAGATACAAGATTGAAGATGTCGTCCCGTGTCCGGATGGGACTCTCCTTGGCGTGGCAGGCAAGCTTCGCAATACGGATATGTAGATCTCCTCCCTTGTAACCGACCTTGTGTAACCCTAGCCCCCTCCGATGTCTATATAAACTGGAGGGTTTAGTCCGTAGGACAACAACAATCATACCATAGGCTAGCTTCTAGGGTATAGCCTCTATGATCTCGTGGTAGATCAACTCTTGTAGTACTTATATCATCAAGATCAATCAAGCAGGAAGTAGGGTATTACCTCCGTCGAGAGGGCCCGAACCTGGGTAAACATCGTGTCCCCCGCCTCCTGTTACCATCCGCCTTAGACGCACAGTTCGAGACCCCCTACCCGAGATCCGCTGGTTTTGACACCGACATTGGTGCTTTCATTGAGAGTTCCACTGTGTCGTCATCACAAGGCTTGATGGATCCTTTGATCATCGGCAAGGATGCGATCCAGGGTGAGGTTTTCCTCCCCGGCCAGATCATCGTATTCGGTGGCTTCGTACTGCGGGCCAACTCGCTTGGCCATCTGGAGCAGATCGAGAGCTACGCCCCTGGCCGTCAGGTCAGGTTTGGAAATTTAAACTACACTGTCGACATCCGCGGAGACTTGATCTTTGACGGATTCGAGCCCATGTTAGGTGCGACGCATAGTCACGACGAGCACGACTTAGCTCTACCTTTGGACGGTGTTCGGGAGATCACACCTGTGGCTACTCCGGCCCTAGATCCGGAGTCTATTGCGCCGTCCGAGGACGAGTGGATGGACCCCGCCTCGGAGGCCACGCACTCAGTGGCGATAGAGCCGAATACCGACTTCACCTCCTACGAGACCTGTGTCGCCGGATCCTCGGATCCGTCCCCGGCCACAGGCCCCGAACCGCCTGCGTCCATGCCTATCGAATCTGATTTGGCACCGATCATGGAGTTTACCTTCGCTGATATCTTTCAGCACTCACCACTTGGCGACGTGCTAAACTCATTGAGGTCTCTCTCCTTGTCAGGAGACCCTTGGCCGAACTATGTCCAGCTAGAGTGGGATGAGGACGACAAAGAAATTCGCTGCCCACCCACCACCCACTTAGTAGCCACTGTCGACGATTTAACCGACATGCTCGATTTCGGCTCCGAAGACATCGATGGTATGGACGACGATGCAGAGAGCGAGCAGAACCACCGCCCATTGTGGCGCTAGACAGCCACCTCATCATATGATATATACATGGTGGACACCCCCAAAGAAGGCGATGGCGATAAGACAACGGAGGATAATCCCTCCAACAACCAATCCAAGCACCGACGTCAGCGGCGCCGCTCTAAGTCCTGCCATAGCAAAAATAGCAATACCGGCACAAGAGACAATAACGCTCCGGATAGTGCCGAAGACGACGACAATCCCCTCCAGCCAGACCTCGAGCGGGAGGACGAACAAGCTAGCCCTCCGGAACTGCCAGCAGACGGAGAATCAGAGGATGACAATTGCATGCCTCTCTCTGGAGACGAGGTGAGCCTCGGCGACGAAGAATTTATCGCGCCTGAGGATCCCGTCGAACAGGAGTGCTTCAAGCGCCGGCTTATAGCCACAACAAACAGCCTGAAGAAAAAGCAACAACAGCTTCGAGCTGATCAAGATGTGCTAGCGGATAGATGGAGTGAAGTCCTGGTGGCCGAGGAATACGAACTCGAGCGCCCAACCAAGAGTTACCCAAAGCACAGGTTGCTACCCCAACTCGAGGAGGAAGCATTAAAACCTACATTACCAGCGTACGATGCGGCTGATCGGCCACCTTGTGGCCGAGACAGAGGGGCATATCAGCCCGAAGTCCAGCCCGCACCCCGCCGCCATTCAAACAAAAGTACCAAGGCCCGGGGCAACACGCGGGACCTGTGAGACATATTGGAAAACAAAGCAGGACATACAAGATCGATCTACGGATGACGGGGTCGCGCCCCAACGCATGACGATGATCGTCATGTTGGATACACTAAAAGAAAATCCGGCCGGGCCGAATACAGCAGACAAGACTCGTATGAACTGCGTCGTGACATAGCCCGGCACAGAGGTGCCGCACACCCCCTATGCTTCACCGATGAAGTAAAGGATCATGAATTCCCAGAAGGATTCAAACCCGTGAACATTGACTCATACGAAGGCACAGCAGACCCCGCGGTATGGATCGAGGATTTCCTCCTCCACATCCACATGGCCCGCGGCGACGATCTACATGCCATCAAGTACCTCCCACTAAAACTCAAAGGACCAGCTCGGCATTGGCTGAATAGCCTGCCAGCAAACTCCATTAGCAGTTGGGAAAATTTGGAAGATGCATTCCTTGACAACTTCCAGGGAACGTATGTACGACCACCAGATGCTGATGACTTGAGCCACATAACCCAACAGCCAGGGGAAATCGGCCAGGAAATTCTGACTCGGTTCCCAACTAAAAAGAACCAAATTGTCGACTGTCCGGATGCCGAGGCCTTAGCGGCATTTAAACATAACATCCAGGACGAGTGGCTCGCCCGACACCTCGGCCAAGAAAAACCGAAGTCCATGGCTGCCCTCACGACACTCATGACCCGCTTTTGTGCGGGCGAGGACACCTGGCTGGCTCGCAGCAACAACACATCAAGAGAACCTGGCAATTCAGATGCCAAAGATAGCAACGACAGGCCACGGCGCAAGAGACACAAGCGCCACAACTACGGCGAGAACGCCGAAGACACGGCAGTTAATGCAGGATTCAGTGGCTCTAAATCAGGTCATCGAAAAAAGCCGTTCAAAAGAGGCAATCCAGGCTCGTCTAGTTTGGACCGCATACTCGATCGCTCGTGTCAAATTCACGTCACCCCCGACAAACCAGCCAATCACACCAACAGAGAATGCTGGGTGTTCAAACAGGCCGGCAAGTTAAATGCCGAAAACAAGGAAAAAGGGTTGCATAGCGACGATGAGGAGGAGCGCCGGTGAGGGAATCCTAGATTAGGGGGTGTCCGGATAGCCGGACTATAACCATTGGCCGGACTCCTGGGCTATGAAGATACAAGATTGAAGACTTCGTCCCCTATCCGGATGGGACTTTCCTTGGCGTGGAAGGAAAGCTTGGGGATACGGATATGTAGATCTCCTCCCATTGTAACCGACTCTATGTAACCCTAACCCTCTCCGGTGTCTATATAAACCAGAGGGTTTTAGTCCGTAGGACGAACAACAATCATACCATAGGCTAGCTTCTAGGGTTTAGCCTCTCTTATCTCGTGGTAGATCTACTCTTGTACTACCCATATCATCAATATTAATCAAGCAGGAGTAGGGTTTTACCTCCATCGAGAGGGCCCGAACCTGGGTAAAAACATCGTGTTCCTTGTCTCCTGTTACCATCCGCCTAGACGCACAGTTCGCGACCCCCTACCTGAGATCCGCCAGTTTTGACACCGACATTGGTGCTTTCATTAAGAGTTCCTCTGTGTCGTCATATTTAGGCCCGAACATTCTCATGAGTGCGGCACCCCGAACTTAGAGCGAGGAGTCGGCTTTGTCCGGCCTAGGAGTGGATAGCGCCCCGAACTCGGTCTTCCGAATACTAGGGGCTTCGCCGAAATTTAAAATTATAGAATTCTATGGCTAAGTGAGAGTGTTCAAGCATTATAGTCCTATTTCCTTGTTCTTTGTGTTGCGCCGCCTCAAGGACCCAATAATGGGAAAAGAGCGCTCAAGTTTATCCCGAACACCCCAAAGACTCGTGGCATGGGGGCAGGCCGACGACTCGCCATCTCTCAAATTTAATAAACGGCCGCATGAAGGTAATATTTTAAATTCAAAAGCGTTGCTTAGCGATATGAACAAGTTTTCAGCGACAGGATCACAAATGCGAAGTTTACTCAAAATTACATCTTTGGAGCACTCATCCGCTATACAATGGCACCCTTCAGACGCCTCATAATACATCTCGGGCTTGTGATGCTCCTTGCCCGGCGGTGGTCCGTCCGTCACAAGCTTCTCTGCGTCCATCTTGCCCCAAGTGCACTTTAGCGCGGGCAAGGCCCCACGGCACCTTCGATGCATGTGGAGCGCTTGATGACTTCAAGCCTTGGACAGCATCCACCACCGCCTTACCAGCCAAGTAGCTCCTGTGCATGGCTTCTTCTAGGCCACAGCGGACCACGAGACCCTTCATGGCCTGTTCGCCACCTTATGGAGCTCGACCATCCGCTTCAGCTGGTCGCTCAAGGGCACCAGTGTCCGCCTCAAGATACCGAGACGAGAACACCTTCTCGTCGAGCTCCCTCTTCGCCTCAGTAGAATTCGGCAGCGTCGAACACACTCTGGGGAAGATCTGCGAATGCTCCTGGAGAGCTCCGGACTCGGGTAAGTAACAAGTAATTCACTTTCACGTACTTGCTTTGCATAAAGAATGCCTTACCCGCCGCTATCTTCTTCATCGCCTCAATTTCCTAGAGGGCTTTTTGGGCCTCGACCTTGGCGGATTTGGCGCTCTCAAGCGCCGAGGCGAGCTCGGACTCATGAGTCTTTGAGTCAAGCTCCAAACTCGTGTTTTTCCACGAGAGCCTGGAGCTCTTGCTGCACCTCCGCCACCCGCGCCTCCTCCTTTTCTCGATGGGTATGCTCCACGGCCGCATTTTCTTCGGCCTTGGACAGCGCTTCCTTCAGGGTCGCCACCTGGGTTGTGGCCCCTGTAATACCCACGTTGGTCCTGTCATTTTTTGCAACCACATCTTTTTTATATACTTATATAAGGTATTGCTTACCTTCCTTGTCCTCGAGCTGCTTCTTGGCAAGGCCGAGCTCGTTCTCGGACCGCTCGAGGCTCTGCTTCAATGCATCGACCTCGCATGATCGGTCTGGCGGATGTTAGACTCCTGCGTATATCTTTTTGATCCTCAGTTCGGCTTTTCTTTCCGAACACCAAACTGAGCATCAGGGGCTATTGTCTATGCGGTCATATTTTTACATATCTTAAATATATACCTCAAAGCCTGTTAGAAGGCTGGCACATGCTTCAGTCAACCCGCTCTTGGCGGACTGAACCTTCTGGATCACCACACTCATAATAGTGCGGTGCTCCTCGTCAATGGAAGCGCCGTTAAGCACCTCCAGTAGATTATCCGGTGCCTCCGGTTGGACGGAGGTCACCGACGTCGTAGGCTTGCCCTTCTTAGTAGGGGCCGCCTGCCGGATGCCAGAACCATTGAAGGTTCCGGTGCGGAGTCCGGCCCAAGGCCGGACTCAGAGCCCTTTGGGGTTTTATCCCCTTTGCGCCTGGAGTCCGGGAGGTCGCCTTGCGGCGCCTACAGGACCACCCCTCCTGGCTTGGGACCTTTTGGGACTCCACCTCGGCATCGCCCGTAGGACGAGGGGAGGTAGCAGTCGGAAGCGAAAAGCTATTCACATCCGACGAATCCAGGGATCCGCTCGATGAAGCGTCGAGCCCGGCCTTGGGCGGACTGCATCATTAAATTCGGCGTCATAAGATACTGTCCAACAGAGGAACGTCGTGAGTTATTCTGGTATCTGGATACTTACGATTTTGCCAGGGGCTTGGCCCTGGGTGGCCGCTCCTCTTCGCCGTCGTCGGCGTTGGTGGAGTAGTCCGGAAGAAGGGTTCTTCCCTTTTTGGACCCTCCGCCCCCCCATTTGGGGCGGCCTTCCTTTTCATTCCTCCCCCCGCTGGAGGGGGAGAGGCTTCTTCTTCCTCCTCCTCGTCTTTGGAGGAGGAGTGCGCCTCGGAGTCATCGGACGATGAATCCGGCACCACCGGGCGACGGAACTCTTTCGAGTTCCCGTGGCCTTCTTCTTGGCCTTCTTCTCCGGCACCACGTAAGGTGCCGGAACCAGCAGCCCCGTCAAGCGGGCATCCACTGGGTCTTCGGGCAAAGGAGCCGGGCAGTCGATCTGTCCGGTCTTCTTCTGCCATTCCTATCAAAGGAACGGGAGTTTAGATCCCACAAAGAGTTAAACTATGAAAACCAAGTATCCCGTAAGGGCTAAAATGAACTTACTACGCTGACTTGGCGCTTCGCGCGGAATCCAAGATCCTCGGTGATGGGAGGGGGAACCTCGGCACCCTTGAATAGCACCTTCCAGGCATCTTCGTGCGTTGTGTCAAAGAGCCTGATTAGAGTTTGGTGCTGGGACGGGTTGAACTCCCACAAGTTAAAAGCCCATCGTTGACACGGGAGGATCCGGCGGATGAGCATGACCTGGACTACGTTGACGAGTTTAACCTCTTTGTCCACCAGGTCTTGGACGCAGGTTTGGAGTCCGTCCGCTCTTCCGACTACCCCACGACAGCCCTTCTCTTTCCGGAGGTGAGCCTTGTGGGGATGCGAGATCGAATTGGGGCCGCTGCCCATTTAGGGTCGCGGCTCGGTGATGTAGAACCACCCCGATTGCCACCCCTTTATAGTCTCCACGAAGGAGCCCTCGAGCCATGTAACGTTGGGCATCTTGCCCACCATGGCGCCTCCGCACTCCGCTTGCTGGCCGTCCACTACCTTCGGCTTGACAATGAAGGTCTTCAGCCATAAGCCGAAGTGGGGCTTGATGCGGAGGAAAGCCTAGCACACGACGATAAACGCCGAGATGTTGAGGACAAAGTGCGGGGCCAGATCGTGGGAATCCAGGCCGTAGTAGAACATGAGCCCCCGGACAAACGAGTGAAGTGGGAAACCTAGTCCGCGGAGGAAATGGGTGAAGAACACCACCCTCTCATGGGGCCTGGGAGTGGGGATGAGCTGCCCCTTGTCTAGGAGCCAGTGCGCGATGTCGTTAGACAAGTATCCGGACTCCCTCAGCTTCTTGATGTGTCCCTCCGTGACGGAGGAGACCACCCACTTGCCTCCCGCTCCAGACATGGCTGGAGAAGGTAGAGGTGGGATGTGCGGACTTGGGCGCTGGAGCTCGAGTCTTGCGAAAATGGATAAGCAAAGGAGGAAGAAGGCGAGATGGAAAAGGCGGATCCTTATCCCCTTATATGGGCGATTTAAACTATGTGCCCCCACCAGCCCTGGTAAAACTCGCTATCTCCCAAGCGCCATAAATTAATGGCACGGTTAGGTTACCCACGCCCGTATTGATGAGAATCCGGAATAAGGGACACAATCTCTGCTTCAACAAGACGTGCCAGGAAACCGCCCGCTAAGTGCGCTGAGGTGGGACGAGAAAACGATTGAATAAAGGCTTGGCCATGGTGTGATGTCACGCCACGGAATACGCCACAGATTGATTTGTGTAAATATTATTCTCTACGGTGGTACGTGGAACTTATTTTGCGAGACGGACACTATCCTTGTGTTCAAAATCTTCTATGAAGTATTCGAGGAGGAACCCGCTTGCAATGCCGAAGACAATCTGCGCGCCGGACTCGTCGTCATTGAAGCCTGGTTCAGGGGCTACTGAGGGAGTCCTGGATTAGGGGGTGTCCGGATAGCCGGACTATAACCATTGGCCGGACTCCTGGACTATGAAGATACAAGATTGAAGACTTCTCCCGTGTCCGGATGGGACTTTCCTTGGCATGGAAGGCAAGCTTGGCGATACGGATATGTAGATCTCCTCCCATTGTAACCGACTCTATGTAACCCTAACCCTCTCCGGTGTCTATATAAACCGGAGGGTTTTAGTCCGTAGGACGAACAACAATCATAGCATAGGCTAGCTTCTAGGGTTTAGCCTCTCTGATCTCGTGGTAGATCTACTCTTGTACTACCCATATCATCAATATTAATCAAGCAGGAGTAGGGTTTTACCTCCATCGAGAGGGCCTGAACCTGGGTAAAAACATCGTGTCCCTTGTCTCCCGTTACCATCCGCCTAGACGCACAGTTCGGGACCCCCTACCGGAGATCCGCCGGTTTTGACACCGACACCCGGCCACCGAACACAGGAGGACAGAAGAAATTTCCTCCCCAAATGAAAACGGTAAACATGATATACACAACCCATATTCCCAAGTGGGAGCGGAAGCGTGCACTGAGGGACGTCTATGCGATGGAGCCAGTCGCCCCAAAGTTCAACCCATGGTCTTCTTGTCCGATCACCTTTGATCGCAGGGACCACCCCACTAGTATCCGTCATGGCGGTTCCACCGCGTTGGTCCTTGATCCCATCATCGACGGATTTCACCTCATTCGAGTCCTTATAGACGGTGGCAGCAGCCTAAACCTGCTCTATCAGGATACAGTGCGCAAAATGGGTAGACCACTCAAGGATCAAACCCACAAAAACCACCTTCAATGGTGTCATACCAGGTGTAGAGGCCTGTTGTACAGGCTCAATCACAGTGGAAGTGGTCTTCGGATCTCCGTACAACTTCCGTAGCGAAGAATTAATCTTCGATATCGTCCCCTTCCGTAGTGTCTATCACGCACTACTCGGACGAACCGCATTTGCTAGATTCAATGAGGTACCGCATCATGCATACCTCAAGCTCAAAATTCCAAGACCTCGCGGGGTCATAACAGTTAATGGAAACACAGAACGCTCGCTCCGTACGGAGGAGCACACCGCGGCCCTCGCAGCAGAAGCACAAAGCAGCCTTATGAGGCAAACCGCCAATTTGGCGAAAAAGACCCCGGATACCTTCAAGCGAGTCCAGAGTACCCTGCAGGATAATCGCCAGGCACATTTAGAGCTCGCCTAGCAATTCGGCCTCCGCCCTAGTCCCAGTCAAGCGGCATAATCTGTGTCGCGCGTACATAACTACACACTCAAGATACCATGGGCATAGGCGGAGGCACGGCTATGGCACGTCCCACAATGCGGCTCAACCGCCCCTGGGGCGATATACCCTTATCATTTTCTCTCTTCCAGGACCGTACTCATTGGAAGCCCTTTCCAGCAGTCTGATTGTTGGACCCATTACGGGAAGGAAATACGAAGGAAGCAAGAAGCTCTGACGTACAAGGAAATTCCCAGGTGGTCTCTGATAACGATCGATGTACCTCTTTTTACATACCCATACGCAGCTTGCCCTTGGATAGGACATGTCAAATAGTCCTATTTTTTGCTTATTGTATTAATTGTATACATACGCTTTGACGTATTGTTGCTTTTCTTTTTGTTTTCCTTGTCTGCTTCTTGACAACAAATTGCACCCGTACATCCTGATACGACCAGTGCGCTAGGGGCTTCGGTGTACCCCATAACACGGCATGAAAAGTCCGAACACTTTTGACAGTGCTGCACCCCGAACTTATAGCAAGATTCGTGCATCAGCTCAATCATGTCTTGGGTCAATAGTTGGGTTTTCCTGCTCCCATGTTTTGGTACCTTACGCCCGCTATATCGGCTAAGGTAGCGCTGGGAGAACTATGTGATTGTGTCCCGGTTCGTCGGACGAACACCTCAAGAGAGAAAGCCGAAAACCGACTGTCATGATGAGGGAGAGTTGGTCGCTGTTCGAGAGGTCTCAAATCCTTAAAGATTTTTCCCGCTCGGCGAGGCGTCGGCCTTGTCCGATGAGATGCATATAGCGCCTCAAGTTCGCCTTCCGAATACTAGGGGCTTCGCCAAAATTTAAAATTGTAGACTTCTATGGCTAAGTGGGAGCGATAAAGCTTTATAGTCCGATTGCTCGTTCACAGTCAACACCTCCTTCAAGGACCCAATATTGGGATAAAGAGTGGTCAGGTTTATCCCGAACACCTCAGTACTAGTTACTTGGGGGCAGAAGCCGACAACTCACCAACTCTCAGAATTTATAAACGGCCGCAAAGAAGGTAATATTTTAAATTAACGAGCGTTATATAGCGCACATGAACTGGTTTCATATTACAGGATCACACGAGTACATTCATTCAAATATTACATCCTTAGCACATTCCTCTACCACAAGGCGAGCACCCTTCAGGACCCTGTCATAATACTTTTCGGGGTGGCGATGCTCCTTACCTTCCGGCGGCCCCTCGTTCACCAGCTTTTCGGCGTCCAGCTTCGCCCAGTGCAACTTTGCTCGGGAAAAACCCCTGCGTGCACCCTCGATGCAGACGGACGGCTTTATGACTTCAAACTGTGGGCAGGCATTCACAAGCCGCCTCACCAGACCGAAGTAGCTACCAGGCAGGGGCTCGCCAGGCCACATCCGGACTATAAGACCGTTCATGGCCTGTTCGGCCGCCTTGTGAAGCTCGACCAGTTGCTTCAACTGGTCGCTCAAGGGCATTGGGTGTTCGGTCCTAGTATACTGAGACCAGAACAACTTCTCCGTCGAGCTCCCCTCCTCGGCCCGGTAGAACTCCGCGGCATCCGATACACCGCGGGGTAGATTTGTGAATGCTCCTGGAGAGCTCCGAACTCGGGTTAGTAAAAAGAAAGTTTCCTTCACATGCTTGCTTTGCATAATGAATGCCTTACCCGCCGCTATCTTCTTAACCGCCTCAATTTCCTAGAGGGCCTTTTGGGCTTCGGCCTTGGCATGTTGTGCACTTTCGAGGGCCTTCGCAAGCTCGGACCCTCGCGTCTTAGAGTCAAGCTCCAAGGACTCGTGTTTCTTGACGAGAGCCTGGAGCTCTTGCTGCACCTCGCCTACTTGGGCCTCTTGCTTCTCTCGCTCGAGGCGCTCCTTGGCCGCTTTGTCTTCGGCCTAGGATAGCGCCTTTTGCAGGGCCGCCACTTTGTTCGTGGCCCCTAGCAAAATTCATGACGATCCTATTATTCCAAAACCAAATTTTTCTTTATCCATATTCAGACGGGGTGTCACTTACCTTTGTTCTCTTCGAGCTGACTCTTGGTAAGGCTGAGCTCTTCCTTGGACCGCTCAAGGTCCCGATTCAGTGCGGCAACCTCCGCAGTACGAGCGGCGGCGACCAGCAATGAAGTGTGCTTATTCACATAGACACATTCTGATTAGACTCCTGCGATTATTATTTGATCCTCTTTTCGGCCTTTCTTTGGAACACCAAACAGAGCATCAGGGGCTACTGTCTATGCTGTGACATTTTATTATAACTTGATTACTAACCTCAAAGCCTGTTAGGAGGCCGGGATAGGTTTCAGTCAGCCCTCTTTTGGCGGACTGAACCTTCTCGACCACTGCACTCATGATAGTGCGGTGCTCTTCGTCGAGGGAAGCGCTGCGAAGCGCTTCCAGCAAGTTGTCTGATGCCTTTGGAGGACAGAGGCCATCGGCACAGATGGCTTGCCACCCTTAACGAGGGGTTGCCGGACAGAATCCGAAACCACTGGAGGTTTTGGCACCGTATTCGGCTTGGGGCCAGACTTGCTGCCCCCAGCGTTAGGGCCCAGTGGAGTCTTGCCCCTCATGCGCCCAGCGCCTGGAATGTCGCCTTGGGGAGCCTCCGGAACTGTCTCCCCTTGGTTCAGTTCCCTTTGAGACAACACTTCGGCATCGTCCGTAGGGCGGGGGAAGGAGGTGGTCGGGAGTGAATCGCTGTTCATATCCGACGGGCTCAAAGAATCATCCGAAGAAGATACATCGATGTGGGATCGGGGTGGTCTGCGTAATCATGTTCGGCATGATAAGAAGCAATAAAATAAAACATACCAAGAAATATTATGGTATCCGGATACTTACGACTTTGCCAGGGGCTTGTCCCTGGGTAACCACTCCTCGTCGCTAAAAGCGGCCACCGTGGAACGGTTCGGAAGGAGAGTCCTTCCTTCTGATTCTTCGCCTCCCTGCATGGGGCGGCCTTCCTTTTCTTGTCTCCCCGGCTGGGGAATTTTCCTCTTCCTCCTCCTCGTTTTCGTGGGAGGAGCGCGTCTCGGTGTTTTCGGATGATGAGTCCGATATAACCTTGCGCCGGAGACTTTTGCTGGTCCTTGTGGCCTTCTTCTTGGCCTTCTTCTCCGGTGCCTCGTAAGGCGTCGGAACCAGCATCTCCGTTAGGAGAGCATCTGCTGGATCTTTAGGCAGGGGGGCTGGACAATCGATCTGCTCCATTGTCGCTAGCCAGTCGTGGTAAAAGGCGTGGAGGCTTAGATCCCTCACACGGTTATACTGGGGAAAAGAACATCTTATGAGATATAAAAGACTTACCGGATTAGCAGGGCGCTTTGCGCTGAGCCTGCGATCCTCAGAAGGGGAGGAGGTACTCGGCGCCTTTTAACAACACCTTCCAGACGCCCTTGTGCGTCAGGTCAAGAGCTCTCAGCTGCTCGGTGCTCGGCCGGGTCGAACTCCCACAAACTGAATGCCCGTCTTTGACATGGGAGGATCCGGCGGAAGAGCATGACTTGGACCACGTTAACAAGCTTGATTTTCTTTCTTATCATGCGTCTGACGCAGGTCTGGAGTCCCGTTAGCTCCACCGATGAACCCCAGGATAGGCCCTTCTCCTTCCAGGAGGTGAGTCGCATGGGGATTCCGGATCAAAATTTGGGGGCCGCCACCCAGTTGGTGTCGCACGGCTCGGTGATGTAGAACCACCCCGATTGCCACCCCTTTATGGTCTCCACATAGGAGCCTTCAAGCCAGGTGACGTTGGGCATTTTGCCCACCATGGCGCCAAGACTCCGCTTGTCGGGTCACCACCACCTTCGGTTTAACATTGAAGGTCTTCAGCCACAGGTTGAAGTGGAGCTTGATGCGGAGGAAGGCCTCGCACACGACGATAAACGCCGAGATGTTAACACTACTAGGAAAAGGCCTACTAGTGGCGCACCAGCTTTGCCTACTAATGGCGCACTACTGGTGCGCCACTAGCACCATGCCATTAGAATTAAATACTAATGGCGCACCCCTGGTGTGCCATTTTAGTATAGCCCACCGTGCGCCATTAGTATGCCTCCCAGGGGGCTATATTTACCCATGTGCTTTGGCATACTAATGGCGCACTAGTGGGTGATGCGCCATTAGTGTCCTTTTTGCAGTGCACCATTAGTGTGCTGAGTGGTGCGCCACTAGTATGAATATTAGGGATTTTTTTTATTTTCTGATATTTGCAGAGGTTACAAAATATATTATTGGACAGAATACAGACAGCACCACACAGCAATAGCAGATTTATCGAATACAATAGAAGATTAGTCTCCGAATACAATTCATCATATTAGTCTTCGAATTCAAAAGACCGAACAAAGATAGAACATTACAAGTCTCGAGACCGCGAGTAGCGAGTTTGTCTTCACACTACAAGTCGATATCGATCATCTAAACTACCATCACATAGAAGAGAGCTGCGGTCATCACGATGAGCATCATCGCGATGAAACTGGTCTTCATCCGTTCCTCCAACGCCCTCCTCTCTCCCGCTAGATAGCGCTACAGATCTAGATTCCGCCCCGCCCTAGTGGTATACCTTTGTAACTATTACCGCTAAAACGGTGAACCTGTCTCCAAGATTCCTCCCACCGTCAGAGACTCCGAACCTTACCCTTGTACACTACATACGACGGCATCTCTATGCACTAGCCAAACAAAACGTTAGTAACAATTCACGATAATACATAAGCAATATATAAGTATGCAACAAAAGGATCGGAAGAGAAAAGCAAGACATTAATAGCACGATTCATGGTCCTACTAATAAATAGCATCGACACATCTAATTTGAACGATCGTCCAAACCAAAGAGACATACAAGTTCATTAAAGTTTATTTACAACATGAGCCAATCAATGTTTCAGAACTACACATAGCATCACTACTTTCGACTCGACTCAAGGGACCGGAGCATGGATGAAGCCGCCTCTCGTGATGGTCATGAAATAGCGGCATTGTCACCGCATTTGTAGTGTTGTGTCTATCTCACCGTTGGACGGTTGATATCCGAGGTAGAACTGCCCCGAGGTACGGCGACATCTTGATGGATGATTTCCGCAAACTCCGATCGATGTGAAAGAATTCTTGTCTGATGTCCGCGTCCTGGATTGCCGACAAGCTCGCAGCCCAATCTTTGAGATTATTTGGTAGAAGAAGGTGATTATGGTCCCGTATGATCGCCCGCATGTGATGGAGGGCGAGTAGGCATCCTTCGATCACACAGCGGCTGCTTGACGCAGCAGTAACGTTGTATTGTGGGCGAACATGTGCTTGCTGCATCTCCACGAATCGGCCGGTGAAGGTGCTCCTGATTTGGCGAGCCGGGAGAACATCATCAAGAACTTTTTGATATTTGTGTAGTCTTTCTTCGATCGACGGTCCGGTCGAAATACGTGGCCATGGAATATTTCGGGCTTAAGAGGATGAGTGTGCAATGTGTGTCACTGCACAAAACAAGGAATGTTAGAAAAAAGAACGATCAAAATCTAAGAAATCATATGTTACGGGGCGGTGAGGGGATGACTTACTCGGGAAAGTAAGTCACGAGGAAGTTATCCTTATCTGGTTTGCCAGAATGACTCCTTCGACGTAAGAACTCGCGACTTGCCGGTCCCCAACGCTGCCCAAGATCTTGGCACGCATGCAGAAGGGGTCGACTATCATGATATCCGGGGTCTTGTCTCTAATGACACGCATCTCCATACTCAGCGAAAATAGCCGAACGAAGGTGTAGTGCAGCGGATGAAGGTTAAACATAGCGAAGATGTCATCAAACCGTAGGATGATCGTACCCCCGATGGCGTTATCCACAAAGCCCTTGCCCTCTGGCACCTTGGCCACGAAAACCGGGGATGCCACATCATTCTTTTGAGACGCCGCTTCTCCAAAGAAAGAACATCATCATGCAGATCCGTGATAGCACCGTTGCAAGATTGAGCAGATTTGTCGGTAGCATCGGCCTACCCGCCACATGCACCCTCCTCGAGATATCCTTAGGTGAAGGTGGCCCGCCCCGAGCACGGATCGCATTTCGGTGCCGATCGCTTGCACCCTTGTTACTCTTTCTTTTCCATCCCTTCTTCTTCTGCTGTAATGGGACCGAGTTCTGCTCATAGACCGCCTTCTTGAGTGTGTTGGGGCTGATAATATTTCGCACCTCGGCTATCGGAGGCTCAGTGAAGTTCAGCTGGAGTCGTCTCCTGAGAACTGAACGCCAGACGATGCCTGTTGCAATTCGGTTTCTCCGCGGTACCAGCTAGATCGTGATCGTCTTTTGCAGGGTTGGGTTTTTGAGAAGGAGGCCCCATGAATTCGTCATCGTACCCATGTTCGGAAAAGTACTTATCGACGTTGGTAAATGTACCGTCATCGTTGACGTCGTCGTCCGGATCCTGTGCCATATGAATGTTCAGATCCTGTGCCATAGGGATGTTCGGCATGTCCGGTAGCGTTGCGGAGGTCTTGCCATGGCTTGGCGCCGGCACAACTGGCGGTGTTGTCTGTGGGGTGGTGTCCCCCACTCCCAAACGAATCCGCTCTTCGCCAGCAGGGCCAGCTTACGCAGCGCCGAGGGTCATCACATCATCTTCGTCGGTCCCGGCGGGTCGAATCGGAGGTAACAACTAGTCGCAGCCTGGCAGCACCCGAACCAGTTGAGCCCTATACACGGTGGGTGGCATAGGATTATCGTGGAACACGGGGTTGCCCGATTGAACGATTCTGCCCTTGGCGACATCGACCAACTCGTCGTTCACGAAGTGCAGGAAAGTGCACGGAACATCGGCGGCGCCCTGCGAAAACATGTAGGGCGTCAGGGATGCCCAATCAAAGGCAAGGAGATGAAGTCATCAGCCAAGAGGCTTAATTAGTTACCGTGATGGTGTCGAGCTCGGCTAATGTCGAGGCACCGCCAATGGCGGGCGTGCAATTGACGGAGGGTCCGCTTGCTGGCGTGGTGCCGTCCGGTGTACACCCGGGTGCATTAAGCTCCAATGCTCGTGCCGGCGCCGGAGACACGAATACCGCCTCCACCGCAGACACCAATGGCGCCGCAAGCAGCGAAGTTGTTGGTCAGAAGCTGGGAACCGGGCGACTTCTGGCCACCCGCAATCCACGCTGCAGCAGCCTCGAATCAAGGTAGGCTCCATGGCGTGAGCGCTGCTCCCAGCTTGTTGTTGCACTTGCTCTTGACAATCTCCGAATCCGCGCCACTTGTGCCCTGAGTTCTGAACCTCGTGGCGATCGCTTTCCGAGCTGGTCTTTTCTCCTTTCGCCAAAGAGCGTTATAGTATGACGACCATTTTGTGGACAAGCCTTTGCCAGCCACACCACCAGCCGACGACGGCCATCGAGCTTATCCTTGTTTTTCATTACGCTCAACGCCTCTATTTAGAGTGTTGTCCCAAGGGGTGCTCGAGTCGACCCCCCGCCATCGCTTTCGGCCTCAAGCGGAAGGAATGTGAACCATTTAGAAATTTGGCTTCATTAATTAGAATGCAACCATATGGAGCTAATTATGGGGTGTATTCCTTACTGTAACAAGCTCAAGCGCCTGGTCTTCGGATCCGTGGTAAGCCTTTGTTACCGGTCCTCGTTGTACCGGCCCCGACATAGTTCCTGGTCCGCTTGTCACGGTATTTGTCAAGCTGGGCGGTAGGCCTTGCTCAAGCACGCCGCGGCCCTCCTTGTCCCATATAGGCTCCGCCACTTTGTAACCGCTGGACCGAAGTTTTGTTCCCTAAGTTCAACTCCCGATTTGTTTCCCCATCGACTTGATTCGAGGTTGCGCTGCTCGCGACTTGATCTTGAACTCCTTGTAGTCATCTTCACGATCAAGGATTTTTCGCTTTGATCTTCTCATAACTATCACCTTTGTCAATCATTCTCTTCACCGCTTCTCCAGTAGACAGGTCGTGCTCATCCTCGTGAGGGCTGCACTGCTCACTTTATTCCCCGAGAGGCGTGGTTTTCAAAGTCAGCGGGGAACTTGTATCATTCGTGTAGCTTCGTGAAGAGGAGGCTGTGCAAATTCCCTCGGTCCTTATGCCTTAGGTTCTCGGTGTTGATCGAGACGGTGCTCCGGAGAATGCACCCAAGCTGAACCGAGTACCCCTTGACTATTTCTTTGGGCGCCATTGATGCCCGTCAAGTTCACTTTAGTAAATTCCTCCTGACGGTGTCGAGCACGCTCGAGCGCCCGGTCCTTCGTTGCCTCTTCGGTTGGCTGCCATCCGCGCGGCGCCGCCATCATCAAGTGGTGGCATCCTCGGCGGCACCATCGGCAGTGTCATCCCCAACGCCACTAGGGGTTGTGTAGTCAGGATCGTGTCTTCCGTGGCGCCCCTCATAGCGTGAGGTTCTTCCTCCATCTCTTGGGACAGCTCCTGAATTGCTTGTCGCTCAACCGCCGCCTCATCGCTAGGGCCATGTTTCGCTTCTAAATAGGAAAAAAGTTTGGTAAAAAAAGTTGGTTATTGTAAAGGAACAAGATCATGGTCTCATCATTTAGGGTTTGTCGACACCGAGGCATCCTAAAAGCTAAGCTTTTATCATTTAGGGTTTGTCGATGCCGAGGCACCCTAAAAGCCTAAGCGTACATCATTCAGGTTCTTATCGACACCAAGGCACCTTAAAAGCCAAGGTTTTATCATTTAGGGTTTGTCGACGCTAAGGCACCCTAAATGCTAAGTTAAGTTTTCATCATTTACGGTTTATCGATGCCGAGGCACCCTATGTTGACTGATATATATGGGTATCTTCTAATAATATACCCTATCAAGAAAAGGGAAGGAGAATTCTAAGTTGGGCCTAATCACTTGGCTCTATTGCCACCTATGGTTTAATGCAGCAAGAATTGGGCGCTTGATCCTACTTAATTATACTAAGATACCCCGCCCATGCATTAGTCATTAGTACCTATATGTCCTATTTTTAGCAAAGTCATGCTAAAATTCACGGAAAATTTCAGCATGACCTTTGCTGAAAATAGGACATATGGAGTACCTGAATTTACCGGAACGGAAGTTAATCGACATTCCGGCAAACTCAAGGGCCTCTCAGGGTACCTACAAAATCATTATCCCCGCATAATGAAGTCGCCAATGGGTCATTTCAGAAGATCACAAGTAGCATCATCACAAGTACAACATCATCACAAGTACAGAAGCAACAACAGTGAATACATGCATAACAGCAGCAGCATCAGGTTTATTCTTCTTCTTCGTAAACATTAATTGGTGTGGGTGACTCTATCTGCCCTCGAATGACTCACTCAACTTAACAGGACAACCCACAAGCATTGTTTTGATTCCAACATCTGCTGTAAAATACATTCAGCAAAGCACTACTAGGGAAAAAGGCTAGCAGCAGCGCAGGTTTTAGGTGTATCAGTAGCTCGGGGAGTGGCGCTACTAATAAGGCGCTACAGCTAACACATAGCAGTAGCGCGTGCTCACCAGCGCTGCTGCTACACAAGTGTAGTAGCAGCGCGCTTAGTGGAAGATCGCTATGCTAGTAGCTCTAGCGCGCTTTGCCTGGACGCGCCATCGCTATCGCGCGCTGCTGCTAACTTTTATACACTCGCCATCGCTAATTTTAGTAGTTTTTGTTTTTTCAGCATATTTGTTTTGTATTTGAACAGGTTTTATAGAAGAATCATAGCACATACAAATGTCATCATGATACACATACAAATGCATGCGAGACCACAAATGTAATCATAGCATATACATACAAATAGTCTCATCATAATCATCATCCAACACAAAGTGGTATCTTGTCATCATCTCGAAAATATATTATACATGCAAGTCTCAATACTTGCAACTACAACAACGCTATCCATCTAAACAAAGGTATACACAAGAAGAGCTATCACTATGAGTGACAGCGAACTATGCAAGACATGAGGTGGCGGTTACGAGTCCTCTCTCGCGCTAGCGTGAACCTCAAGTAACTAGCTTCTCCTTCTTGTCTGCCAAGTTTTTATGGCTGGCGCCTGTGAACCCATTCACTTGCGCCGACACTCATGCCACTGCTGTACACCTCGAACCTTCCCTTTGTACACTATATAGCAATTCCATCTCGCCATCAACAAACTAGGTACCTGTTAGAGATGCATGTTCATGAAGAGGATGTACAATCATATATATGCAACAAAATATACTAGAGCAACACCGAAAAAGAAAGGGTTAGCAATTAGATGCAACATACAGTATCTTATATTTACTAATTGGAGGCACCATAAGAGGCTTCACGTTAATCCACATCAACAAAATTAATTTAGCCCTCGGATTTAAAATTTGATGGTCAAGATCTATTAAAAGATATTTGCTTCCTTTTAAAAATAAACATCACGCATATAGATTGAATATGACACACTAAAACAAGTTTAAGCTGACACGCTCAAAAAGGCGCCCCAACACCCACGTCCAATATCTGAGAAAAAATAAATAAACCTCACGTACATAGATTGGAATAGATGACACGTTAAAAAAAAATTAAACTGATACATTCAAAAAAGTGTCCCCAACACCCACGTACAATTTCTGAGAAAAAAATAAATAAACATCACATACATAGATTTTTTTCTGAGTATCACGTGCATAGATTGGTATAAGATGACATGTTAAATAAAAATTTAAGGTGATTGGTATAAGATTCACATACATAGAATCATGCTCAAAAAGGTGTCCCAATACACCCACGTCCAATTTCTATAAAAATATTAAAAAGAATATGTTTCCTTTGAAAAAAAAAACCACCACGTACATACACAGGATCAAGCTGGACGCTGCTTCTTTGGAAAAAAAAACACCGCGTATTTAGATAGGATGACACTGACTCTACAGAAAATAGAAATAGTGTGGGTACCTTCTTTCCCTTAAAAGGGCTAACAAAGATATGTCCAAATATTATCCAAATGAGAAGTCCTCAAGTCCCACGTCTCATGTGCCAATCCCATAAAACCAAATCCATGCACATACAAGAAAGAGACCTCAAGCCTCACGTTCTGGGAAAAGAATAATCTTCCTGCTTTTGAAAAAGATTTTTTTATCTTGGGGTAGAGGAAGTGTCGTCGAATTCCTCTGTGAATACTCGGAGCTATACCAAGGGATCATACGCATGACAGTCTAGGTGGCGCAGCTGACATATGAGAATCAGTCTTTAGTTATTTGCATATGGCACTAAAATTAGCGCTGCATAAATCTCTCCACAAATGCAATTGTCAATGATCATGGCATATCTTCTTTTAGAAACTCACTACATACTAAAAAAATAATTTAAGCTATGAGGGACATGAATACACCACTATTGTCGAATATCTATCATGTTTTTAGTTCCAATTTTTTTAGTTGTTTTTATAAATAATAACATATGCGATGAACTTAGAGATAACTTAGAATCATATGAACAATTGATTGAGGAAGAGGCCAATGTTGCCCACCTTCTGATAATCAATTTATTTATACATACTCTAAAGTAAGGAGAACAAATTTTTTAAATATACACAATAATGCTGAAACAAGTAGTTCCTAGCCCGTGCAGGTGCACGGGTTGAGGACTAGTACAAATTAATTAACTAGAGGTACGCAGGTCATCATACGCAAACTAACAAAGTAGCGTTACGCAAGTTCGGCAGGGACCGTGGACATCACAAAGTTTCATCGCTACAAAAAGTATACAAGTTCAACCGACACATATCATCACCATCATCGGCATCATAAATCACTAGAAGTTCCATCCTTCCATATCATCAAGGATGGACCCTATCTTCTTGAACAGCGTGAGGTCTAGATGTTGCATGCCTATGCGAGTTCGGACGTCAGCTCGCGATATAGCAGGGCCGTGATGGAACATCCCCTTCTCATCGACGACTTCTTTCATGATGATCGCCGCAATGTCGCTTTGGATGCTAAAGAAGTCATCTCTAAGTTTATAATCCGCTTCTCCATGAGATTCTAGCCACTTGTGGATATGATCATCATTTCGCTTTCATGTGAAGCTTTTGGTGATCCGTGTTGAACTGAATCATGAGATGGACGATGTAGAATCCATCCTTCTTGCTTGGTTTTGGGACATGGATGCAGGAGAAGTTATTTTATGCGCGAAACCCATCTTCTTGTTCCTTTGTTTCCTGATCTGCACGTACACCTCTAAAGCTGAAGCCTTGGAGAGCATCATCTAGAATATTCATTATGTGGGTGTAGTCTTTTTCTCGTAGTCTCCGGAAGGGTCAAAATACATGGCATGGGAGACTTATGGTAAAGAATGATAAGGACGGCGCTACCTGCTGCAAGGGAAAAGGCACCTCAAATTATTCCCCATATGAGAGAGAAGGATTGATTGAAATGTATGAAAGGGTTGTCCGGAGCTGACTTACTTTGGATGATAAGGCACGAGGACAATTTCCCGGTCCTTATTCTGTACCATGAAGTTTTGGAGGTACTCCCTAGCAGTTTCACGCCAAAGTCGCCGAGACTCAAGAAAGACTCGTGCATGTAGTAACGGATCCGCTGACACGATTTGCGAGACTTCTTCACTCTTCATGACGGAGCTCATATAGAAGCGCAAAAGGCTGACGATTGTAAAATCGAGCCACCTTGTCGAAACATCTCAAAGATATGGTCAAACCGCAGGAAGAACACCTCCGCTGGCCGTGTTTCGATGTAGCAGTTCCCCTCGTGCACACGAGTCGTATGTCGGATATATCGGATCCTTTGAGGCTAGTAGGTTTTTTCTCACGACCGCACATGGTCGTGCAGTCTCCCGAGATCCCTCGATAGTGCCTCCAGCGGTTTCGCAGTAGCATCGGCTCGCCTGTGAGATGGAACATGACCGCACCTTTCATGGGTACACGCCTTCGTAATGCATCGTCTGCTGCTATGTGCTCGCTTGATTGGAGGCAGCTATCTTCCCGATCTCTTCCTCTCCTTTTCTTGGGCATACCTTCTGCACTCCTTCCACAACCCCTGCCCCAGTTGTTCCCGGCTAAGCATCAGACGACCTCGTGCCCAGCTAGTTGAGCCTGTGTTGAGGCGGCATCTTCAGCGTGTCCTATGAGGATTTCATGAAGAGAGACTTTTGCAATCCTCGCCACGACCCTGCCCGGGCATATCATCCATATCCTCATTAGCAAGTCGATAGCCCGATTCGTCATATGGTTGACTCATCATATCTATGTCACAGCTCATACGCTGCTTGTATTGAGGAAATCCATAGGTCGACCTCCGCCTCATCATCCATTCTCTGTTCTACAGACAAATTACATCAGCCAAGATTATTGCACCCCTTCATCATGTCGTCTCGCCGCCTCACCCGCACTACAGAGCTGGTAATTGCGAGGCGGGTGGTGGTCTCCGCACATGCTTGTTGATGTGTGGTTATTGGTGTGCTCTCTGCCGCTCTAGACTAATAATATTCTTCGCCATAGCAGCACCCAACCCTTGCAGCTTCCAACTGCGGGCGGGTCTCGCCGTCCGCTCCCACATGTCAGATCGAGGAGGCAAACTCGTGTTCCGATTTCACACTGGTCAAGCTAACCCTGAAGTGCCCAGTGGGGATCGGCTGGTTGTGGAACGGGTTGCGAGGGTCCATTATCATCCCTTTCCCACGCCCACCTTCCGCCTTTGATCAAGTAGAGTATGGTGCACGGGTTTTTCGCCGCAAACACATATGTCTGTGCGTATGAAACAACCAAAAGGCAACAAAATGGAATATATATATATATATATATATATATATATATATATATATATATATATATATATATATATATATATATATATATATATATATACGTTGGTGCGATATGTAATTACTGCGGACGACGCCGAGCTCAGCTAAAGACGAAGGCCCACCTAGCGCGCAGAGACCGAGGACGGCTGCTATGAGGGAGCGGCTGCGTAGAGGAGGCCCGCTGCGTGAGCAAGTGATGGTGCGATGGTGTTGTTGTTCATGGAGTTTCTCCCGACGAAAACGGGCAACGGAAATCATGTACCGCCTTGTTCGATTTTCCTTCGCCCAGCTTGATGATAATCGAACCAAGTTAGTAGCGAATATTTCGCAGTGATTACAACTGCATTGACCGCTCGCAGTAGCATCTCATATTTGTCCTCGCTGCTTTTTTCGCAGACTCAACTGCTTTTTTCTCGACCGCAAGCTTCACCTTCGCCAATGTCCGCTCGACTAAACTTCTTTTTCTGCTTCTTGGCCTCCGGCCCTCGTAAAACACCTTCCACGTGGTGCCGCTCCAGCCGCCGCACACCGACCATATTATGCATCGCTGGCCCAAAGGAGTCCCTTAAGTTTGTTCAAGGCCCGATTGAGAGGGTGTCCCACTTGGGCCTCATCGAGAAGTAGGGCTTTTGCCGCAAGCTGTTGTTGCCTCTCTAGTAGTCTAATCAATTTCCTCGTGATCTTGTCCGTGTAAAAAACCTTTTTCTCCTTGTCCCACTTGTAGCGGGCCCTGATGAAGCCACGCTCCAAGGGGTTGGTGAACTTCACGAAGGGGGCTGGGAGACCCGCGGCTTCACGTTTCGCGTCCTCCTTATCCCATATGGGCCTTTTACTGAGGTAGCCACGGCTTCCGAGGCGATGCTTCCCCGTGTTCCTTTGCTGAAGGCTCTTGAATTTCGCAGCCTTAGCCTTGGCTGCCTCGGTAGCGCAAGTTTCCTTGAACTTTTCGAACTCCTCTTCCGTAAGTGTCAGATTTTCCTCCAGAATCTTGGACAGGGGTTCATCAGCCTCAATAGCTCGTTTCACCCTCCCTTTCCAGGAGGCCAAATCATTGCTGAACATGCCCATGGCGTGATTGTTAATCTTTTTCATCTTCGGATCATCCCACGGTCATTATATGTTATCATCCCGGTCGGGGAACTTGAATCTCTTGTGCAACTTCGTTAGGAGCAATCGTCAAATGTTCTTTACTCCTTAAGTCATCGCGTTGATGATCACAAGATTCCGTAGGGATGCATCCTACTTGGTTCCCATAGCACTTGCGAGGTTCTTCCGCTCTAACGGCTCAAACTTGCCAGTGCCATCTTTGTGATAACAAGTCGTCCAATCCCTAGTTTGTTAGGTTTTCGATCCTCTACTTCTTATGCTTCCTCTTTTCGGTAGCGGCATCGGGCCGATACCTTCCCCGCCGGTATCTTCCCCGCCGGTACCTTCCTCACGGTCTCGGCCGCGCTTATCAAGATCGGCGCCGCCGGTGTCGATGTCGGCAAGGCCAAGACCATCATCGAGGCCGACCTGCAAACCTTGCTTAGCAGTCAAATAGTCGAGGTACTCTTGTTTACCCTCATAATCCATCTCGCCTCGCATCTTGGTCAAGGCCCGCTTTCTTCGTTGTTCGACATGTTTCCTATGATTAAGTGTCCTCATTTATTTCTAAAAGTATGAATAAATGAGAAATGACATAAAAAGAAATCTATGTGCCAAGACTCGATATGCCAACTATGTAGCACAAATCATGCCTTTATTCACCGGAAATTTCGGCATGACCTTTGCTAAAAATGGACATATCGAGCTACCAAATTCACCGAACGGAAATGAATCAACATTCCGCGTAATATAGGCCACTCGGATCATTTTCCAAACAAGACATGTCCAAAACATGACATATCCACATATCACATGTCCAGTTCAATTTGCATATAAATTCAGCTAATTTTGAAACCTAGCTAAATTCATAACTAAATAGATAAGCTAATTAACATACTGCCCTAACTAAAACCTAAGTAAATTAACCGAAGAACCCTAGCAGAGAGAGAGAGAGGGGGTTTACAGAGGGTGCAGGGCGAGGAGGCAGGCCCGGTCGATGGCCGAGGTTGGGAGGAGGAAGCAGAGGAGGAGGCGAGGGCCGACGGTCGGGGGCAAGCGCGCCGGGTCGGGGCGAGCGCCTGGGTCTGGTCGGGGCGAGCGCCGGGGTCGGGGTGAGCGCCAAGCCGGGTCGGGGCAAGCGCCGGGCGGGTCGGGCGCACTGCGACGGGGAAGAGAGAGGGGATTTGGGGGAAAGGCGGATGAAGCAGGAGAGTGAGAATTTTTGTTATGGACGTAGCAGTAGCTGCTTGGACAAACGCGCTGCTACTACCTTAAGTAGCTGTAGCGGTTTATACTTAAATGCGCATTACTACCTTCAAGAGTCAGTAGCGGTTTAGACAAAGCGCTGCTACTACCTTCACTACTGCCAGTTTTCCTTTTTCTTTTCCTTTATTTTCTCCCACTTTTATTTCCGAGAGCAGTTAACTAAGGAGGCGATATATATTGCATCATTTGACGGTTAAATATGTATGCAAAATAGGAACATATATATTACATCATTGGACCCATGCATAATAATGGCTAAGTGTGTATACAAAATAGAATATATATATATATATATATATATATATATATATATATATATATATATATATATATATATATATATATATTACATGATTTGACCGATAACATACTATATATATATATTACATCATTTGACCGATAACATACGGTTCCTCGTCATTTGGCGTTGCTTTTGAGTCAGCTTCTTTTCCTTCTTGTTCGTCAAGAATAATTGAGCCCTCATTGTGACTTTGCCTTTTCCATGGAGTACGATTTTTCTTAGGTAATGTAGTATACTTCATCATCATCGCCATCTTCCTCATTGGGTTGTCAGATCGATCATAGTCTTCCTCGTTGGAGACTCCATCCATTCCAATGATGTTCCTTTGCCTCTCCTCACGACAACACGATCGGGATTGCATGGGTAGGTTATGAAGAAGCATTGTGTCACGTGCTTAGCGTGTACCCAAGGCTCGCTTTTTTGATAGCGCTCACGGTAGCGCCTTAGCGCCGGGTATAGTCATGGTAGTGAAAATCCGGTTTTCTTTCGACATTCTTAGCCCATCCGACACGGAACATCATCGTTGTGTCCAGAGTAGTCAAGCTCCCAGATCTCCTCGACCCTTCCATAAATCGCTCATTGCGCCGTTGTCGCTGCCGGTCATGCATTCCATCATCACCCCTGAGTTCGATCATCACCGCCCATATCTTTGGCCTCCGTAGAACGTGTATCCGCTGATATCATATGCATGATAGGTTATGAGGTTGGGCGAGGGGCCATGTGCTAAGGCGATATGAGAAATCCGCCTTAGATCCCTCCTCCGGGATTAGCAATAATATGCTCTTTGAACCAATGCAGGAAAGTGGAGTTGTGCTCTCTAATAACTTCGGCGTCATTCCCGCATACCCCCGTCACGATACTTCTTTGCGCTTAATTTCTTTGTGCAAGGCCATGAAAGGATCTACCTCGCCTAGGTGTTGTAGCACTACCAAGTTTGCTCACAAAGTCGCTGATCGATCTGAGTATGCCATGTAGTTCCTCGTGACCGCTGTAAAGTGACCATCTCCTTCGAGCCTCCCATCGTGCTTGTTAACGGGCACACACTAACACCAAAGCGGCTGGTCTGCACCATATAGAAAATTCTCACAGAAAGAGATGCACTCTTGTGTCAAATAGCCCTGGACGATGCTTCCATCCGGACAGGACATGTTATGAACGAATCCTTTGATGATCCCATTCATCCTCTCAAACGGCATCATGTTGTGCAGGAATGACGGCCCCAGGTCTATTATGTCATCCACAATATGGACACACAAATGCACCATCACGTCAAAGAACGCGGGGGGGAAGTACATCTCAAGTTCATTCAGTATCACAACGATCTCTTCCTGTAGCCTTCGTAGCTGCTTCACACTGATCGACTTTCAAGAGATGACGTCGAAAAAGTTGCAGAGACCAATAAGCTTGTCACGGACGTGCTTGTCCACTATCCCTCTAAGGGCAACAGATCGTATCTGCATCGTCATCACATGACAGTCATGAGATTTCATCCCGCTGAACCTTTTCTTGTCCGTGTCTAGATATCTGCTTATCTTGCCACAGTAACCAGAACTAACTTTGACTCCGTAAGGCACTTAAAGAATTGATTGATCTTAGCCTCGACTTAAGGTGAAGCAAGAAGGGGGCAATAATCCTCTTTCTTTATTTTCTTGCCCTTCTTCTCCCGTGCCTCTGCTCTCCATCTCTGCCTCGTCTCGACATTTTACAGTATGCATGTGCCGATCTTCCCGATTTTCAAATCTTACAAGTCTTTTCTTGCCTTCGCCCATACTTGGTCTTATCCGCATGTTCATCGTGTTGCGAGCAAGCTCTCAAGGACATTCTTATAGATATGCATTTGATCAAGGCAATGAGGTGTATCGAGTTTGTGCCAAGATCCAAGTCCTGCAACACGACTCGCCTTCCATACCTTCAGCAGCGGCTCCGCGCCTTTCTCATCGCTCTTTCCCGCGGGGCACTCCTTCCAGCTTTTTCAACAGCTCATCGATTTCGCACCGCCCGCTTACGTGGAGGTCCTCGATGCTCAGCGTGACCATTGAATAGATCTCCACAGTTTCTCCACGGGTCGTCCTATTCAAGCCATCTTCGATGCCCCATGTACACGATTTTCCCAGACCCGCCATCTTTCCTTGACGTTAGCTGCTGAGACGTCGTATCATCGATGCACCGCGTGCATCCGCAATATCCATGGCACACCTGGCCTGCCACATATCCGTAACCGAGATAGTCATGTACTGTCGTGATCAGTGTGGCTCTCATGTTGAAATACTCACCTTTGCCGGCGTCCCATGTCTTGGCCGGTGTTTTCCTTAACGTATCTAACTCCTCTTGAAGTAGCCCCAGATACAAATTAATATTATTTCCTGGTTGTTTTGGCCCTTGAATAAGCATACTCATGTGAATGTACTTCGATTTCATGCACAACCAGGGGGGAGGTTGTACATCCATACAAACATGGGCCATGTGCTATGGTTGGTGTTCTGGTTGCCAAACGGATTCATGCCATCGGTACACGCGCCGAGCACAATGTTCCTATCATCACATTCAAAATACCGATAGAAGCTGTTCAACGCCTCCATCGGCTTCCATCCTTCACGTGTCTCAGCTTCGGATCATCTCCATCATCGGGCTTCTTCCTCTCCCGTGCAGCAAGATTAGCTTTGCTTCCTTGGGATCTACAAAATACCGAGACGGGCAGTGATCGGTAAGTACCATACAACTTTCTCGGGGACATTTCTTCCCAGCCTTCTTGTATCGAGAAGCATTGCACACGGACAGCTTGTTTTTTCCGCTTGCTCCTTCCGATAAATTATGCAATCGTTGATGCATGCATGGTATCTAACATGTGGCAGATCAAGAGGGCACACGATCTTCTTGGCCTCATCAACACTAGTAGGACATAGATTACCCGCAGGAAGAACACCCTTTAGGTACTTGAGATGCTCATCGAGGCTAGTGTCGGTCCATTTGTTTTTAGCCTTCGTCTTCAGGAGTTGGAGCGTGAAACCAAGCCGGTCACCTCAGGATTGCAACCATCATACAATGGAGTGTTCGAGTCTACCACCGCTTGCTCCAGCTTAGCCTCCTCTCTAGAAGCAGCTCTCTCAAGATTGCCTCCTTATGGCAATGCTTGAACATGAGCGTCCCACACGATTGAACTTAGTACCGATTTAACTCTGCTGTGGAGTCCATGTCGTTTTCTCCGCCGCCATGTCTCGCCCCTTCTCCTCTGCCATGTCCGGCCCCTTTTCCGCCGCCATGTTCGGCCTCTTCCCTGCCGCCATTATCGATCATATCTTCGTCTTGCCCCGTGTCATCATTGCCTGGCCCGTCGGCATCCTCAACATCGTCATCCTCATCTTCAGTTATCCACCGAGTATAGCCATCCATGAAACTAGTCTTGACCATCGTCATAGGGGTCGATCCAAACTATTCCTTTGCATTTTCGACATGAACATAAAACCTCTGTCAGGTTATTTTCTTTCATGTCCTGCACCGCCGACCGCAACCACCTGTCCACCATCGTTCCACTGAGCATCATGAACGTCTGCACGGTAATAATCAAACAAATTGATTATAAAAATGCGTGCAAGCATCAAAGTCATACAAAAATTCGGCATGACCTTCGCTAAAAATAGGACATATATGGATCTAGAGTTTGCCCGAAATTCGCCAAAACGGAAATAAATCGACATTTCGGCAACAAAAGCACAATTTGGCGTCAACTCATGCCACAGACACAATTTCCATAAACATATCACACACACATAAACATATTTCCATTTTGCAAAAGCATGAAATTTTAATCACCTCTATCTCGAGATCGAGCACACGATGGAGATGATGTTGTAGGGAGATCAAAAGTGCACAAAGCTCTTCTTGACAAAGATAGATCTAGTTAGGGGGCAAATAGGTCACTTAACTAAATCCTACATCTACCTAGCTACCTAATTTGGGAGGAGACAACTTCAACTAGTGGAGGGGGAAGGAAAAAGAGAAAGGAGTTGCATTAATGGAGGTGGTGTAGTTAGGTAGGAGTAATGAAGAGAGAGAAAGGTATATAAAAGAGGGAGAGTAATGGGGAGAA
The DNA here is from genome assembly GCA_021605205.1 of Aegilops longissima. Classification (NCBI taxonomy): domain Eukaryota; kingdom Viridiplantae; phylum Streptophyta; class Magnoliopsida; order Poales; family Poaceae; genus Aegilops; species Aegilops longissima. The sequence goes on along the minus strand of CM038677.1, from coordinate 661,833,770 downwards.
GTATTGAGGAAGAAGAAGAGTGAGAGTAGGAGCATGTGGGAGGTAGGGGAAAGGGAAGAGAGGAGGGGGAGGGGGAAGGACGGGTGGGGAAAAGGTGGTGGGTTGGTGCAGATTAGTAGTAGCGCGGGAGTTAAAACGCGCTGCTACTAAGGAAGTAGCAGCAGCGCGCTTTGGGCAACGGCGCTACTGCTAACCGGGACCAAAAAGTGTGCCAATTTGAAATTTAGCAGCAGCGACTCGTAAAAAGCGCTATTACTACATCCATAGCAAGAGCGCTGCTCATGGCATCGCGCTGCTGCTAAATGGAGTTTGGTGGACACCGCCGGTCGATATTTGTAGCAACGCTTACACCGAAGCTGCCATCGCTAAAAACTTGTCAAGATGAAGTTTCCGCACACGCGCTATTACTAATTAGCAGCGGCGCTCCTTTTTGAGCCGCGCTGCTGCTAAGATTCTGTGTATAGGCTTTTCCCTAGTAGTGAAGGTGCTCTAAAATCAGAAATACTACCCCCCAAATCTTTAGCTCAATTCTGAAAATACATGGCTAGGACAACGGTAGCATTCAACCACAAGCCCAAGCCTATACTTAACTAGGCCCTCGTCCATTAAATTTTAGTAAACCAAGAAATGGAATGAACTCCCTTGTTGCTCATTCACCATGGAGATGCCATGTCTCAAAAATATAAAGTAGCACCATCATGTTCGATTTCAATATAAGGAATATTACAAACTTAATAGCTTAAGATCCCTGTGAGTAACACACTTTGGTCTTCTAGTTACAAAACAAAACTGACATAATTCTAGATGCCATAATCAGATCAAAATTTCAAACCACACACTTACTTTCAAATATCAAATTAGGAACATTTTGAGACATAGGAAAACAATGTACATCTGAAAATGCTGCAAACTACAAAGAAAAACAAGAACACTATGTAATACATGATTATTCACTTAAGACAAGTGAAACCATCTGCAACTACTACTGTAAATAATACACTGGAACACGTTTCTCAACATACATCCAAAGAAGTTTCAAAGAGACCGTAGAATATCCCTACAGAGTGCCTCCAACAATAGTTCTTGCTTGCGTAGTTTTAGGAGTACTACAATTTTGCAAGTTTAAAGTAAAACATTTTAGTTAATGCAAGTACTCCTCTTGCTCTCTACTTTCTCTCTCTTCTTCAGTTAATTAACTGAATTTTACCGATGTTGTTGTTAACTGAATTTTACGGATGTTGTTGTTGACTTGTTGTTAATGAACAAGGTTAAGTATGGCTGTGTGTCAAAGTTACTACTAGCAGCAACATGGAAGTAGACTTGATGACCGTTCGTCGTGCACAAATATGTAAGAAAGGAGCAAGTGCATCTACTTATTGGAACAAGCCCGACAAAGGGGAAAGCTATAAACTTATAATGACCGCTGTTTCGATAAAAAGATTGCAACCAAGCAGATCTGGAAAATGTATTATCAACTATAAAATATGGGTTGCAAACCAAACAACTAAGCATACTTTGTCAGATGATAACTACTGCAAATCAAACAAGTAAGCAGAGCACATGTATATACCTGTATCACAGTCTTGGAGTCAACAAACGCCTCAATTTTTCTCCAACCGCGATCGAACCTGTTACGCAAAAACACAAACAGAGAGATACATGTAACTAACGAGGACAAACATACAAGGTAACAAGAACTCCACAGCTCAATTAAGCCTATGCTTCTTCTTTCACTCTAGTGTACCATTGTGGAAAAGCCATATATGTATGTACAGAGGAACTTTGTTTTGTTTCATTCTGAAAATATGCTACCATTATGGAAACTTGGATGAGTGTTTTTCCATGGTTTTTGAATGAAAACATTATGACAGCTTGCAAACACAGGACCATGTCATTATCATGGTAGACCACTATATATTTTTATGACAAAATACATCATTATCAGGGCACATTATGGCCATTTTCTTACATGATGCTAACTGTACCTAACTGAATTTTTTGACAGTAGCTGACTGTATTTTTGGACAGTTAGTAATTTGTTAAGGCAGTGTTAAAAATTCAGACCATTCAGTTATGACAGTGTCAAAAATTCAGAAATTATGGAGAAATCCCAGAGACTGTAGTTGCCAAACAACTTGCACCTCAGCAAGCAGGGTTTGAATATCATCTGTTCAGTGTTCCCAATATTTTACTACAGTCTAATCCTATCAAATATAGTATATACTACACCTCAAAAGTGCAGCTTGCTTGCTTGCTTGCAAAATATATTTGTCTGAACCCTGACTGCAAACTAAATTTCTTCGGAACCCCATACACTGTCTCGAAAAATCTACTCCTATGCAGAACAAAGAGGGAAAGATCATGACAGGCAGACGCAGATATATGCATGGCATGGCAGGTGAACATATTTGCAGAGTTCAGATGCACCATAATAACGGTGCCGACGTCTCCACAGTCGAGGGGAGGGAGGGAGGGAATGGGGAAGGGTGGAGAGGGAGGAAGGAGGAAGGAGGAGAGGTACCTGGGCGGGCGCGGCCGGTCGCTGGAGGGGTCGGGGTCGGGGTCGGCAAAGGGGTCGGGGTCGGGGTCCGAGCTCGTCCGGGTCCTCGTAGTCGAAGAGGAAGACGGCGGCGGTCCTCCTGGGCGCCTCGATTGGTCGTGGGGAGGCCGGCGATGGGGGGGGGGTAGGTCAGGGGCTGACTAGGGGCAGAGTTGGTGACGGCGAGGTTTGGGCCAGGCTGAGGTAGAGGCGGCGCGCGCAGGTTAGAGTAGGGGCCGACGCGGGGAGGCTGTCGACGACGGTGAGGTCGCGGAGGCGTCGACGATGGCGGAGCTGAAGTGGTGGGGGGCGCGGGGGCGGCGGTGCACGTAGGGGCGGCGGCGGCGTGGGTCGGGGCAACGGGGGAGTGGATCTGGCAAGAGGGAGGGACAAACGGGTCGGGCGAATTAGAGCTAGGGGGAAGATTACAATGGCGCACCACCCGAGCGGTGCGCCATTAGTATGTTTTTTTTGTTGCATCTAATAATTTTTTAGAAAATGAATACGAATATGAAATAGTAATAATTTTTTTATAAAAACAGTAATAATTTTTTAGAAAATATCATCAAATTTTTAATATTTATGAATATGAAAAAATATCAACAAATATGTTATTTGAAAATATCATCAAATTTGTTATTTGAAAATATAATCAAATTTGTTTTTTTATTTTTAGTTGCATTCATTTGTGAATTGGTAAAACATTACTGGGGAGGGTGCGGTGGGTCATCGGCGGCGGTGGAGTGCGGGAGGGTGCGGGGGGAATCGAGATCGAGATGGAGGGGGATAGCGATCGAGATGGAGGGGGATCGAGATCGAGATGGAGGGGGATCGAGATCGAGTGTCCTCATGAATATTAAATATTTTTTCATATTAAATATGAAAAAATATCATCTAATTTGAAAAAATATTCATGAATTCAAAAAGTGCCCATGAAATTTAAAAATATTCATGAGTTCAAAAGTGCCCATGAAATACAATCGAGAAATGAAGGCTAGAATTTAAATACAATCGATCTTAGCTAGCTATCTGTTCAAAATCTTCTTGCCCTTATTTTTTCGTAAATGGAGTTCTTCTATTGAACTGACGTCCTTTAGGTAGGGTGGTCCTGCTTCTTCTTGTGGTGTATGCCGATACTTCATTGTCGCCGCCATGTTCCATCTTAGGGTCGCCTGATTTGTCAAGTCTTGCTCATTGGCTTACTCCATCCATTCCGATGATCTTCCTTTTGCCTCTCCTCACGACAACACGACCGGGCTTTGATGGGTCGGTAATGAAGAAGCATTGTTCCACTTGGGAAGCCAGTACCATGGCTCATTTTTCAAGGGTGACGTCGCGCCAGGGTCTTGATTTGGCTTCGGGTATAACCATGGTGGTGAAATACCGGTCTTATTTTATGACACTCTTGGCCCATCTGACATGGAACATCGGGACCTTCTCTCCATCGTAGCTCAGCTCCCAGATCTCCTCGATCCTTCCGTAGTATCTATCCTTGTCGCTACCGTGTAGGATTCCATCGCTACCCGGAGTTCGATAACCATTGCTCTTCATGTCCTTGTCCTCGTGTAGAATGTGTAGTCATGATATCGCACGCCTCATAGGTCATTAGGTTGTGCTCGGGCGCCTGTGATAAGGCGAATATGAGTTGTTCTTCTGCGAAGAATCCTCATGTAAAGGGTACGGCAGAAGCTTCGCTTGAACCAGCGCTGTGAAACATGAGTTGTGCTCTTTGATTATATCTCCGTCCGCCCTCTGCTGGCCTCGGCCATTGTACGCCTTCTCAATAAAGGTTTTGTGCTCTACCACCCAAGGATCGACCACGCCTATGTGTTGTAGCGCGACTAGGTTTGCTTTTTCAAAGTCGGCGAAGTCGACCTTGAAGTCGATATGCATTTTATGGCGACCTCACGGTGACCCTATCCAGCGAGCCGCCGAGGTGCCTCGTTGACGGCAGACCAACGGGTTCTCGATGCCTTCGGCAGAGGAGATGCACTTCGGTCGAAAGCCCCCGCTATGCTTCCTCTAGACATGACATGTTGCTAACGTATCCTTTGATGACACCATTCATCCTTCCGAACGCATCATGCTGTGCAGGAACGCCGCCGAGTTGGATGATATCCTCCACTATATGGACCAGCAGATGCACCATAACGTCAAGAATGCGGGCGGAAGTACATCTCAAGCTCGCATAGTATCACCACGATCTCTTCCTGTAGCCTTCCGAGTTGCCTCGAAAAAGTTGCATAGGCCAAATAGCATTTCACGGACGCAGGTCCATGATCCCACGGATTGCAATCGAAGTATCTCGCCATCAAGATGTGATACCGTGGAGACTTCATCCCGCTGAACTTCGTCATTGAGTCTAGGTATCCGCTATCTTCCCCACGAATCGTAAGGAAGTTTTACTCCTATGAGGCAGGTGAAAACTGATCGATCTCCTCCCGACTTAGAGTGAAGCACGCGAGGGAAGTCATTTCCGGTCTTCTTGGCCTTTTGCTTTTATGATGACTTTCCGTGTCCCGCTTCGCCTCATCATCATCATCATCATTAGTGTGAAGCTCCTCCCCGATGCCCATTGATTTCAAGTCTGCCCTTGCTTTCGCCCATCTTTGGTCCTCTCCGCATGTTGAGCAGGGTACCAAGAAGACTCTCGCACACGCTATTCGTGATATGCATGACATCAAGGCTGTGAGGCACACGGTGGATCTTCCAAGATGGCAAGTCCCGTAAAACAGACCTTGTTTTCCATACCTTCAGCAGCGGCTCGCGCTTTCGCTTTTTCTCGGCTCTCGCGCCTTTTGCTTCTTTCCGCAGGGCAATCATTCCAATTTTTCAACAGCTCGTTTATTTCCTCGCCGCCCACGACGCTGGCGCCTTCGGGTTAGGTTTCACCATCAAACAGATCCTTATGCTTCTCCACGGGTCTTCGCCGCTTAAGCCACCTTCGATGTCCCATGAACACGGTTTTCAAAGACCCGGATCTCTATCTAGCTGGCGATATGTTGTGTCATCCATGCACCGACGATCCGTAAAATCCTCGACCACCTGCCCTCGATATATCCAGAATCGAGATAGTCGGCACCGTCGTGAGCAAGGCGGCTCTCATAGGGAAATATTCTTTATCTACGGCATCCCACGACATGGCGTTTTCCACAGCGTGTCTAGCTCCTCTTCAAAGAGCCCCGTGACATGATTGATGTCATTCCCTGGTTGTTTCGCCTTCAATTAGCATATTCATGTGAATGTACTTCCTCTTCATGCACAACTGTGGGGAAGGTTGTACATCCACACAAACACAGGCCAGGTGCTATGTGTGCTTCTCCGCTGCCAAACGGATTGACTCCATCGGTGCTCGCGCCAAAGCATGATGTTCCTTGGATCCTTCCCAAATTCTGGGTGTTCAAGTTCAACGCTACATCGGCTCCGCCCTTAGGGTGACTCAAGATCTTGTCTTTGTATTTATCTCTGGATCATTTTGCGTCATCTTCTCGCTTCTTCTCCTCCCTATCTGCATGCCAACGCAGGAGCTTTGCTACCTTAGGGTCCGCGAAATACCGCTGTAGATGAGGAGTGATCGGAAAGTACCACACCACTTTTCGGCTTGCATCTTCGACACGGACATCTTATCCCCGTCTCATTCTTTTGAAGCATCACAGCCTTCGCGGAGCTCAAAAACCTATTCATGATGCCTTCGGTCATCGTGGCGGACTATGGTCGTCATGGGTAGAGCAAAACGATATTTTAGAACCAAGAAAAATTTGGCATGACTTTCCTAAAATAGGACTAAAAGAATGCATAGTGCCAAAATTCTCGCCGAAACGGAAATGAATCAACATTCCGGCAAAATATTGGCAACTATCGCATTTCAAATACCGACACCTGCAAACACAAGCATATATGCAACACCACAAACATATGCAACACCACAAACATACATAGATCTAGCTAGGCCATAAAAAGTGCATGTGCACGTAGTTGGAGGGAGAAAAATGTAGATCTACAACATAAAGATAGCTTCCCCCTTACTTACCTATCAAAAAAAGGTAATTTAACCACTTAATTTGGATGAATCTATGGTGCAAATGAGGTGAGGAGGAGGAGGCAGCCGAGACAAGCTTGGAGGAGGAGGTGGAGAGAATGAAGTGGGGAAAGTGAGTTGGTAGGTGTGGCTGTCCAAAATATCTAGCTGGTCCCAGGTTACTAATGGAGCACCACCTACAAATGCGCCATTAGTAACCCTGGTTACTAATGGCGCACCTGCTGGTGATGCTCCATTAGTAGTTTTGCAAAAAAATAATTAAAAAAATATACTAATGGCGCACCAGGCCACAGTGCGCCATTACTAGTTTAAACTAGTAATGGCGCACTGTGCCCCGGTGCGCCATTAGTAGTTTTGCAAAAAAATTAAAAAATATATAGTAGTGGCGCACTGTGTGGCTAGTAATGGCGCACTGTGCCCTGGTGCGCCACGCACCACGCACATGGTGCGCCACTGCTATATACTAGTGGCGCACCACATGTCTGGTGCACCATTGGTGGCCATATCATCTATAGCCCTTTTACTAGTAGTGTAAGAATGAAATTGGGGGCCAGATCATGGAAGTCCAGCCCGTAGTAGAACATGAGCCCTCGGACAAATGGGTGGAGGGGAAACCCTAGTCCGCGGACGAAATGGGTAAGAAACACGACCCTTTCGTGAGCCTCGGGGGTGGGGACGATCTGCCCCGCATCTGGGAGCCGGTGCGCGATATCTGCGACTAGGTATCCGGCTTTCCGGAGCTTCGTAATGTTCTCCTTCGTAACGGAGGAGGCCGTCCACTTGCCTCCCGCTCCGGACATGTTTGGAGTGATTTTGCGGGGAAGATGCAAACTTGGGCGCTGGAGCTCGAGTGCGCGAGAATGGATGGACAGGGAAGAAGAAGGCGTGGGTAAAAAGGTGGAGTCCTTGTCCCTTTATAAGGGTGGAGAAAACTATGTGCCACCTCACCTACATGGTAAACTTGCTTATTCCCCAAGCGCCGTAATTGATGTCGCGGTTGGGTTACCCACACCCGTATTGATGAGAATCCCGTGATAAGGGGACACGATCTTTGCTTCGACAAGACGTGCCAAGAAAACCGCCTCGCAATATGTGCAGTGGCTGGTTGAGAATAACGGTTCGAATAATGACCGGGCTGTTGTGCGATGTCACGTTATCAAAAGTTGTCAGCAGATTAGATTTGTGGAAATATTATACTCTCTACGGTGGTATGTGGAATTTGTTTTGCAGAGCCGGACACGATCCTCGTGTTCAAAATCTTCAATGGAGTATTCAGAGGAAGAACCCGCCTTGCAATGCCGAAGACAATCTGCGCGCCGGACTCATCGTCATTGAAGCCTGGTCTAGGGGCTACTGAGGGAGTCATGGATTAGGTGGTCCTCGGACAGCCGGACTATATACTTTAACCGGACTGTTGGACTATGAAGATACAAGATTGAAGACTTCGTCCTGTGTTCGGATGGGACTCTCCTTAGCGTGGAAGGCAAGCTTGGCAATATGTTTAATCAATCAACCTGGAAGTAGGGTATTACCTCCGTCGAGAGGGCCCGAACCTGGGTAAACATCGTGTCCCCCGCCTCCTGTTACCATCCGCCTTAGACGCACAGTTCGGGACCCCCTACCCGAGATCCGCCGGTTTTGACACCGACAATCACCCTCTTCCTTTTTGATGTCTGATGCACAAGAACAACATTTGAGTGGAAAAACATGGTGTGATGACAGATGGAATATGTATAGATAATGGATGGGCATGGCATCTCGACATATATGATGAGTAAACTAAGCAGATGGCGGTGCAACAAAGTAGAAGAAATGCAAGAAAACATATGCAAGATACGCGCAATCAATAAAACCTTGCCAAATTAGAACAGGCACCTTGATGGGTGAACAGGACAGGCCATCTGCCTTTGACTCCTCGAGGTTAGAATAGTCATTAGGATCATATTATGAACTAGAATCAACAGGTGGGGAGTGTATGAGTTTCATTGCATACAGAATGGCACTCAATGCCTTGGTGCCAATTTTGTAAGTCATTGCGGTGTTTAGCTTCAAGAGTGGACTGCTGCTCGTGCGACACAAAGCAGCTACACAGATCATAGTGTAGATATAAAGGGAAAACCGTAAGAATTAGAGTAAAATCAGCAAAGTGGAACTTGCTGGAATATATGTGTAGTATTGCCGGTACGGCTAGAAAGGCTTCGGATACCAGCTCTCTTCAACTGAAGGTGCGGTACTGTTAATATCAGAGTAACTCTAAAAGGCTTACACAACTCCCCGCATTTCCTTGTTATTCTTATAGGATTCAAGTGGGCATGCCACTACAAATCTTAATCCCATGTTTACAAAATCCTAGAAATCAAAGAGGCCCGAAGAGTTCAAAGTGTCCATCACAATCGACTGTATAGACCTCTACACAGCAAATGTCCCTGCTCATCTTCACTACAAGGAACATACTGTACTACTATCATACTCCCTCCGTTCTAAAATATAAGTCTTGGTAGATATTTCCACTATGGATCACATACAGATGTATCCAGATACATTTTAGAGTGTAGATTCACTAATTTTGCTCCATATGTAGTCCATGGTGGAATCTATACGAAGACTTGTATTGAGGAATGGAGAGAGTACTTATTAAATAAGAACAGAAGAGGAACATGCTAAAGAAGAGCAAGAAGATTTTGGATAATAAAATGTTCATTGCGCAGTGCCCACACATGATGAACCAGAGCGCACTAAGAAAGCAACTCCCTGTTGTCTCTCTATATGTGGTGCACGTGCTTTTTCGAAAGTAAAGTAGGAACATTAGCTGACCAATTAAATGTTATCTGTTTTAGTAATATCAGCATCATATCAGATTCGTACTTGAGCAACAAGTTTGGAATTATGAGTGGGACGTTGTTTAGCTTGATGGATTCGGAGCAAGTACAAGGTGTACGATGATGGTATGAATATAAAGGCATGTATGCATGCAAGTCGCAGGACTTTTGTCATTTGGGTCGGTCGACCATTTCAAAGCGGTTGGATGAAGATCCCACGCCTCCTAACCCTTCTTCTTCCTCGCCTCTCGATTCTTCCCATACAGAACACCGCAAGACGGGCCGCCACGGACCACCGACCCCACCGCCTGTGTTCCTCCGCCACCCCCACCCCCACCTCCACCCGCCACAAGTTTTTTTCGTTGGGTGAGTCACCACCGCCCCACAACCGCCATCCCCACCCGAGCCCTTCGTTCAAGACCGGAGAACTCCGCGAGCTCAAAAATTGACTGACCCAATTTTGAAATTTAGTCTATCTGTGATTTAACTAGTGTGGAATATAAAAGGGAAAACCATAAGCATTGGGAGTATAGTGTTGAGCGTGCCATGGCGGATCTGAAGATGCAAACCGGACAAAGGCAACTTCGCAACCAATGTTTGCTTTCAACTAGAAAGTAAGTGATGGACAAGAAATCAGAGTAAAGCAGTGAAGATCTATTTTCTTGCTGCGATAAATAAGTTGAGTAGATACGAAAGAGTACCGCCTCTGGTGCGGCGCCGTGTATTCATCTGCTGAGAATTTGATGGTGCTGCGATAGCGATGGCTGTCGGCGGCGTGGAAGCAGATCTAGCAGGGTAGATGGTGGCGGCAGGGCGCGGTGGATGCGATGGTCGTAGGAGCGGCGCCGGCAAGGTGGACGACGGCGGGGATGAAGCGAGAGGACGGGATGCAAGGATCCCGGTCCGAAGCCGTGGATGAGAGAGGTCGATCTCTTGTAATGGATGGCGGTGTCGGGGTATCAGCTCCGGCATGGTGGAGGAGGACGGCGGTGGATGGGGTGGCGGACGGAGGAGGCTGGGATGGAGAGGTTGTTTTGGCGCCCACGGAGTACGAATGGGGAAATGGAGGTAGAGAGGAAGGGGGAACCATGTCTTCAGGGCGTGCTTGTCTCAAATGCGAGGAAATTTACAGACTTAGCCCCCGTTTCAAATTTCCTACACCACAGCAATATTAGTCGGTTGGGGATAGGACGGTAATCTCACATACACCGAGTATTTGCCGACGAGAGTTTGTTTTTGGCGCCCACCGTGTATGAATCGGGGAGGGAGTCAATTTCTGCCGAGGACACACTGTGTTTTGGCGCCCACCATGTATAAATCCGGGTGAGAGGCGGCTATGTCATGTTTGAGTGAAATTACAAACCTGCCCCTATCGAAACCTATAGAAATCGAGCAGATAGGCTTTGCGTGGCAGGGATAGGCAGTAGTAATTTCCATCTTGTAGATTTTGATTTCGGGCGGTTACTGCGACTTCCCCGCTTCGTTCAAATTTTGCAGAGCACACGTTTACCGTGCGAACGCAATTCAAATCCCGTTTGTATTCTATTTTTTCGGGCGGGATCCATTTTCGATTGGAATAAAATTCTATATACACCATTTTTATATATACTTTCAAAAGCACAACACCCTTTATACATAAATATGGTTTACAAATGGCATGATTTCAGATTCATAAGGTTGTATCCATCAATTTGGATTTTCAAATATTTGAAACCACTTCATGTTGAAATCCTATGTATGCATTCCTCGCTAACTATCTCCAATTAATGTGTGTTTCATGCGGTTTTTTTACTTCTCAAACATGTATAATGTTTTTCACACACGCGACATATAGTGTAATCCCTAGACATTAATTGCATATAAACCATGCATTGTTTCTAACTAAAGAATCTATGGATCACCAATATTGATAAACTATATAACATTACACGTGTCCCCAAATTCAAATGAATATGCATGTTTGATACACCAATTTGCGTTATGATATTATCAATGTCGTGATCTCCAGTTTAAATATTTGAATCCCATTTAATCCAGATATTCGTCTCATATAACTATCACTCATTCTTATATAGGACTATCTCTGTAGACCTATACGTGTTCATCGTCTCTCGGGTATCTGTCGTGCTACCTGTATGTCAACAATGATCTTTTATCTTCGTAACACACTGACGGTACTCTCTCCCTCCACCTTCATCACTCTATCTCTCTCTAAGTATATCTCGCTCCCTGCTATGTGTCTCTAACTATGATTCTCCATGTGGAATCTCTTTCTATCACACAAACACAAAACTTTGTCTCCCGGGGTCTCATTTCTCTCTACTATTCCCCCGTGTGCCACTCGCACACCCCTCAAACAGAGATGTCTTTCACTCCTTAGGTATGCGAACCTACGACTCTTCCTCTTAAATATCTCTTTCTCACAGACAAACAAAAACTCTGTCTCCCAGGGTCTCATATTTCTCCATTGTTCTCTTGTATGTCGCTCACACACACTCTCTCCCTAGAGATATCTTGCGTTCCCTCATATGTCTCTCTAGCTATCACTCTCGTTGAGAAATATCTTTCTCTCTCGCAGACACAAAACTCCGTCTCTCGGGATCTCATTTCTCTCCAATATTTGTTTGTATGTGAGTCACATGCACCCTTTCTTCATCTCTCTCACACCCACACACATAACTCAGCCTTCTGATCCACTCGACTCCTATCTCTAACGCACACTAGCTAGCATCTTTATCTTTCTATTTATCTGTTTCTCAATCAACCTTATTTCATTTATAGGTTGATCTCTTTTGCACAATCGTTGTGCCTCACTCCCTCTGCTCGCCATAGATGCATGCTCTAGCCCATGCCACTATCTCTTAAAGACAAAAACGCATGCTCAATTGTCGGGCCTTCTTCCCTGCATTCTCACATGCATGCATATTGTCATACCGATCCGTCTCTCCCATGTCGTTGATCTTATGACTTATGTCTTCTTTCTTTTATCTCGATCATGCACGCGCACACACACACACATCCCACGTATACATGTATACCTCTCACACATGCACGTTGAAGGTCTCTATGTCTCCATACATAGTTAATTACCCTCAACCCTAACGCCACATCGAATCGTTCTCTTCTTGTGTGCACATAACTTCTGCCTGGATGGGTAAAACACACACTCACACTTAACAATCTCCTTCTAGCTACCCCCTCTCACTCTTCCCCTATATCCCCGAAACCAATAAGACCATCCCTTCGTTTAATTCCCGCCTACATGCACCATCGATATATAGTAGTATTCCTCGGTGTCTCTTGAACAAACACGTTCTCTCGATGTCGACTCCTATCACGCGCACACACCTTCTCTTCCCTCTCTACGGGCATTTTCTCTCTCGCACCACATCGTTGGTGGCCTCGGCCATACACATCACCTCTCTATGATGAAGCCATGCACACTTAAATTACATCCGCCACCGAGGACCCCGCGACACACACACACACACACCCACACACACACAAACACACACACACACACGCATGCACGCACGCACCCACCCACCCACCCACCCACACACAAAAAAAACACACACACACACAATAAGACTCCATCTCTCTCTCTCTCACACACACACACACACACACACACACACACACACACACACACACACACACACACACACACACACACACTAAGACTCCATCTCACGCACACATGCTCTAGGTGGAGCATTTGTTCCTACCACCCTTCATCCAACCTTACCCGTATGATAAACAATCACCTTAATTTACTTGTATAACATGGACAAATTCCACTTTACTTTAGTAGTTAGCAAACTTATCATCTGTACCCTTATAAAAAACCAAGTTGGCGATGATGGTGTGCCTGCCATCTTGTAATATAGACCGTCTGATCTATATCTGACGGATAGAAAGCAAACTATGATAATTTCACAAAAAAGACCCGCACCTCTCTCCACATCCTTATCTCCCACAACCTCATTGCTGAGCAATTAAAAAAGAAAGTCTCTGGAACAATCTATCATGGTGGCCGCTACCGCCTGCCAGCGCCGTCCATCCCCATTCCTTCGCCCATTCCGACCACCAGTCACCACCACGCTCCACTCCTCCTCACCTTATCTCTCATCTTTCATTTTTTCAATGACATTCTCGAGATACCAGTTTTCTGATAAAATTCTCGAAATATCATTAGTTTTTACACATGGGATTACTCCTGCATGGGTAAATCACAATAGGTGTTCTGTAAAAAATGCATATTGATGTTCAGTGCAATGCACGAGTGTCGGTGTCAAAACCGGCGGATCTCGGGTAGGGGGTCCCGAACTGTGCGTCTAGGTGGATGGTAACAGGAGACAAGGGACACGATGTTTTTACCCAGGTTCGGGCCCTCTCGATGGAGGTAAAACCCTACTCCCGCTTGATTAATATTAATGATATGGGTAGTACAAGAGTAGATCTACCACGAGATCGAGAGGCTAAACCCTAGAAGCTATCCTATGGTATGATTGTTGTTCGTCCCCACGGACTAAAACCCTCCGATTTATATAGGCACCAAGAGGGTTAGGGTTACACAGAGTCGGTTACAATGGTAGGAGATCTACATATCCGTATCGCCAAGCTTGCCTTCCACGCCAAGGAAAGTCCCATCCGTACACGGGACGAAGTCTTCAATCTTGTATCTTCATAGTCCAGGAGTCCAGCCAAAGGTCATAGTCCGGCTATCCGGACACCCCCTAATCCAGGACTCCCTCTGTAGCCCCTGAACCAGGCTTCAATGACGACGAGTCCGGCGTGCATATTGTCTTTGGCATTGCAAGGCGGGTTCCTCCTCTGAATTCTTCATATAAGATTTTGAACACAAGGATAGTGTTCGGCTCTGCAAAATAAGTTCCACATACCACCGTAGAGAGAATACTATTTACACAAACTCAATCTGCTGACGATTCCGCAGCGTGACATCACACCACGGCCAAGCCTTTATTCAATCGCTTTCACCGTCCCACCTCGGTAGCGTTTAGCGAGGCAGTTTCCTTGGCACGCCTTGTCAAAGCAGATCGTGTCCCTTATTCCGGCTTCTCATCAATACGGGCATGGGTAACCCAACCGTGCCATTTATTACGGCGCTTGGGAGATAAGCGAGTTTTATCAGGCTGGTGGGGACGCATAGCTTTGTCCGTCCATATAAGGGGATAAGGATCCACTTTTTCACACACGCCTTCTTCCTCCTTTGCTCATCCATTTCCGCGCACTTGAGCTCTAGCGCCCAAGTCCGCACATCCCACCTCAACCTTCTCCAACTATGTCCGGAGCGGGAGGCAAGTGGATGGCCTCCTCCGTCACGGAGGGGCACATCTAGAAGCTGCGAAAGGCCGGATACTTGTCCGATGACATCGTGCATTGGCTCCCCGACAAGGGGCAGCTCATCCCCACCCCTAGGCCCCATGAGAGGGTGGTGTTCCTCCCCCACTTCCTCCGCGGACTAGGTTTTCCACTTCACCCATTTGTCCGGGGGCTCATGTTCTACTATGGCCTAGATTTCCACGATCTGGCCCCGAATTTTATCCTCAACATCTCGGCCTTCATCGTCGTGTGCGAGGCCTTCCTGTGCATCCAGCCCCACTTCGGCTTATGGCTGAAGACCTCCAATGTCAAGCCGAAGGTAGTGGGCGGCCGCCAAGCGGAGAGCGGAGGTGCCATGGTGGGCAAGATGGCCAACGTCCTATGGCTTGAGGGCTCCTTCATGGAGACCATAAAGGGGTGGCAATCGGGGTGGTTCTACATCACCGAGCCGCGTGACTCTAAATGGGCAGATGCCCCCGAATTCCGATCTGGCTTCCCTACACGGCTCACCTCATGGAAAGAGAAGGGCCTGACGTGGGGTAATTCGGAAGAGCTGATCGGACCTGGTGGACAAGAAGCTGAAGCTTGTCAACGTAGTCCAGGTTATGCTCATCCACTGGATCCTCCCATGCCAGCAACGGGCCTTCAACTTGTGGGAGTTTGATCCGGCACAACACCGAACCTTGAGACGGATCTTCGACACTACATACGAAGATGCCTGGAAGGTGCTGTTCAAGGGCGCCGAGGCTCCCGCATCTGCTACCGAAGATCGTGGATTCAGCTCGCGGCATCAAGCCAACGAGGTAAGCTATTTTACCCTTTACGGGGCTCTTTTTTCATAGTTTGACTCTATGCGGGATCTAAAACTCCCTCACCTTTGACAGATCGGCAGAAGACGCCCGGACAGGTTGACTGTCCGGCTCCCTTGCCGAAGACCCAGCGGACGCCCGATTGACGGGCTGCTGGTTCCGTACCTACGTGGTGCTGGAGAAGAAGGCCAAGAAGAAGGCCACGGAACTCAAGGAGTTCCCGGCACCAGTGTTGTCGGACTCATCGTCCGATGACTCATAGCGGACTCCTCCCGCCAAGACGAGGAGGAGGAAGAGGCCTCTCTCGCCGGGGAGAGAAGAAAAGGAAGGCCCCTAACCGGGAGGACGGAGGGTCCAAGAAGGAAGGACCCTTCCTCCGGACTACACCAGCAACGCCGACGACGGCGAAGAGGAGTGGCCACCTAGGACCAAGCCCCTGGCGAAATCGTAAGTGTCCAGACACCAGAATAACTCATGGCGTTCCATTTGTCGCACAGCATCTTCTCACGCCGAATATAACCATGCAGCCCGCCCAAGGACGGGCTCGACGCTCCGACGAGCGGCTCCCTGGATTCGTCGGATGTGAATAGCACCTCACTTCCAACCGCCTCGTCTCCTCCCGCTGCGGATGACGCCGAGGTGGAGTCCCAAAAGGGGTCCAGCCAGGAGGAGGTGGCCCTGGAGGCGCCGCAAGGCGACCTCCCGGACTCCGGGCGCAAAGAGGATAAAACCCCGAAGGGCTTTAAGTCCGGCCCTGTGCCGGACTCCGTACCAGAACCTTCAGTTATTCCGGAGTCCGGCAGGAGACCCCGTTGTAAGAAGGGCAAGACTGCGAAGCTGGTGACCTCCGTCCAACCGGAGGCACCGGATAATTTGATGGAGGCGCTTAACGGCGCTTCCATCGACGAGGAGCACCGCACTGTTATGAGTGTGGTGATCCAGAAAGTTCAGTCCGCCAAGAGTGGGCTGACTGAAGCATGTGCCAGCCTTCTAACACGCTTTAAGGTATGTATTTAAGATATGTAAAAATATTATCGTGATAGACAAGAGCCTCGATGCTCAGTTTGGTGTTAGGAAAGAAAAGCTTAACCGAGGATCTAAAAGATATACACGGAGTCTAACATAAGTATGTCAATATGGGAATGCAGGCTGCGCTTATTGACCTCTGCCAGACCGATCATGGAGGTTGATGCATTGAAGCAGAGCCTCGAGCAGTCCGAGAACGAGCTCGGCGTTGCCAAAAAGCAGCTCGAGGACAAGGAAGGTAAGTAATACCTCATGGGAGTATTTAAAAGATGTGGTTGCAAAAAATGACAGGAATAACGTGAATACTGCAGGGGCCACAAACGAGGTGGCGACCCTGAAGGAAGCAGTGTCCAAGGCCGAAAGCAATGCGGCCGTGGAGCGCACCGAGCGAGAGAAGCAGGAGGCGCGGGTGGCGGAGGTGCGGCAAGAGCTCTAGGCTCTCGTGGAAAAACACGAGATTTTGGAGCGTGACTCAAAGACTCGAGAGTCCGAGCTCGCCTCGGCCCTTGAGAGCGCCAAAGCCGCTAAGGCCGAAACCCAAAAATGCCTCCAGGAAATTGAGGCGATGAAGAAGATAGCGGCGGGTAAGGCATTCTTTATGCAAAGCAAGCATGAGAAAGTGAATTATCTGTTACTTACCCGAATCTGGAGCTCTCCAGGAGCATTCATAGATCTGCCCGGCAGTGTGTCCTATGCTACCGCATTCTACCGAGCCGACGAGGGAAGCTCGACGGAGAAGGTGTTCTGGTCTCAGTATGCTGAGGCCGGACACCCGGTGCCCTTAGGCGACCAGTTGAAGCAGCTGGTCGAGCTCCATAAGGTGGCCGAACAGGCCATGAAGGGCCTCATAGTTCGGCTATGGCCTAAGGAAGCCATGCCTGGGAGCTACTTTGGGCTGGTGAGGCGGCTGGTGGACGCCTGTCCATGGGTTCAAGTCGTCAAGCGCTCCGTCTGCATCGAAGGTGCCCGTAGGGCCCTTGCCCGTGCTAAGGTGCACTAGGGCAAGATGGACGCTGAGAAGCTTGTGACGGACGGACCACCACCGGGCAAGGAGCATCGCAAGCCTGAAATGTATTATGAGGGCGTCCTGAAGGGTGCCCGCCATATAGCGGGTGAATGCTCCAAAGATGTAATTTTGAGTAGACTCGCATTTGTTATCCTGTACACTGAAAACTTGTTCATATGCGCTAAGCAACACTTTGAATTTAAAATATTACCTTCTGTGCGGCCATGTATTAAATTTGAGAGATGGCGAGTCGTCGGCTTCAGCCCCCATGCCACGATTGCTGGGGTGTTCGGGATAAACTTGAGCGCTCTTGTTCCCATTCTTGGGTCCTTCGAGGGAGGCGCTCAACGCAACGAACAAGGAAACCAGACTATAATGCTTGAACACTCTCACTTAGCCATAGAATTCTATAATTTTAAATTACGGCGAAGCCCCTGGTATTCGGAAGACCGATTTCGGGGCGCTATCCACGCCTACGCCGGACAATGCCGACTCCTCGCTTTAAGCGGCATAAGTCTTTAGGGACTCGAAAACCTCTTGAACAGCGACCGGCTCTCGCCCTATCATGACGGTCAGTTTTAGCTTTCTCCACTGAGGTCCTTATCCCAGCTCAACCGGGGACAATCGCAGTGGTTCTCCCAGCGCTACCTTAGCCGATATAACGGAACATAAGGTACCAAAACATGGGAGCCAGGCAAACCCAACTATTGACCCAAGACATGATTCGAGCCGATGCATATAATGCTATAAGTTCGGGTGCCGACTTGTGAAAGTGTTGAACTTATCACACCATATTGTGGGGTACTTAAGCCCTGGTGTATTGCCTGCACTAAAGTGTACGGTTGCACAATGTCATAACGAACATATATATTGTTTATTCAAAAGGGCTGCAGTAAGAGCAGAACGATACAAATAGTGTGATAAGCAAGGGGACGGACTTTTAACATGTCCCCTCCGGGGTAAGCTGTAGGATGGTATGTAAAACAGGTATACTGCTCGTAATAGAGACCACCGGACACTCGACGAGCTTTCGCTTCCTCGGCTGTTGCATCGTGTGTTCGGCGATTCTACTGCCGAACAGGGCTTCGTGAGAACGGAGTCCCGAAAGTAAAAAAGAAAGAAGAAAAGAAAAGAATGACACAATCGGAGCCCCAGTGCGGTTGAGCCGCATTCTGGCATGCCGGGTCGTGCCCTCCCCTATGCCCATGGTATTTCCAGAGCATAATTATGTACGCGTAGTACTGATTTCGCAATTTCGCGAGGGTTGGGTTTGGGCCGCATTGCTATGCATGCTTGGAACGTGCCAGGCGATCTTGTTATAGGTTACTCCGGGCGCGCTTGACGGTGTCCGGACGTTTAATAGCCGGACTCGAGAATTGCCTTAAGAGGCTGCTTTATACTTCCGTCGCGAGGGCCGCAGTATGCTCCTCCGTCCGGAGAGAGCGCTCGGTGTTTCCATTGACCGTAATGACTCGAGGACCTGGCATCTTGAGCTTGAGATATGCGAAAGCGGCACCGCATTGAACTTTGCAAATGCGGTCCATCCGAGCGAGGCGTGATAGCCGCCATGAACGGGACTATGTCAAGATTAACTCCTCGCTCGAAGTTATCCGGGGTCCGAAGACCACTTCAAGTGTAGCGAGCCTGCACAGTTGGCCTCTACACCTGGTATGACGCCTTTAAAGGTCGGCTTCGTGGGTTTAATCCTTGATGGGTCTATGCCCATTTTGCGCACTGTATCCTGATAAAGCAGGTTCAGGCTGCTGCCGCCGTCCATTAGGACTCTAGTGAGGTGAAATCCGTCAATGATTGGGTCTAGAACCAATGCAGCGAATCCGCCATGGCGGATGCTAGTGGGGTGGTCCCTTCGATCAAAAGTGATCGGGCAGGAAGACCACAGGTTGAACTTTGGGGCGACTAGCTCCATCGCATATACGTCCCTTAGTGCACGCTTCCGCTCCCTTTTGGGTATGTGGGTTGCGTATATCATGTTCATCGTCCGCACTTGTGGGGGGGAGCCCTTCTGTCCTCTATTGTTCGGCGGCCGGGGATCCTCCTCGTCATCGCTATGCAGCCCCTTGTCATTGTTTTCAGCATTTAACTTGCCGGCCTGCTTGAACACCCAACAATCTCTGTTGGTGTGGTTGGCTGGTTTCTCGGGGGTGCCGTGTATCTGGCACGAGCGATCGAGTATTCGGTCCAAATTGGACGGGCCCGGAGTATTTATTTTAAATGGCTTTTTCCGCTGACCAGGTTTAGAGCCTCTGAATCCGACATTGACTGCCGTATCCTCAGCATTATCGCCGTTAATGCGGCGCTTGTGCTTGTTGCGACGTGACGTGCCATTGCTATCCTTGGTATCCGAATTACCAGGGCTCTTGGTCATGTTGTTACTACGAGCTAGCCAGCTGTCCTCTCCCGCGCAAAAGTGGGTCATGAGTGTTGTGAGGGCTGCCATGGATTTCGGCTTTTCCTTTCCTAGGTGTCGGGCAAGCCACTCGTCGCGGATGTTGTGTTTGAAGGCTGCAAGGGCCTCTGCATCCGGACAATCGACGATTTGATTTTTCTTGGTTAGGAACCATGTCCATAATTGTCTGGCCGATTCCTGTGGCTGCTGAATTATGTGGCTTAGGTCATCGGCGTCTGGTGGTCGCACATATGTGCCCTGGAAATTGTCAAGGAATGCGGCTTCCAGGTCTTCCCAACAACCAATTGACTCTGCTGGCAAGCTGTTAAGCCAATGTCGGGCTGGTCCTTTAAGCTTGAGTGGGAGGTATTTGATGGCATGTAGATCATCACCGCGGGCCATGTGGATGTGAAGGAGATAGTCCTCGATCCAAACCGTGGGATCTGTTGTGCCATCGTATGATTCAATGTTTACGGAGTTGAGGGCCAAGAGGCCTCTTCGTCCGCGCCACGAGGTGGCGGTCACCGTATCATGCGCTGGTGATGTAGGTTTGGGTGCTTCCTCCTCTAATCGGGGTAGCAGCCTGCGTTTTGGGTAGCTCTTGGAGGGGCGCTCGAGTTCATACTCTTCGGCCGCAAGGACTTCAGTCCATCTGTCAGCTAGCAAGTTTTGGTCAGCTCTAAGCTGTTGCTACTTTTTCTTGAGGCTGCTTGATGTGGCCATAAGCCTGCGTTTGAAACGCTCTTGTTCGACGGGATCCTCGGGCACGACGAATTCGTCGTCGTCGAAGCTTGCCTCATCTTCGGAGGGAGGCATGTAATTATCATCCTCTACCTCTCTTTCTACCGCTCTCTCACGAGGGTTGGCTTCTCCATCCTCCTGGGCTGAATCCTGCTTGAGGGGGTTGTCTTTGGCACTATCCGGGGTGCCGGAATCACCGTTTTTGCTATGGCGAGATTTAGAGCGGCGCCACTGACGCCGGCACTTAGGTTGTTTCTTGGAGGGGTCATCCTCCGCTGTTCCATCGCCATTCCCATCTTTTGGGATGTCCACCATGTATATGTCGTATGACGAGGTGGCCTTCCAGTGCCCTGTGGGCGCTGGTTCTTGGTCGTCTCCTGCATCGTCGTCCATACCGTCGATGTCTTCGGAGTCGAAGTCGAGCATGTTGGTTAAATCATTGTCAGTGGCTACGAAGTGGGTGGTGGGTGGGCTTTGAATTTCTTGCTTGTAATTATATAACGCAAATCACGAGCAGGAAGTGACATTTTTTTACACAACCACGTTAACATGGCCACGTAAATCACTAGCTAAAGTAAATACCATTATACTTATATCCCGATGCAAAAGGTTGAGTACATGTCCGAAGAGTAGAGTCGCACACATGCACTTTTACTCTCAGAATCTCTCTCTCTCACATACACCAGTTACGTGACGCCCACTTAAGCAGACACGTATGTTACAATTTGTGCACCCGCGGGTACACGTGATGATGCGCATTTATTTAAGCCGGACGGCGAACCCAAACAGTAGTTGTATTCATTCCCCTCCCGCCGCCTCTTCTCTAGTCGCCGTTGCCCGGTAGCCATGGCCCGACCGAAGGTAACAACATACGCCATACTCCCGCTGGAGCGGCGCCTTAATCTGGAAATTTTAGTGGTCATGCATGCATCTTTTTGTGCTAGCACTCCTATATAAGGGTTGACCGATCGCTTCCCGCGGACGTGCGCGGGCGGTCGAAGAGGAAGGAGAAGGGAAGCGGGCTATGGAGTAACTTTTTTTACCACAATTTCTTAGGAAACTGAGTGCAATAATTGAGTAGTTTTGCAAACTACCAGTACTACACCTGAAACGGTTCAAAACCTATACTCCCTTGCCAGCTCGCGCTTCCTGCGTGAAAAGGTAAGCGTAGCCTAGGAGCGTCAGTGCCGCATTAATGCCCGGCTAGAGCGGAGGCGACCTCTCACTGGCACCGGCTTTGAAGCGGCGCGACGGCCGAGAGAGCGCCGCTTCCCGGTGCACGCCACTGCTCCGCGTCGAGGCAGGGCATAGGCCCTATTTGGATCCATCGGTTAGAGTTAGTTTGAGCTAGTTGGGGCTCAAATAGCCCTAAAGTATCCAAACATGAGGGTTTAAATTGGAGCAACTTGCACCGAACCCACCAAAAAAAAACTATCCCACCCAAGAGGTGCTAACTGGAGATAGTTCTCATTAGGACCACTGAAAAATCAATTTTCTCTCTCCATCAAGTGCATTTATTGTCAATCTAACCCTGTCACCCAAATCCCTCTTTGGCTACAATTAGTTCAGGGTTAGTCATGAGTTAGTCTAACCTCTAGCTAAGTAAGAGTATCCAAACAGGAGCAGTATAGGACATGCAAGTTGTTCAAAGCATACAGTCAAATTCGTACGTGAAAGGATTTTTTTTTTTTTGAAAATGGAACATGAAAGGAATTTTTTTAGAATGCTCTTGGCATGTCACTAACATGTGATGAGTTAACCGACCTCAATAGACGCCAAAAACGCCAGCCCGCCGCACTTTGAGAGAGACGAGGAGGGAGAAGCGATACGGGTTGCTGGATTACTAGAGATAGGCGTCGCACAGAAGCCAAGAAATATGGTGATATTGTGGGTTAGCCATGTACTAGTATGATGTAACTACACTGGGCTGCCATGTTTCGTACTCTTCCAGTCCACTGTGGAGATGATTGGTTGATTTTATATCGCTGAATAATATAAAATATTATGAGTGCAGACGCTCCACCACGAGGTTCCTTGCTCCTTCTCGGTCGTCGGGAATCTATGTTCTTCCACTCTATTTTTTTAAGTGAGCTTTGTTCATCCTTTTGCCAACACGCGAGACATCTAGCATCAAAGTGCACGTGTCATGCAAGGATTATTCCATCTATATGAACAACACGTGGGACTGGAACTACGAGACGGACATGTACCCACTAGTGGACATGCGAACCTGTGTAATGTAGCGCAGTAAGTGAAGTAGAAAGGCACAAATAGTATGAACATGCGTGGCATATAGGTATTTGTCTCTTACTACCACCAAATGTTGTGCATGCAATGCCCGGTGATGTTATGGAGTATGTGACTAAGTACTCTACTACTACTATATTAATTGGAGGCACATATTAGGAATTTGCAGTCATCTTGGCATAGTAGTATTTATAACCAAGTACTACTAATACGCTCCTAAGTGGGAAACCTTTTAGGTTGTGATCAACGTGAACAGGTTTGCAATTAAATATAGCATGATACTACCTCCATCCTAGTTTATTAGTCCCCTTTGTAATTTGTGCCAAATTTTGACAAAATATTTAACTTAAAAATGTTAGTGCATGTCAACAAAAATTATACTATCGTTGTTCCGTTTCAAAAAAAGAGCATATAAGCCACGTAGTGCGGCCGTTTCAAAAATATTAGTGCATGTCAACAAAAATTATACTAGTATCGCTGTTCCATTTTGAAAAAAGCATATAAGCTGTTACTTCTTACCAAAAGGATCTTTATATCCAACAGACACAAAATATCCATTCGACTATTCGAAATTACTTTCACTGTTGATCTGATGTCGAGGTAATTGCTGCATCGCCACCAAAACCCACCATCTCTTAAGCTAAAGTAGACCGAGCTAACCCCTATATTAGTATATTACTGAGATAAACAGAACACACTGTAGAATCATTTAGGATGGGAGCTTGTCAATCTGAATGTGGAGGGACACCAGCTTAGCCCCGGCCAGCTGCTTGGGCGGAACTGTGAAGAAGGTCAGCTCCTGCACGGTGACGTCTCCAGGATCCCTGCTGCTTGTCACCTCCATTTCCACCTTGACGGCATCGGTCCTGCCTTTGGGCTCCGCCGGCGGGCCGTTCGCCCACAGCTTGGCCATGTAGTGCGGCAGTGGGGATGCCCCCGCTCTAATGCAGACGACCGACACGGCGACAGGCGTGCTGATGTCGAGCACGCCGCTGACCAAGAAAAACGCGCGGCCGTCCTCCTCCACGAACAGCAAGAGCCGTGGCTCCGACAGTGGCACTTGCAACTGGAGCGCCTTGCCTTCCTGGATCCTGTGCACGGGCATGGGATGCACGGTGCTGATATGGTGGGAGAGCACTGGCGGCGGGCCTTCGTAGCCGCAGACGGGCATGGGGCATTTGCAGGGCGTGAGCGGACACACGCTCTGGTGATTGGTGAGCTTGTGGTAAGTGACGTAGAGCCCACAGCCTTTGTGCTGACACTCCAACCTCACCGAGGAGAGGACAGCGTCCACCGCCGTGTTCCGCACGTCGAAGCCCCCGCCGCGCTCGCACTTCTGGCTCTGCCGCTGGTTCCCGGGACGCTCGACGCGGCAGTCCGCGCAAGCCAGGTGCCCTCCCTTGCGCTGCACAAATCAATCGAACAACACATCAATCAAGAAACCTGCATCTTGCTCGATCAATCGAACGGACGAGGTGTATTCGAACCTCATACACTGGAGGCTTCAAGGGGCGGAGGCACGAGGGACAGTGGAGCAAGGTGAGGTCCATCGAGACCATAGAGAGCTCCATCACCGGGTCCTGTTCCGTCTGCATGATCTCGCCCTCCTCGTGCACAACCATCTCTCGCTTTATTAGGGCCGGGGTATTACAAAGCTTTACCATCACATATTCATACTACTTCAAGGTGCATTAAATCAACACATGCATGTATCAAAGGGGAGTTACAGCATGCATGCATGCGTTGTAATTAATGCATCGGTAAACGCAAATTATTGAAATATATCGAGTGCAGTGCTTTGATGTGTCGCGTCAACTCATACAAGACCGAGAAGTTTGATTACTACAACGCCCTCTCACCTTAACCGCACCTGCCTTTGGCTGCATGACAGGTGGGCCACCAACCTGTTGGGCCACCTGTCATAGATGCAAAGGAAGGAGCAGTAAGTCAATGAAGCTGCGTCCCTCCCTCGCCCATGAGCGTGGTGGCTGGAAGGACTAGGAGAAGCTCTCATTTTGAAGAACTAACCTTAGGAAAGTGTGGCAACATTGTATGGCAAAGTGTGGCATGGTTAGGCCTTGAACCAAACAGCCCCGCTCTGCCTCCCACACACGGTTGACATGCAGCAGTTCAACCGGTGTCAGATGGCCAGAAGCATACTATAGTACTCCTCCACTGCAGTAGTACTCCATCATTGTTCGACTTCCTGAAGAGGCGAAGACACAAGCGCAACCCAGACGCTCGTGTGGCAGTTTCATGTGTAGAGTAGTCTAGGATAGCGTGTACCATGCCTGTAAGCTTGAAATCATTGGGGTCGGCTCCATGCTTTATTTTTTTGATTAAAATAATCTTCTGGCCCTACGTGTCATCCTGGTGATTCTAGTTTGCATGCTCATCCGGTCAAGACAGGAATATATATTTTAATTTTTGGTTGGGTAAATGTTAGAGGTTGCAGCAAATGGGGTATTCTACACTGCGGGTCTTTCAGCCAAGTTTAGAGGCAACCATGTGGGGCCAGTGCTATGATGTGTCACGTCAACTCGTACAACGAGGGGAAGCTTGATTTTATTACTACTCCACGCCTTCTCCCTCGCCCATGCGCGCGGTGGCTCGCAGATGAGGACGGGCTTTTGCTTATAGTACTATAACAAGCTACCCCTCCCACTCGCGGTGGAAGGACATGAAGCAGTGGATTCGATACTGTAGAAGCAGTATTAGTGGTAACATCATTGTTCGTCTTCTCAAAGAGGCAAAGAGCCAAGTACAACCCGAACGTGGCAGTTGCGAACCTTGGAGCATGCATATAGCCAGGCTCTTGCATGAGACAAAATTGGTATGTGAGCCCACTATTGTAGTACTTGCTAGTATAACCCTGTAAACCAGAAAGGAGTATTTGCCTTTCTAGAGATTTCAACAAGTGACTAGACTACACCAAGACGGAGTACATATGGAGCAAAATGAGTGAATCTACAACGTAAATAAATACGTATAGTTCTCTCATTTTCCTCTCGGCCTTGGTCGCGGTGCACAATATTGAGTATACTAGTACTATCATCTTGAAATTTACGAAGTCACCATAGGCACCTCGTCATCGACGAGAACGTCTCCTGACACACGATAGACATGAGAGGCAGTCGCCTCCATAGGTGCTTGAATGCCAAGGAGGGAGAGGGTAGCGGTTCCCGAGACATTGAACGGTCAATGATGCATCCTCAAATTACATGCAGAGGGAATTAATTGGAGAAGCAGAATAGAGCCAGCACGATGTGAATGCAACAGCGTTTGGATTCTCATATAAAGCCGCCCCACCACTCCAATCCATCTACTCCTTAGTCTCTGTGCAACACTGCTCACTCCAATCCAAGACCAAGTGACGAGAAGCCAGAAGCACCTATGGAGGCGATGGACGCGAGCGGCAATCGGCTATGCCAAATCATCCAAGATGCCGACCTGCGGCCCCGCATCACGCAGTGTTTCTAGATGGTGCTGGCAACCGCCGGTGTCATAGCCCTCACTGACGTCGGCTTCGCCTCTCGCATGGACGACATGATGGTCAAATCCATTTGCAAGTTCGCCACCGTCAAGAAGCGCGCGGACGACCTTGCCGTACTGCTCCAGCCCGCGCGGCCAGGCTCCTCATTGCCTACCACCCTCATCGGCCTCCATGGTGACGAACACTTTCAAGCCCTGGTGGCCCTGTAGGTGCCGGAGGTCACGATGAAGAATGTGCACCTCGAGGCCACGCTCGTCGCGCAGCGCCTCGCCATGCAAGAAACCGTCGACCTGCACATCCGCGTCTACGAGGAAATCGTCTACATAGGCCACTACAAGGCCAGCAAGGACAGAAAGACGTTGGCCTTCTTCCAGCGGCTGGAATCTTTGGACGCCATTTTTCAGAAGCACGTCGACATGGCCACGAAAGCCGCTGCTACTTAGCCGTCGTCTGGTGGGCCGACGCCCTGAGTCGAGGAGGTGGACGTCGTCGATGGATGCATCTCTTCTTCTTGCCTCCTGTAACCAGCACTGCATCGCCTCGTGGCCTTAATGTTTTATTAGTATAGGAGTATATGGCATTTTTATTCCACTAGTAACGTTTTCACTGTGAGGTGGGGCCGCAGTTGAGCAAACTGACCATCGGAAAATCCCCACCCTGCACATCGGGCGTCGGCTGAGTTTAGAATTAGAAGAGAGAAACGAGGCAGAAGAGCTGGTGCAGGCAGGGAAGATTTTTTTAGTTCTCTTTTAGTGGTCCCGAGGAGTACTAACCCATTAGAAGCTCTCCACCGGGCTAGTTTTTTTAGATGGGTTAGAGCAAACTAGCTCAAACTAACCCCTCCTGTTTGGATAATTTGAGGCTATTTCAACCCAAACTAGCTCTAACTCAGGGATCCAAACAAAGAGGAATAGTACTATACAAGCTACAGTCTGGACCGTGGCACATTGTTTTATATGGCCATATCAGCACATTGTTTTCTACTGCTGATTCACTGGGCTGTCGTGGTTCGCACTCCTCCGACGTGAGTAGTAGTAGTACTACTCCCTCCGTTCCTAAATATAAGTCTTTTTAGACATTTCAAATTTACTAAAACATACGGATGTATATAGACATATTTTAGAGTGTAGATTCACTCATTTTGCTCCATATGTACTCACTTGTTGGAATCTCTAGAAAGACTTATACCGCATGATTCTTTGCTCCTTCTTACTACTATGTACTACTTCGCTGACATGTGGGACAACCAGCAACATCCGGGTTGACGTAATACGTGTCATGCACCAGATTAGAGTGCGGAATAGAAGGGGGGCATCACCCCGGTCGTACCGCCAGTAATTCATGACTATAGTGAGTAGTCATATCACAAGTCTTTCCAGCAGTAACGCGCCGTCAAATCGCACAGCCTGACCTTTCCAGCAGTAAGTAAGTTGAATCCGCTACTCCCTCACCCTCCTCGCCTCTCTGTCAAACCGCCTACGTGAAAACTGCTGCGCGTACTACCCGGGAAAAGCCCCGCCCTCAACTTTTAACTACGTGAAAATAGTTCGAGCTTGTTAGTTCTATATAAATACTAGTAGTACTATATGTTTATTCACCCGTGGGGTTGTTCAATGAATGGAGGGTCGGGGAGCACAAGTGAACAATACTACTACTAGTAGTAGTAAGTAGGAGTCGTACAGTTAGTCACCTTAAATAGACATTTTCTTTTCTTTAATGCCACGTAAACAAATTGAAACGCTTGTTCTGGAGAGAAAAAGATAATCACTCCACTATATATGTACGCAGGGGCCTGAGCGCTTGCTTTACTAGGGTTGCTCTCTTCATTCTCTCATCCTCTCCAGATATAAACAAGACAGCGGTAGCGACATTTTCTCTTTGCTCACCGCTGGTCACAGATCCGGTCGGATCACTTCAGCTGGTGTGTGTAGAGGACTAGGTGCATCGTTCACGCGGTCATCACCGGC
Source organism: Aegilops longissima (assembly GCA_021605205.1). Taxonomy (NCBI): domain Eukaryota; kingdom Viridiplantae; phylum Streptophyta; class Magnoliopsida; order Poales; family Poaceae; genus Aegilops; species Aegilops longissima. Next base: position 661,805,331 of record CM038677.1, on the reverse strand, counting down.
GAGGGAGGAAACCCACAGCTGCCGGAGGGGCCCGATCCTCTGCCTGTGCCGTTCTCTCCGACACAGCACCGGCTCGGGAGGTCCTCCGACCCTTCTTCCTCCCTGCCGTATTTTCCGCAGATCCGACCAGCCGCCGCCGACATCCCGACGACCCTCAGGTATAAGTTCTTCGAAAGCGCCCTTGCTCTACTGCCCCATCTCCCCACGTGTCTGCATATGCATCTTTTTCTACTCCCATCAGTTCTTCGAAAGCATAAATATTTAGTATTATTAGAGGTAAAGCTACTTCATGCATTCGAATCTAGGACTTTGTTCAAACAACGAAGAAAGGGGGAAAGTTGTAGCATGAATCCAGGACTTGATTCAGAGAGGAAATAATATGGTGAAAGTAGTAGAGACCGGATACCCAACCGGTCTCTTGGTTGAAAAGGGAAATAATGGGAAAACGCAGTACAAACTGGATAAGGAACGGATCTATTATTGGTTGAAAAAATGATAGAAAGTGGCGGGTGGTGGACAAGTCAACAGAGTATGTCCAGGATTAGATTTGTTGTCCTCACATAGTAAAAGGTCTCTAGGATTAGAATTGCTGCCCTCACATAGTAAATGGTCTCAAGATTAGATTTGCTACCCTCACATAGTAAAAGGTCTCCAGGATAGATTTGCTGCCCTCACATAGTAAAAGGTCTCCAAGATTAGATTTGCTGCCCTCACATAGTAAAAGGTCTCCAGGATTAGGTTTGCTGCCCTCAAATAGTAAAAGGTCTCCAGGATTAGATTCGCTGCCCTCACATAGCATGAACAAACTCGGCATCACCACTTTATGCCTCCTTGTAGGTACATTGTGTTGATGCGTCCACTGTCGCATGTCCTTATGCCAACCTTTTGCTGTTGTTAATGTAAGGGCGCAATGTAAAATGAAGCGATCACAATGTTACCTTAGGGACATGTCTAACCAGTGTTATTGTTAATCTAATGCCTCCAGTGATAAGATGCAATTAAACTATGTTACAAATGGTACTCCTGCTGTTTTCCCCAGTATGATAAGTAAGTTGCTCCTTTATGCTGCTGAGTGTCCTGGTGTCCCCACGGTCTCATGCCCTTAAACCAACTCTTTAGCTGCTGTTGATTTACTCTATCTGGTATACAAGCAATGCCACCATTAAAGTAATCCCATATTTGACGAATGTCATTATTGTCGTAATGCTTCCGGTAACATCAAGCATTGCTGACATTTTAAAATTTCTACTGTCCTTGCGTGAATGCCATGAACATAATTAATATGCTTCTTTCCATTTCGTGTATGTTTCCTATATTCTTATTAACCAGCAACTGTTTACTTTCTATGTTGTTGTGCAGATAGGGATATCCATTTCACCTTGTTGCTATTGTGACCTTTTGGTGAACTGCACAAAACACTTTTTTTTGAATGAGTGTCTTGTGTTGTTCAACTAAAATGTCACGTGGGCAGCATCTCTTAATTTTGGTGGAACTGCACAAAATGGTGATTGGAGTTTCCAAAATCTCCGTCAAGTCTGTTGGTAATCTCGTGCAACATTGTATTAGCCTTTGCAAGATGAGTCGTCACTGTCACCATAATGGCACTTTATTTTAGTGGAACTGCACAAAAGGTTAAGCAAATTATAGTTGCACCTTACATGAGCCAGACAACCAACCTTAATGTTCCTCAATTTTAGTGCAACTACTAAAGAGGAACCTGCCAGCTCATGAGAGCAAGTACTTCTTGCTAGCTGAATGATGCAATCTTTGCTTCATTTCAGGTGAACTGCAGAAAAAGGCGCTTGAATTGAATCATGGAACCCAAGGCAGGCCTCAGCCGAGTGGAGCTTCAGGTTGAGTTCAAGGAGTGCCACAATTATAGTAATCATGCTCTTCTTGTTTGTGCTGTGCAAATAGGAATACTCAACTACAGATGTTGTGACAGTCAAGAGCATTTACCAAGTTCTTCGGTTGTATGACATGGCTAGCCAAGATGGATTTAATCCCGATATTCACTTTATCAAAAGGCTCTAATGGGTTGGTTCCGAATCTTGCAAGCTGGGAATCAATGAGATGTGTAGGCATATTTTTTGTACTTATTATTCGAATCTTATTTGTTGGTTATGAATCTTGCAAGCTGGGAATCAATGAGATGTGTAGGCATCTTTATTGTACTTATTATTTGGATCTTATTTGTTGGTTCTGAATCTTGCAAGCTGGGAATCAATGAGATGTGTAGGAATCTTTGTTGTACTTATTATTTTGATCTTATTTGTTGGTTCTGAATCTTGCAAGATGGGAAACACGGCATGATGATGCAGAGGACAACAACCATAACAAACAGTTCAAACTTGGTAGTATTATCTGTGTGAAAGTGCGACAAATGTGCTGATCATGTGCGTCCTAAGAATAATAATTCTAATTGTTGTGCATGTTGATCCTGTGGCACTGATAGAACGAGCCAATGCATTGCTTGTTTTAAGTATAAATTTCTATTAAAGCTAATTAAATTTAAGTAAAGTGACCACTAACTCATGTTATTACAGTACCAATACAGACCTGCTCGTGAGCCAACGTGTGGCCGGAGTAGGTTTCTTAATGGAGGCGTTTGAATGCGCCAAGGGTGCATCTTCTGCCGGGCGTGCATCGAACAAGGGAGGGGTAGTAACTGTTGTCGCTTGTACACACTCAGTTTACTGTTGAATCCAGTTCCCCAAGAGCTGAAAAAAGAACTGCTGCCGCCGCCTACCCACTCATTCACTTGAAGAGACTCCAATGGCGATCTGAGGGGTGAGCCTACTGGATATGGACTTCAGCAAGGAGTTCCCCTTTGAGTTCGCCATTCAGTCCTATGGCTGCACCAAGTTGAATGTGATGTACACCAACGATCCGGACTCGGTGAAGCTCTGCCTCGCCGAGTTCAAGCAGTTCCTACAGGACAAGAAAGCACAAGGTTGCAGGACTAGACCTTTTGCCCATCCATTTGTCTCCTGACAGGGACCAGCGGATCGTAGTCGCCCAGGTATGTGTGTAGGACGAGGTTATCATCTACCACTTCTGTAGGGCCATCCGAGGTTCTGGAGCATTCGCCCGTTTCATCGGCAGCACCGACTGCACCTTCGCTACGATGGAGAGAAGGAAGAACGCGATGATTTGGCCATCTGGTGCAACAAGCTTGTCGACATCCAGAAGCAATACAAGATCATCAGCAATGGGCAGGAGAAGGACTCCGTGGTTGACCTTGCCGAGACCATCATCGACCCCTGATACGCCAACACGAAAAAGACAATGATACCAAGGACCTGAACACGTGGGAGGTACCTCTGAATCTAGCCTACATAACCTACGCGACCAAGGACGCATACGCATGCTACGACATGTACAGGCAGATCTTGGACATGAGGGCGTGTCTACTTCCCGTAACCGGAGAGTACACGGACAGCCGCCAGCGTCATGATCAAGCATGCCAGGAAGGTCTAGATGTTGTACTTTATCTATTTATAAGCACCTTTATCATATGAGTGTTTCATGCATTAGCCTGTGTGTCATAATTATCTGTTTTGTCCAAAATATTTCTTTTAAGAACCCATTAACCTGTTTTCTTTTTTTAGTGGCTATTTGCTTATGTATGTAACTAGTTCACTTGTCCGTTAAAAAAACTAGTTCACTCGGCTGCCGTGCTTTGAATCTCCTTCCTCCCAACATATTCCCCTCCTCAGGTGGACCCAGCAGGTCTCGTACACAGACATATGGGACCAACCACCTATCCATTTGTATTTCTTTATTTTGTTCAATCTTTTGTCTTCTTCCTATACAGCGGTTGTCCATCATAGCCTATGGCATTGGCCAGGCCACCCCTCTACTACCACACATTGTCCGGTAGTGGCAGCTCCACCGGCCCACCGTGCACCCGAACAAGTCAACCCTCGTACTCCCCTCCGCCTGCCTCTTCCCTCGCTCCGGTTCGTTCGGTCCGAGGTCTCAACGTCGTCCTCCGCCTTGGTGCTCTAGCCGCGGCGCCGCCGTTTTTCATTCCGAACATGGTCGGCAAAACAAGAGGAATCGGGAGACAACTGCTCGTCGAGAGGCTGACAGTCCCTGGCCCACCAGGTCCATGGCCTAGGTTTTGTTGTTTAACATGGGCAGCCCATGACATGTTTCAACATTTTTTGGATCCAGCAGGTATCAAGCGGCCTCTGGGCCTCCCAACATAGCTTGTCTATAACATCCGCAGCCCAATTTATGTTTGTTTTTTCAAGACGACGCACAGCTCAGTTCTAGTTTTCTATAAGAATGCAAAACTGAACCTATGTGTTCTATAAGAATGCAAAACTGAACCTATATTTATATCTTATTAACATATTAGAAACAACAAAAGTTTCCGTTAAACCTGTCGTTCGTCCAACCATTTTATAGACCTTCCCACTTCCTTTATTTTTCCTTTTCATTAATCGTAGATCTGAATTTTCTCCCACTTTCTTTTTTGATGTAAACTGAGTTTTCTCCCAGTACTTTTCCCTAGGACCAACTCAATTGTCCCACGTCTAGCCTAAAAAATAATAATACCCCACATACTATTAACTCATCAAATTAAAATGATATTTTATTTCATAAGTTGAAAGTTCTTACAAAATAATAATAATAATTGTTTATATATAAATTGGCAAGTTAACTCCTAGTGATTGCGTACATAAGCTTGCAAAGATTTTACTGACCAATGCAGTAATAGATGTACAATCATGTGTTTATGTTTTTATAACATTTCTCTTTCTATCCCAACATGATATTTTCACCCAGCCCATCAAGTTCGCGGATTTCAAGAAAAATGCAAATGGGCTTTAAATTCTACCATGTATATAAACGGGCTGCATAGATGCTACATCATTGTTTCACCCAGCCCACCAAATGTACTAAAAAACAAATGGACTGGTTGACATGTGGGCCAGTAGGTCGAAGCCTAAGAAGGCGTTGGATTTACATCCAACGGCCGGCATTCTTCTTCAATCTCTCGTCTTCTTCCCCCAGCGCTGCCGGGACTGCCTGCTCCAGCCTCCAGCCTCCAGCGGCATTGTTTTGCGTGCCTGAGTGAAACACTACCCCGCCGACGGCCAGGCCATCCCTCCACTCCGCAGCTCCTCTTATTCTCTGCCGAGTGTAGGCCCACCCGCACCCGAACCAATCAACTTTCCCACTCCTCTCCGTCTTTGACTCCACTGCCGCGTCTTCCCCATCTCCGGGTCATTCCAGTCTGGGGCCTCGCCGTCATCCACCGCCTCGGTGTGCTCGGCGCGGCGTGGTCAATATGCAAGAATCATCGGAAGAGGACTGTACGTGGAGAGCCTGACGGCTGGGACCCACAAGGTCCAAGGTCGCACGCAAGGAAAGTTCCTCCTTATTAAACTGTTTCCTCCCCCTGACAGCTAGGACCCACCGGCTATATCTTCGCACGGAAGGAAGTGCCTCCTTGTTATGCAAAAAAAATATTCCTCCCGTTGACAGCTGGGACTCGTCAGATTTGGTGGCTGACTTGTGGGCCTACTAAGCGGACGTGTACGCAGGGCTTTGTCAACTTAATCAACAAATGATTCTAGCAGCTGGACCGTTGGATGTTAATCCAACGGCCGTGCTCCTTCTTCAACCTCTGTTATTGCTCGTGTCTCCTGTGGGCGGCACCGCGGCACTGCTGCCGCGCACCCAAACCAGTCAAGTTTCCCACTCCTCTCCATCTGTGACTCCACTGTCGCGTCTTCCCCATCTCCGGGTCGTTCTAGTCTGGGGCCTCGCCGTCGTCCACCGGCCTTGGTGCACTCGGCACGGTGTTGTCAATGTGGTCAATAACCAAGAGTCATCGGAAGATATTTGACGTGAAGGTGGCGGTGGGGACGCACCACGCCCATGGGCGCATGCATGCAATCGCATCCTTTTACCACGAAAAATAATGTTTTCTCCCCCTGACTGCTGGGACCCACCAGTTACGTCTTCGCACGCAAGGAAGTGCGCCCATATTACGGGCAAAAATAATGATTCGCCCCCTGACTGCTGGGACCAACCAGCTTCATCTTCGCACGCAAGGAAGTGCGTCCATATTACGGGCAAAAAAAAGATTCGCCCCCTGACTGCTGGGACCCACCAGCTACATCTTCGCACCCAAGGAAGTGCCTGACAGTTGGGACCCACCTGGTCGAAGTGTACGTAGCATTGTCATTCTGGTCGCGAACGTGTACGTACATACTGGTCGATCGGTCTGTCTGCAGGCTACAGCGATGAACTATGGTCGTGCAAGGAAAGGCACGTGTGGTAGTAGAGGCGCGCACGTAGCATGTACACATACGTAAAGCGGCCAAGTTGCAAGAAAGAAAATACGGCCACGTACGTACATACGGGCGGGGTCTCAAACGCCTACTCACGCATACGTACGGCCAGGGCTCGTGTACATGGCTGGGTCGGAACGGAGAAACTGCGTCATCGTCGAGTTCATCGGGAGCCAACCGGCTTGGACGGAACAGGCGATGGAAACGAGGCCTGCCGTACCACGGAATGGAGGAAACGGCCTTGTGTTCGACCGGCCATGATGGAAACGGGATCCTGTTCATCGGGAGGGGTCTGGTGTACCGCTAAACGGAGGAAGCGGACCTCCTACGGTCGAAACAGGGTCCTGTTGATCGGGAGGGGTGTGGCGTACCGCAAAACGGGACTCCACGGGATACAATTCATCTCCACCGCCGACCCCCTCCACGGGCTACTGTTCATCCACCGTCGACCTCCTCCAGCCTCCACCTGCGACAGTTCATCCACGGGCTCCTGTTCATCCAGCCTCCACCGCACGCTACTCCACCGGCTAATGTTCAACTAGCCTTCTCCACGGGCTCCTGTTCAACCACCCCTCCACGGGCTACTGTTCATCCAGCCCTCCACCGTCTACTGTTCATCCATCCCTCCACGAGGTCGTCCTGTTCATCCAGCCCTCCTTCGGGTCCTGTTCATCCAGCCCCAACCGGCTCGATTGATCGGGGTCCTGTTCATCCAGAGGCATCACCACGGGTCCTGTTCATCCACCCCCACTGGGAACTGTTCATCCAAACCCCAACAAAGAACGCCTTTGTTCATCGAGGCAGCATCGATCGGCTTGATTAGCGGCGATAGCGAAGAATCGCTCGATCGGGTTCGATTAACAGCCATCGATCGATCGCTTCGGGTTCGATGTCGCGTAGCCTGCAAAGGCAATCGCGCCGGGTTCGATGAGGCCAACGCCTCGCTTGGGTTCGATTAGAGCCCAACGCTCGCACTCCGCAGCAGCGTGCGTGTCATGCGTGAGAAACGCGCAAACCTCCGTGCATCGCTCGCCCCGACCACCCACCGTATCCCTGAACACCCCGATATTTTCCTCTCCCTCGCTTCTACCATGGTTTTTTCCGTCATGGACGGCCCAAAGAATGTCATGCAGCTGCGTCTCCGGGGCGCCTAGGACAAAAAGCCCATTTTCTATCATGATTTTTTGTCACAGAAGTAGGAGCCCACCACATCTATGATGATACCGGGTTTTGTCACAATTATCGTCATAGAAGTGTCATAAGTATGACAGAAAAAATTCGTTCAGCCCAAAATGTCACCGATGTGTCTTGTTTTTTGTAGTGTTCCCAAGTATACAACAACAAGGGAGTGTGATCGGAAATTTCTCTAACAAATGCATTCGTAGTTGAGAGAGGTTATTTTCTTCCCAGTCAGAATTAAAATCCTATGTAGTTTCTCAAAAGTGAAATCTTCTAGATTATTGCCCCAAGTGCAATCCCTACCATAAAGAAGCAATTCCCTCAAACAAGCATGCTCAACGACGACATTATATATAAACTATAATGACCAAGTGTATTGGGTTATTTTTTTCTAAAGATCTCTCTAATGATATTGAAATCACCTCCACTATTCAAGGTAGGGCGTTTCTCTGATAAACTATAGAGACTTGAACTAAAAATTTAGCATTCCTATCTAGTTGGGCATCTCCATAGAAAATAATCAAATTCCTTGTCAAATCTACTTTTTTTATCATGCATGAGTATCTTGACAAGGTAATCCCCATGATCAGAATCTAGAATGACCAGAGAATCCTCATTAACCTCTAGCAAAATGCCCCCAAATTTACCTCTAGGTGGGGTCCAATGCAATTTGAAATTCTTACCACTACATAAGTCGTGTAGTTCATTATTAGTAAAGTGTCATTCATAGTTTCCTGAAAGCCTAAGAAATTTAGTGAATGATCTGAAATACTTTCTCTAATGAATCTCTTAGTAATACCCCATCCAATCCCCCTAGCATACCAGAAGAGGCCTCTCATTTCAAAACTGCGTTTTTTTCTGTCACCAACAGTTCTATTGACTGGAATAACCTTTCTCAACCTAGTGTTGTAGGTGATAAGGGATCCCTATTTTCTGGGAATAAAACACCTGTTTTAATTTATCCAATCATTTATCTTCGAATTCAATATCAGAATTATCAGCATTAGATCATAACTCGTTTAAATCTGAATCATCGGTGTTAATAGAATGTGGTTTGTTCTATTGGAATGTTCTATTTCAAACAAAGTGTCCTTACTGAACTACATGTCAATCCTCACATTTTCTAATTTTCTCATAATTTCAAATTGTGCCAAATCATATCCATAGTTCATCCCAAATCAATTCCAATGCAACATGGTCATAAAAAAAAGAGATGATTAGAATCCAACAAGTCAGGGATAGATGTGTTACCATACTTATCATTTTGAGCAGTTCTCTCCTTAGCCATGTCTTTCGCTCTAACATCTTCCCTGTATTTGAGTATGTAACATCTTCTAGGACCTCTTTCAAGTCCCACCGACTTCCTCAGTATGATTACCACTAAAGTTAGTGATGTGAGTAATTCTTCTGATTGTATTCTCAAAGGAGTCATGTGAAGCTAAAAGATCACCCTCGTGTCAACTAGGTTCATAATCAACTAGCTCTTGCAAGGAATATTCATTATCATCTTCCAGTTTGTTGAAATCCTCCTCTTCTGTAACTGGTGGGTTCTCCGTCTTTTTGTTGTCAGAATTTTTAAGCCATCACTAGTTGAAGTAGCTTTTATAATATCCTGCCTTATTATGCAATTCCCCTTGAAGGGTTTTCATTCAGCTTTACTCTCTATTAACCTTTTCTCATCCAAAGCAATTACTGTTTCTTGTCTGACATTATCTTCTTCCATGACTTTTAGCTAAATGTCCAAAGCATTATTAGTCTCACATGGGACATCAACCATTTCCTTTTGCAAATCAGAATTCTTCTCCCCATTGGTAGCATCCCCTTCCATACTAGTACAACCTTTCACTTTTGGGGAGTTCTCATGTTCTGATAAAGATAAACTCCGCCAATTAGTTATCTCTATCTCTACTCCTTTTTTTCTAATTTACTCTGAACTCATCACTTCCACCATCTCTATTCATTCTGATTATGTTATTCTCTCCTCTTCTTTTACAATTACCTAAACTAACCTTGTTTCACCACCACTTCTACCTCAAAAGTCATACAAAAATCCATTGCTTATTGGTGGTTATTTCAATATAAGCAAGAATATTTTCTAGATCTATCACACCCAACTTAACTCTCACAAATTTAGTGCCAATAAAATCCTTGTCAACTTTAAGCACTCGACTAAGAGAGGTATTGAATTAGCACATTCTAAAGACATGCATGTATGGCATTTTCCACATTTAACCCAGACAATTTGTGGCTTTCTAATATCTTACTCTCTGAAGTTCCTATCAAGGCCTGACCGACAGCTCTGTGTCAGTGTGGATCGACTATCTATGGGGTGGTTTAGTGATACGTCTCCAACGTATCTATAATTTTCTATTGTTCCATGCTGTTATATTATCAGTCTTGAATGTTTTACAATCGTTTTATAACAACTTTATATCATTTTTTGGGACTAACCTATTGGCATAGTGCCCAGTGCCAGTTGATGTTTTGTACTTCGCAGAATATCCCTATCAAACAGAGTCCAAATGCAGCGAAACTTTTTGGAGAGTTTTTTTGGACCAGAAGACAACTTGGGGGCCAAGAAAGGACCAGAGGGGAGGCCCGTGGGGACCACAAGACACTAGGGATCGCCCTGGTGGGTTGTGGGGCCCATGGGGGTCTCCTGCACCGCCTCTTCGCCCTATAGATTTCCAAATACTCCAGAAACCCTAGGGGAGCAGATGAAACACAATTACAACCGCCGTAGGTTCCAGAACCACGAGATCCAATCTAACACCATCACGAAGGGGTTAATCATCCTCATTGGTGCCTCTCCGATGATGCGTGAGTAGTTCACCATAGACCTATGGGTCCGTAGGCAGTAGCTAGATGGCTTCTTCTCTCTTTTTGATTCTCAATACAATGGTCTCCTGGAGATCTATTTGATGTAAACTTTTTGCAATGTGCTTGTTGGGATCCGATGAACTTTGAGTTTATGATCAGATCTATATCCACGAATATTATTTGAGTCTTCTTTGATCTCTTATATGAATGATTATCTATAGCCTCGTATTTCTTCATCGAATGTTTGGTTTAGTTAGGCCAACTAGATCGGCTTTTCTTGCCATGGGAAGAGGTGTTTTGTGATGGGTTTGATCTTGAAGTGTCCTCTCCAAGTGACAGAAGGGGCAGCGAGGCACGCATGTATCATTGCTATTAAGGATAACAAGATGCATGGGGTCTATTCCTACATGAATAGATCTTCTCTACATCATGTCATTGTTCTTATTGCATTACTCCATTTCTCCAGGAACTTAAAACACTAGATGCATGATGGATAGCGGTCGATGTGTGGAGTAATAGTAGTAGATGCAAGCAGGAGTCGGTCTACTAATCTTGGACGTGATCCTATATATTGATACCATCATAATTATTCGATCTTCTATCAATTTCCCAACAGTAATTTGTTTACCCACCGTATGCAACACCCTACTCCTGCTTTTGGTGTGTTGAGAATGTGTGGAGCACAAGTACACGGAGCGCTCTCCCCCGGCAGGGTGCTAGGATGTAGCGACCAGACCTCAAACAGTCTGATCTCTGCGCATCAGTGTCATCCCTGGATCGAGAATCTTGACACGCCTTGATTACTTGAAGGATTTATAACAGAGTAGCAATCACACACTTATTACATCGAATGTCTCAAAAGAGAACTTACTACAATAAATATGGCTTAAGGCCATCTAATAACGATAACAACGGAAGGCTTGGAAGATAAGTGAGTCCATCAACTCCAACGACATCATCGAGTATAGAACCACGACCTAAGGCACCTTACTGCGTAAATGCGAAAAGTCTCGCAACATGAACGTTGCTGCCCGAAAACGGGTCAGCACATGGAATATGCTCGCAATGTAACACATAGAGAGTAATATGAAAGAGCAATGCTATACTACATGCATATATGGCTGGTGGAAAGCTCTATGGTTACAATTTTGTGTAAAGCCAATTTTTCCCTACTGCAAAGGAATATATTTTATTTAACTATCATGGTGGTTGTTAAACATTGAGAATGGTTGACAACATTCTCAATCCCAATTAAAAATATCATCATTAAAACCCAACAATATTAATTAAAGTAACATGATGAGATTCACGTGATATCCAAGTACTAGATACTCAAGATGTCCATAACCGGGGACACGGCTAACTATGATTAGTTTGATACACTCTGCAGAGGTTTGTGCACTTTTCCCCACAAAACTCGATCTCCTCCGTTGGGATTCTCGCACTACATGATGTTTGAGAAACGGATGACCGAGACATAGTCTTTCAGAAGCGCTAGCACCTTACGAACGGGTAGACCGTACCAACCTACATCCCCTACATCAGCTAGTCTACCACAAGAGTTTGCACGACTTAGTCAACTATGCTAGAGCCCATAGTAGCTTGTGGCTGCACACAGAAGTTTCTAGCATAAATATTCTCATGATCCCTTTGAGCCTGGGTGGCGGTCCAAAAAAACAGGCAATCCTGGAATACCCAGGTACCTCAATCCACCCAGATGTTTGTTTAAGTTGCCACCTTAAATAAACCATTAATTAAAATCTCACATCTGTCATGGATACACTCACCCAATCCACGTCTACTAGCATAGCATGGCATAATAAGCAAACGTAGAAGTAACTCCCAAGGGTTTGATAATAAAACAGGTAATAGGTACTACCTCAACTACTTTCCCAAAACCCACGGTTTAATTAGATCCTAATCATGCAATGTTTGAGGATTGGTCTAATGCATAAAAACTGGGTATGAAAAGGTATGATCAAAGTGTTACTTGCCTTGCTGATGATCCGCGAAACCTAGAGATTCAAAGTAGCAAGCGGCGCACTCCGGGTACTCTATCGCAAACAAACAAGCATACAATAAGTACTCATCCAATGCAAAGGTAAAACTCAAACAAAAGATCTAACCAAAAAGTTCAACTTAAGAACTCCGGTTTGCAAAAAGAATCAAATCGAACGAAGCAACGAAAGTCAAACGGCGAAAGAAACAAGCTTCGTTTACTAATCTGGACCTAGGTCAAATTTTACAGATGCAAAAACTTGTTTGAGTTGATTATTTGGAAAGAGGGTTTCGAGACGAAACTCTAGGCGCTTGAATCGCCTGATTCCGATAAACGAGCGAAAAGTTATACTAGATCGAAAATCGGATCAAAATCGCGATCAGAAAAATCGCGGAATAAATCCGAGAAAAAGAAAAACGACGAACAGATTAACGAACGAACATTCGTTATCTGGATGTAAATGATGAACGCGTTCGTTAAAACGAACGAACGAGCGAACGCTCGCTAAATAACCTAAACCAAAAAAACCAACGAAAAACCGACGGAAAAACCGAACGGTTTTCCTAAACAAAACCCGGCGACGAGGTCAACCTCGGCGGCGGCGTCTTATTTAATGGCGGGCAGGCGGCAGCGGCTAGGGTTAGGCGGGCGTGGCGGCTTGGGCTGGGGGTCGGCCCGGGGCGCTATACAAAGACCTCGGCCAGGCGGAGTCTTGGCCGGATACGGCCCAAGGTCGGTTCGGATTTTTTTTAAATAATTATCACGTAGAAAAACAAACGAAAGAAATACTAAACGGACTCCAAAAATCCCGAAATAAATTTTCCCCGGCTTCTAAAATCTAGCCGGACAAGATGAACATTTATTTGGGGCCTAAATGCAATTTTGAAAAACGCGCATTTTTCCTAAATTCAAATAAAATAGCGAAAAACTCCAAATAAAAAATATTATTTGATTTTTTATTAAATCTTCAATATTTCTTTATTTTGGTAAAGTCATTTTATTCCCTCTCTCATATTTTGATAATAGAAATAATTGAAGATAAAATAAATAAAACCAAATGATCCTATTTTTAGAATTTGAGAAAACTCAAATATGAAAATAACGAAATCTCCAACTCTCTCCGTGGGTCCTTGAGTTGCGTGAAATTTCTAGGATCGAGCCAAAATGCAATAAAATATGATATGCAAATGATGATCTATGTATAACATTCCAAATTGAAAATTTGGGATGTTACAAACCTACCCCCCTTAAGATGAATCTCGCCCTCGAGATTCGGGTTGGCTAGAAAATAGGTGAGGGTGGTCCTTCAGCAGATCTTCCTCTCGTTCCCAGGTGGCTTCATCCTCGGTGTGGTGGCTCCACTGGATTTTGCAAAACTTAATAACCTTTCTGCGGGTGACTCGGCTGACATACTCGAGAATTTTGACTGGTTTCTCCTCGTAGGTCAAATCATTACCGAACTGAATTGCTTCCAGCGGCACAGTATCCCTGAGCGGTATATCAGCCATCTCTGCGTGCCACTTCTTCAACTGGGAAACGTGGAACACGTCGTGAACTCCTGACAATCCTTCTGGCAATTCCAACTTGTAAGCAACTTCTCCCATGCGCTCCAAAACTCTGTATGGTCCCACAAAACGTGGCGCTAACTTTCCTTTAACTCCAAAGCACTTAACTCCTCAAAGTGGAGATACTCGAAGATAGACTCTATCTCCGAATTCGTAATCTGTCTCCTTGAGTTTAGAATCCGCATAGCTCTTCTGCCTAGACTGGGCTACCTTGAGCCTATCGCGAATCAACTTCACCTTCTGTTCAGATTCCTTAATCAAATCTGGTCCAAACAACTGGCGGTCTCCAACTTCATCCCACAACAGCGGGGTTCTGCACCTCCTTCCATACAAGGCTTCGAAAGGGGCCATTTTCAAACTGGATTGATAGCTGTTGTTGTAAGAGAACTCTGCATACGGCAAATTTTCATCACAACTAGATCCATAATCTAGTGCACAAGCTCTGAGCATATCTTCCAAAATCTGATTGACTCTCTCGGTCTATCCATCTGTCTGCGGATGAAAAGTTGTACTGAACTCTAGCCTAGTACCCAAACTTTCGTGCAACTGATTCCAAAACTTTGAGGTAAACTGGGTTCCTCTATCTGATATGATGCTCCTCGGAACTCCATGTAGACATAAGATCCTGGTCATGTATATCTTAGCCAACTTGGCACTGTTGTAGGTGGTCTTCACTGGAATGAAATGATCTACCTTCGTCAAACGGTCGACTACAACCCAATCAAGTCATAGCCTGAATGAGTCCTGGGCAATCCTGCTGGCTTCTGATGCTCTGCCTTCACTCTCTGACATACATCACAAACTGCTACATACTCCACAATATCCTTCTTCATTCCGGTCCACCAGAAAGTGTCCTTCAAATCAAGATACATCTTGGTATTTCCTGGGTGAATCGAGTATGGCGAATCATGGGCCTATTGCAAAATCAATTTTTTGATCTCCGGATCATTAGGCATATAAACGCGGTCCTCAAACCATAAGGTATCGTGCTCATCCTCACGAAATCCTTTGGCTTTTCCCTTGCTCATTTTCTCCTTTATAGAGGCAATCTCCTTGTCAGTTTTCTGAGCTTCTCTGATCTTATCCATCAAGGTATTCTGTATCTCTAATGCTGCTACATAGCCTCTCGGAACTATCTCCAAACATAGCTCTCGAAATTCCTCGGCTAACCCCTTTGGTAAACCTCCGGTCATGAGTGTGTTGACATGGCTCTTGCGGCTCAACGCATCTGCTACTACGTTAGGCCTTTCCGGGGTGATAATGCAATCTCATATCATAATCCTTGATGAGCTCCAACCATCTACTTTGCCTGAGATTCAACTCCTTCTGCGTGAAGATGTATTTCAAACTCTTGTGATCCGTGTACACCTCACAATGGTTTCCAGTGAGGAAATGTCTCCAAGTCTTCAAGGCGTGTACTACGGCTGCTAACTCCAAATCCTGGGTGGCATAATTTAACTCATGAGGTTTCAGTTGTCGTGAAGCATACGAAACAACTCTTCCCTCCTGCATAAGCACTGCTCCAAGTCCTCGACGTGAAGCGTCGCAATACACCTCATAATCCTTGCGCTGATGTGGCAGAATCAACACTAGTGATGTAACCAAACGTTTCTTCAACTCCTGGAAACTAGCCTCACATTCTTCAGTCCAAATGAACTTGGTATCCTTCTTCAATAACTACGTCATAGGCTTCGCAATCTTCGAGAAATTCTCAATGAATCTCCGGTAGCATCGTGCCAGTCCAAGGAAACTCTGGATCTCTCCAACTGTCGTTGGTGATTTCCAGTTTGTCACAGTGACAACTTTGGTGGGATCTACTGCTATACCCTCTCCGGATATAACGTGTCCGAGGAATCCAACTTCCTTCAACCAAAACTCACATTTGCTAAACTTGGCATATAACTGATGTTCTCTGAGCTTCTCAAGTACTAAACTCAGATGCTCCTTATGCTCTTCTTCATTCTTTGAATAAACCAAAATATCGTCAATGAACACCACGACGAACTTATCCAAAAACTCCATAAACACCTTGTTCATCATGTTCATGAAATAGGCAGGTGCGTTAGTCAGCCCAAATGACATAACGGTATACTCATACAGCCCGTACCTGGTGGTAAAAGCTGTCTTGGGTATATCCTGCTCCCGAATCTTTAACTGATGGTATCCTGATCGCAAATCGATCTTGGAAAATACCTTAGCTCCTTGCAATTGGTCAAACAAGTCGTTGATCATCGGCAACGGGTACTTGTTCTTAATAGTTATTTCATTCAATCCTCGATAATCAACAACCATTCTCAATGATCCATCCTTCTTCTCCACTAGAAGTACTGGCAATCCCCAAGGTGAAGAACTTGGGCGAATAAAACCTTTATCCAGTAACTCCTTAATTTGCTTCTTAGTTTCTTCCAAATCTTGTGCGGGCATCCGGTACGGTCTCTTAGATATCGGCCCTGTGCCTGTCAAAAGCTCAATCAAAAACTCAATATCTCTATCTGGTGGCATGCCTGGCAACTCCTCTCGGAACACGTCCGGGTAATCGTTCACCACGGGTACTTCCTCCTGCACAACTCCTGATAAGGAATTTAGCTGTGTCCTCTTCGGCTCATGCTGTGAAACATACTTGATCCTTCTTCCTTCTGGTGTTGTAAGCAAAATCGACTTACTGGCGTGTCGGACTTCGGGTTCCGGCAGACCCTTAAGGTTCGAACTCTTGGGTGCGCGCGGAGATCCAACCCTCCACCGTCTCGTACCTCGCCGACTCACAGGGACCTAAACTACTAGAAAGAACAACACAAGAGACGCAAGATTTATACTAGTTCGGGCCACCGTTGTGGTGTAATACCCTACTCTAGTTTGTGCTGTGGTGGATTGCCTCTGCAGGGGCTATTGAGGAGCGATCTGAGGGAAGAACAGCCTCGCCAGGTCTGTTCTTGGTGGGTGTGATGAGCTGCTAAGTGGTATCCGTCGCTCTAGCTTGAGGATCGGGTCTCTCTCTCTCTCTCTCTGGATTCCAAATGCCCACCCCTTTTATGATGGTGGCTAGCTCTACTTATATAGGCGAAGGCCTGGGCCTCTTCCCAAATATTGGCGGGAAGGCGCCAACAATTAGCCATTTGAAGGGGAACAGAGGTACACTTATCGACTAAAGTTGGTCCTCTTTGCCAAAGGCTTCGTGATGCCCTTTGCTTGGGTTACTGTCGGCGTTCAGGAGCAGGGGTCCCAGACTTGCACTGCGGCTGCTGGCGTGGCTCAAGGAGGCCAGGATAGCCCATCTTCATCAACGCATGCTCAAGACCCTCGCGAGGGGCAAGCCTCACAGGCGGACGACCAAGAGCTTCCTCGGTAGCGGCCTCGTCTGGGCTGGCTCATGAGGAGGCGAGAGAGTTCAAGGCGGGGTACCTCACGAGGTGCCGATGGCGTAAGCCATGACGACCAAGGCGCCATCCGGCGCCAGCCAGCAGCATGGCGTCCTCCTTTCCTCTTTGGTGCAAAGGGAGCAAGCGCAGGCGGGAGCATCAAGCAAAGGCATCTGTTTCAGTGCAACAAGACCAAGACCAGCCCCAACGGCTGGAATGCAGTCATCGTGGAGCCCAAGCCGGCGTCATCACCAGAGCCTTTGGCAAGCGAGGACCAACTTTAGTCAGGATAAGTGTACCCGTTGTTCACCTTCAAAATGGCCAATTGTTGGCGCTCTTCCCGCTCAATATTTGGGAAGAGGCCCAGGGCCTTCGTCTATATAAGTAGAGCTAGCCACCATAGTAGGGGCGACGATCGGATAGAGGGGAAGCTCTCCTCCCGCGCGACATTTTGGGATCCAGAGAGAGAGAGATAGAGACCCGATCCTCAAGCTAGAGAGACGGGACACCACTAAGCAGTTCATCACACCCACCAAGAACAGACCCTCGCGAGGTTGTTCTTCCCTGTACTGTTGTTCATCAGCCCAAGAGGCAATCCACACACCACACACTGGAATTGGGTATTACACCACGACGGTGGCCTGAACCAGTATAAATCTTGCGTCTCTTGTGTTGTTCTTGCTAGTAGTTTAGGTCCCTGCGATTGGCGGTATGAGGCGGTGGAGGTTGGATCTCATGCGCACCCGAGTTGAACCTTAAGGGTCTGCGAACCCGTAATCCGCCATTTAGGCGCGCCCGGTAAGTGCTTGGGAATCTGCCTTCGTCGCCTCGTTCTTCCCCGACCACCGCAACCATGTCGGCGCTCGTCGGGCGAGCAGCGCCGAGCCGCCCTGCCTCCACGTCGCCGAGCGGCTCCGTCGGCGGGCGCCCTCGTCGTTCCCGTCACCTGCTTGTCAGCGCCGCCACCGGCCCGCGCGAAACGAGCAAAGCGTCGTCCAGCATCCGTCCATGGCGGGGCGGCCACCGCCACGCCGCTCACCCCGCTAGTTCTTAAATCGCGCGCGCCCTTATCGCCATGGAAACCGAGATGCACTCCTCGCGGCCGCGAGCTCTGCGCTTCCGCCCGTCGGCAGCGTCTACGAAAAATGGCTCGACCGCGTCACCGAGCTTATCGCGCTGTGGCGGCGACCCCGCCGTCCGTCTCGCTGCACCGCACCCGCCCTGGCGATGAAACTCCAGGCGCCTCGGCCGCCTCCTCCTCAAGGCGGCGCCACAGCACCAAAGCGGCGCGGGCGCGAACCCGTTCCGCCCGGCGCCCGGCAGCAAAAACAAAGCTGCCAAAGTTCCTCGCCGAAGAAGCTGCCCAGCGCTCCCGCTCTAGCGCGTCATGACCTGCGCTGTCCCGGCCCATGGCGCGAGGAGGGCTGCAAGACCAAGCTCTCTGCCGTCCGAGGCCCCAGCGGCCACGGCGGGCTGCCAGCGCCTTCACCACCGAGCTGCGCGATGTGGCGTGGCCCGCCAAGTTCAAGCCAGACCTGCCTCCACGCTACGACGGCACGGCTGACCCTCGGAGTTCCTCCGGCTCTGAGCTGGGCATCGAGGCTGCCAGCGGAGATGAAAAGGTCATGGCGAACTGGTTTCCCATGGCGCTCAGGGCGGAGCCCGCACTGGCTCTGAATCGGCCCGAGGCACGATCTCTTCTGGGCGAGATGCGCACTCCGCTTCATCGCCAACTTCAAGGTACTCGCGACCAGCCATCCGCCGTGGCGACATCGCCCGAATCAAGCAGCAGCGGAAAAACCGCAAAAGTACATCGGCGCTTCAACAACGCACGGCTCAAGATCCCGGGGTAGCGGAGGAGGCCATCATCTCGCCTTCTCCGGCGGTGTGCTGTGACGTCAAGATGAAGGAGGAGCTGGCGATGGATGAAGATCTGTGCACCTCCTGGAGCTGTTCAACTTGGCGACCAAGTCGCCAGGCTGAGGAGGCGCTCTCCTCCTCGAGCTGCTGCCGCGGATCGAGAGAAGAAGTCAAGGCCAAGGGCGTGAAGCGCAAGGGGCTGCGTGCTCGCGGCGAACCGGACCTGGCGAGCGAGAGATCAGCCCGAGTCCTCTAAGGGCAGCAGTCTGCGTGTAGCATGACCTCCACACCCACAACACCAATAAATGTCAAGAGCTCCGGGTTGTCTTGAAGGAAGGGTCGGCAGACGCCCTGGCGCAGCGACCGGGCTACTGACGAGGAGGAGGAAGGAAGCAGACGCTGGAAGAAGCGCGGCCCAGCGCCAAGGGTGGCGCGACCAACCTCGCGAGACGGCTGGCAAGACCCACCTCGCGAGGGCTGGAGGATCAGCCTCGTGAGGATCGTCGCAAGGAAGCATGAGCCTCCCTCCGCTGCCGCCGCCACCAAGGAGATTCGAAGCCGTCATCGGGGCGAGGGGCTGGGGGCTTCCGGGAAGCGCAAGCGATCGCTTTGCATCTGGGCGAGCTCAAGCCCCAGACCTCTCACGCACCTTCAAGCAGTTCGCCAGCGTGAAGTGAATGCAGTCCTCCCAAGCTCGAGTCCATGCGCCCTCTCAGGTGGTCGGCGTGCGCCGTCACATTCAGCTCAGCGGATCAGCTCAAGTGCGCAGCCATAGTCGGAGTTCTCCCGATGCTTTGCTCCCCAATCATCGACAGCGTGCTAGTCACCAAGACTCATCGCCGGCGGAGGGCGGGCTCAACGTCTGTCGTGGAGGCGTTCAACAATCTTCAAGTGCCCTACAGTTAGCTTCAGCCAACCAAGCCTTTCTCCGGAGTCACCGGCGGCTCCACGGTCCCGATCGGGCAGGTCCACATTCCTGTCACCTTGGGGCCCGCGACAACTACCACACCGAGCTCATCGACCGGCGTCGCCCACATTACATTCGCCATTGCAGCGCCATCCTCGGGTACCTAAGCGTTGGCCAAGTTCATGGAAGTAACCCACCATGGCTACAACATCCTCAAGATGCCGAGAAGCGGCGGGGTCATCGTGGTGCCACGTGAGAGAGATGCGATGTGCTCCACGGAAGCGAAGCTTTTCAGCCGCATCATTTGAAAGACCAAGACCACAGCAGCAGGATGCCTCCCGAGGCAGCACCCAAGAAGAAGACATCGACCGGCCCGGATCTTCAAGAGACAGGCCCCTCAGGGCACGCACCGGGCCAGGGGGAGCCTCCTTCCATCACATAGGAAAGCGCGCCCGGCGCCCTCCTCAGGCAGGGCTTGGGGGCACTCCCCTGGAGGGCCGCCGACCTCGCCAAGGTCTCGAGGGAGGCGCTTGGGCACCACATGGAGGCATGTTTTGAAGCACGTTTCCCGCAAGTAGGAGCAATTCCAGGAGGACAGAACCCTCAAGAGTTCATCAGCAAGGCCATTCAGGAGCTACAAGAGTCAAGGGTCATGAGGGGCAGCCGCCGCCTACCCGCTGTGGCCCCCCATCCAGGCGAGGATGGTGGGCTGCAGCGTCTGCATCGACATACCGGGGCTCAACCGAGCCGCTGTCTCAAGAGCCTCTGCCCTCGCGAGTGGGACGCTGCAGAGGTCCCCCACTGCCACGTCACGCATGCCGTATGGTTTGCCAAACGCTGCTGCCGCGCACTGCGTCTCATGAGGACCATCCTGAGGCTCAAGAGGTCAGAGCACGCCGCGGCCACAGGTGGAGATGGAGATGGTCCATGAGGAGCCGCCGCCTCCGAAGCCTCCCGAGGCCCCGGGGCCTGGGGGCTCGTGAGGATCGGCTCTCGCAGCCCACCGAGTCTGCTACATCAACAACCCTTCATCCTCAACATCACCGGTGACATCTTTAAGTTTTATTTCCGGCGGGAGCGGCTTTGTGGCGCATTATTCCTGTGCCGCGTGGAATCGCTCCCCGCGGCATGAATCTCTTTATTTCATGTATTTAGCTTATCTGTTGGGGGCCCCTGGCTGCATCATCCCCAAGCCGCTTCGGGCCCCAATGCATGTATCCTTCTGCGTTTTCCTTAGGATTATGCTCTCGTTCCACCATGATTGTTATTTGGTGCCTTCTCCGGGGTAGCGAAATCTTGCACGTTAAAGGGGGGGTGCCTGAGCATCGCGACTCAGGGCTCCTACCGGCTCTCCATCCCTCACCCTCTGGTCTTGTCCATGGCATCGCGACCTGGCTTGCCAGCGACGGCTGAGACCAGCCCGAGAGCCGGGACCCGAGGACGTAGAGTTTCGCCATCCAATCCAGCTTGCGCGTTAAAGGGGGGTGCCTGAGCATCGCGACTCAGGGCTCCTACCGCTCTCCGGCCCTCACCATCTGGTCTTGTCCATGGCATCGCGACCGGCTTTGCCGACGGCCGAGACCAGCCCGAAAGCGGGACTCGAGGACATAGAGTTGCTGCCTCTAACCCAGCTTGCGCGTTAAAGGGGGGTGCCTGAGCATCGCGACTCAGGGCTCTTACCGGCTCTCCGGCCCTCACCCTCTGGTCTTGTCCATGGCATTGCGACTGGCTTGCCGGCTGACAGCCGAGACCAGCCCGAGAGCCGGACCCAAGACGAGAAGCACCGGCATCTGCCCAGTTTTGCAGGAACACACTTTCAAGATAAGGCCCAGAGCCAGGCGCAACCCGCCTTGACGTAGGGCCTCGTGAGTCCCGTGCTGGCTCACGAGTGCCCCGACACACCTCGCGAGGCCTCTTGCGCCACTCCAAAGCAACTAACGGCAGGACTAACGATCGCCCCGGCGAGCTCTTGTTCCTTTTGTGGTGAACCTGCAGGGTCCCTCCAAGGAGCACGGAACAACCTCGCCACGCCATCTCTCACCGGCTAGGGCACGAACCTGGCGCCGCACCAGGAAGCATTGTCCTGACCCTCGAGATAAGTCACCCTCCGGGCACACTAGTCATCGCAGCACCATCCCCACACTCAATGCAACTCCGTGTTAGCAACGTCGCTCTCTTTTCTCACCGAATGATGGCCGCTTGAGCACCAAGGGGGACCCCCTGAGCATCGTGACTCAGGGGCTCTTACCGGACCTCGGGCCGCTCACCTCCTGGCCTTGACCACGGCATTGCGACTGCATACCAACACAATTTGAAGCCGCTTTGGGACTGGGACTCGCGACGACACGAGCATCAAGCCCTCGAGATCCGGAAGGAAGAAAGCTGCGCTAAACGGAATGAGCATCCCGCATTGCCTCACAATAAGGGTTATATTGACAAACGGTTACAAATATCTTACAAGCCCCCTGGGTCCATTCTGGCTCTCGCAGGAACAAAAGACGCGAATCCTAAGGACTCCTATCTACAGGACCACCACAGCAGACGCCATCATCAGCGATGGGCCACCCGTCCGAGCCAACCCCATCCAGATCGGGCGGCGACGACCGACGAGCACGCCTTGCCCGGAGCGGTGCAGGCTCGGGGCTCGTGAGCTATCGCCGCCTCTCGGCATAGCTAAGAGCTCGCTCGGAGTCGCTGGATCCTCCGGCGCCTTTCGCGCTCGAGAAGCTGCCCGAGGACTGGCCGGTCGGCCTCCGCCTCACCGCAGCGAGGCCCTAACCGCCTCCCGGGCAGCACTCCAGCCGTCGACCCTCGCGTCGAAGAGCTTGAAGGACATCACCAAGCACCGTCGTACTCAGGTGGATCGTGAGGCGCTCGTCCTGCAGACCCGGCGACCTCTTCCCGGCCGAGTCATGAAGACCTCACCGGCATTCACTTCCGCAACCTTTGCCCGGTGAGGGTGCCGCAGCCCGGCGTCTTGCAGCCAGATTCCAGGCTCCCCACGGACGACAGTGAGGCAAAGAAAGAAGGAAAGCGAATCCAAGACTTAGGGCGCGGCAACACGGGCACGAACTCCCGGCCAGAGCCCTTGGCGTGGACTCTGGGGGGAAGACGCACGCCGTGACCGCCGGCGTCGTCGACGGGCGCCGCTCGTGGCGCCTAGCATCACCTCCCAGTGGCCACCAATCTGCGCGTACAAGGAAGAAACCACGGTGGCTGCCGCCGACGCACAGGGGCACGGCCGCGCCAGCGCTCACGCCCTCGACACCGAGAGCACGCCGCTTCTTTGGGGAGCGGGTCGGGATCCTCTTGAGGCCTTTCCCTTTCTTCCTCGGAGAACTTAAGGATCGGAGCATATGGCAGACCGAGAGACGAGAAGAGGAGAAGCAGGAGGATAGGACTGGAGGGCGACGCCGTTCGTACTTATAGCCGGCGGAGGCCAACCGTCGGCCTCCACGATCACCAATCATCATGCCCAACTCAGCATGCAAGGACCTGTCGAATCCGGCGGTTACCAAAGGCGTCGTGGGGGAGCAGCTCCCGTCCAATCAATCGCCATCATGGCGCCCAAGGCCTTCACAGTCATGGCCCACTGACGCCGCACTTGCCCTTCGCCTCTCTGCACGGCCAAGTCCGGGCGCGCCGTGGGCCGGGGAGCTACTGTCGGCGTTCTGGGAACGGGGGTCCCCAGACTTGCCTGCCTGCGGCCTGCGGCGTGGCTCAAAGGAGGCCCAGGATAGCCCATCTTCATCAACGCATGCTCAAGACCCGGCGAGGCCAAGCCTCATGAGGCGGACGATTTCAAAGAGCTTCGGTAGCGGCCTCGTCGAAGCTGGGCTCATGAGGCGGAGAGTTCAAGGCGGGTACCTCGCGAGGTGCCGATGGCGTAAGCCATGACGCACCAAGGCGCCCGATCGGGCGCTAGCCCACAGCAGCGTCCTCCTTTCCTCTTTGGTGCAAAGGAGCAAGCGCAGCGGAGCATCAAGCAAAGGCATCCGTTTGGTGCAACAAGACCAAGACCAGCCCCAACGGCTGGAATGCGAGTCATCATGGAGCCCAAGCAAGGCGTCATCACCAGAGCCTTTGGCAAAGCGAGACCAACTTTAGTCAAAAAGTGTACCGTTGTTCCCCTTCAAAATGGCTAATTGTTGGCGCCCTTCCCGCTCAATATTTGGGAAGAGGCCCGGGGCCTTAAATCTATATAAGTAGATCTAGCCACCATAGTAGGGGGGACAATCGGATAGAGGGGAAGCTCTCCTCCCGCGCGGCATTTTGGGATCCAGAGAGAGAGAGAGAGATAGAGACCCGATCCTCAAGCTAGAGCGACGGACACCACTAAGCAGTTCATCACACCCACCAAGAATGACTCGCGAGGTTGTTCTTCCCTGATCTTCTTCATCATCAGCCCAAGAGGCAATCCACACACCACACCGGAGGAGGGTATTACACCACGACGGTGGGCTGAACCAGATATAAATCTTGCGTCTCTTGTGTTGTTCTTGCTAGTAGTTTAGGTCCCTGCGATTCGGGCGAGGTACGAGACGGTGGAGGTTGGATCTCCGCGCGCCCTGCAGTTCAACCTTAAGGGTCTGCTGAACCCGTAATCCGGTGTGCTCCACGATGATTCTTCCACTGCTAGGGCTGGTCTTGGTCTTGTTGCTCAAACGGGTGCCTTTGCTTGATGTTCTCGGCCGCGCTTGCTCCTTTGCACCAAAGAGGAAAGGAGGAGGACACAAGCGGTGGCGCCTGACCTGGCGCCCTTGGTCGCATGGCTTGCATCATGGGCACCTCGCGAGGGACCCCGCTTGAACTCTCCGCCTCCTCATGAGCCACCGATGAGGCCGTGGCTCGAGGAAGCTCTCGGTCGTCCGCCTCATGAGGCTTGGCCTCGCGAGGGTCTTGAGCTTGTGTTGGTGAAGATGGGCTGCCTCGGCCTCCTTGAGCCACGCCGCAGTCGCAGTGTGCAATTTAGGGACCCCTGCTCCTGCAACGCCGACAGAGCCCGGGCCCATGGCGCGCCTGAACTTGGCCGAGCAGAGAGGCGAAGGGCAAAAGGCGGCATCGTGAGGCCCTAACAGCCACACCTTAGGCGCCAAGCGTGGCGGTTGATTGGACGTGGCTCCTTCCAAGAATCAGCTGGTTGATAATAGAGCGCATCTTCCTTGCCTCCTTTACTTTCTCCGATTGCTGCTCGAGATCCCTTTCTGGCGCCTCTCCTCCCACTTCCAAGACCTTCAGATCCACTCCGCCTTCGCTCTAGCAGTCATGGCTCCTCGCCAACCCCGACCGAGCCTGGTACTCCCCGCCTTGGACCCGCCCGAATGTGTCGAGAGCGAGCCTTGCCTCGATGCGCCAGCTATCGAGGCGCTAGGCGCCAATGGAACGGGCGGTGTTCAAGGCTGCTCCTCCGCCCCCGAGGGTCGAGGTAGTACCTTCTACCCGCTTCTTCGCAGCGCCATCATTGCTGGTCTGGTACCTCCTTCTCCGAGCTCTTCTTCTCCGTCCTCCGCCACTACAACATCCAAGCTCTGCACCTCCATCCCAACTCCGTCCTTCTTCCGCAATCTTCGCCTACTATTGTGAGGCCCATGTTGGGGTGAAGCCCTCAGTGGCTTTGTTGCGCCACTACTTCTTCCTCCGAGCCTCCCGTGGTTCCGCCTCAAGGCTTGTGAGCTTTGTTGCATCGGCGGAGCCATCGCCATTTCAAACCCCGGGAAGCGGATTGAGGGCTTCAGGAGCAAGTGGGTCTTGGTGGATGCTGGCGGATCCACCGGCTGATCCCCGCCCACGGAGCCCGCCGAGAGTTCCGATGATGGTCCGGAGCGATCTTCGGATCCCCACGTGAGCCGGGGGCTGGAGAAGATGGATGCCGATCTGAAGCCGGGCTGACGCGGGCGCGGCTGACCGTCTTGTCGCTGCCATCGAGGGAGTTCTGGAGCACCAAGCTGCCTCACACGCCATGCTAAGCTCGATGTGGAGGCCTCACCCGAGCCCCGTGGCCTGGCCGGGCGAGGATCCGCGACGGTCCTCCAGGTCCTTGGTTCTGGGCGATGTGGCGAGACCGAGGGCGCCCTGCCGCCCTGTCCTCGCCGAGAGGATTGGGAGCAGGTTGTGGGGTCCGTGCCCGCCTTCAACGGGACGGGCTCTGTGCCAGGAGGCTCCGGAGGACCTGGTGGACGGTCCTCTTCCGACTCCGGTGAAGAGGTGGAGGAAAGAGAGCCAGGAGAGGGGGTTGATTCAGGGGGCGGAGTCAAGGGCTCCTCCCCTGCGGCGCAAGCCCCGCGTTCTCCGCCTCCCCGAGAGTGACGACAACGAGGATGAGGGTGAGCAGGGAGGCGTAAGCCTGCCTCGATCCTCGAAGAAGGACCAGCTGGTCCCCGCGGGTCCGCCTCGCCCCGGGCGGTCCGCAGACGCCTCCTGCTCTGGTCCCCTTGAAGCTGATCCCCGCATCGGCTCTCGGGCTTCAAGTATGGCCGAGGCTGCTCGAGTTCACCGCGACGATCCGTAAGTGCACTCGCTCCTGCCTTGATTATTGCTGTCGACGAGATCTGATGTCCGTGTTCTTCGCCAGCCGGGCGCCTGCTGTGAAGAAGCTGAAGGGGCTCTCGAGGCCCCATCCGTGGCGGTGTGTCCGCCTGAAAAGAAGATGATCGACGCCCAGCCTCTCCGCCCGGGCGTTCCTCGCGAAGGTTCGGCTGAGCCTGGCTGGGCGAAGCGAGCCCCTTGACCCAAAGCGACTTCGAGGTGGGCCTTGCCACGCTGCCTCCACCGCTGTCGTGGCGCGCCGCTGGTTCCGACTCAAGGCGCAGTGGCTACCGCCGCCATCTCCTCCTACTCCGCCAATCGTTGTCTCCGACTCCTCCCACGGTCCTGGATCGTAAGCCACTGAATTGGACCGCTACGGCAGATCTTCGTGGGCGCCTCGCTCAGGCCGGGCGCTTGAGCTGGCCTCTGGCTGGATTCAGCGCCGACGCACTTGATTCGGGCGGCGCTGGTCAGGCCTCGACGGGTTATGGCGAGGAGAAGCAGGCTGTTCGTGACGCTGAAGGTAGCCCGCGATGCTGCCCTAGGGAGGCAGCCAGATCCAAGGTCGCTATGAGACGCTGGAGGGCGAGCTGAAGGGCTCTGAACCAGCTCGCCGAGGAGGCCGCGGCCCGCCAGAGCAGGAGGAAAGCATGAAGGCTCATGGCCGGCCGCCAAGGACCGGAGGCTGAGCCAAGAAGGCGTCGTGACTGCCTATACGCTATTTGGAGCAGGAACCTGGAGGCAGGAAGGTCGAGCTGGACGCCAAGGCGCGGGTTCTTGCCGCCAAGATCGCGTGGCCTTCATGGATATGGAGGTGAAGGCTCGCTGCTTTGCCGAGGAGCTTTATGATAGCGGCTGGAGAGCCCACTCGGCCGGGCGCAGAGGACGGCCCCGCCAAGCTGCTTCCTTCTTGATTCGTGCTTTTGAAGATGTCTCTCTGGTCTTGGCCCCACGGCCGAGGCCGAGGCGCGTGTCTTGTCTTCTCGCGGCACCGACGCTGATCCTCACCCACATCTATCTTCGCGATCCCAGCCCGACATGGACACTTCTTTGAGCAAGCGGCGAGCATGCACGATTCACTGCTCGCCGAGGCTGTGGGTTGCGGAGGATATGTTGGGAAGTTTCGGCCTTCAACACCAAGCCGGGCGGCTGCCGCCCTACTGCTTCACGAGGCGAGCCCTCCAGCGCTGCTCCACCGCCCGACAAGTGACTCTGCCAGGCTCCCTGCCTTGCTTTTAATTCCTGACATGTATGATGCCTCTGGGAGGCGTTTAAACTTATGCTTGGTATTACGATAACAGTGGACTGTAATATTTGCTTTTGAATTCCTTGAAATTTGTTCTTCCTACTTGCTTATGTTCTACGCCGACAGAGTCTGCCCCACAAGATACCTCAGCCGCCGCTAGCCCCGACCGGAAACAGGGTGATCGGACCAAGGAGGAGGGGCTACGTGAAGTTAGGCTCTCGAGTCGCGATGCTCGAGTGCCTCAGCGCATCGAACAGCAAGTAGGGAGGTGAGGCGGCGGATCCACCGTTCTCGCCTGCAGAGCCCGGCGCGCAGATACCTCAACCGCTGTTAGCCTTTCGGAACTAAGGGGTGAGGGGCTACGTGACCGCTTAGGGCTCTGAGTCGCGATGCTCGAGAGTCCCCTTGACGCCAAACGGCATGCGCACCTTGGCTCCCTTTCGGGGAGTGACGGCACGACGAACCAGGCCCGAGGGTCTGGCTGGGTGGCGCACAGTATGGGAGTGACAAAGAGCAGCCCCGTGCCAGCCACTCGCTACTGGGCGCCCGAGGGGAGGCGCTATGACGAGGCGTTACACCCAGCTGGCTCCTCCGAGGTTGATCGACCGGAGGCCACCCCAGCTTGTTTATCACGGTAGCGGAGCATAGCGCTTCTCGCATGCTTACGGGCATAGCCGCTTCGGCAGGTCGTAGCCAGTAGCGAGCATGGTGCTTCCACTGAACGTGGGAGGGACTCCCCTCCGGGAGGATCCCCGAGGCGATATGCCCACCACGACACGTGGCTGTACGGTAGGGGCTGGACGAGGTGTGTCTGGGCACCCATGAGCCAGCCACGGGACTCACGGGCCCTACCTCAAGGCGGGTTGCGATGGCTCTCGGGCCTTATCTTCGAGTGTGTTCACGCAATTTGGCGGATGCCGGTGTTTCTCGTCTTGGTCCCGCTCTCGGGCTGGTCTCAGCCGTCGCTGGCAAGCCAGGTCGCGATGCCATGGACAAGACCAGAGGGTGAGGCCCGGAGAGCCGGTAGGAGCCCTAAGTCGCGATGCTCAGGCACCCCCCCTTTAACGCACAAGCTAGGTTAGATGACACAACTCTATGTCCTCGGGTCCCGGCTCTCGGGTTGGTCTCAGCCGTCGCTGGCAAGCCAGGTCACGATGCCGTGGACAAGACCAGAGGGTGAGGGCCGGAGAGCCGGTAGGAGCCCTGAGTCGCGATGCTCAGGCACCCCCCTTTAACGCACAAGCTGGGTCAGACGCAGCAACTCTACGTCCTCGGGTCCCGGCTCTCGGGCTGGTCTCAGCCGTCGGCGGCAAGCCAGGTCACGATGCCATGGGCAAGACCAGGGTGAGGCCGGAGAGCCGGTAGGAGCCCTGAGTCGCGATGCTCGGCACCCCCCTTTAGCGTGAAAGCTGGTTTAGATGGCGAAACTCTACTTCCTCGGGTCCCGGCTCTCGGCTGGTCTCGGCCGTCATTTGGCAAGCCGTGTCGCGATGCCATGGACAAGACCAGAGGTGAGGGCCGAGAGCGGTAGGAGCCACTGAGTCGCGATGCTCAGGCACCCCCTTTAACGTGCAAGATTCCGCCACCAAGGAAAAGGCACCAAATAACAAGCATGGTGGAGCGAGAGCATAATCCAAAGGAAAAAGTAGGAAGGATACATGCCGCTGGGACTGGCCCGAGCGGCTTGGGGATGATGCAGCCCAAGGGGCGCCCCCAACAGGATAAGCTAAAGACATGAAATAAAAGGGATACATGGCGCAGGGACGGGCCCACGCGGCCTAGGAATAATGCGTCCCTGAAGGCGCTCCCAGCCGGAAATAAAACTTAAAGATGTCACCTGGTGGTGTTGGGGATGAAGGGTTGTTGATGTAGCAGACTCGGTGGGCTGCGGGAGCCGATCCTCATGAGCCCCCAGGCCCAGGGGCCTCGGGAGGCTCCCGAGGCGTTGGCGGCTCCTCATGGGCCATCTCCATCTCCGCAAGGGCTGCGGTTCTGCGACCTCTTGAGCCTCAGTGATGGTCCTCATGAGACGCTGGTACGCAGCAGCCGCGTTTGGCAGGCCATAAGGCATGCGTACGTAGCTGTGGGGCGGACCCTCGCAACGTCCCACTCGCGAGGGCTAGAGGTGCACTTGAGATGCGGATCGGTTGAGCCCTGGTATGTCGATGCAGACGCGCAGCCCACCATCCTCGCCTGGATGGGGGGCCACAGCAGGTAGGCGGCGGCTGTCCCTCATGACCCTTGACTCCTGTAGCTCCTGAATGGCCTTGCCGACGAACTCCCGAGGGTTACGTCCTCCTGGTCTTGCTCACCTTTGCTATGGAAACATGCTTCAAGCACGCCTCCACGTGGTGCCCAAGCGCATCCCTCGAGACCTTGGCGAGGTGGCGGCCCTCGAGGAGAGCCCCGAGCCCCTACGAGGAGGGCGCCGGCGCTTTCCTATGCGATGGAAGGAGGCTCCCCTGCCCGGCACGGACCACGAGGGGCTGTCTCTTGAAAAGCCGTGCGGTCGATGTCTTCTTCTTCTTGGAGTGCGGCCTCGAGAGGCCTCCTGCTGCTGTGGTGCAGGTCTTCCAACGATGCGGCTGAAAAGCTCGCTCGAGGAGCACTGCTGCGTCTCTCTCTTCACGAGGCACCGTGATGACTCCGCCGCTTCACGGCATCTTGAGGACGTTGTAGCCATGGTGGGTTCTGGCCATCAATTTGGCCAACGCTGGGTACCGAGGATGGCGTTATGCGGTGGCGAATGTGGGCGACGTCGAAGTCGATGAGCTCGGTGTGGTAGTTATCGCGGGCCCGAAGGTGACAGGAAGGCGGACCTGCCCGATCGGGACCGTGGAGCCGTCGGTGACTCCGGAGAAAGGCTTGGTTGGCTGAAGCTGGTATAAGGCACTTTAAGATTGTTGAATGTCTCCACGGACAGGAAGTTGAGCCCTGCTCCACCCGCCGATGAGGGTCTTGGTGACCAGCACATTGCCGATGATTGGGGAACAAAGCATCGGAGAACTCCATTGTGGCTTGCGACTTGAGCTGATCCGCTGAGCTGAGCGTAATGGCGCACGCCGACCACCCGAGAGGGCGCGTGGACTCAAGCTTGGGAGGACTGCATTCACTTGGCTAACTGCTTGAATATCTTGCCGAGAGGCTGGGGCTTGAGCTCCACCCGGGATGCTGACGATCGCCGCGCTTCTGGAAGCCCCGACCCCTCGCCCCTGGTGACGGTCTTCGATTCTCCTTGGCGGCGGCGGCGGAGGGAGGCCTCGTGCCCTGCGGGCGATCCTCACGAGGCTGATCCTCGGCCCCCCTCGCGAGGTGGGTCTTGCGGCGGTCCTCGCGAGGTTGGTCGCGCCACCCTTAGCACGGGACGCGGTCTTCCCAAAGCGTCTGCATTCCTTCCTCCTCCTCGATCGTAGCTCGGTCGCTGCGCTAGGCGTCTGCCGACCCTTCCTTGGCAGACGCGGCCGGAGCTCTTGACATTCATTGGTGTTGTGGGTGTGGAGGTCATGGTACACGCAGCAGGCTGCCCCTTGGAGGACTCGGACTGATCTCACGCCTCGCTTGGTGTCTGTTTGACGCGAAAGCACAGCAACCCCTTGTTCTTCACGCCCTAGCCTTGACTTCTTCTCTTGGGATCCGCGGCGAGCAGCTCGAGGAGGGAGAGCCCCTCCTCAGCCCCTGGCGCACTTGGTCGCCAAGTTGAACAGCTCGTGGAGGTGCACAGATCTTCATGCATCGCCAGCTCCTCCTTCATCTTGACGTCGCAAGACGCCGTCGGAGAAGGCAGAGATGATGGCCTCCTCCATCACCCTGGGGATCTTGAGGCGCGCGTTGTTGAAGCGCTGGATGTACTTTTACAGGGTTTCCCCTGGCTACTTCTTGATTTGACGCATGTCGCTCACGGCGGGTGGCCGGTCGCGAGTACCTTGGAAGTTGGTGATGAAGCGGGTACGCATCTCGGCCCAGGAAGAGATCGTGCCTGGGGCCAGATTCAGGAGCCAGGTGCGGGCCCCGTCCTTGAGCGCCATGGGAAACCAATTCGCCATGACCTTTTCATCCCCGTTGGCAGCCTCGATGCCCAGCTCGTAGAGCTGGAGGAACTCCGTAGGGTCGGCGGTGCCGTTGTAGCGTGGAGGCAGGTCTGGCTTGAACTTGGCGGGCCATGCAACGCTGCAGCTTCCGGAGGTGAAGGCGTGCAGCTGGCGTGGCCATGCAGGGGCCTCGGACGGCAGAGAGCTTGGTCTTGTGGGCCTCCTGCGCCGCTGGCCGGGGTAGTGTGGTCTTGACGTGCTGGAGCGGGGGCGCCGGGTAGCTTCTTCTTGGGCGAGGAACTTCTTGGCAGCTCTCTTCTTGCTTGCTGCCGGCGCTGGCGGAACAGGTTCCGCCAGGACCGCGCGCTTGGGGCTGTGGCGCCGTCTTGAGGAGGAGGCGGCTGAGGCGCCCAGAGCTTTATCGCCTTGAGGCGGGTGCGTGCAGCGAGAAGGACGGCGCTGGGTCGCCTCTCGCAGCCTTGGACGAGCTTCGGCGACTTCGGTCGAGCCATTCTTCGTAGATGTCGTCGACGGGTGGTAGCGCAGAGCTCGTTGGCGCGATGACCGCAGCTCGGGCCTTTCCATGTGAGCGCGCAAGCCGCGTGGATTTAAGAACCAGCGGGGTGAGCGAAGGCGTGGCGGTGCGCCGCCCTGCCTCATGGACGGTGTCTTGGGACGATGCTTGTTGCTCGCTTCGCGGGCCGGTGGCGGCGTTGATGGCAGGTGACGGGAACGACGAGGACGCCCACCGACGGAGCCGCTCGGGCGACGTGGGAGGCGAGGCGGCTCTGGTGCGGCGCGGGCCCCACTTAACATCGAACATGGTTGCGATGGTCGGGAAGAACGAGGCGACGAAAGGTAGATTCCAGCGCACTCTACCGGCGCGCGCCAAATGTCGGATTTCGGGTTCCGGCTGACACTTAAGGTTCGAACTCAGGGGGTGCGCTGAGATCCAATCCTCCACCGCCTCGCACTCGCCGACTGGCTGTGGACCTAAACTACTAGCAAGAACAACACAAGAGACGAAGATTTATACTAGTTCGGGCCACCGCGTTGTGGTGTAATACCCTACTCTAGTTTGTGCTGTGGTGGATTGCCTCCGGGCTATTGAGGAATAAGATCAGGGAAGAACAGCCTCGCGAGGGTCTCTTGGTGGGTGTGATGAACTGCTAAGTGGTATCCCGTCGCTCTAGCTTGAGGATCGGGTCTCTCTCTCTCTCTCTCTGGATTCCAAATGCCCACCCCTTTTATGATGGTGGCTAGCTCTACTTATATAGACGAAGGCCCTGGGCCTCTTCCCAAATATTGAGCGGGAAGGGCGCCAACAATTGGCCATTTTAAAGGGGAACAGCGGGTACACTTATCCTGACTAAAGTTGGTCCTCGCCTGCCAAAGGCTTTGGTGATGACGCCTTCTTGGGCTCCACGATGACTCCCTTCTAGCCGTTGGGGCTGGTCTTGGTCTTGTTGCACCGAAACGGGTTCCTTTGCTTGATGCTCTCGCCTGCGCTTGCTCCCTTTGCACCAAAGAGGAAAGGAGGACTCTGGCTTGTCGGGCGCCTCGATCGCGCCCTTGGTCGTCATGGCTTGCGTCATGGGCACCTCGCGAGGTAACCTGCCTTGAACTCTCCGCCTCCTCATGAGCCAGCGTGATGAGGCCATGCCCGAGAAGCTCCTGGTCGTTCGCCTCATGAGGCTTGGCCTCCTCGAGGGTCTTGAGCTTGTGTTGGTGAAGATGGGCTGCCTGGCCTCCTTGAGCCACGCCATGAGCAGCAGTGCGAGCAAGTCCAGGGACCCCCGTTCCCAGAACGCCGACATGGCGCAATCGATGTTTCCTCCATACTTCGATAACCAGTCCATGCCTAATATCACATCCAATCCTTGCGACTCCAATACTATTAGGTAAGAGGGAAACACATAGTTACCAATCCTTAATGATAACCGATCATACCATAGACTAGCCATATATTCTGCTCCAGGCGAGGTTACTAACATGGGTGACCTAAGGGCTTGGGTTTGCAATTTATATTTATCCACAAATCCCCCTGATATGTATGAATGCGATGTACCAGTATCAAAAAGAACGAATCGCGATAAATGTCTTAACCAAAATCTTACCTACTACGCATCGGGTCGAGCTTCAACCTCCTCCACGGTAACGTGGTTCACCTGTCCCCTGTTGAAAGGGTTCGGCTTCTTTCCTGAGCTTCCATTGCCATTTCCATTCTGGGCTTCAGGACATTCATTTGCATAATGTCCAGCCATCTGACACTTAAAGCAAGTGACTTGGCTCAGGTCTCTCTTGGCTGGGGTTGACGGGTTTGTGCGGTTTTGTCTGTTGCTTCCTCCATTCCCGTTTCCATTCTTGGAGCCATTATGATTGTGCGAGCTACCTCCTCCATGGGTATGCTGAAATTGTCCTCCCGGTTTCGGGGTAAAGCGTAGCTTTTGCTGAGCTCCAGAATTGTAGTTCCCTTGACCATACTTCCGCTAGCGGTTTTCAATCTGTTGTTGCTTCCCTTCAATCATAAGAGCACGATCTACCAACTCATGGTAGTTGTTGAAAGTGGTTACCATCAACTGCATGCTCAGCTCATCATTAAGTCCTTCCAGGAACTTCTCCTGCTTGGCTACATCTGTAGCAACGTCATCCGGGGCATAACGCGCTAACTTACTAAAGTCCTCCACATACTGGCTTACAGTGTGTCCTCCTTGGCGTAAGTTGCGAAACTCACGCTTCTTCATGGCCATAGCTCCTGCTGAAACGTGGGCAGTACGGAAAGCTTGCTGAAACTGATCCCATGTGACAGTGCCAATAGGGTGTGTGGCTGTGTAATTCTCCCACCATGATGCTGCGGGTCCATTAAGCTGATGTGCGGCAAAACGCACTCTTTCCACATCTGTGCATCCTACAGTGGTCAGCTCCCTTCCAACCTTGCGGAGCCAATCATCTGCAACAATCGGCTCGGTGCTACTTGAAAACACCGGCGGATTTAGCCTCAAGAAACGAGTCAAATGGTCAACAAGTGGTGGTGGTGGTGGGTTGTTGTTGTTGTTGTTGTTGTTGTTGCCTTGGTTCTGTACTAGTGCTTGCATCAAGGCATTCTGCTGCTGAATCAACTGAGTGATCTCCGGTGGGAAAACAAATCCGGTGTCGCGTCTCGAAGGCATCTGCTGTTTTAGAGAAGATGAGAATATAGAATAGAATGAGGTCTAGTGAGAAAACACTACCCATATGCACATGAGACAAATGCAATCAATTTCACTCCAATCAATTCAAACAAGGGCATACAACGGTCTAACTATCGTTACAAAAGTGCTTGGACTAAACTAGATACAATGGTGGAAATTCTACTACTGTTATGGTGGTCAACTAGAAAAACTACTCCGATGAAGACTCCATGATATCTGCTCCAGCTTCATCAACATAGTCATCATCGCTGTCGTCGGGGTCTGAGTCGGTGTCGTCGATGATGATATAATTATTCGGGCAAGTGGAATCGTCATCATCTCCTCCTGGCGCGGGATCTCCCATGGAAACTCCTAGCTTCCTGGTTAAGTCGTCATTCTTCTCCACTAGCACTTCAATTCCTAGCTTCCTGGCGCCTTGAGTTCTTCCTCTAGCTCCGTGATCTTGGTCATGGCCTTCTTCAGATCCATCATGCATGTGCACATCTGGTTCTCATGACGTCGGATGTGCTGGTTTAACTCCCGGATAAAAGCTGCGATTGATCTGTCCTTCCTGGTGCTGATCATCTCCCATTGCTCATCTCGGCGCCCACAAATCTGGTAGATAGTATCCTTGAGATCATTGCGGTAAACTTCTCCAATACGTCCCGTGGTGACGTGGGCTGCCATGCTCTTTCCTAGATTCCAGATTGGTGCATCAAAGGAAAACTCTATGGGCTCCGTGACTGGTGCGAACGTCCTTCCTGGAACTTGAACTTGAATCATCCAGCGCTCCTCTTCGGGTAAAGTGTTGTAGGTCCCGGTGAAGCTTGGTACTTCGATGTTCAGGTATCTAGTGACTTCCTTCAAGTGACGTCCAAAGGGTGTATCATCATCCGGTTGCGTGAACTTGTTCCTTGCATCAGCCATCCTAAAAGAGTAGAAAAGATGAGGAGTCAGAAATGAGAAGAAAGAGTAGTGATCTAGGGCTTTAGCTTAGTGGTCGTGTCCTACAGTCAGCGTGTGCTCTGATACCATCTTGTAGCGACCAGACCTCGAACAGTCTGATCTCTGTGCATCAGTGTCATCCTGGATCGATGTCTTGACACGCACGCATACTTGAAGGATTTATAACGGAGTAGCAATCACACACTTATTACATCGAATGTCTCAAAAGAGAACTTATTACAATAAATATGGCTTAAGGTCATCTAATAACGATAACAACAGAAGGCTTGGAAGATAAGCGAGTCCATCAACTCCAACGGCATCACTGAGTATAGAACCATGACCAAAGGCACCTTACTCGTCGTCTGAAAAGTCTGCAACATGAACGTTGCAGCCCGAAAATGGGTCAGCACATGGAATATGCTGGCAATGTAACACATAGAGAGTAATATGAAAGAGCAATGCTATACTACATGCATATATGGCTGGTGGAAAGCTCTATGGTTACAATTTTGCGTAAAGCTAATTTTTCCCTACTGCAGAGGAATAAATTTTATTTAACTATCATGGTGGTTGTTAAACATTGAGAATGGTTGACAACATTCTCAATCCCAATTAAAAATATCATCATTAAAACCCAACAATATTAATTAAAGTAACATGATGAGATTCACATGATATCCAAGTACTAGATACTCAAGATGTCCATAACTAGGGACACGGCTAACCATGATTAGTTTGATACACTCTGCAGAGGTTTGTGCACTTTTCCCCACAAGACTCGATCTCCTCCATTGGGATTCTCGCACTACATGATGTTTGAGAAACGGATGACCGAGACATAGTCTTTCAGAAGCGCTAGCACCTTACGAACGGGTAGACCGTACTAACCTACATCCCCTACATCAGCTAGTCTACCACTGTAAGAGTTCGCATGACTTAGTCAACTATGCTAGAACCCATAGTAGCTTGTGGCTGCACACGGAAGTTTCTAGCATGAATAATCTCATGATCCCTTTGAGCCTGGGTGGCGGCCCAAAAGAAACAGTAATCTCGAATACCCAGGTACCTCA
This sequence comes from Aegilops longissima, assembly GCA_021605205.1. Taxonomy (NCBI): domain Eukaryota; kingdom Viridiplantae; phylum Streptophyta; class Magnoliopsida; order Poales; family Poaceae; genus Aegilops; species Aegilops longissima. The sequence goes on along the minus strand of CM038677.1, from coordinate 661,768,347 downwards.
ATCCACCCAGATGTGTGTTTAAATTGCCACCTTAAATAAACCATTAATTAAAATCTCACATCTGTCATGGATACACTCACCCAATCCACTCTACTAACATAGCATGTCATAATAAGCAAACGTAGAAGTAACTCCCAAGGGTTTGATAATAAAACAGGTAATAGGTACTACCTCAACTACTTTTCCAAAACCCACAGTTTAATTAGATCCTAATCATGCAATGTTTGAGGATTGGTCTAATGCATAAAAACTGGGTATGAAAAGGTATGATCAAAGTGTTACTTGCCTTGCTGATGATCCGCGAAACCTAGAGATTCAAAGTAGCAAGCGGCGCACTCCGGGTACTCTATCGCAAACAAACAAGCATACAATAAGTACTCATCTAATGCACAGGTAAAACTCAAACAAAATATCTAACCAGAAAGTTCAACTTAAGAACTCCGGTTTGCAAAAAGAATCAAATCGAACGAAGCAACGAAAGTCAAACGGCGAAAGAAACAAGCTTCGTTTACTAATCTGGATCTAGGTCAAATTTTACAAATGCAAAAACTTTTTTGAGTTGATTATTCGGAAAGAGGGTTTCGAGACGAAACTCTAGGCGCTTGAATCGCGTGATTCCAATAAACAAGCGAAAAGTTGTACTAGATCGAAAATCGGATCAGAAATCGCGATCAGAAAAATCGCGAAATAAATCCGAGATAAAGAGAAACGACGAACAGATTAACGAATGAACGTTTGCTATCTGGATCTAAACGATGAACGCGTTCGTTAAAACGAACGAACGCTCGCTAAATAACCTAAACCGAAAAAAAACCGACGAAAAACCGAACGGTTTTCCTAAAAAAACCGGCGGCGGCGGGTCAACCTTGGCGGCGGCGGCCTCTGCGACTCGGCGCGGCGGCAACTTCGTGGCGGCGGCAGCTAGGGTTAGGCGGGAGCGGTGCGGCTTGGGCTGGGGTTCGGCCCGGGGCGCTATATAAAGACCTCGGCCAGGCGGAGTCCTGGCCGGTTACGGCCCAAGGTCGGTTCGGATTTTTTAAATAATTATCACGCAGAAAAACAAACGAAAGAAATACTAAACAGATTCCGAAAATCCCGAAATAAATTTTCTCCGGCTTCTAAAATCAATCCGGACAAGATGAACATTTATTTGGGGCCTAAATGCAACTTTCAAAAACGCACATTTTTTTCTAAAATCAAATAAAACAGCGAAAAACTCCAAATAAAAATCTTATTTGATTTTGTTTATTAAATCTTCAATATTTGTTTATTTTGGGAAAGTCATTTTATTCCCTCTCTCCTATTTTTATAATAGGAATAATTGAAGATAAAATAAATAAAACCAAATGATCCTATTTTTAGAATTTGAGAAAACTCAAATATGAAAATAACGAAATCTCCAACTCTTTCCGTGGGTCCTTGAGTTGCATGAAATTTCTAGGATCGAGCCAATAAAATATGATATGCAAATTATGATCTATGTATAACATTCCAAATTGAAAATTTGGGATGTTACATAGGAGAAGGCAGCTACATGAGCAATGCCTGGAGTTTGAATGCGTTCAAACCCTTGTAAAGCTTTCCATGTCCCTCCTTTTCTAGCTAAAGGGGTTAACAGACAGGCAAAAAGGTAATTACACAATGGTTATATAGCATACAGTGCTATCATACCTGACTCTGCTAGTTAGGAAAAAAAATCATTTAATGTATCGCTAGGTGTCATGACGAGGAGAAGCCCCGACAAGGATGCAGCACCACTTGCGTAGCTAACTCCTATTATCTTCACATGCCATTTGGATGGGTGTCGATAAAGGTAATCTTCTCTATAGCATGCTGACACGTGCCGACAAACTCTACCTTGCTTCCTGCACGCTCGATACCTCACCGATCAGCGACTAGCTAGCTAGTGAGGTGGAGCGCTGGCAGTTGGCGGGGGTTTGCTAGCCACGGGTCTTGCCGGCAAGGGCTGCTTCCAGTGTTCCATCTTGATGCTTGTCTTGTTCTACTCATTGTTCTTCTTAATGCACTCTTTGATCTCTCAAAGAGCTGTTTCTTGACCTAGGATTCACGGTGACTTTGATCTCATCTGGAAGCTGCCACTTGTGTGTGCATAGGTCAGGGTATTACACACCCATGTTTAATACACCGACACTCTAGTATCAAGCATGTCAAATTTCTTCAATTTAGTAAGCTCAACAAAGTTTACTTTAGTCCAGAATCTCATAGTGAAAGTGTTATGGCTTTTTGTTTTGGCTCTCTAGTGCCAACTCCAACCGAACATGTTATCAAAACCAGGTATGAGAAGGGTCTCGTTCAAGTATCCTGAAGAAACCTCAATAACTGCGATAAGGTTAGTGTGCTCCATAGAAAAACTCTCCTTAGTATTATGTACCAGTAGACAACTAGACATCCTAAGCCTCTGGCAAGATATCCAACATATTTAGCCATTGATTTTATTTGTTGCAGGCAAGTGTGATCTTTAGTTAAATAAGAGTCCTTCCAACACACCACATAGTGCACCTTATTCAAACATTCTTTTGTTTGTATGACCAACTTTATTACATTTAGAACATCTAAGTTTCTATCCACCAATGCCACCATTAGTACTCCCCTTAAATCCTTGCTTAATCCATCTCCCCACCTGGCTATTAAATATAGTTCCACTCACAATCACAAATGGTAAGTTACCATGACTGTTGTTCATCCAGTTACTAGGATCGTGTCCTATTGTATCATCCCCACCATGAGTAAGAATCATGACATGACTGGAACATAAGTATGTAATAGAATTGGCATAGGAGCTAAGCCAAGCAGCTGCAGCTGGGGCAACAACTACTGAAACATCTGACTACTAGCCCCTCCAACTTGACTTCCAGGAATCAACAGATTAGCCCATTGTTGCTGCACATCAAAATTAACTTGTTCGACAAGTATATAGTTTGCATTAGTACCCCCCTATTGTGAAACTTGGACCCCGAGAACCTTCTTAATTCGAAAGCACAATACCACCACGGAAACCCCCACCTTAAATCTAACCTCTCTGGTCTGCCTACACCATAGCCGATTGGATATGTGCATTTTGGTTCTAGTTCTCACCTCACGGGCCTCATCCAGTGATGCTCTATGAACCTCCACTACCTTGTCTCTAAAATTGTTATTATATGGATCTCTAAATCCTCCTCAATTGGAATTAGTTCCACCACCCATGTTTCCTCCTCCTTTGTGTTGATATTGGAAGTTCCAGCTCTTCCTGTTCCTCTCTTTCCACTCATCCCTTGGTTTCCATCCATGCGAGCCATCGTCTCTTTAATGGACAGGAACCCTAAATCGGAGAAAGGGAGAAACCCCCCTCTAACGATGACATGTACCTAGGATAGGGTCTTAGGCCTAACCTAGACACCCTACCCAAGGACACTACCCTAGAGTCCAAGACGTACAAAGTATAATAGAAGATACCGACTGAAACACTCCTGAAGTGCAATCCACTCGACGGAAGGTTCCACTTGGATATCCCAATTCCACTCGACCAGGATAATTTCACTCGACCATGCAAGAATCACTCGGAGTAGAGAAGGCCTAAAGTCACCCCAGGATGGCAACGGTCAGGCATTCACTCCATCATCATAAATACCATTTATAGCGGGCGTTACTAGTAAAGTTCAAGGCATAACTCACATTGAACCCCTGTGTAACTGAGGGCTGCAAGGGGCCAGGCGCACTCTATATAATCCACCCCTCCCCTCTGGTACAAGGGTTCGCACCCCCTGTAACATTTGCAAACATCTAGTCGACAAGCCTCCACGGCACCGAGACATAGGTCTATTACCTCCTCCGAGAGGGGCCTGAAGACGTAAATCTGTGTGTACAACCTCGCCGTAGCTAGGACACTGCCTCCTCCTACGTACCCCCTACTCTTACTGTCAGACTCATTCCCATGACAGTTGGCGCCCATCGTGGCGCAGGCGTCTGAGCAACTTAGACTTAGACGTCTGCCCGAACCCGAGTGCAACCTTTACAATGTGTCCAAGAAGAAAGATGATCTGAGTGTTAAGTATAAAACTAGTGGAGCAGATCCGCCTTCCAAGCGCATGGCTCATATTTCTTCTTGGCCACATTGTAAATGTGATACGCCCCATTGTGGAGCACCTTGGTGTCGATTAAGGGGCCTTCCCAGGCAGGGGCGAGCTTATGAGGTCGTTGTTGATCCACTCGGAGCACAAGATCGCCTTCTTGAAATGCTCGACCTTTGACGTTTCGGGCGCGGAGTCGACAAAGGTCTTCCTGATAAATGGTCGACCGTATCAAGGCCATCTATCATTCTTCCTCCAGAAGATCCACAGCATCCTATCGTGCTTTCTTTGCTTCAGCTTCCGAAAAGTGTTCCACTCGGGGTGCATTGTGAAGCAAGTCACTCGGAAGCATGGCTTCAGCCCCGTACACCATGAAGAAAGGGGTTCGATCGGTTGATCGGTTGGGAGTTGTCCGCAATCCCCACAAAACAGATGGCAACTCAGTCACCTAGGCCCCAGCTGCATGCTTAAGGTCGTGCATCAAGCGGGGTTTCAGGCCTTGGAGGATTAAACCGTTCGCTCGTTCAGCTTGTCCATTCGACTGCGGGTGTGCAATGGATGCGTAGTCGACCCGAGTACCTTGGGAAGCGCAGTATGCTCTGAACTCATCAGAATCAAAGTATGAGCCGTTGTTTGTGATGATGTTGTGCGGAACTCCATATCGAAACACAAACTCTCTGATAAAACTGATGGCCATGCTTGAGTCTAGGTTCTTGATAGGTTTTCCTTCAATCCACTTAGTGAACTTGTCGACTGCCACGAGCAAATGGGTGAAGCCACTAGTGCCAGTCCTTAGCGGCCCAACCATGTCCAACCCCCACACCGCAAATGGCCAGATGAGTGGGATAGTTTTCAAGGCAGACACGGGCTTGTGGGACTTGTTCGAGTAGAACTGGCAACCTTCACACTTCTCGACAATATCTTTCACCATTTCATTTGCACGCGGCCAGTAGAATCCGTCTTGGTATGCTTTGGCCACGATGGTCCTAGAGGATGTGTGGTGACCATAGGTACCCGAGTGGATCTCATCCAATATCAATCGACCCTCTTCTGGGGAGACACATCATTGAGCTACGCCCGTAACGCTTTCTCTCAAAAGCTGTCCGCCTACTACTGTCAAGCCTTTGGACCTTCAGATGATCTGATGTGCTTCAACTTCATCCTGTGGAAGCTCCTGCCTGAGCAGATATGCAATATACGGCACCGTCCAGTTGGGGGTGATTACCAAAATCTCCATGATTAAGTCGACTACTGCTGGCACTTCACATTCAGTCGGATTGGTAGAACTTATTGGTTGCGGGGGCTCCTCTGTAAAGGGATCTTCTCGCACTGACGTGGTGTGGATATGTTCCAAGAACACATTACTGGGAATAGGCTTCCGAGTGGATCCTATTTTCGCCAAATCATCGGTTGCTTGATTCTTGAGTCAGGGTATGTGGTGGAGCTCTAATCCTTCAAACTTATTTTCCAACTTCCTTACTGCATTGTAGTATCCAGTCATGACAAGGCTCGTGATATCCCACTCCTTCATCACCTGATTAACTGCCAAATCCGAGTCACCATAAACCATCAGGCGACGGACGGAGTGAGATGGCCATACGTAACCCATAGAGAAGTGCTTCATACTCAGCTTCATTGTTGGAGGAATCAAAGTGAATCTGGAGGACACAACTGAGTTTGTCGCCTCTTGGGGACACCAGGACCACTCCAGCACCAGAACCGTTCAACATCTTAGAACCATCAAAGAACATGGTCTAGTGTTCCGAGTGAACTTGAGTCGGCTGTTGTTGCTCAGTCCACTCGGCCAAGAAATCTGCAATTGCCTGAGACTTAATTGCCTTTTTTGCTTCAAACTTGATATCCAGAGGGAGAAGTTCTATTTCCCACTTAGACACTCGACCAGTTGCATCTTGATTGTTCAAAATTTCTGACAATGGAGCGTCGTTGACGACTAGTGGTCTGCGAAGTAATGTCAACTTTCTTCATGGTCAAATAAATTCCATAGACAAGCTTCTGGTAATGTTGATACGTTTTCTTGGACGGAGTCGAGACTTCCGAAATGTAATACATTGGACGTTGAACTTTATAGGGCTTGCCTTCTTCCTCTCACTCGACTGTGAGCACTGTGCAGACAACCTGACCAGTGGCTGCAATATAAAGCAGTAGAGGTTCTTTGCTGACTAGAGCAGCAAGAACCGACTGGGTGGAAAGCGGGGCTTTGAGCACTACAAACGCTGCTTCGGCTTCAGGAGTCCACTCGAAAGAATCAGACTTCTTCATCTGTCAGTAGAGGGGCAATGCCTTCTCACCGAGACAAGAAATGAACCGACTCATTGCAACAAGACAGCCTACGAGCTTCTGAATGTCATGCACACGGACAGGGCGTTTCATTCGGAGAATTACACCAGTTTTTTGGGGATTTGCATTTATTCCTCATTCAGAAACGAGGAAACCGAGTAACTTTCCTCCTGGAACTCCGAATGTGCATTTGGACGTATTTATCTTGATGTCATATCTTCTGAGATTGGCAAATGTCTCAGCAAGGTCAGTCAGCAGATCGAAACTCTTGCGTGACTTAACCACGATATCATCCATGTATGCCTCAACATTCCGACTGATCTGAGTGAGCAGACACTTCTGGATCATGCGCATGAATGTGGCGCTAACATTCCTAAGACCAAAAGGCAAGGTGATATAGCAAAAGCACCCGAACGGGGTGATGAAGGCCGTTTTTATTCCATCAGGTCCATATAGACGGATTCGATGGTACCCGGAATATGCATCCAGAAAAGACAAACGCTCACACCCCACAGTTGAGTCGACTATCTGATCGATGTGGGGGAGAGGAAAGTGATCTTTCGGGCAGACCTGATTGATATGCTTGATATCAATACACATACGGAGTGAATTATCCTTTTTGGGGACCATGACGACGTTGGTGAGCCACTCGGAGTGGTAAATCTCTCTGATGAACTTAGCTTCCAGGAGTCGAGCCATCTCCTCGCCAATCGCCTTCCTCTTTTCTGCGGCGGACCGACGAAGATGCTCTTTGACAGGTTTTGCCTTTGGGCCGACACGCAAACGGTGCTCAGCCAGCCCCCTGGGTACACCTGGCACGTCTGATGGTTTCTATGCAAAGATATCCCGGTTCTGACGGAGGAACTGGATGAGCGAGGCTTCCTATTTGCTGTCGAGTGTCGTTGAAATGTGGGTCAGAACCGCAGAGGGGTCTTCCGGGTGAATGTGGACTGGCTTTGTCTCTCCGGCCGACTGAAATGCAGATTCTGAAGCGTGCTTCTTGGCTCGCAACAAATCACTTGGGTCGGCATTTTTCTTGTACTCTTCCAGTTCCGCCGCCGCCATTTGCTCATCAACAATTTTGGAACCCTTCTGGAGGCACTCTTCTGCTCTCTGCTTATTCCCAGTGACTGTGATCACACCTTTGGGCCCATGCATCTTCAGCTTAAGATACACGTAACATGGTCGGGCCATGAAACGAGCGTATGCAGGCCTGCCAAGGATAGCATGATAGGCACTATGGAAATCCACTACCTCAAACGTCAACTTCTCCGTGCGGAAATTCTTGGCATCTCCGAAAACTACATCAAGAACAATCTGCCCGAGTGACTTTGCTTTCTTCCCTGGATGACTCCATGGAACTGCATGGTGCTCTCACTGAGTTTGGACATCGGAATGCCCATCCCTTGGAAGGTCTCAGCATATAAAATGTTCAAACCACTGCCACCGTCCATGATAACATTAGTTAGTCAGGTGCCCCCGACTACTGGGTCGACCACCAACGCTTGCCGCCCAGGGGTAGCAACGTGCACCAGGTGATCTGACTGGTCAAATGTAATGGGAGTTTTCGACCACTTCAGGTACGTCCTAGTTGCCGAAGCAACCATGTTCACTTATCTGTTAATTACTTTCAGTCGACTTTTGCTCTCGACATCAGCAAAAATCACCAAGGTAGCATTGACCTTCGGGTAACCATCATCCTTCTCTTCATCATATCCTTATCAGAGTCCTTTTCACTGGGCTGACCCTCTCGAAACTTCTGAATCAGGAGTCTGCACTATTGAGTGGTATGCTTGGGCAGAATCAGGTTACCCTCCCTTCTTCGTGTGAATGTGACACAGCAAGTCTAGGACATCCTGTCCAGACTGATCTTTCACCTTTTTGGGCACCCACTTCCCCTTAGGCTTTCCTTTAAATTTTCCTTGTGCATTCAGAACTACGGCTCCGGCAGGGCCTGCAGCCTCAGCTTTACGCTTTTGCTTCCGAATGGGGTTTCCACCTCCGGTATCCTGGTCGACTGACTTCCCCTTGCCATTGTAGAGTTGGTCCTCCTCTTCGCCATTAGCATACCGAGTGGCTATTTCCATCATTCGGCTCAAAGACATGTCTCCGGAACGACCGAACTTTAGGATAAGCTCTCTGTATCAGATGCCCTCCTTGAAGGCGCAAACTTCCTGGTGTTCTGACACATACTCCACCACATGGTGAAGGGTAGTCCATCCCTGGAAGAAATCTCTCAAAGTTTCATTCGGCTTCTGAACACAGTGCTGTAATTTGGTTAGCCCAGCGGGGCATTTGCAAGTACCTTCGAATGTATTGATAAACACTCGAGCAAAATCTTCCCAACAGAAAATACTTCCAGGAGCCAACTGATTCAACCAAGCACTGGCCAAACCTTCAAGCATCAAGAGGAGCTGCTTCATGACTACATCATTGTTGCCTCCACCAATCTGCACTACCACTCGGTAATCTTCCAGCCACGTGTCTGTCTTCGACTCACCGGTGAACTTGCTCACGCCCGCAGCCAATCTGAAGTTGGGCAGGTCTCAACTGCTCGGATGGCTCTATTGGAACACTCGGGCCTAGAGACGAACGCCCTACTTCCAGTCGGATGATCTCTGTCTAGCCCTTCTGTGTTAGCTATGCCTCTGTCAACCAAACCATGTACGAGGAGTGACCTCCAATCAAACCCAGGCTCTCTTGGGTCGACTGGAGCTCTCCGCTCGTCACCATACGGGCACCTGTCGTCATACCACCGGGGCGCGTACGACCCACCCCTCGGAGGGGGTGTAGGCAGTCGACGGTGGTCATCACAGGGATATTGAGGATCGAACTGTCCGTGGCCTCGACCAAGGTATGGGTCTTGGCCGTAACCATGATCTTCATGCCGCGAAGGCGATCTCGGATTATGTGCCGACTGAACTGTGTGTGCAACAACAGATCTGCTATGAATTCTATTGCGTGACTAAGAAACAGCCGAGTTCTGTTCTCCTGCCGCCCGAAGCAGTGCCCGGATCTGCTGTAAACCTCTACCAGCTTCTGAACAGGATGACTTAATTGATTCTGCTACGCGTGTTACTGCTGCAATATTCTGGATCGGAGTACGGTATACCTGACATTCTTCTTGAGGCTCAGTGAGAAACAACTATCGTGGCCGTCGACCGGAACCTGGAATCTGCTGACGAGCATGATTGCGGAGTGCTTGCTTAACATTCTCCAGACGCGTACGCTCAGCCAATGTGGCTAAGCACGCAGCCTCCAAGGCCCGAGCCTCGGAGGTCTCCCCAATGACGGGGGTCTGGAGGGCCTGGACATTTCGGCGATGCAGCTCTTCCCGCTGCTCTGCAGTGAGGGCTTGGGGCTAGTACTCGTCATGACCACGCGACGGGCCGCCGCTACCGCCGCCGCCACCGTGATGGAATCTGGGCAGGTTGTGCTGGGAGTCGACCATGAGGACTTCCGCCGCGGGATCATTACTCTCGCACTCGGAAAGTGTATCCGAATGAAAATTCGGCAGATCAAACAACCCCTAGAGGGATTCGTCGGGCTCAATCGCCGCGACTTGAGGGGTGGTCCACTGATGAGCCACCGCATGCTTCACCCACCGCTGGAGCCGCGAACAACCGGATCATTTGTGTCGGCGGACGGCGGGGAGCGAAGATGCCACGGGAGCCGAACAATACTAAGTCGACGACCGCCGCAGGAGGACACCGCGGGCACTCACGCAGAAGTGCGCCACCCCACGGATGGCGAGGGCCTCAACGTCAAGGGGAGCTTCTTGGAGCCATGCGGAGTCGTTGGCGATGAAGACGAGCGCACCAAGACGGATCTCGCAGCCCAGAGTCGAACCACCACCGGAAACCACGTTGACGGAGAACGAAATTTGCAACCTCACCGGAAGTCGCTCAGACACCTGCCCCATGGTGGGCCCCAACATTGTTTCCGGCGGTGGTTTATCCGCAAACTTGATTCGCCTAAGTTGAAAAACTACTTCGAGTGGAGAGCAATCCTCCCACTCGGGGGCTTAGCTGCGACCCCGCACTCGCCTAAGTTTCAAAAATACTCGGAGTGGACAGAAATCCTCCTACTCGGAGGCTTAGCTGCGAACCAGCTTCGCCTAAATCGAAAAATACAAGTACATCGGAAACAAGTAAACTACATTCGGATAAAACCACCAAGTTTGGATAAATCCAGCAAGTTTCAAGACCACAGGCAAAAGTACTCAGGCGTCAATCTCGAAGGGAGTTTAACCGTTATACAATCACTCGGCATTCTGAGGCAAATGAGTTCAAATCATCAACTTTTTCATTCGGCAGGAGGTGGACTAGCTGGCTCGACGAAGGTGTCCAAGTCAATGCCGTCCACGATGCGAGTGGCTGCGTCGATGAAGGTCTCCATGAAAGACTGAAACTGGAGCTTCTTGTTGTTTGCCACCTGAAGAGCTTTTACCTTCTCTTCCTTGGCGTCCTTGCAATGGACACGGACAAGTGATAGATCCACGTCGGCACCACAACGGGCAGCGGATTTTTTCCATGCTTGCACTCGGTCAGGGATTTCATTAAGTTGAGTCATCAGTGACTCGAGGTGATTCTGAAGCACATCCTCTTGCCATAGCTCCTTGTCTATCCGTGACAGTGAAACCTTCAGCCGAGCAATATAGTCCAAGACACTGGCGAGGCGAGATTCTAGTCGCAACACGTTCATTACAACTTCATCTTTGACAGGAGAGTTGATGGGGTCCAATCCCGTTTCGATCCATCTGTTTTCCACCTCGAAATTCTAACAGAACTCTACACGGAGAGATAAGTAATGAATTGGCAGCAACATTGTGAAGAACTTTTTTGATCCAGTCGGATGAGGAAAAGTACCTTCGAGCATGAGGAACATCTTCTTGGCAAGACCTCCCAGATAAACCTCCAGCTCATCCCTCTTCTGAGTGAGTGCATCCACTTTGTCAGTCTGGGCCACCTTCTCCTCCTTCAGTTGTGCAGTTTCTTTCTTCGCCTCGTCAACAATAGTCTTCAGATTGGCATTCTCCTCCTCCAATTTGCCGACTGAAGCTAGCTTCCTTTCAGCTAGTTCAGTCTTCTCACACGCCACCTTCTGTGCCCCCGCAAGATTGGTGTCCTTCTTCTCCAAGGCTTGCTTCATTTTTTCTAAAGAAATAACATTCCTCAGTCGAGCTTGGAGTTGACAGTTTTCACCATGCACATCTGTTCGAGTGGAATCACTCGGTTCAAAGGATGGAAAAGAAGAAATTACAAAGCATACAGTCAAGAAGTGGTTACCTCCCATGGTTGCCACTTTGTCTTGAGCCTTCTTCAGATTCTCATTGGTAAGATCCAGGCCAAGCTTGAGTTGGATCTTCTCCTTCTCCAAAGCAGCATACTGGGTCCCAAGTTCACAAGATTTCTGCAATCAACAAAAAGACAAATCAGTCGACGTAAACAAAGACCGTTTACTTCCGAGTAAAAGAGCAAGTTCAGATTGCTATTGCAAAAGAGTTCTAAGACCACCGCCAGATCAATCATTCGACAGCGATCTTGGGGACTACACCAAGTGGGTGCACTCAGCGTGCCCCCACTGGTTAGATTTCCCACTGGGTGTGGTCGGTCCAGCCCGAGTGGAAGAAGCAAAAAAAATCATCATCATTTGTTCTTAGACCACCGCCGACTGCCCGCGGTCGACAGCGGTCTCGGGGACTACACCCAGTGGGCGCACTCAGCGTGCCCCCACTGGATCAGTTCCCACTCGGCATGACCTGTCCAGCCCGAGTGGAAGTGCTACGAACAGACATATTCTAAAAGACCCCCGCCGAATCAAAAATTCGAAGGGGGTCTCGGGGACTACACCCAGTGGGTGCACTCAGCGTGCCCCCACTGGACTAAGAGCCCACTCGATGCGACCTAACTGACTCGAGTGGAAGAGCTACAAAGCAAGGGAAAAACACCCAGTGGGTGGACAGATGCAAGGTTCAGACCCATGATAGATGCACATTAAAGGTTCCAAAACTCTCATCTACGGACATCTTAAGAATAATAAAGCAGCAGTTTTCAGGTAGCATATCCTAACAGAGCAAGGGTCAAGCTGAAAAGCCAATCGGAAATCAACTTACAATCCCACTTACTCGAACATTGGTCTGGAGGGTAGAACTGGCATCGTAAGCGGCCTTGCTGGCCTCGTACACCACTTCAAGTCGGTCCATCATCAGACCAGACTAGATCATTGCTTCCTTGGCGGCTCATACTTGGTCCTCCGGGATGAGATGCATAACAAATGGAGTTGACGATGGAGTCGATGACATAGCTGGTGGGGTCGGAGCCTAGGGTTGGGAAGCTGGACCAGAAGTCTGGACAGTCGATGTTCAGGGTTGGTCAGTCGACAAAGGAACAACAACAGAGACAGAAGCCCGCGAAGGGTCACCATGTTCTTGAACTACTGGCTCAGATAGTTGGTGAGATGCTCGACTGGAAGGTGCCCTCTTGCTCAAAGCTCTGCCTCTGTCTCTAGAGTTTTTCCTTGTCGTCATCATCTAGAAGCTGGATAACATTTGTTGGCGCTGCAAACACTCGACAGTGAGATTTTAGTCGACCACCAAAAACAGGTGACAGAGTGTAAACGCGGTTGTGGTATCATACCTGCTCGAGAGGTAGCCACGTCCGCAGTGTCCGCATCGGCCCGCTCCTCGTCAATATCCATGGACGTTGCAGAAGTAGCAGCCCTGGAAGCCCAAAATCTCACTCGGTCAAACAAGTGACCAAGCCCACAATAGCATTGAAAAACAATGAAAAAGAACACTTATGCAGAAGTAACAGGCACAACCACCTTGATTCTGGGCAGAGCCTTCCGAGGTTTTGGCGGGGCCACCTTGGCGTGCTTGGCAGTCTTCTCCGTCGATTCTGGAGTTTACGTCAGAGTGAGCTCGGGAATTCTCGCACTCGATGTCGCCGCCTTGTCGCGGCCCCCTGCTGGATCTTGTGACTGCTTGGAGCTTCTCTCCGAGGGAGGAGGTGACTTGACCTTCGAGCTTTCGTCAGAGTCCTCGCTTTCGTCACTGCTGTTGTCTGCATACTCGATATTGGCGCTCCCGCCGTTGCTTTCTCCTTCTCCAAGTTGCTGCACTCCATTCGTCATGGGGTACATCTTCGTGAAAACCTGTGAGTTACAAGCCGCAAACATCTGTCGGATCCAAGAACAATTGCATATTGAAGGACAATCAACAAATCGAGCCTGACCTCCCCTGGGGCGTTATTGGCGTCGAATGGCAAGATCCTTCTAGCTCCGCGAGGGTTCTCCTTGTTTCCAGTGATGCTTAGCAGCCACTGAGCCACCGTCTCCTCGGCGACCTCCTTTGGGTGGACCCGAGCGGTGTCTTCAGGGCCCGAGTACATCCACATTGGGTGGTCACGAGCTTGGAGAGGTTGGATACGTCGACTGAGAAACACCTCCAGCAGATCCATGCCAGTCACTCCGCCCTGGACTAATGCAACGACCGCGTTGACTAACATTGACACCTCACCCTTCTCCCCATCCTCTACGGTCAGCGAACGAGGAGTGTGGAGTCTCTCCAGGGAGAAAGGAGGAATACCAGTCGACTGACCAGGAGTCGGGATATCTATGCAGTAAAACCAGGTCGACTGACATCCCCTAACCGACTCAGGAAAAGTCATGGGGGGGGGGTGGACTGCTCCTACCTCTCATCTGTATCCCTAACCCCCCGCACATCTGGATCACATGTGTCTTCTCGTCAGTCGGGTTTGCTTTCTTCACCATCTGAGATCGGCATGTGAAGAAAGCAAACCCGACTGACGAGAACATGCATGTGATCCAGATGTGAGGTTAGATATGATGAGAGGTAGAGCACTCCCCATGACTTTTCCCGAGCCGCTCGGGATGGCGATCGACCGGTTTTACTGCAAAGATATCCCGACTCCTGGTCAGTCGACTGCCATCCCCTAATCGACTCAGGAAAAGTCATGGGGGGAAAAGTGATCCTACCTCTCATCTGTATCCCTAATCCCCCGCACATCTGGTCACATGCGTCTTCTCATCATTCGGGTTTGCTTTCTTCACCGTCTGAGATCGGCAAGTGAAAATGTGCTTAAATAGGCCCAGTGCGGGTGTCAACAGTGCTCCTACCTCTCATCTGTATCCCTAACCCCCTGCACATCTGGATGACATGCGTCTTCTCGTCAGTCGAGTTTGCTTTCTTCACCGTCTAAGATCGGCAAGTGAAGATGTGCTTAAACAGACCCCAGTGCGGGTGACATTCCAAGAAGTTTTCGCACATCGAAATGAAGGCAACAAGATAAGAGATAGTGTTTGGAGGAAAATGGTGGATCTGGGCACCGAAGAAGTTCAAAAAACCCCGGAAGAATGGATGAGGAGGCAAGGAGAAACCTCGGTCGATGTGAGTGGTCAGGAGGACACGCTCACCCTCGCGCGGCTGGGCCTCGGTTTCCCCCTCCGGTAGCCTCCAGGACCCATGAGCAATCAGGTCGTCGGCGGCGAGGTTCTCCAGGTCTTCCTCCACGACGGTGGAGTGGATCCAGTCCCCTTGGATCCAACCAGGCGGCAGACCGGACAGCGACGTCGACCCCTTCGCCGCCTTCTTTCCCTTCGCCGTTGCCTTCTTCGCGCGCTCCAAAGCCGCGGTCTCATCTTCACCATGGCGGCAGAGCTCGAGAGGAGCAGGCGCAGGAGTGGAGTGCTGGGGGAGACGAGGCGGAGAAACAGAGAGAAATAGATCGAATGGGGAAACACTATACCACGCATCGGCATCTGCACCTTTTATGGCTTACTTCCAAGTGACTGACCCGTGGGCCCATGCAATCCTGGCGCATCCTGTAACAGACGCCATCCCGATATATGGCGAAAAAGGTGGCACGAGGATCGAGGAGTCCCTATCCACCTGCCCCGCTTATCGTGCCTCGTCCTGTCCCGCGCGCTTCTCCAAATTTCAAAACCAGCGAGATCCGAGAACCGCAGTGTAGTCGATCACGCCAAAGATATCCCAATCCAGTCTACACAGAGATACGCAGCATAATTCACTCAGAAATTTCATGAGCAGGAATCAATCAATGCGACTGATGAAGAGTTAAAGCATTAGCAAGCTTTCAGGCCCCTGAGGGAATGTCTCTAAGACATTGAATCGGATCAGAACAATCTTCAACCCTTCATCACTCGGTCCTCGATACATTCGGGGACATGTACCTAGTGTAGGGTCTTAGGCCTTACCTAGATAAAGGAAATATTCCACAGAGGCCATAATAAAGTTGTTATTATATTTCCTTATATCATGATAAATGTTTATTATTCATGATAGAATTGTATTAACCGAAAAGTTAGTACATGTGTGAATACATAGACAAATAGAGTGTCACTAGTTTGCCTCTACTTGACTAGCTCGTTGAATCAAATATGGTTATGTTTCCTAGCCATAGACATAAGTTTTCATTTGATTAACGGGATGACATCATTAGAGAATGATGTTATTGACTTGACCCATTCCGTTAGCTTAGCACTTGATCGTTTAGTATATTGCAGTTGCTTTCTTCATGACTTATACATGTTCCTATGACTATGAGATTACGCAACTCCCGAATACCGGAGGAACACTTTGTGTGCTACCAAACGTCACAACGTAACTGGGTGATTATAAATGTTCTCTACAGGTGTCTCCGATGGTACTTGTTGAGTTGGCATAGATCAAGATTAGGATTTGTCACTCCGATTGTCTGAGAGGTATCTCCGGGCCCTCTCGTTAATGCACATCACTATACGCCTTGCAAGTAATGTAACTAATGAGTTAGTTGCGGGATGATGCATTACGGAACGAGTAAAGAGACTTGCCGGTAACTAGATTGAACTAGGTATCACTACAAGAAATATGTCAACTAGTGACCTCCACTATTGGTCACTGAAAGGTCATAGTTTTCAATTTGTGACCTTTTTGTGACCAAAAACATAAGGTCAAAAGCTGGGGGTCGTTAATTGACTATAGCGACCTTTCTTCTGGAATGGTCGAAGACGTTTATGACCAAAATATGTCCACTGTGGCGTTTTGGTCACTAGCAACCTCCCCAGGCCACATAGGCATCCAGCGTGGCAAGTTGATGTGGCACAAGATTCAGCCCGGTCCAATTCGGTTTGCTACATGGGCCGAGCCCATTAATTTGGCCTTTTTAATATTTATTTTTCCTATTAATTTTTGCTAGCTACATGGGCCGGCCCAGCTATAATTCAGCCTTTTATTTTTGGGTTGTGGCCCGTTTTTTCTTTTTTTCAAATGGGTCCCAATTGTCAGGTTCTGATATGTGGGTCCCAAATTTCTGATTCTGGTTTGTGGGTCCTTGCTGTCATGGTCATGTTCCTTAGATTTCAATATGCCAATAATTAAACACAAATATTTAAATCAAAATAGACAGAAAACAAGTGTAATACTTCAAATAACAAGAAGCAACAATCTGTTACATCAACACACATACAACATTTCATTCCAAAACAGAGAGAAGATACATGAAATTCTGGAGTTCACAATGCCCAAATAACCTAGCTATTATTACATAACTTGCTATACAAAAATGTCTTGGCGCTTTCTTTGAACATCTTCTTTCGTCTTGAATTTAGGCAAAATATCTGCCAACAAGAAAACAGAACAGTGAGGATATAGTGAATAACAACAGCAGCAAGTGATGAGGTGCTATTTAGTTAGAATAAGTCCGGAAAGAAACAAGCATGAAAATTAAGAAGAGCTAGAGCAATTCTTCATGAAAATTAAGAAGTGCTATTCAGTGTGAATGCCATGAAGTTTTCGTGCACGTCATGCCAAGTCAGCCAACACGTAGCATGCATGTGGGCCATAAAACATGATCACAGTTCAGCACCTACAACAGCCTGACACAATAGAAGCTGGCATTGCTGCGGTTGATCAAAGTATATGGTTGTTTGACTGCCAGGTCATTGCTCCTGTTCCCTGAACTGTTTGACTGCCTATAATGTGAGCAAAAACTGTATGCATTACAGGCAGTCAAACAGTTCAAGGAACAGCAAACATGCATGCATACAAACAGTCAAACAGTTCAGGGAACAACAAACATGCATGCATGCAATGGAAGTACATACACAATGCCAGGTTGGAGCAAATCATGCTTAAGCAAACAATGCGGCATGGCATAATCAAATAATAATGTGAGCAAACAACTGAATATGAGTCACACTTGATCAAAGCAAAGAATGTGCTAGTAGTGTGCACTCACAAAAGAATGAATGAATCGACATTGATTTGCTACACTGCACCATCCAAGGGGAGCAGACTTCTTCAAGGCATCAATCCTATCTAGTATATGTGAAAAATGGTGTTACAGGATCAAAATCGCCATACCAAATACAAATACTGCAAGCATTTCTAGAAGGAGCTTTGCAACTAACCCTGAAAATGCCCCCAGCGAGCTTTGCTAGGAGGCCCATGCCTCTCCGATGGCCTTGTTGACGAGTGCCATGGCAGGGTAGCCTTCCTCATCCTTGACCCTTGCGTCGTACTTCATGTCCAGTGCTGCATCATATGTGTATATTCAAATCAATCAACCACTTGATCAGAGAAGAAATAGTACGTACATAAAAAGTTTCTTGAGCAAAAGCCAAACAGGATTATCGCTTTTCCCCAATTAGAAAAGGACAAGGCAGAAACCCAAGTTTCCATATCCCAATGGCAAGTTCACTATACTATTTTGGATCGGGATCATGGAAGCATGTGACTGATCTTCGATCGATCTTGGGTGTATGTGTGTGTACCTACGTGTCATCGTCACGATCGGTGTAGACCTTGCCGTCCCTGGCGGCGAGGCTGAAGCTTTCCTCGCCAGCCTTGCAGAGGATCCTGTACCTCGGTTGCCTGGCGTACATAGACAGACAGGATTAGTAGGATGAATAGGCAACTGGCGTTTACACTCGAATGGTTTACAGGGTATAGATACAATAAGGATGCTAACCACGAATAAGAACTAATGCAATTACTTAGTTGAGGACAATGGATACAGATCTCCCAGATTCACCAAAAAAAAGATAGAACAAAGAATAACAAAAGTAACAGGTATTTAGCGAATAGCAGTCTCAAGGTGTTCTTGTGACATGTGGTTGTCGAATATGGAGTCGTAATATACTCATGGATATTAAGATTAATAATCTACAGCAGGAAGTGTTTTTTCAGCATGACAGTTGCTTAGTTATTCATGAACTCGTAAGTGTTTACCATCAACTCTCCTCAGACTAAATTTACATTGAACAAGA
This sequence comes from Aegilops longissima, assembly GCA_021605205.1. NCBI lineage: Eukaryota > Viridiplantae > Streptophyta > Magnoliopsida > Poales > Poaceae > Aegilops > Aegilops longissima. Next base: position 661,749,691 of record CM038677.1, on the reverse strand, counting down.
AAGGAATCAGTATCATATCACCAACTCTGCTACAGTTACAGTGCCCTCCACATGTTTATGTAATAAATTTACATTGAACAAGAAATGAATCAGTATCATATCTCTTAATTCGTTGCTTCACATCTAGCAAGAATAGATCATGCACAGACTTATAAGAAAACATCACAACATGGCATGATATCTGACCCTAAGAAAACAACACACACTGACGCTACCAAATCTAATCGATCGCACAATACCATGGAGGAACGAAGGGGGATCGGGCGTACAACAAAATGGTTGCCTTCAGTAAAATCGGTGTTATGTGGAAGCAAAACAGCACAGTTTGAACTTGTGAGCTCTGCTCTAATTTCACCAAGGTCTTAGATGAACATGTGCTGATAATTTGTTCCACTGAAGAACGCTCTGTTAGTAAAAATAAAATCCATTCATCCTCTATCATGGGTACAGTGACAATCTGCTAAAGATTATCTATATTCAGTGCAAAAAAAAGAAAAAGAAAAATGTAGTTGCTTAACCGAGATAGAACTGAAAAATTCTTCTCCAGCCAAAACTATTTGCCCTGGGAAAAAAGAATCATTCCTCAGAAAAGCATAAAAAAGTGTTCCAAGCGATTGTTCATATTGTACAAATAGCAGTATTTCCTATTTTTTTCTTTTAAAAAACACGCAGTACTATCTTCACCCATGATTAGATCGGTCCTGTTATTTCAGTTAACATGATTCTGCAGTGCTATGGCATGGAGCATCCATGAGATGAAGGAAACCGCCCGTAAAATAAAATACACATCTTAACATGCAAAAGTGAGATAAATTTTGACTTGTACATTCGATAGAGGAAGAGAAAGTCTCACAAAACCACCATCACGGCCTCAAGAAATCGGTGTGTTCTGTTGTGGCATGGCGCCTGGCGCCGCCAAGGCTGCGCAGCACTACGCCGCCACCGATTTCACCAGTGTGGTGGGCAACATGCAACATTGGGATGTCATAAAAGCCACCTTCCACAGGGAAACAAAAAGCAGAATCATTGTAAGCACGACTCTTATCTCAGTAGCTAATGCTTGCAGCTGAGGTGATGGTTATGTTTACAAGATGAGCATTCTTGGTGCAGAACTCTCCAGGGTTTAGCTTAGGAAGAAAATAAATAAATAATGTAGCAACATGTGAGATAAGCATTCATCTCAGCATACAAATTAAGGCGTGATTTGTGACATTCGCCAAGGAGTATACAAACACAAAGAGTTTGCTCCTTATCAGGCACAAGGAGTCGGATGTCCCCCCGTCAAACAACAAGATGAGAAACACAATGTCTGACGCCAGGAAACTAATCTACCAGAACAAAATGCACAACTACAGCAGCATTCAGAAGTAAACAACATCACACGGCTGGACCTGAGCAACATCTGCAAACAAGCAATTCCTATGCAAATTAAAGATGTGTATGTATGTATTGTAGACCAGTAAATTGGAATTGGGGAACCTGAAGCTGAATTCAGGGGAATGAAGAGAGGAGAAGAGAGCTTACCCCCTGCGTCTGCGTTGGAGTTGGAGGAGCTTGGCCGAGGAGCTGCACGCTTGGCGACAGGTGATGGAGATGCGGAAGGCCGTCTTTGTCCCCGCCGTGAAGCAGACGTAGTCATGGTTGTAGGAGATGTGGAGCAGGTCCGTGGCCGCCGGGAACGGCCTCTCTGTCTTGCCCCCCGCGGCGGTGGTGGCGGCCGCAGACGCGTCGGTGGCGGTGGATGAGACGGAGGGGACCGAGGAGGTGTCGTCGCTGTCCTCCTCCATGCCGGAGGGGGTGGGATCGATCGCGTCGGTCGGGAGGGGCAGCGGTATAGAGTGGTGGCCGGGGATTCCCTCTTGAGGTGGACGACGGCGGTGGGGGTGAGAGGAGGACGGCAGGATTCCCGCTTGAGGTGGCGGCGGCAAGGGAGGAGTGCGGCGCTAGGGTTCGCGCGAGAGAGAGGAGGTCACGAGGGGTGGGGTTGGGTGGGGTTCGATAGAGAGAGGGGGGTTTTGCTACCGTTGGTTGGATGGATGGACGGATGGACGGTCAAATGGATGTCATGTCATCGACCCAAGCCACAAGTAATTCCCCCAATCAGAATTAAGTTTATATAGGGTTTTTTTTCTCTTATATGGCAAATGTCCAATGTTATGTCAAAATTCATGGCAAAGTTTGTCCAAATGATCTCATATTTTTCATAAGTATGCATATTGCATTGACAAACAATGTTGCTAAAGGGACTTTTCATTTTCTTTGCACAAAAATTTTATTTTCCATTTTTCGAGTGCCCAAAACAAGTTGTTTGTGAAGGATCTACCATTTATTTGTTGCAAAATTGTACCAAATCAATTTTCTAAAACATTAGGCCATATATAATGCACAATTGACCAAATGATTGGGTGTAAAAAGTTCTGATTCACCTCTCGTGAAAAAAACAAATTTCCGCCGATTCAGCAGGAAACGGGTCAAATTTGGACTGTAGCTACCTCGTAGTTCGCTCTTTATTTTTTCCAAAAATCATTTCTAGGTACATAAGTATCTATTTAATCAGAGAAACACCAAACAAGTTCCAAGATTCAACCACTAGCTAGGAACGGTCATTCCCGCCGTTTTGACCGCATTTTGAAACGGGCATAAAAAATTCAAAAAAAATCAAAAAACTGGAAAACCTTCGCATTGTGTCATTATATGTGACCAAGTTTCCAGGAAAAATAATAAACTTGTAATACGGTAATTATTTTAAAAAAGTGCTCTCAGAAATGAGCTATCATGCGTGAAGATTCATGGCTTTCAAGCCAAATGATCAATCTTATGGCCACATTCATGGCATAGTTTGTTCAAATGATCTCATATTGTGCACAAGGGTACATCTTGGAATTCCAAACAATGTTGCCTAAGGAAGTTTTCATTTTCTTTGCACGGAAAATTCATTTTTCATTTTCCGAGTGCCCAAAAGGAGGTTTTTTTGTGAAGGAACTACCAAATAATTGTTGCAAAAATGGACCAAATCAATTTTATAAAATACTAGGCCATATATAATGCACAATTGACAAAATGTTTGGGTGAAAAAAGTTTTGATCCACCTCTGGTGAAAAAGACAAATTGTCGTCGATTCAGTTGGAAACGGGTCAAATTGGAACTGCAGCTGCCTCATAGTTTGCTCTTTATTTTTTCCAAAAATCATTTCTAGGTAAATAAGTATCTATTTAATCATAGAAACACCAAAAAAATCCCAAGATTCAACCACTAGCTAGGAACGGTCAAGCCCGCCGTTTTGACCGCGATACTCAAACAGGCATAAAATTTCAAAAAATCAAAAATTGGAAAAACTTCGCATTGTGTCATTATATGTGACCAAGTTTCCAGGAAAAACAATAAACTTGTAATACGGTAATTATTTTAAAAAAGTGTTCTCAGAAATGAGCTATCATGCGTGAAGATTCATGGCTTTCAAGCCAAATGATCAATCTTATGGCCTCATTCATGGCATAGTTTGTTCAAATGATCTCATATTGTGCACAAGGGTATATCTTGGAATTCGAAACAATGTTGCCTAAGGAAGTCTTCATTTTCTTTGCACATAAAATTCATTTTCGATTTAACGCCTAAAAGGAGGTTTTTTGTGAAGGAACTACCAAATAATTGTTGCAAAAATGGACCAAATCAATTTTATAAAATACTAGGCCATATATAATGCACAATTGACAAAATGGTTGGGTGAAAAAAGTTTTGATCCACCTCTGGTGAAAAAGACAAATTGTCGTCGATTCGGTTGGAAGCAGGTCAAATTTGAACTGCAGCTGCCTCATAGTTTGCTCTTTATTTTTTCCAAAAATCATTTCTAGGTAAATAAGTATCTATTTAATCATAGAAACACCAAAAAATCCCAAGATTCAACCAATAGATAGGAACGGTCAAGCCCCCGTTTTGACCGCATTTTGAAACAGGCATAAAAACTTAAAAAATCAAAAATTGGAAAACCTTCGCATTGTGTCATTATATGTGACCAAGTTTCCAGGAAAAATAATAAACTTGTAATACGGTATTTATTTTAAAAAAGTGTTCTCAGAAATGAGCTATCATGCGTGAAGATTCATGGCTTTCAAGCCAAATGATCAATCTTATGGCCACATTCATGGCATAGTTTGTTGAATGATCTCATATTGTGCACAAGGGTACATCTTGGAATTCCAAACGATGTTGCCTAAGGAAGTTTTCATTTTCTTTGCACGGAAAATTCATTTTTCATTTTCCGAGTGCCCAAAAGGAGGTTTTTTTGTGAAGGAACTACCAAATAATTGTTGCAAAAATGGACCAAATCAATTTTATAAAATACTAGGCCATATATAATGCACAATTGACAAAATGGTTGGGTGAAAAAAGTTTTGATCCACCTCTGGTGAAAAAGACAAATTGCCGTCGATTCAGTTGGAAACGGGTCAAATTTAAACTGCAGCTGCCTCATAGTTTGCTCTTTATTTTTTCCAAAAATGATTTCTAGGTAAATAAGTATCTATTTAATCATAGAAACACCAAAAAAATCCCAAGATTCAACCACTAGCTAGGAACGGTCAAGGCCGCCGTTTTGACCGCATTTTGAAACGGGCATAAAAATTTAAAAAATCAAAAATTGGAAAACCTTCGCATTGTGTCATTATATGTGACCAAGTTTCAGGAAAAATAATAAACTTGTAATACGGTAATTATTTTAAAAAGTGTTCTCGAAATGAGCTATCATGCATGAAGATTCATGGCTTTCAAGCCAAATGATCAATCTTATGGCCACATTCATGGCATAGTTTGTTCAAATGATCTCATATTGTGCACAAGGGTACATCTTGGAATTACAAACAATGTTTCCTAAGGAAGTTTTCATTTTCATTGCACGGAAAATTCATTTTTCATTTTCCGAGTGCCCAAAAGGAGGTTTTTTGTGAAGGAACTACCAAATAATTGTTGCAAAAATGGACCAAATCAATTTTATAAAATACTAGGCCATATATAATGCACAATTGACAAAATGGTTGGGTGAAAAAAGTTTTGATCCACCTCTGGTGAAAAAGACAAATTGCCGTCGATTCAGTTGGAAAATGGTCAAATTCGAACTACAGCTGCCTCATAGTTGGCTCTTTATTTTTTCCAAAAATCATTTCTAGGTAAATAAGTATCTATTAAATCATAGAAACACCAAAAAAATCCCAAGATTCAACCACTAGCTAGGAACGGTCAAGCCCGCCGTTTTGACCGCATTTTGAAACGGGCATAAAAAATTAAAAAAAAATTAAAAAATTGGAAAACCTTCGCATTGTGTCATTATATCTGACCAAGTTTCCAGGAAAAATAATAAACTTGTAATACGGTATTTATTTTAAAAAAATGTTCTCAGAAATGAGCTATCATGCGTGAAGATTCATGGCTTTCAAGCCAAATGATCAATCTTATGGCCACATTCATGGCATAGTTTGTTCAAATGATCTCATATTGTGCACAAGGGTACATCTTGGAATTCCAAACAATGTTGCCTAAGGAAGTTTTCATTTTCTTTGCACGGAAAATTCATTTTTCATTTTCCGAATGCCCAAAAGGAGGTTTTTTTGTGAAGGAACTACCAAATAATTGTTGCAAAAATGGACCAAATCAATTTTATAAAATACTAGGCCATATATAATGCACAATTGACAAAATGTTTGGGTGAAAAAAGTTTTGATCCACCTCTGGTGAAAAAGAGAAATTGTCGTCGATTCAGTTGGAAACGGGTCAAATTGGAACTGCAGCTGCCTCATAGTTTGCTCTTTATTTTTTCCAAAAATCATTTCTAGGTAAATAAGTATCTATTTAATCATAGAAACACCAAAAAAATCCCAAGATTCAACCACTAGCTAGGAACGGTCAAGCCCGCCGTTTTGACCGCATTTTGAAACGGGCATAAAAATTTCAAAAAAATCAAAAAATTGGAAAAACTTCGCATTGTGTCATTATATGTGACCAAGTTTCCAGGAAAAACAATAAACTTGTAATACGGTAATTATTTTAAAAAACTGTTCTCAGAAATGAGCTATCATGCGTGAAGATTCATGGCTTTCGAGCCAAATGATCAATCTTATGGCCTCATTCATGGCATAGTTTGTTCAAATGATCTCATATTGTGCACAAGGGTATATCTTGGAATTCGAAACAATGTTGCCTAAGGAAGTCTTCATTTTCTTTGCACGCAAAATTCATTTTTCGATTTCTGACTGCCCAAAAGGAGGTTTTTTTGTGAAGGAACTACCAAATAATTGTTGCAAAAATGGACCAAATCAATTTTATAAAATACTAGGCCATATATAATGCACAATTGACAAAATGGTTGGGTGAAAAAAGTTTTGATCCACCTCTGGTGAAAAAGACAAATTGCCGTCGATTCAGTTGGAAACGGGTCAAATTTGAACTGCAGCTGCCTCATAGTTTGCTCTTTATTTTTTCAAAAAATCATTTCTAGGTAAATAAGTATCTATTTAATCATAGAAACACCAAAAAAATCCCAAGATTCAACCAATAGATAGGAACGGTCAAGCCCGCCGTTTTGACCGCATTTTGAAACAGGCATAAAAACTTAAAAAAATCAAAAAATTGGAAAACCTTCGCATTGTGTCATTATATGTGACCAAGTTTCCAGGAAAAATAATAAACTTGTAATACGGTATTTATTTTAAAAAAGTGTTCTCAGAAATGAGCTATCATGCGTGAAGATTCATGGCTTTCAAGCCAAATGATCAATCTTATGGCCACATTCATGGCATAGTTTGTTCAAATGATCTCATATTGTGCACAAGGGTACATCTTGGAATTCCAAACGATGTTGCCTAAGGAAGTTTTCATTTTCTTTGCACGGAAAATTCATTTTTCATTTTCCGAGTGCCCAAAAGGAGGTTTTTTTGTGAAGGAACTACCAAATAATTGTTGCAAAAATGGACCAAATCAATTTTATAAAATACTAGGCCATATATAATGCACAATTGACAAAATGGTTGGGTGAAAAAAGTTTTGATCCACCTCTGGTGAAAAAGACAAATTGCCGTCGATTCAGTTGGAAACGGGTCAAATTTAAACTGCAGCTGCCTCATAGTTTGCTCTTTATTTTTTCCAAAAATGATTTATAGGTAAATAAGTATCTATTTAATCATAGAAACACCAAAAAAATCCCAAGATTCAACAACTAGCTAGGAACGGTCAAGGCCGCCGTTTTGACCGCATTTTGAAACGGGCATAAAAAATTTAAAAAAATCAAAAAATTGGAAAACCTTCGCATTGTGTCATTATATGTGACCAAGTTTCCAGGAAAAATAATAAACTTGTAATACGGTAATTATTTTAAAAGTGTTCTCAGAAATGAGCTATCATGCATGAAGATTCATGGCTTTCAAGCCAAATGATCAATCTTATGGCCACATTCATGGCATAGTTTGTTCAAATGATCTCATATTGTGCACAAGGGTACATCTTGGAATTACAAACAATGTTTCCTAAGGAAGTTTTCATTTTCATTGCACGGAAAATTCATTTTTCATTTTCCGAGTGCCCAAAAGGAGGTTTTTTGTGAAGGAACTACCAAATAATTGTTGCAAAAATGGACCAAATCAATTTTATAAAATACTAGGCCATATATAATGCACAATTGACAAAATGGTTGGGTGAAAAAAGTTTTGATCCACCTCTGGTGAAAAAGACAAATTGCCGTCGATTCAGTTGGAAACAGGTCAAATTCGAACTGCAGCTGCCTCATAGTTGGCTCTTTATTTTTTCCAAAAATCATTTCTAGGTAAATAAGTATCTATTAAATCATAGAAACACCAAAAAAATCCCAAGATTCAACCACTAGCTAGAAACGGTCAAGCCCGCCGTTTTGACCGCATTTTGAAACGGGCATAAAAAATTAAAAAAAAATTAAAAAATTGGAAAACCTTCGCATTGTGTCATTATATGTGACCAAGTTTCCAGGAAAAATAATAAACTTGTAATACGGTATTTATTTTAAAAAAATGTTCTCAGAAATGAGCTATCATGCGTGAAGATTCATGGCTTTCAAGCCAAATGATCAATCTTATGGCCACATTCATGACATAGTTTGTTCAAATGATCTCATATTGTGCACAAGGGTACATCTTGGAATTCCAAACAATGTTGCCTAAGGAAGTTTTCATTTTCTTTGCACGGAAAATTCATTTTTCATTTTCCGAGTGCCCAAAAGGAGGTTTTTTTGTGAAGGAACTACCAAATAATTGTTGCAAAATGGACCAAATCAATTTTATAAAATACTAGGCCATATATAATGCACAATTGACAAAATGTTTGGGTGAAAAAGTTTTGATCCACCTCTGGTGAAAAAGACAAATTGTAAATCGATTCGGTTGGAAGCGGGTCAAATTGGAGCTGCAGCTGCCTCATAGTTTGCTCTTTATTTTTCCAAAATCATTTCTAGGTAAATAAGTATCTATTTAATCATAGAAACACCAAAAAAATCCCAAGATTCAACCACTAGCTAGGAACGGTCAAGCCCGCCGTTTTGACCGCATTTTGAAACGGGCATAAAAATTTCAAAAAAATCAAAAAATTGGAAAAACTTCGCATTGTGTCATTATATGTGACCAAGTTTCCAGGAAAAACAATAAACTTGTAATACGGTAATTATTTTAAAAAAGTGTTCTCAGAAATGAGCTATCATACGTGAAGATTCATGGCTTCCAAGCCAAATGATCAATCTTATGGCCTCATTCATGGCATAGTTTGTTCAAATGATCTCATATTGTGCACAAGGGTATATCTTGGAATTCGAAACAATGTTGCCTAAGGAAGTCTTCATTTTCTTTGCACGCAAAATTCATTTTTCGATTTCTGACTGCCCAAAAGGAGGTTTTTTTGTGAAGGAACTACCAAATAATTGTTGCAAAAATGGACCAAATCAATTTTATAAAATACTAGGCCATATATAATGCACAATTGACAAAATGGTTGGGTGAAAAAAGTTTTGATCCACCTCTGGTGAAAAAGACAAATTGCCGTCGATTCAGCTTGGAAACGGGTCAAATTTGAACTGCAGCTGCCTCATAGTTTGCTCTTTATTTTTTCCAAAAATCATTTCTAGGTAAATAAGTATCTATTTAATCATAGAAACACCAAAAAATCCCAAGATTCAACCAATAGATAGGAACGGTCAAGCCCGCCGTTTTGACCGCATTTTGAAACAGGCATAAAAACTTAAAAAATCAAAAATTGGAAAACCTTCGCATTGTGTCATTATATGTGACCAAGTTTCCGGAAAAATAATAAACTTGTAATACGGTATTTATTTTAAAAAGTGTTCTCAGAAATGAGCTATCATGCGTGAAGATTCATGGCTTTCAAGCCAAATGATCAATCTTATGGCCACATTCATGGCATAGTTTGTTCGAATGATCTCATATTGTGCACAAGGGTACATCTTGGAATTCCAAACGATGTTGCCTAAGGAAGTTTTCATTTTCTTTGCACGGAAAATTCATTTTCATTTTCCGAGTGCCCAAAAGGAGGTTTTTTTGTGAAGGAACTACCAAATAATTGTTGCAAAAATGGACCAAATCAATTTTATAAAATACTAGGCCATATATAATGCACAATTGACAAAATGGTTGGGTGAAAAAAGTTTTGATCCACCTCTGGTGAAAAAGACAAATTGCCGTCGATTCAGTTGGAAACGGGTCAAATTTAAACTGCAGCTGCCTCATAGTTTGCTCTTTATTTTTTCCAAAAATGATTTCTAGGTAAATAAGTATCTATTTAATCATAGAAACACCAAAAAAATCCCAAGATTCAACCACTAGCTAGGAACGGTCAAGGCCGCCGTTTTGACCGCATTTTGAAACGGGCATAAAAAAATTAAAAAAATCAAAAAATTGGAAAACCTTCGCATTGTGTCATTATATGTGACCAAGTTTCCAGGAAAAATAATAAACTTGTAATACGGTATTTATTTTAAAAAAATGTTCTCAGAAATGAGCTATCATGCGTGAAGATTCATGGCTTTCAAGCCAAATGATCAATCTTATGGCCACATTCATGGCATAGTTTGTTCAAATGATCTCATATTGTGCACAAGGGTACATCTTGGAATTCCAAACAATGTTGCCTAAGGAAGTTTTCATTTTCTTTGCACGGAAAATTCATTTTTCATTTTCCGAGTGCCCAAAAGGAGGTTTTTTTGTGAAGGAACTACCAAATAATTGTTGCAAAAATGGACCAAATCAATTTTATAAAATACTAGGCCATATATAATGCACAATTGACAAAATGTTTGGGTGAAAAAAGTTTTGATCCACCTCTGGTGAAAAAGACAAATTGTCGTCGATTCAGTTGGAAACGGGTCAAATTTGAACTGCAGCTGCCTCATAGTTTGCTATTTATTTTTTCCAAAAATCATTTCTAGGTAAATAAGTATCTATGAATCAGAAATACATGGTTTGATGGCGAGACATCGAGGTTTGGACGGTGGCCGAGGGCCCCAACTCTAGAGCGCGTAAGCTCTCATGCCCGTCGCGTGGTCACCGCCTGACCTTGGCGTTGCCATGTGTTCTGGGCGGCCTAGGCATGTCTAGTGGGTTGTGCACTCCCCAGGTAGGTGCTAGGAAGAAAATCACAACATAAGATTCTCTCGAGGAGACCGATCGATGCTCAAACATGAATAAGCAGCCAAGTGTTTGATTTGCGGTACGGGAAATGCACATGGCTAATGGGCGTGAGTTTTGGCTCAGCATGATCAGTCAGTTACTAAGAAGACCGTCTTCACAAATTTTCACCTCAAAAGGAGGAGCCTAGGTGGTACTTGCTTTACAAACTACCACACTGGACATAAATCGAACGTTGAAGCTGGGCTCAAAATAATGAATGGATTGAGCTGGCATTTGGTGGAGGATGGTTATTTGGGCATAGGAAAGCATCAGAAAATGGATACCATTTGGACATGCCAAAGTGGTACTTCCTTCACAAAGTCTTGCTCTGAATGAATAGGAAAATGAATATTTTCAATTATTTTGAACTAGGCAAGGAATGTTTTTACATATTTGACGAAGATATGACCCAAAGAATTTATGAGATTTTTTTGGGAATTTTGGGAATGACAGAAATATAGGTTGCTTCACAACCTAGGGTAAAACTGCCACATGGACATGACACATAGGCAAAAGCGATGAGGTGGCGCCTAGTCATAGCAACCCACCACAATTTACAAGGCTATGACCATCTATATTGGTCGTTAACAACTAGAAATAAGGCAGCGGACTAGCGTTGTTTGCTTTATGACCTTTTCGTGTAAGGAAATTACGACCTTTCTGACCAAAATGGTCGCAATAGTTTAGGGTTTGGAGCCCCTCGAACAGCTTTTGACCAATTGGTCTGAAATGGTCATAGATCTATGACCAATTCTTCCAGGGCCACTGACAGAAGGTCACTAGTTGACATATTTCTTGTAGTGTATTGAGATACCGACAATCGAATCTCGGGCAAGTAACATACCGTTGACAAAGGGAACAACGTATGTTGTTATGCGATTTGACCGATAAAGATCTTCGTAGAATATGTAGGAACCAATATGAGCATCCGGGTTCCGCTATTTGTTATTGACCGGAGATGAGTCTCGGTCATGTCTATATAGTTCTCGAACCCGTAGGGTCCACACGCTTAAAGTTTGGTGACGATCGGTATTATGAGTTTATGTGTTTTGATGTACCGAAGGTAGTTCAGAGTCCCGGATATGATCACGGACATGATGAGGAGTCTCGAAATGGTCGAGACATAAAGATCGATATATTGGACGGCTATATTCGGACATCGGAAGTGTTCCGGGTGATTTCGGAGAAAACCGGAGTGCCGGAGGGGTTACCGGAACCCCACGGGGAAGTATTGGGCCTTAGTGGGCCTTAGGGGAGAAACAAGGCAGTAGCCCAGGAGGTGGCGCTCCCCCTCCTAAGGGGAGTCCAAATTGGACTAGGGGAGGGGGGCGCGGCCCCTCATTCCCTCTCCCTCTCCCTCTCTTTCCTTCCCCTTCCTCCTCCTAGTTGGACTACGAAAGGGGGAGTCCTACTCCTACTAGGAGGAGGACTCCTCCCCCTCCTTGGCGCGCCCCAAGGCCGGTCGGCCTCCCCCTTGCTCCTTTATATACGGGGGCAGGGGACACCCTAGAAGCACAACAGACATTGTTCTTAGCCGTGTGCGGTGCCCCCCACCATCATAATCCACCTCGGTCATATCGTCGTAGTGCTTAGGCGAAGCCCTGCGCGGGTAGCTTCATCATCACCGTCATCACGATGTCGTGCTGACGAAGCTCTTCCCCGACACTCTGCTAGATCGTGAGTTCGTGGGACATCACTGAGCCGAACGTGTGCAGATCGCAGAGGTGCCGTACCTTCGATGCTAGGATCGGTCGATCGTGAAGACGTACGACTACATCAACCGCGTTGTCATAACGCTTCCGCTTACGGTCTATGAGGGTACGTAGACAACACTCTTCCCTCTCATTGCTATGCATCACCATGATCTTACGTGTGCGTAGGATTTTTTTTTGAAATTACTACGTTCCCTAACAGTGGCATCCGAGCCAGGTTTATGCGTAGATGTTATATGCACGAGTAGAACACAAGTGAGTTGTGGGCGATACTAGTCATACTGCTTACCAGCATGTCATACTTTGATTCGGCGGTATTTTTGGATGAAGCGGCCCGAACCGAAATTACGCATATGCTTACACGAGACTGGTTCTACCGATGTGCTTCGCACACAGGTGGCTGGCGGGTGTCAGTTCTCCAACTTTATTTGAATCGAGTGTGGCTACGCCCAGTCCTTGTTGAAGGTTAAAACAACACATACTTGACGAAATATCGGTGTGGTTTTGATGCGTAGGTAAGAACGGTTCTTACTCAGCCTGTAGCAGCCACGTAAAACTTGCAACAGCAAAGTAGAGGACGTCTAACTTGTTTTTGCAGGGCATGTTGTGATGTGATATGGTCAAGACATGATGCTAAATTTTATTGTATGAGATGATCATATTTTGTAACGGAGTTATCGGCAACTGGCAGGAACCATATGGTTGTCGCTTTATTGTATGAAATGCAACCGCCATGTAATTACATTACTTTATCACTAAGCGGTAGCGATAGTCGTAGAAGCAATAGTTGGCGAGACGACAACGATGCTACGATGGAGATCAAGGTGTCGCGCCGGTGACGATGGTGATCATGGCGGTGCTTTGGAGATGGAGATCAAAGGTGCAAGATGATGATGGCCATTGATACGTCTCCGTCATATCTACTTTTCCAAACACTTTTGCCCTTGTTTTGGACTCTAACTTGCATGATTTGAATGGAACTAACCCGGACTGACGCTGTTTTTAGCAGAATTGCCATGGTGTTATTTATGTGCAGAAACAAACACTACTAGGAAAATGCTTATACATAGAATTTTAGCAGCAGCGCCTGTTTGGGCACACAAGCTACTGGTATTTACCAGTAGCGCCGGCCAGAACGGGCGCTACTGCTACTGAGTAGTAGCAGCGCTGGTTGGCGCGGGCCGCGCTGCTGTTTAGCGGGCCACCGGGGCCAAAGGGCAGGCCACTTAGCTGTAGCGTGTGTTTTGTGCCAGTGCTACAGCTAGTGGGCTTAGCAGTAGCGCTGGCTCATCGCCCGCGCTGTTGTTAAGCCCACTCCCTCCCCCCGCGCGCCCCCCGGCCCGGCCTCATCTCACTCAAGCTCACTCACACTCCACACTCCTCCCTCTCAATCCCCCACACGCCGCCGTCGACCCCCGCACGCTGCCGTCCCCCGGGCCGGCCCTCCTCCCCGCTCACTGCCTCGCCCGCCCGCCAGCCCTCCTCCCCGCCGGCTGCCCTCCCCGTCGGCCTCCTCCCCGCCGGCTGCCCCGACCCCCACGCCGGCTCTCCTCCCGCCGCCCTCCTCCACTGCATCGAGAGGTACTCCTCCTCTCCTCCTCCTCCCTCCCCTAGTTATAGTTATTAGAGTAGTTATTTTGAATCTTATGTAGTTGAAAAAATGTAGGTTATTAGAATAATGTAGGTTATGATCGAACCCTAGCTAGGACAAATTAGGTATGAACCCTAGTAAATTCGTATGAACCCTAGGTTTTTAAATTTAGCTAGGTTTTAAAGTTAGGACAGAAATTTAGCTAGGTTTTTAATTAGGTGTAGTTAATAGAATTTAGGTGTTTTAAGTGTATTTAAAAGAGTTTTAGTTGTTTTAGGTGCAGTTAACAGAATTTTAGGTGTTTTAGTTGTTTTAGGTGTAGTTAACAGAATTGTAGGTATTTTTTTAGTTAAAGCAATTGTTGTTATTTTTTAGTTAAAGCAATTTTTCCTGTTATATGCAAATTTGCAGTGGACATGTCATATTTTGAACATGTCACATTTTGGACATGTCATATTTTTCCGAGTGGCCTATGTGTTGCCAGAAATGTCGATTCGTTTACGTTCTGGCAAATTTCAGGTGCTTGATATGTCCTATTTTTAGCAAAGGTCATGCAAAATTTTGCAAAGTGTTTATTAATTTTGTTTTCATAATTAAGCATTTAGTTCTCGACGTCGATGATGCCTATCCCGCATCCTCGTCGCCGACTCGGCAAGGACTCTGGTTGAGCCAAGGGGCCATGTCCGGACCTGGCTCCACTGGCTGGAGTCTGGGTTGTGCTACGCTCGTGAGCGCAGCTTAGTGAGGAGCCAGCCCGTCGTCGACCCGGAGCTTCTTTGGTGGTGGTCACGTGGGCCTGCATCGATGGAGAGGCTTGAGTCCCCCGCGCAGGTGGTATAGCACCGTGTCACGGAGGAGAACGCGCACGTCCAGCGCTACTTGGTTGCGTTGGCGAACGGCCGGTTCTCGAATACCTGGCAGATTCTTTGGGGATCTCACCGGAGCTATGATCCGGTGATGGTTCCTTCTCTTTGGGTGTCCATCGTGGCCCACTGAACCTAGAGGAGCTATTATGTGAGATGTATTAGTGTTATTATATGATGATCTTTACTACAAACTACTATATATGTATTCGATGATGGATTATTAATTACCTATTAGTTATTTGCTTATTGAATGCAAAAGATGAGCGCGGTTTGTGCTACAAACTACTATATATGTATTCGATGATGGATTATATGATGATCTTTGCTACAAACTAGGTTCAATGGTGATCTTTGCTACAAACTACTACAAACTACAAATTTTAGGTGTTTTAGTTGTTATATGATGATCTTTGCTACAAACTACTATATATGTATTCGATGATGGATTATTAATTACCTATTAGGAAATGTCCGACGGTGAAAGGGAATTCGCTATGTGCTAGTATCTGCGAAGATGAGCGCGGTGCGTGCGATGTGCTTCACTCGGTAGAAGGTCGGCACTTCACATCAAGCTCCAAGAGACCTTCGATGTTGAAACGATACGCAACGCATTTACAAGTGTTTTTGTTATTTTTGCACGACTTCTCTGCTTCTTCAACGTGTAATTTCCGCCTTTTACAATTCGACTAGCTTATCCCATGCCATGCAAGACGCTATGTCTTGGAGAATATGGGTTTTCAAGATCATGAAAGAATGGAGACAAAGATAATTCAACTAAGGACCCATCATGGTTATGATTTTGCTATAAATCTATACAATTCTGTGAACTCATCCAATTTTGGTTGCCTGAATTGGGAAGCCCTTTGCAAGGCGTATGATTTTCATGATGGTATGCTTCTCACCTTCGATCTTGGTGATCCTGACATCTATGAAAATGATATGACCATTTGGATCCTTGTTTACATGCTTCCAGTTCTACCGCTGTGTGAGTTTCTTAAACATATTTACTAAGTAATTTATATTGTTTATTTCAAAATATTTGACAGCTTATTTTCATTCTTCAAGAAATGTATGAGCAATGGTAGACAGAACCTACTACTACAATGATGAAGCACAATTAACTTATAAGGAGCAAGATGGTCTTATCGCATTTTTTTACTTTTCTTGAGAATTACAATAGCTATTATCAAACTCCTCCACATTATGGTCAATACGTGCCACTAGTGAACGTGTTGAACTACGGTAACATCAATGGAGATATCATGGTAAGATTTTCTACTATTACGACATCCGTGCATCTTTTGCATAAATTCTGCTAAAACTAAACTATATTGCTAACTACAAAGTTATTACTATGTTTTTGAACAGAAAATCCCGATGGATTGTGTTCCTCATCTGATGTTAACGAGAGGTCGCGTTAATTTTATGAGCCTACGGCCACCACGGCCAGGTCAGCCGCAGTATCCACATCACTCCTGTCCATACCGGATTTCTAAAAGGGAGGATGCCATGATAATAGATGATTTCAAAAAATGTTTGAACCATCGTAGAGAGCTACTTGTGTAACGCCCTCGATGCGGCTATATCTCCCACGTGTCGAGGCACGACTTAGAGGCATAACCGCATTGAAAGCAATGTCGCAAGTGAGGTAATCTTCACACAACCCATGTAATAAATAAGGGAAAGAGATACATAGTTGGCTTACAGTCGCCACTTCACACAGTACATAAATAAACATCCATCATTCAGAGTACACTCAAGGTCCGACTACGGAACCAAAATAAAAGAAGATACCCCAAATGCTACACAGATCCCCGATCGTCCCAACTGGGCACCACTACTGATCATCAGGAAAAGACACATAGTAACGACCACGTTCCTCGTCGAACTCCCACTTGAGCTCGGTTGCGTCACCTGCACTGGCATCGTCGGAACCTGCAACTGTTTTGGAAGTATCTGTGAGTCACGGGGACTCAGCAATCTCACACCCGCGAGATCAAGACTATTTAAGCTTATAGGAAGGACAGAGTAGTAAAGTGGAGCTGCAGCAAGCGACTAGAATATATGGTGGCTACTTCGCAAAAGAGAGCGAGAAGAGGAGCAAAGCACGGTCGTGAAGCTAGTAGCGATCAAGAAGTGATCCTGAACTACTTACGTCAGACATAACTCCAACACCGTGTTCACTTCCCGGACTCCGCCGAGAAGAGACCATCACGGTTACACACGCGGTTGATGTGTATTTTATTTGAGGTCAACTTCGGGTTTTCTACAACCGGACATTAACAAATTCCCATCTGCCTCATAACCGCGGGCACGGCTTTCGAAAGATATTACCCTGCAGGGGTGTCCCAACTTAGCCCATTATAAGCTCTCACGGTCAACGAAGGATATTCCTTCTACCGGGAAGACCCGATCAATCTCGGAATCCCGGACTACAAGACATTTCGACAGAATAAAACAAGACCAGCAAAGCCGCCCGAATGTGCCGACAAATCCCGATAGGAGCTGCACATATCTCGTTCTCGTGGCACACCGGATTGTCCAAACTTCCGATAGGCCATCTCGTGGTTGCCCTCGATACACCGGCGGTCGACAGGTTTGGACCAGCACTCAGAGGAGAACTGGCCCGGGGGTTAAAATAAAGATGACCCTCGGGCTCGCGAAAACCCGGGGGAAAAGGCTTAGGCGGCAAATGGTAAAACCAATGTTGGACCTTGCTGGACGAGTCTTATTCAAAGCGAACTGTCAAGAGGGTCCCATAAATCACCCAACCGTGTAAGGAACGCGAAATCAAGGAACATAACACCGGTATGACGGAAACTAGGGTGGCAAGAGTGGAACAAAACACTAGGCATAAGGCCGAGCCTTCCACCCTTTACCAAGTATATAGATGCATTAAAATATAGCAGATATATATTGTGATATCCCCAACAAGTAAACATGTTCCAAAGAGGAACAACATCTCCATGTTCCAACAAGGAACAGACTTCAGCTTCACCTGCAACTAGCAACGCTATAAGAGGGCTGAGCAAAGCGGTAACATAGCCAATCAAAGGTTTGCTAGGAAAAAGGATGGTTAGGGGCTGACATGGCAATATGGGTGGCATGATATAGCAAGTGGTAGGCATCGCAGCATAGGCATAGCAAAAGAGCGAGCAACTAGCATAGCAAAGATAGCAGTGATTTCGAGGGTATGGTCATCTTGCTCGCAATGTTCTCGAGTTGTCGAAAGCTTGATCCTCGTAAGCGTTCTCAACAGGTTCCTCGCTCACGCACTCGTCTCCGGCTCTACCCAAAGCAAAAACACAAACAAAGGAACCAAAATAAATCACGGAGCAATGCACAATCAACATGATGCAAAGCATGACATGATATGCGAGATGTGATATGCAATGCGTAAAGCGCCCGGAAGGAAAATGATGAACCAGGCATCAACTTGGCAAACCAAGTATGCCACTGAAAGATGAGATGATTTCGTTGAAATCGATATAAAGATCACCGGAATCGGATGCACGGTTTGGAAATGACAAGCAAAACAAGAATGGCACAAATCTGCCATTAACAGCATGATGCCACTTAGCAAGCAACAATTAATTAAGCTACTGCACCCAAACGTACCAACAAAGTATATGGCAGTGATCTACACAAGATGCTCGACAAAAGATGAGCACTGAGCTACGGCTAGTTCACATCATAACAGGTTCAAACAAGCATGGCAAAAGTGCACAAAATATCAGGCTGGACATGGCAAAAACAGCATCAGGTTGCAATGTTCAGAGCAACAAAACTACATGCTACAGGAACTCAAAATAGCAAAACATGGCATGGCATGAATCTACTCAAAGCATAGAACAAAAGTCCCTTACTGACCATAAGCCAAAAAGGATCAGAAAATATAGTAACACCCATGTCAATATCGAAAGTTTCGTTAACAGATTCAGCAACATGGAATGTCCAAAACTGATAACAAGTAGGCATGTTTACAAGCTCAATGCACTCACTACAGAGCCTTATATGAAAATCTAAGCATACATACATCAATAAGACATGGCACAGAAGACATACATGGCAAGAACAAGAACATATCATATACGGATCAACCACAACAAGCTTGGCAAAATTGAATAACATGTAAACAATCTGCCAGGAAACATTTGATAGCAAAAGTAGAGCTCGATTGACTCAAGCTATGGCACTCCATAATTGCAAACAAAGGCATGGATGGATAGAGCAAGACATGTTTAACAAAACATCCTTACTGAAGTATCTCAAAATATGCATAGATCTCTCGGTAGCATCAAGTTAACATGGCATCAAAATATCAGCTAAACAGGGCTGAAAACAGCAACATCAGGACACCTACTTTGCATGCTTGTGCTAGTTATCACATAGATCACAAAAATACATGGCATACACCCCTAGAAAGATGGCATGGCATATTACAAAACACATGTAGGACTCTACTTCATAGGATGCACACATCAATCATGACAAAAATAACAAAAGTGCAAGTTCTGTTAAGAAACAGAAACTAACATCACATAGCCCTCTTCCAACAGCATTTTGGACATCAAGATGAGCTCAAATGAAAATTATGCAATGAGATGAAATGATCTACTCTTCGAGGTGAACATTTCGATATATTATACACGCAAAATGGACCTACAGATGCAAAGATATAGCATGAAGAAAATGACACAAAATAATCACAGGGGAAAAAGACTTAGAAGAAATTAGGGGGGAAGAAGTCAACGGGCTAGTCCGGATCTGGATCGGATCGGGACCCGGCCCGATCGGCGACGGCGGCTCGGGCGCTGGGTCGCCCTGTGTGATGTGTGGGGCCGACGGGAGAGGTGGCTCTGGCGGCGGAGGGGCCATGCTCGGGCGGGCATGGCGAGCGAGGTCGCCGGGCGCCGGCCGGAGCGACCGGAAGGGCCAAGCGGCGGCGAGGCCGGGCCGGTGGCAAAATTTGCTAGGTTAGGGGGAATTGATCCGGATTTCGGGTAGGGGTGTTTAAATAGGCATAGAGGAGCTAGGAGAGTCCAAATGAGGTGTAGTTTTACCACACGATCGTGATCGAACGACGGAGAGCATGGAAGTGACTTAGATGGGTTATTGGGCTCTTTTGGAGGGTGTTGGGCTGCAACTCAAAAGAGGCCTTTGAGAGTGCGGTTAACCGTTGGAGTACCAAACGAGCTCCAAATGACCCAAACTTGACCGGTGGTCTACGGTGGTATACCAAGGCCACTAGACAAACCTCGGTCCATTCCGAGAAGGTTTAGTACCCGCACACGGAAAAACGTAAAAGGGGCCACCGGGGGAGATAGGAGTGTCGGATTGCAAAACGGACAACGGGAAAAATGCTCGGAAACATGAGACGAACACGTATACAAATGTGATGCACATGATGACATGATATAAAATGCATGACATGGACAAAAAGCAAAATGAAGAAAAACCCAACCACGGAGGGAATATCATATATCAATGCCGAAAATGGCAAGAGTTGGAGTTACAAATGGGAAGTTACTTCCGGGGTGTTACAACACTCCACCACTACAAGAGGATCTCGTCCCGAGATCTAGGACTGAAAGAACTCCGGATATTCGGAACGGAGGTGATCCTCGCGCCCTGTGTGGCTTCTCGGTCGGAATGGTGTGACCACTTCACTTTCAGGAATTTGATTGACTTGTTGCGAGTCTTGCGCTCGGTTTCTTCAAGAATAGCAACGGGTGCTCATGATAAGAGAGATCTTCTTGAAGGTCAATCTCTTGAAGTTGATAGTGCGCTCAGAGTCTTGAAGCACTTGCGAAGCTGTGACACGTGAAACACATCGTGCACATTTGCAAAGTTGGATGGAAGCTCAAGGTGATAGGCGAGATCGCCTCTTTTGCCAATGATCTTGAAAGGACCCACGATCTAGGGGCAAGCTTCCTTTGATACCGGGCGACGAGTGCCTTTCATTGAGAGACGCGAGGTAGACATGGTCTCCGATTTCAAAAGCCACATCACGGTGCTTATCATCATAATAGTTCTTCCGCGCGATTATGCGGCTTTGAGATTCTCACGAATGGGCACATTTCTTCCGCTTACGTGATCAAGTCATTGCCCGAAGTTGGCGCTCACCTGTCTCGCACCAATTGAGAGGAGTCGGCACTTTCGCCATAGAGAATTTCGAATGGGGCCTTGCCGAACTCGCTGGAAGCTGTTGTTGTAGGAGAACTCGGCATATGGAAGACAATCTTCCCACTTCATACCGAAAGAAATGACACAAGCCCCGAGCATATCTTCAAGGATTTGATTAACTCGCTCAACTTGGCCACTTGTTTGAGGATGGAAAGCTGTCTGAAACGAATGTTGGTGCCCATGGCCTTCAAAAGAATCCCAAAACTTGAGGTAAAGATGCTTCCACGGTCCAAGAGATCACTTGTGGAATGCCGCAAGGAGACAATCTCGAGGTGTATAGCTCGCCAACCGAGCTGCTGTGATGGATTCTTTGATAGGAAGAAAATGAGCCACTTTAGTAAGCTTGTCAATGACAATGAAGATAGCATCATTTCCACGCTTGGACTTTGGAAAGCCACCACGAAGTCCATTTCAATATGATCAAACTTCCATTCGGAATAGCAAGAGGTTGAAGGAGACCAGCTGGTCGTTGGTGTTCGCTTTCACTCTTCCGCAGACATCACATTCATTCGCGAATTGAGCAATTTCTCGCTTCATTCGAGTCCACCAATATGACTGCTTGAGGTCATGGTACATCTTCGTATTTCCGGGATGAATGGATAGAAGCGAATTGTGAGCCTCGCTCATAATGACTTTTCTCAGATCACCCTTAGGAACCACAATCCGTCCTCAAAGAAAAGAGTATCTTTGTCATCAACGTGGAAGCACTTGTACTTGAAATGCCCTTGTCGATACCACGCTTCACCTTTTTCACCATGGCATCCGAAGTTGAGCCTCACGAATCTGATCTTCCAAAGTAGGAGAGACTATGAGGTTGGCAAGAAAGCCTTGAGGAACAACTTGAAGATTCAGCTTACGGAAAGCTTCACAGAGATCCGGTTGGAAGGGCTTGAGGATTAGACTGCTGCAGATAAGCCTTCTGCTCAAAGCATCTGCAATGACATTGGCCTTGCCGGAGTATATTCAATACTTGGGTTGTACTCTTGAATCATTTCGACCCATCAAGTCTGCCCGAGGTTGAGGTTGGGTTGAGTGAAGATGTACTTGAGACTCTTGTGATCGGTGAAAATGTCCACTTTCCTTCCCAACAAGAGATGTCTCCACGTTATCAATGCATGGACAACCGCCGCCAACTCAAGATCGTGAGTGGGGTAGTTCTTTTCGTTGGGCTTCAATGGCGAGAGGTATAGGCCACAACTCTCTTCTCTTGCATTAACACAGACCGAGACCTTGAAGAGAAGCATCACGAAAACTTCAAATGGCTTGGATTCATCAGAGGAGTCAAGACAGAGCTGTGACGAGTTTCTCTTTGAGAGTATTGAAAGCAACGTCACACTCGGGAGACCGGACATACTTCACATGCTTCGGAGGAGGTTGGAAAGAGGCTTTGCAATCTTGGAGAAATTCTCAACGAATCTTCGCAATAGCTTGCAAGACCAAGAAAATCATGGAGCTGCTTGACATTCGAGGAGGTTCCCAATTCACAATTGCGGACACCTTCTGGATTAACAGCGATGCCCTTGGCGGAGATGATATGACCAAGATAAAGCACTTCATCAAGCCAAAATTCACATTTGGAGAACTTAGCATAGAATTGATACTCTCGAGCTTGTCTAGCACCAATCGCAAATGTTTGGCATGATCCTTCTTATTCTTGGAGAAGACCAAAATATCATCAAGATAGACCAAGACGAATTCATTGGTGTAGGGGTTGAAGATGAAATTCATCATCCGAGAGAATGTTGGAGGAGCATTGACGAGGCCGAAAGACATGACAAGATATTCATAAGAACCAAAGCTTGTTCGAATGCTGTCTTGGGAATATCTTGTTCACGAATGCGAATCTGATGATACCCCATCTGAAGGTCAAGCTTGGAGAACACTTTAGCACCTTTGAGTTGCTCGAAAAGCTCATTGATGTTGGGAAGTGGATACTTGTTCTTGATTGTCTTCTTATTCAATGGACGATAATCGACGAAAGTCGGTCCGTGCCATCCTTCTTCCGGACAAAAGAACACCACAACCCCAAGGAGATGAACTCGGTCCGATCAAACCAGACGCTCTTGTTCATCGAGCTGCTTCTTCAATTCCTTCAGCTCATCAGGTCCAAGCTTGTATGGACGCTTGCAAACGGGTTCGATGCGTGCTCAAGATCGATAACGAACTCAAGCGGCCGATGAGGAGGCATACCGTAAGCTCTTCCGAAAGACATCTTGGTACTCGCAAACGATCGAATCGAGAGATAGCATCCAATTCGCCCTTCTCATTGAGAGAAAACAACCGAATGGTTTCATCACGAGCGCATAGATGATCACATCATTAGAAGAGTGAGTCAATTGATTTTCGGCAGCACAATCAAGCTGAGCTTTGTGCCGATAAAGCCATCCATTCCGAGAATAAGATCAATATCCGAATCACCAAGGACAATTGGTTTAGAAAGAAATCTATAATCGCCCATCTTGATAGAAACATCCGAACCACCAAACTGGAGCTCAACCGTTTACCCGGAGAAATGACATCCATGGGTTCCCAAATGAGAAGAAGTGAATTCATGCTTGGCAAAAACGGTCTTGACATGAAACAATGCGATGCACCAAGATCAAATAATACTTTTGCGGGAATATCATTAATCGAGAGATTACCCATTATCACATCGAAGATTCCTCCGCTTGAGCTGCATTCATCATATTGACCTTGGCATGCTTTGGATTATGCTTGACCTTTGCATTGCTGGAAGATTTCACAGAGGAGGAGGCGGAAGGCGCCTTTGGTTGAAGCACTTGTTCGCATAGTGACCTTTCACGACATTTGTTGCAAGTCACTTGAGAGCGGACGGTGGTAAGGAGCACTTGACCTTGGAGCTTGAGAATTAGACTTGTTCGATAGCTTGGGTTGGGTGGGTGGGAAGATCCACCGCCACTGAGTTCTTCTGGCGATAAGGCCGACGGAACGGAGGAGGAGGAAGGTAGAACTTCGCTGCTTAGCTGCCACTTGAGAGGAAGAAGAAGACCTGAATCTGCATCCCCGATTCTCTTCTTAGAAGCCTCACATTTGAGCTGGGCAGCTTCTTGCTTGATGCCATGTTGTAGAATTCATCATACTTTTCGGCTCAAAAGCACAAGAGCTAATTGCAGATCTTCTCTCGGACCACCTCTCAATTGATAGATCATACTCTTTTCATCGTGTACATCTTGCTTAGCAAAACGAGCGAGTTTCGAACTGGATATTGTATTGATAGACAGACATGTTGCCCTGCTTGAGATTGCGGAACTCCTCACGCTTGCTCTCAACAACACTTTTCGAATGTGATGAGCTCAAATCACGGCGAACTCATCCTGTAATGACACGACCTCCTCCGAATCTTTGTATTGTCTGGTACCACTCGGCAGCTTGGTCCTTGAGTTGAAACGATGCAAACTTGACAAAGTCCTCAGGTCGACATTGCTACAATCAAAATGCTTGCAGATGTCCACAAGCCAATCGTCGGCGTCTGTGGCCTCGACTACGTAAACCGAAAGACTTTGGCTGATTAGCGAGGAACCGACCGAGAGTAGCAAAGTGCGGCTGATTGTTGCCTTGACCTTGATTTCCTTGATTGCCTTGCCCTGAGTACGTTCTTGCAAGAGCTGCAAAATCATCGAGCATTGGCATTGGTGGCCGCCATGATAGCTTGCCGTGCCTCCGGAGGCGGAGGTGGAGGTGGAGGGTTCGACCGATCCCCATCATTGCGATCCGGATTCAGACGCGTTGGCGGAGCCATCTCGAGAGGGTGACATCCGTTAGTCCTTTGATAGACAAATAGTCAAGTAGAATCAACGGATAGAAATTGCAACATATAGTCTTCACAATAAACATTCGAACAAGAATGAACGAATGAATTCCAAAGTTAATCATCACACGTCCATTAAGATGAGAAGCCACTTAGATAAAAATATGGAAACAACATCTGTCTTAGAAACAAATCGAATATCACAACTGAAAACAAAAGATTGGCTTCTAGAATGAGCCGGAACAAACACATGATAGAGATTTACGCCCAAAGTGTTCGTGGTGGGGCCCACACGGACACGACGTATAGCGGACGTCAGAATGACAAACAAGACGCCCCGAATCAGCATAGCCAAGGATTCTTTAAGACGCCTCGCGACCATCAGAATCGACCGTGAATGGGCGGACCACTAGACGTTGAACCCCAATCTCAAATCATACATCCGTCGGAAAGAATATCCCGTAAGCTACTAGAATTCCCACCTATAAACCTCCGAAACTTTCTGGTTATGCAATCTGGTGTTGGGGATACAGGGACACAAAATATATCACCCAAACTAACAATACCTAGATCCAATTGTATCCATCCGTCAACACATAACCAAGAAATCCTCGAAATCGTGTACCTCGACCTTGAAAAACATCCGTTATACAAGTCATGGCAATACTCCCTTTTCACCTCGAAGATCGGGCTATCGGGTTATCTCACCAACAACTGCACAAAAGAGATTTCGATGTCGGCAAAACTCGTATTCTAGAACTGCAACGATAAAATTGTGACGACAACACCTCGGAGCTCAACTCCCGGACACCGCCACAACCCCTAAATGTCGAGGCACCAAGAACAATGTTCTCGTCACAAAACCATCGAACGATTCCAAGATACCCACGTGATCCTAAAAATTTTTTAGTGAAATTTGAGGAGAGGAGAGTCAAAACTCTACGCCAAGATACCTCACCAGAGCGCGACGAAGGACTGGGAGTAAAAGAATCCTACTCTCCGATATATATAATCCTAAGACTCAAAACATTTTCCATTCTAGACTCAACAACGCCAAACAAACAATCAAGTAGGGGCTCCTAAGTCGGGAAGGCTCGATTACCAACATAGCGCCCTCGATGCGGCTATATCTCCCACGTGTCGAGGCACGACTTAGAGGCATAACCGCATTGAAAGCAATGTCGCAAGTGAGGTAATCTTCACACAACCCATGTAATAAATAAGGAAAGAGATACATAGTTGGCTTACAATCGCCACTTCACACAAGACATAAATAAACATCCATCATTGAGTACACTCAAGGTCCGACTACGGAACCAAAATAAAAGAAGATACCCCAAATGCTACACAGATCCCCGATCGTCCCAACTGGGCACCACTACGATCATCAGGAAAAGACACATAGTAACGACCACGTTCCTCTTCGAACTCCCACTTGAGCTCGGTTGCGCCACCTGACCGCATCGTCGGAACTGCAACTGTTTTGAAGTATCTGTGAGTCACGGGACTCAGCAATCTCACACCGCGAGATCAAGACTATTTAAGCTTATAGGAAGGACAGAGTAGTAAAGTGGAGCTGCAGCAAGCGACTAGCATATATGGTGGCTACTTCGCAAAAGAGAGCGAGAAGAGGAGCAAAGCACGGTCGTGAAGCTAGTACCGATCAAGAAGTGATCTGAACTACTTACGCCGACATAACTCCAACACCGTGTTCACTTCCGGACTCCCGAGAAGAGACCATCACGGTTACACACGCGTTGATGTGTATTTTATTTGAGGTCAACTTCGGTTTTCTACAACCGACATTAACAAATTCCCATCTGCCTCATAACCGCAGGCACGGCTTTGAAAGATATTACCTGCAGGATGTCCCAACTTAGCCCATTATAAGCTCTCACGGTCAAAGAAGGATATTCTTCTACCGGAAGACCCGATCAATCTCGAATCCCGGACTACAAGACATTTCGACAGAATAAAACAAGACCAGCAAAGCCGCCCGAATGTGCCGACAAATCCCGATAGGAGCTACACATATCTCGTTCTCGTGGCACACCGGATTGTCCAACTTCCGATAGGCCATCTCGAGTTGCCCTCGATGGCCACCGGCGGTCGACAGTTTGGACCAGCACTCGAGGAGAACTGGCCGGGGTTAAAATAAAGATGACCCTCGGGCTCGCGAAAACCGGGGAAAAGGCTTAGGCGGCAAATGGTAAAACCAATGTTGGACCCTTGGGACGAGTCTTATTCAAAGCGAACTGTCAAGGGGGTCCCATAAATCACCCAACCATGTAAGGAACGAAATCAAGGAACATAACACCGTATGACGGAAACTAGGGTGGCAAGAGTGGAACAAAACACAGGCATAAGGCCGAGCCTTCCACCCTTTACCAAGTATATAGATGCATTAAAATATAGCAGATATATATTGTGATATCCCCAACAAGTAAACATGTTCCAAAGAGGAACAACATCTCCATGTTCCAACAAGGAACAAACTTCACTTCACCGCAACTAGCAACGCTATAAGAGGGCTGAGCAAAGCGGTAACATAGCCAATCAACGGTTTGCTAGGAAAAGGATGGTTAGGGCTGACATGGCAATATGGGTGGCATGATATAGCAAGTGGTAGGCATCGCAGCATAGGCATAGCAAAAGAGCGAGCAACTAGCATAGCAAAGATAGAAGTGATTTCGAGGGTATGGTCATCTTGCTCGCAATGTTCTCGAGTTGTCGAAAGCTTGATCCTCGTAAGCGTTCTCAACAGGTTCCTCGTTCACGTACTCGTCTCCCGGCTCTACCCAAAGCAAAAACACAAACAAAGGAACCACAATAAATCACGGAGCAATGCACAATCAACATGATGCAAAGCATGACATGATATGCGAGATGTGATATGCAATGCGTATGTGCGCTCCGGAAGGAAAATGATGAACCAGGCATCAACTTGGCAAACCAAGTATGCCACTAGAAAGATGAGATGATTTCGGTTGAAATCGATATAAAGATCACCGGAATCGGATGCACGGTTTGGAAATGACAAGCAAAACAAGAATGGCACAAATCTGCCATTAACAGCATGATGCCACTTAGCAAGCAACAATTAATTAAGCTACTGCACCCAAACGTACCAACAAAGTATATGGAAGTGATCTACACAAGATGCTCGACAAAAGATAAGCACTGAGCTACGGCTAGTTCACATCATAACAGGTTCAAACAAGCATGGCAAAAGTGCACAAAATATCAGGCTGGACATGGCAAAAACAGCATCAGGTTGCAATGTTCAGAGCAACAAAACTACATGCTACAGGAACTCAAAATAGAAAAACATGGCATGGAATGAATCTACTCAAAGCATAGAACAAAAGTCCCTTACTGACCATAAGCCAAAAAGGATCAGAAAATATAGTAACACCCATGTCAATATCGAAAGTTTCGTCAACAGATTCAGCAACATGGCATGTCCAAAACTGATAACAAGTAGGCATGTTTACAAGCTCAATGCACTCACTACAGAGCCTTATATGAAAATATAAGCATACATACATCAATAAGACATGGCATAGAAGACATACATGGCAAGAACAAGAACATAGCATATACGGATCAACCACAACAAGCTTGGCAAAATTGAATAACATGTAAACAATCTGCCAGGAAACATTTGATAGCAAAAGTAGAGCTCGATTGACTCAAGCTATGGCACTCCATAATTGCAAACAAAGGCATGGATGGATAGAGCAAGACATGTTTAACAAAACATCCTTACTGAAGTATCTCAAAATATGCATAGATCTCTCGGTAGCATCAAGTTAACATGGCATCAAAATATCAGCTAAACAGGGCTGAAAACAGCAACATCAGGACACCTACTTTGCATGCTTGTGCTAGTCACCACATAGATCACAAAAATACATGGCATACACACCTGGAAATATGGCATGGCATATTACAAAACACATGTAGGACTCTACTTCATAGGATGCACACATCAATCATGACAAAAATAACAAAAGTGCAAGTTCTGTTAAGAAACAGAAACTAACATCACATAGCCCTCTTCCAACAGCATTTCGGGCATCAAGATGAGCTCAAATGAAAATTATGCAATGAGATGAAATGATCTACTCTTCGAGAAGAACATTTCGATATATTATACGCGCAAAATGGACCTACAGATGCAAAGATATAGCATGAAGAAAATGACACAAAATAATCACAGGGGAAAAAGACTTAGAAGAAATTAGAGGGGGGAAGAAGTCAACGGCTAGTCCGGATCTGGATCGGATCGGGACCCGCCCGATCGGGCGACGGGGCTCGGGCGCTGGGTCGCCGGATGGTGATGTATGCTGGGCCGACGGGAGAGGTGGCTCATGGTGGAGGGGCCATGAGCTCGGGCGCAGTGTGGTGGACGAGGTCAGCGGGCGCCGCCAGAGCGACCGAGCGGGCGGGCAGGCGGCAGGCGAGGCCGGCCGTGTGCGAAAATTTGCTAGGTTAGGGGAATTGATCCGGATTTTGGGTAGGGGTGTTTAAATAGGCATAGAGGAGCTAGGAGAGTCCAAATGAGGTGTAGTTTTTACCACACGATCGTGATCGAACGACGGAGAGCATGGAAGTGACTTAGATGGGTTATTGGGCTGTTTTGGAGGGTGTTGGGCTGCAACTCAAAAGAGGCCTTTGCGAGAGTGCGGTTAACCGCTGGAGTACCAAACGAGCTCCAAATGACCGAAACTTGACCGGTGGTCACGTGTGGTATACCAAGGCCACTAGACAAACCTCGGTCCATTCCGAGAAGGTTTAGTACCCTTTGCGGAAAAAACGTAAAAGGGCGCCGGGGAGATAGGAGTGTCGGATTGCAAAGCGGACAACGGGAAAAATGCTCGGAAACATGAGACGAGCACGTATACAAATGCGATGCACATGATGACATGATATAAAATGCATGACATGGACAAAAAGCAAAATGAAGAAAAACCCAACCACGGAGGGAATATCATATATCAATGCCGAAAATGGCAAGAGTTGGAGTTACAAATGGAAAGTTACTTCCGGGGTGTTACAACTTGGAAGCAACATTGTGCGTAGGCCAAGACTTGGAGACAGGATGATCTCCGTTCTTTATTATGGAGAGTCAATTTTCCTTAGTGCAACGTCAATGCCTATCTTGTTTTATGATATTTTACCTAAGAGAGGGTAGAGTAGGTCCTATGAGAGGAGTAGGTCGTAGCTAGAATGTGTTATTATGTGCTACAATGTGTTAGAGTTGATGATAATGAGGAGGAGTTGTGATTATGACTAGTGACCAACTTGTTATATGATGTCTCATTGACGAACATTGTTTGATGGTGATGACAAGTGGTAATGAATATGCTATTAAAACATACTAGTTCATGATGAGTTGTTATTGTATAAAAGATATATCGGTTTAAACATGTACAGTGCCAAAATGCTAAAAAACATAAAAGTTAGCAGTAGCACTGGCCTAAAAATGCGCTACTAGTAGTTGAACTTACCAGTAGCTGAAAGGATCGAGATGGACCTAGAGGGGGGGGTGAATAGGTACAATTACAAAATTTTAATTATTACTTAGCAATTTTAGGCATGCGGAATATGAAGATGAGCCTAACAATTGCAAGTGAGTACTAAGTACTAAGCTAGTAACACAAGTGCGTAAGTAGGCAAGCACAATATGATGTATGTAAGTGCAAAGAGACAAGTAACCACAAGTAGAGAGTTAGGATTAGGAATAACCACAACTCCGGGAGACGAGGATGTATGTCGATGTTCACTTCCTTGGAGGGAAGCTAGTCACCGTTAGAGAGGTGGATGTTACCACGAAGGCACAACAACGCCACGAAGGCTCACCCTATTCTCCCTTTGAGACAACACCACGGAGGCGTTTCTCAACCACTAGTGGTAGACCTTGGTGTGGTCTCCAAACCCTCACAAACATTTCAGAGGGTAATCACAAAGTTCGATTCCTCTCCAAATGACTCCTACCGCCTAGGAGTCTCCAACCTCCAAGAGTAACAAGAACGATGGGGGAAAGCTCAAAACTTGCTAAAATCATGAATTCCTTTGGTGCAAAGAAAGGGAAGGAGTGGATCTATCACTTGATTGGAAAACTTCTCTCAAATGCTCCTAGAACACTTGGGGATCCAGGATTTGGTGTAGGTGAATGAGAGAGAGAGAGAGAGAGAGAGGAGTGTTCTTGATAGGCTCAAAGTGAGTGGTCATCCCTATCCCGTGGAAGGGAAAGGCATATATATAGTAGGTGAGTAAAAGTGACCGTTTGAGGAACATAAGTGTACAGGATGGGTCGGACGTCCGGAGAACATCGGACGTCCGGAGGCACAAATGGGCCCGGACGTCCGACAGTCGTCGGACGACCAGCCGCTGTGAAACTATGAGCCACGACCCAGTGTACAGGACACGGACGTCGAGATGGGCCAGACATCCGGAGCACGAACGACCGGAGAGTCCGGAAGTCCGTAGAAATGATTCTGTTGTGAAAGTACCGGACGTCCGGAGAGTTCCGGACATCCGTAAAAATCATTCTGTAATGGAGCATCGGACGACCGGAAGTGGCCGGACGTCTGGGCAACCGAGAGGGACCGGACGTCCGAAGGCAAGGTATAGGAAAAGTGGCTTTGAGCAAGTTTTTCACTAGATCCAACGATCCCCTGTTAATAGTGCGGGATCCCTATACTCAAGAACAAACCATAAATGAAGTCAATATCTTGTATCTCCATTCTTGAGTTTTATGCTTTTTGTCCCTAGTCATGATCCATGCACACGGTCTTTGAGACATAATCCTGATATATACTTGATAAACATGATTAGTCCCTAGCATATGTGTTGTCATCAACATCAAAATATGATTAAGGGCATGATTGCACTTTCAGTAGCGTTGGCCTAAAAACACGCTACTGCTACAAAATAGATGTAGCGTCGTAGCAGTAGTGCTGGTGCCCGCGCTACGGGTAGCACAAAAACCGGCGCTACTGGTAAGCATTTTCTAGTAGTGAAAAGTTCTCGGAATGACCTGAAACTCCACGGAACGTCTTTTCAGAAATAAAAAAAAATCCTTGCCAAAGATGAAGACCAGGGGGCCCACACCCTGTCAACGAGGGTGGTGGGCGCGCCCCCCCTAGGGCGCGCCCCCTACCTCATGGGCCCCCTGGAGCTCCTCCGACGCCAATTCCGACTCTATATATTTGCTTTCTGGGAGAAAAAAATCAAGGAGAAGAAATCATCGCGTTTACGATCTGAGCTGCCGCCAAGCCCTAAAACCTCTCGGGAGGGCTGATCTCGAGTCCGCTCGGGCTCCGGAGAGGGGATTCGTCGCCGTCGTCATCATCAACCATCCTCCATCACCAGTTTCATGATGCTCACCGCCGTGCGTGAGTAATTCCATCGTAGGCTTGCTGGACGGTGATGGGTTGGATGAGATATATCATGTAATCGAGTTAGTTTTGTTAGGTTTTGATCCCTAGTATCCACTATGTTCTAAGATTGATGTTGCTATGACTTTGCTATGCTTAATGCTTGTCACTAGGGCCCGAGTGCCATGATTTCATATCTAAACCTATTATGTTTTCATGAATATATGTGAGTTCTTGATCCTATCTTGCAAGTCTATAGTCACCTACTATTTGTTATGATCCGGCAACCCCGAAGTGACAATAATCGGGACCACTCCCGGTGATGACCATAGTTTGAGGAGTTCATGTGTTCACTATTTGCTAATGCTTTGTTCTGGTTCTCTATTAAAAGGAGGCCTTAATATCCCTTAGTTTCCATTAGGATCCTGCTGCCACGGGAGGGTAGGACAAGAGATGTCATGCAAGTTCTTTTCCATAAGCACGTATGACTATATTCAGAATACATGCCTACATTACATTGATAAATTGGAGCTAGTTATGTCTCACCCTATGTTATGACTGTTACATGATGAACCGCATCCGGCATAATTATCCATCACCGATCCAATGCCTATGAGCTTTCCACATATTGTTCTTCGCTTATTTACTTTTCCGTAGCTACTGTTACAATCACTACAAAACACCAAAAACATTAGTTTTGCTACCGTTACTTTTGTTACCGTTACCACTACTATCATATTACTTTGCTACTAAATACTTTGCTGTAGATACTAAGATATCCAGGTGTGGTTGAATTGACAACTCAGCTGCTAATACTTGAGAATATTCTTTGGCTCCCCTTGTGTCGAATCAAGAAATTTGGGTTGAATACTCTACGCTCAAAAACTATTGCGATCCCCTATACTTGTGGGTTATCAAGACTATTTTATGGCTCTGTTGCCGGGGAGCATAGCTCTATTCTTTGAGTCACTTGGGATTTATATCTGCTTGTCACTATGAAGAACTTGAAAGATGCTAAGACTACAATTTATCCCTCAACTACGAGAGGAGGTAAGGAACTGCCATCTAGCTCTGCACTTGATTCACCTTTTGTTTTGAGTAAGCTTGCAACACCTAAACCTGCTTCTGCTATTCGTTCTGATATGTCACATGTTATTGATGATGCCACTTCTGCTATGCATGATACTTATGATGAAACTACTTCTATGCTTGATACTACTGTGCCCCTTAGTGAATTTCTTGACGAACAAATTGCTAGGGCTAGAGAGAAAGAAATTATTGAAACTAATTGTATTGATGAAATTGATGATGAAGATATGCCTGTTATTCCTGAGGGTTATATTTTTGATAAAGAAGCTTCTGCAGCTATTTTAGCTTGTAGAGATAGATCTGAGCTCAAGAGGCTATTAGTTAAATGGAATAAGCAATCGCTTAATGATAGAATGAGGCCTGACCCTGCTTTTGCTACTTCACCTATTTGTGTTGCCGATAAGGATTATGAATTCTCTGTTGATCCTGATATAATTACTTTGGTTGAATCTGATCCTTTTCATGGTTATGAATCTGAAACTGTTGTGGCACATCTTACTAAATTAAATGATATAGCCACCCTGTTCACTAATGACGAGAGATCTCGCTAATTTTATATCCTTAAAATATTTCTGTTCTCATTAAATGGTGATGCTAAGATATGGTTTAATTCTCTTGATCCTGGTTGTGTGCGTAGTCCCCAGGATATGATTTATTACTTCTCTGCTAAATATTTCTCTGCTCATAAGAAACAAGCTGCTTTGAGGGATATATACAACTTTGTGCAAATTGAAGAAGAGAGCCTCCCACAAGCTTGGGGAAGGCTTCTCAAGTTACTTAATGCTTTGCCTGATCATCCTCTCAAGAAAAATGAAATACTTGATATCTGTTGTAATGGACTAACCGATGCTTCCAGAGATTACCTGGATAGTTGTGCTGGTTCTGTTTTCAGGGAAAGAACACCGGATGAAGCTGAAATTCTATTGAATAATTTGTTGACAAATGAAAATAATAGGACACTTCCTGAGCCAGCTCCTGAGCCAATTCCTGAGCCTATTCCTAAACCAACTCCAAAGAAGAGAGGTTTTCTATTTCTCAGTCCTGAAGATATGCAAGAGGCAAAGAAATATATGAAAGAAAAAGGTATTAAAGCTGAAGATGTTAAGAATTTACCTCCTATTGAAGAAATGCATGGTCTTAATTTACCGCCTGCTGAAGAAACATATGATCTTAATCCATTACCTATTGCAGAACCTCGAGGTCTTGATAATCCGACACAGGTAGTAAAGGTAAATTCTCTCTATAGATATGATAGAGCTGAAATCCCTCCTACTAAAATTGCTAGCCAATTCTTGGATGAGTTTGATAACTTTATGGTTAAGCAAGAAGATTTTAATGCTTATTTTGGTAGACAATTGAAATACAATTCCGATATGATTAAACACTTGGGTGATTATAAGGCTAATGTTAGAGGTGAACTTAAACTTGTTAGCAAACATGCCTCTATGGTTACCACCTAAGTGGAACCAGTACTTAAAGCTCAAAATGATTTGCTCAATGAAATGAATAGTAAGAAAAATGATTATGGTGTTAGAGTGGCTACTAGAACTGGTAGAATGACTCAGGAACCTTTGTATCCTGAAGGCCACCCTAAGAGAATTGAGCAAGATTCTTAGAGAAATAATATTGATGTACCTAGTTCTTCTAAAAGGAAGAAAAAGAAAAATGATAGGACTTTGCAAACTTCTAGTGAACCTATTGCTGAACCACCTGAGAATCCAAATGATATATCTATTTTCGATTTGAAACACAATCTGGTAATGAACATGAACCTAGTGAAAATGTTAATGATGATGTTCATGATGATGCTCAAACTAGTGGTAATAACGATGTAGAAATTGAACCTGCTGTTGATCTTGATAACCCATAATCAAAGCATCAACGTTATGATAAGAGAGACTTTGTTGCTAGGAAACATGGTAAAGAAAGGGAACCATGGGTTCAGAAACCCATGCCTTTTCCTCCCAAACGATCCAAGAAAAAGGATGATGAGGATTTTGAGCGCTTTGCTGAAATGATTAGACCTATCTTTTTGCGTATGCGATTAACTGATATGCTCAAAATGAATCCTTATGCTAAGTATATGAAGGATATTATCACTAATAAAAGAAAGATACCGGAAGCTGAGATTTCCACCATGCTCGCTAATTATACTTTTAAGGGTGGAATACCAAAGAAACTTGGAGATCCAGGAGTACCTACTATACCATGCTCCAATAAAAGAAACTATGTTAAAACTGCTTTATGTGATCTTTGAGCCGGTGTTAGTGTTATGCATCTCTCTTTATATCGTAGACTTGATTTGAGTAAGTTGACACCTACTGAAATATCTTTGCAAATGGCTGACAAATCAACTGCTATACATGTCGGTATTTGTGAGGATGTGCCTGTTGTGGTTGCAAACGTTGCTATTTTAACGGACTTTGTCATTCTTGATATTCCCGAGGACGATAGTATGTCTATTATTCTTGGAAGACCTTTTTTGAATACTGCAGGGGCTTTTATTGATTGCAACAAGGGCAATGTCACTTTTCATGTTAATGGTAATGAGCATACGGTACACTTTCCGAGGAAACAACCTCAAGTTCATAGTATCAACTCTATTGGAAAAATTCCATCGATTATATTTGGAGATTTTGAATTTCCTCTTCCTACTGTTAAGAAGAAATATGATATTCTTATTATTGGGGATGTGCATATCCCCAATAGGTAACATAGTGTTATTCGAAATTTCTCCGGTTCCATGTTATTCGGAATGAGTTTGTTAACAAGACCTGATCAACCTTGTTAGTGGATTCCTTTTGATGAGAATGAGATGGATGAAACTAGAAGGCACAACCTTCTGTACCCTCTCTCTACTTTCTGTGATTTAGTTCAAATAAAGTAAAAATATTATTTTTCTGTCTGTTTTCTGATCTATCCGTGCAATATAAAAATACCCCGAAAATAAAAGTTCTCCAAATGCCCCGAAAATGAAATATGATTTTTTCTAGATTATTTGAGGATTTATGGAACTGAGAACATAGCAGGGGGGTCAACCACCTGGGCACGAGGGTGGAGGGCGCGCCCTACCCCCCAGGGCGCACCCCCTGCCTCGTGGGCCCACGGTGGCCCTCCCCCACTTATTCCTGCACCCATACAGTTCTTCTTCCTCCCACAAACACCAATATCCAGCTCAAGCACGAGTTCTAGCTCACTTCGCTGTGATTTTCGATCTCCTTGCTCAAAGCACCTCCACAAAACTGCTTGAGGGGATTGTTCCTTGGTATGTGAATCCTCCATTGGTCCAATTAGTTTTTGTTCTAGTGCTTTATTCATTGCAAATTTGTGCTTCCTAGGTGACCATGTTCTTGCGCTTGCATGTCAAATTTATATGGTTCCAAGTAGTTCTAATGCTTGATATAGGACCTAGGCACTTGTAGGAGTAGTTGCTATCAATTTTGTTGAGCTTTGTTCACTTTTGTTTGAAGTTACTAAAAATTTCAGAAATTTTTCAGAGGAAGAAATATGTTTAGGAAAATGTTCCAAGGTGGTTCTTCAAGGAAGCAAGGACCCAGGCTTGCAATGCGTGATGCTGATGAGGAGCCACCAAGAGACGCTCCAGTGTGGCCTTGTGAGTGGCCTTCAGAAAATTTTATGGATCGAGCGGAAATCAAGGAAGAATTCAATGCATATTTGCGTAATGCAGATATTTTGAGCTTTGAGGCAGACAAATGCCCCCAGTACCATCATCTCACTAGTTCATTTGTGAGGAGGTTTGAATTTTCATCTTCACGTAATTCTCCAACTGTCCTGTTTGATCTGTATGAAAAATCTTATACCATGGACTTAGAGGATTTTACTTCTGCTTGCAAACTTCCACAATGGGGCAGTATTAGTGATTCCCGTAAATCTGAATTTAGACTAGACTGTCTTGCTGGTATAACCGTGGGTGAATCTAGAGATATAGCACAAGCTACCATAGGGAGCATTCACTTTCCTGCTATACATTATTTTGCTCTCTTCATAGTTAGGTGCATAAATGGTAAAGATGAAGCATGTCATATGTGTGTGCCTGATCTCAGTATACTTAGGAGTGCTGTGTTAGGAGACCAATCTTATAATTTGGGAGCCATTGTTGCACGTAGGTTGCATCATAATAGATTTAATGGAGATTTCTTTGGAGGAATTTATGCAATCCGCTTAGCTGATTTTCTTGATGTGGATGTTCGTGAGGATGATATGGAGTTGCCTCCTATTTATTTAGACTATAATGCTATGGTCCACCACCAGTTTATCGAGAGGAATGAATCACCTCTTCAGTATCGACTAATATTTGACGGACGGGTGCTTTCTGTATTACTCTCCCTGCTCCTGCCTTCTTTGATTATCAGGCAAAAGGAAGATATATTATTACCAGAGAGGAGGCAGATGAGTACGAGAGAAGGGCGGAGGCAGCTCGACGCCACGCTGTAGCTCAGGAGGCGAGCTACACCTACGGATATCCGCCAGGCCATCCTTGGCAATGAACCAACTTAGGCCAAAAGCCTAAGCTTGGGGGAGTACGTATTTCCCACCGATATTACATTTATGTTCACACACTCATTGCTAGATGTCGGTGCTCATACTTTTTCACTGTAATATCCATGCTAGTTTATTTCCTTTTTCTTGCTTTCCTCTTGTGTGTTTGTTAAAATTTAAGAAAAAACCAAAAAAATTAGTGATAGCTTTTAGTTAGTTTACTTTTCTTGCTGTAGTAGTAATAATTAAAAGAAAACCCAAAAAAATATTTCATGTTCTTCTTTTGCTTGTTGGGAGCTTTCCCGTGTAAATAGTTTCATTTCTTTTCTTTGGGGGTCGATAGGAGAAGACCATGATTAAATTGTTGAAGTGGCTCTTATATGCATTACTGTTGATTTAACCAAGAGCCCATATTGCCTTGTCTTCTCCTGTTTATTGAATGCTCGCAGATTCCAGCTTAGTCCAATGCACGTGCACTCTTATTATTATTCACATCGTTCGGACATGCAAGTGAAAGGCAATTATGACGATATATGATCGACTTACTAAGATGAGAAAAGCTGGTATGAACTCGACCTCTCTTGTTTTTGTAAATATGATGAGTTCATCGTTCCTGATTCAGCCTATTATGAATAAACATGTTTGTAATGACAATTAGAGATCATATTTTCTCGTGCCATGCTTGATTAGCTATGAGTTATAATGGTTTACCTTGCGTGCCAACATGCTATTAAAATGGTTGTGATGTGGTATGATGGGGTGGTATCCTCCTTTGAATGATTTAAGTGACTTGACTTGGCACATGTTCACGCATGTAGTTGAAACAAATCAACATAACCTTCACGATATTTATGTTCATGGTGGATTATATCCTACTCATGCTTGCATCCAATGTTTATTAATTTTAATGCATGTTCATGACTGTTGTCGCTCTCTAGTTGGTCGCTTCCCAGTCTTTTGCTAGCCTTAACTTGTACTAAGCGGGAATACTGCTTGTGCATCCAATCCCTTAAACCCCCAATTATTCCATATGAGTCCACTATATCTTCCTATATGCGGTATCTACCTACCGTTCCAAGTAAATTTGTATGTGCCAAACTCTAAACCTTCAAATAAACATTCTGTTTTGTATGCTCAAATAGGTCATGTATCAACTAGGGATGCCCTTATCTTCCATGTTAGGCGGGTTATTCTCACGAGGAGTGGACTCCGCTCCTCATTCACGAGAAAATGGCTGGTCTCCGGGATGCCCAGTCCCATGCTTTATGCAAACTAAATCAAAATAACTGCAAACAAAACTCCCCCTGGGACTGTTGCTAGTTGGAGACACTCGTTGTTTCGAGCAAGTCATGGATTGATGCTTGTTGGTGGAGGGGGAGTATAAACTTTACCATTCTGTTTGGGGACCGCCTATAATGTGTGTAGCATGGAAGATATCGCCATCTCTTGGTTGTTATGTTGACAATGAAAGTATGCCGCTCAAAATATTATTTATCTCTATTTTAAAACCGAGCTCTAGCACCTCTACAAATCCCTGCTTCCCTCTGCGAAGGGCCTATCTATTTACTTTTATGTTGAGTCATCACCCTCTTATTAAAAGCACTAGCTGGAGAGCGCAGCCATCATTTGCATTCATTACTATTAATTTATATTGGGTATGACTATGATTGGATCTCTTTTACCATGAATTACAATGTCTAGTCAGTCCTTGATCTTTAAAGGTGCACTACATTTATGTTTTGCGGTCTCAGAAAGGGCTAGCGAGATACCATCTTGTTATATTATATTATGATTGTTTTGAGAAAGTGTTGTCATCCGAGATTTATTATTATGACTCACTAGTTGATTATACTATTGATATGAGTAAACATGAGACCTGAGAGTTATTGCAAATGTGGTTAGTCATAATCTTTGTTGAAAACTTGAATGCTGGCTTTACATATTTACAACAACAAGAGCAAACAGAGTTTGTAAATTTTTTTCTTTATCACTTTCAATTTATCAATTGAATTGATTGAGGACAAGCAAAGGTTTAAGCTTGGGGGAGTTGATACGTCTCCGTCGTATCTACTTTTCCAAACACTTTTGCCCTTGTTTTGGACTCTAACATGCATGATTTGAATGGAACTAACTCGGACTGACGCTGTTTTCAGCAGAATTGCCATGGTGTTATTTATGTGTAGAAACAAAAGTTCTCGGAATGACCTGAAACTCCACGGAACGTCTTTTCAGAAATAATAAAAAATCCTTGCCAAAGATGAAGACCAGGGGGCCCACACCCTGTCCACGAGGGTGGGGGCGCCCCTAAGGCGCGCCCCCTACCTCGTGGGTCCCCTGGAGCTCCTCCGATGCCAATTCCAACTCTATATATTTGCTTTGGGAGAAAAAATCAAGGAGAAGAAATCATCGTGTTTTCACGATGCACGGAGCCGCCGCCAAGCCCTAAAACCTCTCGGGAGGGCTGATCCGAGTCCGCTCGGGCTCCCGAGAGGGGATTCGTCGCCGTCGTCATCATCAACCATCCTCCATCACCAATTTCATGATGCTCACCGCCGAGCGTGAGTAATTCCATCGTAGGCTTGCTGGACGGTGATGGATTGGATGAGATCTATCATGTAATCGAGTTAGTTTTGTTAGGGTTTGATCCTAGTATCCACAATGTTTCGAGATTGATCTTGCTATGACTTTGCTATGCTTAATGCTTGTCACTAGGGCCCGAAAGTGCCATGATTTCAGATCTGAACCTATTATGTTTTCATGATCATATGTGAGTTCTTGATCCTATCTTGCAAGTCTATAGTCACCTACTATGTGTTATGATCCGGCAACCCCGAAGTGACAATAATCGGGACCACTCCCGGTGATGACCATAGTTTGAGGAGTTCATGTATTCACTACGTGCTAATGCTTTGTTCCGGTTCTCTATTAAAAAGAGGCCTTAATATCCCTTAGTTTCCATTAGGACCCCCCTGCCACGGGAGGGTAGGACAAAAGATGTCATGAAAGTTCTTTTCCATAAGCATGTATGACTATATTCGGAATACATGCCTACATTACATTGATGAATTGGAGCTAGTTCTGTGTCACCCTATGTTATGACTGTTACATGATGAACCGCATCCCGCATAATTATCCATCACCGATCCAATGCCTACGAGCTTTCCACATATTGTTCTTCGCTTATTTACTTTTCCGTTGCTACTCTTACAATCACTACAAAACACCAAAAACATTACTTTTGCTACTGTTACTTTTGTTACTGTTACCACTACTATCATATTACTTTGCTACTAAATACTTTGCTGCAGATACTAAGTTATCCAAGTGTGGTTGAGTTGACAACTCAGCTGCTAATACTTGAGAATATTC
Source organism: Aegilops longissima (assembly GCA_021605205.1). Taxonomy (NCBI): domain Eukaryota; kingdom Viridiplantae; phylum Streptophyta; class Magnoliopsida; order Poales; family Poaceae; genus Aegilops; species Aegilops longissima. The sequence goes on along the minus strand of CM038677.1, from coordinate 661,708,536 downwards.
TTTGGGTCCCCTTGTGTCGAATCAAGAAATTTGGGTTGAATACTCTACCCTCGAAAACTGTTGCGATCCCCTATACTTGTGGGTTATCAGTCATATCATATCACTTATATTGATTGCATGTGATGTTTATCATTTATGCATCTTATTTTGCTTAGTTCGGTGGTAGCATTATAAGATGATCTCGCACTAAAGTTCAAGGTACAAGTGTTCTCCCTGAGTATGCACTGTTGCGAAAGTTCGTCGTGCCGAGACACCACGTGATGATCGGGTGGGATAAGCTCTACGTTCACATACAACGGGTGCAAGCTAGTTTTGCACAGGTAGAATACTCGGGTTAAACTTGACGAGCCTAGCATATGTAGATATGGCCTCGGAACACTGAGACCGAAAGGTCAAGCGTGAATCATATAGTAGATATGATCAACATAGTGATGTTCACCATTGAAAACTACTCCATCTCACGTGATGATCAGACATGTTTTAGTTGATATGGATCATGTGATCACTTAGATGATTAGAGGGATGTGTATCTAAGTGTGATTTCTTAAGTAATTTGATTAATTGAACTTTAATTTATCATGAACTTAGTACCTGATAGTATTTTGCATGTCTATGTTGTTGTAGATAGATGGCTCGTGTTGTTCTTCCGTTGAATTTTAATGCGTTCCTAGAGAATGCTAAGTTGAAAGATGATGGGAGCAACTACACGGACTGGGTCCATAACTTGAGGATTATCCTCATTGCTGCATAGAAGAATTACGTCCTGGAAGCAACGCTAGGTGCCAAACCCGCTGCAGGAGCAACGCCAGATGTTATGAACGTCTGGCAGAGCAAAGCTGATCACTACTCGATAGTTCAGTGTGCCATGCTTTAAGGCTTAGAACCAGGACTTCAACGACGTTTTGAACGTCATGGAGCATATGAGATGTTCTAGGAGTTGAAGTTAATATTTGAAGCAAATGCCCGGATTGAGAGATATGAAATCCCCAATAAGTTCTACGGCTGCAAGATGGAGGAGAATAGTTCTGTCAGTGAGCATATACTCAAAATGTCTGGGTATAACAATCACTTGATTAAACTAGGATTTAATCTTCCGGATGATAGTGTCATTTGACAGAATTCTTCAATCACTGCCACCAAGCTACAAGAGCTTCGTGATGAACTATAACATGCAAGGTATGGATAAGACAATTCCCGAGCTCTTCGCGATGCTAAAGGCTCCGGAGCTAGAAATCAAGAAGGAGCATCAAGTGTTGATGGTCAACAAGACCACCAGTTTCAAGAAAAAGGGTAAAGGAAGAAGGGGAACTTCAAGAAGAACGGCAAGCAAGTTGCTGCACAAGTGAAGAAACCCAAGTCTGGACCTAAGCCTGAGACTGAGTGCTTCTACTGCAAAGGGACTGGTCACTAGAAGCGGAACTGCCCCAAGTATTTGGCAGATAAGAAGGATGGCAAGGTGAACAAAGGTATATGTGATATACATGTTATTGATGTGTACCTTACTAATGCTCGCAGAGCACTGGTATTTGATCTGGTTACATTGCTAATATTTGCAACTCGAAACAGGGACTACGGATTAAGGGAAGTTTGGCTAAGGACGAGCTGACGATGCATGTGGGAAATGGTTCCAAAGTCGATGGGATCGCGGTCGGCACGCTACCTCTACATCTATCTTCGGGATTAGTTTTAGACCTGAATAATTGTTATTTGGTGCCAGCGTTGAGCATGAACATTATATCTGGATCTTGTTTGATGCGAGACGGTTATTCATTTAAATCAGAGAATAATGGTTGTTCTATTTATATGAGTAATATCTTTTATGGTCATGCACCCTTGAAGAGTGGTCTATTTATATTGAATCTCGATAGTAGTGCATATTCATAATATTGAAGCCAAAAGATGTAGAGTTGATAATGATAGTGCAACTTATTTGTGGCACTGCCGTTTAGGTCATATTGGTGTAAAGTGCATGAAGAAACTCCATTCTGATGGATTTTTGGAATCACTTGGTACTTGCGAACCATGCCTCATGGGCAAGATGACAAAAAACGCCGTTCTCTGGAACAATGGAGCGAGCAACCGATTTGTTGGAAATCATACATACTGATGTATGTGGTCCGATGATGAGGCTCGCGGTGGGTACTGTTATTTTCTCACCTTCACAGATGATTTGAGCAGATATGGGTATATCTACTTAATGAAACATAAGTCTGAAACATTTGAAAAGTTCAAAGAATTTCAGAGTGAAGTGGAAAATCATTGTAACAAGAAAATAAAGTTTCTACGATATGATCGTGGAGGAGAATATTTGAGTTACGAGTTTGGTCTTCATTTGAAACAATGCGGTATAGTTTCGCAACTCACGCCACCCAGAACACCACAGTGTAATGGTGTGTCCGAATGTCGTAATCGTACTTTACTAGATATGGTGCGATCTATGATGTCTCTTACTGATTTACCGCTATCGCTTTGGGGTTATGCTTTAGAGACGGCTGCATTCACGTTAAATAGGGCACCATCTAAATCCGTTGAGATGACACCTTATGAACTGTGGTTTGGCAAGAAACCAAAGTTGTCGTTTCTTAAAGTTTGGGGCTGCGATGGTTATGTGAAAAAGCTTCAACCTGATAAGCTCGAACCCAAATCGGAGAAATGTGTCTTCATAGGGTACCCAAAGGAGACAATTGGGTACACCTTCTATCACAGATCCGAAGGCAAGACATTCGTTGCTAAGAATGGATCCTCTCCAGAGAAGGAGTTTCTCTCGAAAGAAGTGACTGGGAGAAAAGTAGAACTTGATGAGGTAATTGTACCTGCTCCCTTATTGGAAAGTAGTTCATCACAGAAATCTGTTCCTGTGACTCCTACACCAATTAGTGAGGAAGCTAATGATGATGATCATGTAACTTCAGATCAAGTTACTACTGAACCTCGTAGGTCAACCAGAGTAAGATCAGCACTAGAGTGGTACGGTAATCCTGTTCTAGAGGTCATGTTACTTGACCATGACGAACCTATGAACTATGAGGAAGCGATGATGAGCCCAGATTCCGCAAAATGGCTTGAGGCCATGAAATCTGAGATGGGATCCATGTATGAGAACAAAGTGTGGACTTTGGTTGACTTGCCCGATGATCAGCAAGCCATCGAGAATAAATGGATCTTCAAGAAGAAGACTGACGCTGACGGTAATGTTACTGTCTATAAAGCTCGACTTGTTGCGAAAGGTTTTCGACAAGTTCAAGGAGTTGACTACGATGGGACCTTCTCACCCGTAGAGATGCTTAAGTCCGTCCAGATCATGTTAGCAATTGCCGAATTTTATGATTATGAAATTTGGCAAATGGATGTAAAGACTGCATTCCTGAATGGATTTCTGGAAGAAGAGTTGTATATGATGCAACCCGAAGGTTGTATCGATCCAAAGGATGCTAACAAAGTGTGCAAGCTCCAGCGATCCATTTATGGACTGGTGCAGGCATCTCGGAGTTGGAATAAACGTTTTGATAGTGTGATCAAAGCATATGGTTTTATACAGACTTTTGGAGAAGCCTATATTTACAAGAAAGTGAGTGGGAGCTCTGTAGCATTTCTAATATTATATGTGGATGACATATTGTTGACTGGAAATGATATAGAATTGCTGGATAGCATAAAAGGATACTTGAATAAGAGTTTTTCAATGAAAGACCTCGGTGAAGCTGCTTATATATTGGGCATCAAGATCTATAGAGATAGGTCGAGACGCTTAATTGGACTTTCACAAAGCACATACCTTGATAAAGTTTTGAAGAAGTTCAAAATGGATCAAGCAAAGATAGGGTTCTTGCCTATGTTACAAGGTGTGAAATTGAGTCAGACTCAATGCCCGACCACTGCAGAAGATAGAGAGAAAGTGAAAGGTGTTCCCTATGCTTCAGTCATAGGTTCGATCATGTATGCAATGTTGTGTACCAGACCTGATGTGTGCCTTGCTATTAGTTTAGCAAGGAGGTACCAAAGTAATCCAGGAGTGGATCACAGGACAGCGGTCAAGAACATCCTGAAATACCTGAAAAGGACTAAGGATATGTTTCTCATTTATGGAGGTTACAAAGAGCTCGTCATAAATGGTTACGTCGATGCAAGTTTTGACACTGATCTGGATGAATCTAAGTCACAAACCAGATACGTATTTATATTGAACGGTGGAGCTGTCAGTTGGTGCAGTTCTAAGCAAAGCGTCGTGGCGGGATCTACGTGTGAAGCAAAGTACATAGCTGCTTCGGAAGCAGCAAATGAAGGAGTCTGGATGAAGGAGTTCATATCCGATCTAGGTGTCATACCTAGTGCATCGGGTCCAATGAAAATCTTTTGTGACAATACTCCTGCAATTGCCTTGGCAAAGGAATCCAAATTTCACAAGAGAACCAAGCACATCAAGAGATGCTTCAATTCCATCCACGATCAAGTCAAGGAGGGAGACATAGAGATTTGCAAGATACATATGGATCTGATTGTTGCAGACCCATTGACTAAGCCTCTCCCACGAGCAAAACATGATCAGCACCAAGACTCCATGGGTGTTAGAATCATTACTGTGTAATCTAGATTACTGACTCTAGTGCAAGTGGGAGACTGAACGAAATATGCCCTAGAGGCAATAATAAAGTTGTTATTTATATTTCCTTATATCATGATAAATGTTTATTATTCATGCTAGAATTGTATTAACCGGAAACTTAGTACATGCACTACTAGGAAAAGGGCTATAGATGGGATGGACACTAATGGCGCACTGTTCATGTGGTGCGCCATTACTAAATACTAATGGCGCACCATGTGTTGGTGCGCCATTAGTGTGCAAATACTAATGGCGCACCACATCCCACGGTGCGCCATTAGTAATTTTTTTTATTTTTTCAAAACTACTAATGGCGCACCGTGGGAGTGGTGCGCCATTACTAGTTGAAACTAGTAATGGCGCACCACTCCCACGGTGCGCCATTAGTATTTTGGCCCAAACATTCCCCCGAATGCACCCCCCTGGACCGCCTTTTCAGTTTGAAAAAAAATAAAAGAAAATGATAGAAATGTCAAAAAAAATAAAATAAAATAAGATTCCCATGTGATATGTGGTCTAGTTGTTAGTAAAATTTACAAACATGAATTTTCGACTTTTTTGCAAAATCTCTCGAGAATTTGTAAAAATGGGCATAACTTTTGCATACCAACTCGGATGAAAAAGTTTTTATATGAAAAATCATCTACTCGAAAAGTTACATCCGAATTTAACAGGGGACCCGTTAATCATTTTCAAAATCCTCAAAACCTAACAGAAAAAAGATACAAGGCTTTTAAGATGCGGAGAGGCAAACAAATTCAAAAAATTCAAACTTACTAATGGCGACTTTTGCCCATGGTGCGCCATTACTATCTTCCGCCTTCAAAATTCAAAATAAATCAAAAAATAAAAAAAGTTACTAATGGCGCACCTGGCCATGGTGCGCCATTAGTATCTTCCCGCCTTCAAATTCAAAATAAATCAAAAAAATAAAAACAAGTTACAAATGGCGCACCTGCCCATGGTGTGCCATTAGTATCTTCCCGCCTTCAAAACTCAAAAAAATAAAAAAAATAAAAAAAATAGTAATGGCGCTTTGCCCAGTGCGCCATTACTATGTCAGATATATAATTTGGCGTGTCCTCTCCTCCTTACCTCTTCATTCTTCTCCTGCACTCCACCTCCTCCACTCCTCCACTCCATCTTCCCTTCTCTCCTCCACCATACTACCCTCCTCCTCCTCTCCGGCGACCTCCTCCTCCCTCCTCTCCTCTCCTCCCCTCCCATCCCCTCACGGTTTCTCCTCCCTCCTCTCCGGTGAGCTCCTCCTCCCTCATCTCCGGTGAGCTCCTCCTCCCTCCTCTCTGGTGAGCTCCTCCTCCCTCATCTCCGGTGAGCTCCTCCTCCCTCATCTCCGGTGAGCTCCTCCTCCCTCATCTCGGGTGAGCTCCTCCTCCCTCCTCTCCGGTGAGCTCCTCCTCCCTCCTCTCCTCCCATCCCCTCATGGTTTCTCCTTCCTCCTCTCCGATGCTCCGGTGAACTCCTCTCCGGCGACCTCCTCCTCCTCTCCGGCGAACTCCTCTCCGGCAAAAGAACACGGCAAAAGAACGTACAAGATCCAAAAACGGGAACAAAATTTGAAATAATATCGTGCAAAAAAACGAGCAAAAAATGGTCAAAAAAATCGTGATCCAGATCCAGATTCAAAATTCAAAAATAGCAATGGCGCACGGTGGGGGTTAGACGGTGTGCCACTACTATTTTCCCGCCTTCAAAATTCAAAAATACTAATGGCGCACCGTGGCCAATACTAATGGCGCACCAGTGGCCAATACTAATGGCGCACCGTGGCCTATACTAATGGCGCAACACTGGTGCGCCATTAGTAAAAAATACTAGTGGCATGATACTAATGGTGCACCAGTAGTGCGCTATTAGTAGGCAAAACTGGTGCGCCATTAGTAGGCCTTTTCCTAGTAGTGATGTGTGAATACATAGACAAACAGAGTGTCACTAGTTTGCCTCAACTTGACTAGCTCGTTGAATCAAAGATGGTTATGTTTCCTAGCCATAGACATGAGTTGTCTTCTGATTAACAGGATCACATCATTAGAGAATGATGTGATTGACTTGACCCATTCCGTTAGCTTAGCGCTTGATCATTTAGTATATTGATATTGCTTTCTTCATGACTTATACATGTTCCTATGACTATGAGATTATGCAATTCCCGAATACCGGAGGAACACTTTGTGTGCTACCAAACGACACAACGTAATAGGGTGATTATAAAAGTGCTCTACAGGTGTCTCTGATGGTACTTGTTGAGTTGGCATAGATCAAGATTAGGATTTGTCACTCCGATTGTCGGAGAGGTATCTCTGGGCCCTCTCGGTAATGCACATCACTATAAGCCTTGCAAGCAATGTAACTAATGAGTTAGTTGTGGGATGATGCATTACGGAACTAGTAAAGAGACTTGCCGGTGACGAGATTGAACTAGGTATTGAGATACCGACGATCGAATCTCGGGCAAGTAACATACCGTTGACAAAGGGAACAACGTATGTTGTTATGCGGTTTGACCGATAAAGATCTTCGTAGAATATGTAGGATCCAATATGAGCATCCAGGTTCCTCTATTGGTTATTGGCCGAAGATGAGTCTTGGTCATGTCTACATAGTTCTTGAACCCGTAGGGTCCGCACGCTTAAAGTTCGGTGACGATCGGTATTATGAGTTTATGTGTTTTGATGTACCGAAGGTAGTTTGGAGTCCCCGATATGATCACGGACATGACGAGGAGTCTCAAAATGGTCGAGACATAAAGATTGATATATTGGACGGCTATATTCAGACACCGGAAGTGTTCCAGGTGATTTCAGAGAAAATTGGAGTGCCGAAGGGGTTACCGGAACCCCCCGGGGAAGTATTGGGCCGTAGTGGGCCTTAGGGGAGAGAGAGGGCAGCAGCTGTCGGCGTTCTAGGAGCAGGGGTCCCAGACTTGCTCTGCGCTGCTGGCGTGGCTCAAGTGGGGGCCCAGCGGCCCGGCTTCATCGGCTCAAGCTCAAGACCCTCGAGGGGCCAAGCCTCATGGGCGGATGACAGAACCTCCTCAGAACAGCCTCGTCAGGCGGGCTCGAGGAGGCGGAGAGATCAAGGCAGGTACCTCATGAGGGTGCCCGTGGCGCAAGCCATGACGATCAAGACCCGGTGGGCGCCCGACAAGAAGATGTCCTCATTTCCCCTTTGGTGCAAAGGAGGCAAGCACAGGCCAAGGCATCAGGCAAAGGTTACCACTTCTGTGCAACAAGACCAAGACCAGCAGAGCGGCAGGACGGAGGTCATCGTGGAGCCCAGGACGGCGTCACCATCAGAGCCTTTGGTAGCCGAAGACCAACTTTAGTCAAGATAAGTGTACTAGATCTTCCCCTTCAAAATGGCCAATTGTTGGCGCCCTTCCCGCTCATTATTTGGGAAGAGGTCCATGGCCTCCCTCTATAAATAGAGCTAGCCACCACGGAGTAGAGGCATCTGATAGAGCCCTAGAGAGAGAGAGAGAGAGAGAGAAGCGACTGGACTCACCCAAGCAGTCCATCGCACAAGCTCAAGAACAGCCCCTCGCGAGGCTGTTCTTCCTTTATACTGTTCATCTTCAGCCCCTGAGGCAATCCACCACACCACACACTGGAGTAGGGTATTACACCACAACGGTGGCCCGAACCAGTATAAACCTCGTGTCCCTTGTGTTGTTCATCGTTCGTAGTTTAGATCCCTCGCAAACCATCAACACGTGAGCCGGTAGGGGAAAGATCTCCGCGCGCACCCCAGTGTTCGAACCTCAAGGGTCTGCTGGAACCCGAAATCCGACATTTGGCGCGCTAGGTAGGGGCTGCGCCGGAGTCTTTCTTCCGCTGGTCGCGTGTGATCTTCCGTCGTGCCCATGGCTGACGCTCGCCGTGCTCGTGCCGAGCGCCGGGCTGCTCGCGCCGCTCGAGTCGCCCAGACGGCTCCCGTCGGCGGACACCCCCGTTGTTCCCCGTCGCCTGCCGCCAACGCCGCCACCGCCCGCGGGAACAAGCAGCGAGCCTTGTCCTGCATCCATCGGTGGCGAGAAGGCGCACCGCTACTCCTTCGCTTCGCCCTGCTGGTTCTTTCGTCCCCGCAAGCGCATCAAGGCCCCATGGACAAGAACCTCCCTCATCGCGGCAAACGAGCTCCTGCGCTACCGTCCTGTCGACGACGTCTACGAGGAGTGGCTCGACCGCGTCGCCGAGCTTGTCCGCGCCGCAGGGGGGCTCCCTCGCGCCATCCCTCTAGCTGCCTCGCCCCGCACCCCGCGCGGGAGGCAGGGAGTCGTAGGTGCCCCCGCTACCTCCTCCCCAAGATGGCGCCCTGGCTCCAAGGCGCGTGGACCCGGGCCGAGACCCTCTGCGTCCTGCGCCTGCGCAACAAGAAAGGAGCTGCCTGGAGATCCCTCGTCCCCAAGAAGGTGATCGCGTGATCCCAGCACCGGAGCGCCGCAACCACGCTCCAGCACCACCGTCAAGACCCCGCGCTGCTCCAGGCGACGGTGCATGGGAATCCACAAGAGCAAGCTCCGCATCAGCAGAGAGCCCCGGTGGCCACTTCAGGCTGCCGCGCCTTCACCGCCGAGCTACGCAGCGTCGCATGGCCCGGCAAGTTCAAGCCAGACCTGCCTCCTCGTTACGACGGCACTGCCGACCCCGCGGAGTTCCTTCAGCTCTACGAGCTGGGCATCGAAGCCGCCAACGGGGATGAAAAGGTCATGGCAAATTGTATACCCATGGCGCTCAAAGACGGAGCGAACTGGCTCTCGAACACGGCTCCGCGACGATCTCCTCCTGCGACGAGATGCGCACCCGCTTCATCGCCAACTTCCAAGGCACTCGCGACCGGCCTCCGGCCGTGAGCGACATGCGCCGCATCAAGCAGCAGCCAGGAGAGACCCTGCAGAAGTACATCCAGCACTTCAACAACACCCGCCTCAAGATCCCCAGGGTGACTGAGGAAGCCATCATCTCAGCCATCTTCGATGGGGTGCATGACGTCAAGATGAAGGAGGAGCTAGCAATGCATGAAGACCTGTGCACATCCCTGGAGCTGTTCAACTTGGCGACCAAATGCGCCAGGGCTGAGGAAGGGCGCCTCTCCCTCCTCGAGCTTCCAGCTGCCGACCCAGAAGAGAAGAAGCACAAGGCCAAGGACGTGAAGCGCAAGGGGGCTGCTGTGCTCGCGGCAGAACCAGACACCAAGCGGGGCAGGGATCAGCCCGAGTCGTCCAAGGGCAGCCGGTACTGCGTGTACTATGACCTCCACACCCACAACGCCAATGAATGCCAGGAGCTCAGGGCCGTGCGGGAAGGGTGTATTGGCCGACGCCCCGAGCGCTGCGATCGAGGCTACGGCAGAGGAGGAGGAAGAGGCGCAGGACGCTGGGAAGACCGAGGCCCTCGCCAGGGATGGCGTGACAGACCTCGCGAGGACCGCTGCAGGACCAGCCTCGCGAGGGAGGTTGGAGGGACCAACCTCGTGAGGACCGCCCTCAAGGCAATGCAGGGCTCCCACCTCTGCCGCAGCCGCCAAGGAGGTACAAAGACAATCATCAGGACGAGGGCTGGGGCTTTGGGAGCAGCGCGATCGCTTGCATCCTGGGTGGCGCTCAGGCCCGAGCCTCTCAGCGCATATTCAAGCAGTTTGCTCACGAGGTGAACGTAGTCCTCCCCAATCCTGAGGCCACACGCCCTCTCAGGTGGTCGTCGTGCGCTATCACGTTCTGCTCGGCGGATCAGCTCAAGTGCGCGGCAACGGCCGGAGTCCTCCCCATGCTTTGCTCACCACCATCGAGAACGTGCAAGTCACGGGACTCTCATCGACAATGAGCAGGACTCAACGTCCTATCTGTCGAGACATTCAACGATCTTCAAGTGCCATACGATCAGCTTCAGCCGACCAAGCCCTTCTCAGGAGTCACCGATGGTTCCACCGTCCCGATAGGGCAAGTTCGCCTCCCCTTCACCTTCGGACTGCGCAACAACTACCGCACCGAGCTCATCGACTTCGACGTCGCCCATATTCTCCTGTCGTATGATGCCATCCTCGGGTACCCAGCTTTGGCCAAGTTCATGGCAGTGACTCACCATGGCTACAACGTCCTCAAGATGCCAGAAGCGGAGGAGTCATCACAGTGCCCTGTGAGGAAAGGGACGCGGTGTGCTTTCTTGAGCGTGCCTTCCAAGCTGCAGCAATTGAAGACCCAAATCACAGGAGCGGGAGACTTCCCGAGGGGATCCCTAAGAAGAAGAAGGCTTCGCCTGGTCCAAGCCCTCATGGGGTAGGCACCTCCGGAGGCGTGGCAACAGGACCCGCGCCCATTCAAGGGGCGCCACCCTCTGTCGCATAGGAAGGCGTGCCCGGCGCCCTCCTCAGGCAGGGCTCGGGGGTTCTTTAATGGCGAGCCATCGACCTAGCCGGGGTCACGAGGGAGGCGCTTGGGCACCACTTGGAGGCGTGCTTCAAGGCACGTTTCCCTCAGGAAGGTGTGAGGCAAGGAGAGCTGAACCCTCAGGAGTTCATCGCGAGGAACACCCAGGAGCTACAGGAATCAAGAGTCATGCGCGGTTGTCATCGCCTGCCCGCCGTGGCCCCACATCCAGGCGAGGATGCTGGGCTGCAAATCTGCATCGACATACCAGGGCTCAACCGGGCCGCGTCTCAGGAGCGCCTCTGGCCCTCACACGTGGGGCGTTGCGAGGGTCCACCTCACAGCTACGTTCGCATGCCATTCGGCCTGCCGAACGCTGTTGTCGCCCATCAGTGCCTGCTGAGGTGCGCTCTGGAGGCTCAGGAGGTCAAGTAGCACGCGGTTCTGGCAGAGATGGAGATGGCTCTCGAGGAACCCCCCGTACCCCAGGAGCCTCCCAAGGCTCCAGGTCCGGAGGGCTCGTGAGGGCTGGCTTCCTCATCACGCGTCATCCGCTACCTCAACGTCCCGCCATCTCCGACAATATCAGGTGACACCTTTCCAAGTTCCGTTTTCAGCTAGGAGCGCCCCTCGGGCTGCATCATTCCCAGGCCGCGTGGGTCCGTCCCTGTGGAATGTATCCGTTTTGCTAATGTTCTTTACTTACCTTGTTGGGGGCGCCCCTCGGGCTGCATTATCCCCAAGCTGCTCGGGCCAGACCCAGTGGCGTATGCCTTCTCCGCACCTATCTAGATGGATTTGCTTATTCATACATAACATGCTTGACCTAATCGCCTGCTCGACTGACACCTACCTTTGGAGCCGCTCGCTCAGGCATGGCACTTGCGCACGGGTCCGTCCCTGCAACACCGATAAATCTGAGTGGTTGAGCTCTGGCCGCGGCAGCCCCGCAAGGCGCCACCTCACCAAGCCCTCAGTGCCCCCGATCACTCCCTCGGAGCGACCAATGGTTGGCTGGCAACCGTAACAACGAACCTTGTTTCCCCTCGTGATTGGTACACAGGACCTGCTCCAGGAGTAATGCTGGTGGCATCACGAGCCTTCTCTCCTCCTCCCCAGCGCGATCCGCTTGCACGTTAAAAGGGGGGCTCCTGAGCATCGCGACTAATGGGCTCTTACTGGCTCTCCAGCCCTCACCCCCTGGCCTTGACCCACGGCATCACGACCTGTCATACCAGCAGCGGCTGTGCTCGCTCGAGGGCCGGGACCTGAGGACGTAGAGCATTAAGGAAAGAAGCTCGCGAGGGCCAAATCCAGCAACACCTCAGTTGCCGTCGCGCATACACGGCACCTCATCGAATGCCGCTCCAAACCCGCAACATAAGTCATGCCAAAAACTGATCCGGCTCAATGCTAGAACCCTCGCCTACTGCTGCTCTGTCACAGCAAAGCTGCCTACCTTTCTTGCCCAGCGGAGGCTGCTTGAGCGCTAAAGGGGACCTCCTGAGCATCGCGACTCAGGGGCTCTTACTGGACCTCGGGCCGCTCACCTCCTGGCCTTGACCCACGGCATCGCGACCTGTCATACCAGCGATGGCTGAAGCCTACCTGGGGACCGGGACCTGTCAGCGCAGAGCACCAAGCCCTCACGAGGAAATAAAGGGGGAGCTGAGCTGGGGTAGAACAAGCATCTCGCACCGATTCATCATAAGGACATAATATTCACAAAAAAATGGCTAGTGCCTTACATACCCCCGTGGGGTGCTACTTCGACTCTTTGCAGGAAATAAAAGATGCCAATCCTAAGGAACGCCGATTACGCGTGCCTCCGCAGGAGATGCCATCGTCAACAGTGGGCTGGTAGGCGCCGGCGCCAACCCCATCCAGATCACCGGCACCGGTAGCCTGAAGCGCCCGCCCGGCCCCGAACGCGGCGCAAGCTCGGGGGCTCGTAGCTGTCGTCGCTCGTCTCCGGAGTCGCCAGAAGCTCGGCGGAGGCGCTGGACCCTCCAGCCCCTTCGCTGCTGCCTGAGGAGCTGCCGAGGGAGCGACCGGCGGGACAAGTCCTCGCCTCGACGATGCCCCGACCGCCCTTCTCGGGGCAGCATTCCAGTCGGCGTCCTTCCGCGTCGAAGACCTTGAAGAACATCAAGGAGGCGCCATCGTATTCAGTGGATCACAAAGGCGCCTTGTCCGGCAGACCAGGCGATCTCGCCCCAGCCTCGGGTCATGTAGACCTTGCCCGGAGCGACAACCGCAACCTCCGCTCCGGTCGCAGGGGTGCTGCAGCCGGCGTGCTGCAACCAGAGCTCCAAAGAGCCCCTCGACGGGATCTCGAAGGCGAAGGAGGGAGGAAGGTGAATCCAAGACTGAGGAGGCATGGCGGCGTGGAGCACAAGCTCTCAGGAGGAGCCCTCGGCGTGGACTCCAGGAGGAACGACGCGCACCGCCGTGACCCGCCGGCGCCGACGGTGGCGTCGTCCGTGGCGACCGGCGTCTGCCCCTCCAGGGCCCTCGATGCGGGCGTACAAGGGCAGCGGTAACCCCGGCGGTGGCCGCTCGTACCAGGGCTCGACACCTCCTGCCGGGCACCTTCATCTCGGCGGCAGAGGACTAGCCGTTTCTTCAAAGGAAGCGGGTCGGGACCCTCTCGGGGTGCCTTTCCCTTCTCTTCCGCAGAAAACCGGCGGATCGGAGCCATTGTCGCAATATGGAGCAAGGGCAAGGATGGAGAGGAAGAAGAAGCACGAAGATATGGACTGGAAGGGCTTGCGCCGTCCGTACTTATAGCCGAAGGAGGCCAACCGTCGGCCTCCATGATCACAGGTAATAATGACACATTTCTGTGTGCAGGGACCTGTCAAGTCATGCGGTTGCCGAGGCATCGTGGGGAAGCGGAGACGCCCACGACCAGTCAATCGCCACGCGGCGCCCAAGGCCGCAGGCTGTTGGGGCCCGCGGCGCTTCACACTTGCCCCTTCGCTTCTCTGCTAAGCCAAGTCCGGGCGTGCCTTGGGCCCCAGGCTCTTGTCGGCGTTACGGGCAGGGGTCCCAGACTTGCTCGCTGCGGCTGTGGCATGGCTCAAGTGGGGGCCCAGCGCAGCCCAGCTTCATCAGCTCAAGCTCAAGACCCTCGCGAGGGGCCAAGCCTCGCGAGGCGGACAACAGGAACCTCCCTCAGGAACAGCCTCGTCAGGCATGCTCAGGCGGAGAGATCAAGGCAGGGTACCTCACGAGGGTGCCCTGTGACGCAACCCATGACGATCAAGACCAGGCGGGCGCCAGGTGGGTGCCAGCCTGCGCAGTGTCCTAATTTCCCCTTTGGTGCAAAGGAGGCAAGCACAGGCCAAGGCATCAGGCAAAGGTTACCACTTTGGTGCAACAAGACCAAAACCAGCAGTGGCAGGATGGATGTCATTGTGGAGTCCAGGACGGCGTCACCGTCAGAGCCTTTGGCAGCCGAAGACCAACTTTAGTCAGGATAAGTGTAATAGATGTTCCCCTTCAAAATGGCCAATTGTTGGCGCCCTTCCCGCTCATTATTTGGGAAGAGGTCCATGGCCTCCCTCTATAAATAGAGCTAGCCACCACGGAGTAGAGGCATCTGATAGAGCCCTAGAGAGAGAGAGAAGCGACTGGACTCACCCAAGCAGTCCATCGCACCAGCTCAAGAACAGCCCCTCGCGAAGCTGTTCTTCCTTTATCTTGTTCATCTTTAGCCCTGAGGCAATCCACCACACCACACCTTTGGAGTAGGGTATTACACCTGGCAGTGGACCGAACGATATAAACCTCGTGTCCCTTGTGTTGTTCATCGTTCAGTAGTTTAGATCCCTCGCAAACCATCAAAAGCGTGAGCCGATGAGGGGAAAGATCTCGCGCACCCGGTGTTGAACCTCAAGGTGCGCGAAACCGAAATCCGACAGCAGCCCAGGAGGTGGCGCACCCCCTCCCTAGGGGAGTCCGAATTGGACTAGGGGAGGGGGCGCGGCCCCTCTTTCCCTCTCCCTCTCCCTCTCTTACCTTCCCCCTTCCGCCTCCTAGTTAGACTAGGAAAGAGGGAGTCCTACTCCTACTAGGAGGAGGACTCCTCCCCCTCCTTGGTGCGCCCCAAGGCCGGCCGGCCTCCCCCTTGCTCCTTTATATACAGGGGTAGGGGGCACCCTAGAAGCACAACAGACATTATTCTTAGCCGTGTGCGGTGCCCCCTCCACCATAATCCACGTCGATCTTATCGTCGTAGTGCTTAAGCGAAGCCCTGCGCCGGTAGCTTCTCATCACCGTCATCACGTCGTCGTGCTAATGAAGCTCTTCCCTAGCACTCTGATGGATCGTGAGTTCATGGGACGTCACCGAGCCGAACGTGTGCAGGTCGCGCAGGTGTCGTACCTTCAGTGCTAGGATCGGTCGATCGTGAAGACGTACGACTACATCAACCGGGTTGTCATAACGCTTCCACTTACGGTCTACGAGGGTACGTAGATGTCGGCGTTCTGGGAACGGGGGTCCCCAGACTTGCCTGCCTGCGGCCTGCGGCGTGGCTCAAAGGAGGCCCAGGACGACCCATCTTCATCAACGCAAACTAAAGACCCTCGCGAGGGGCCAAGCCTCGCGGGGCGGACGACCAAGAGCTTCCTCAGGCATGGCCTCGTTAGGCTGGCTCATGAGGAGGCAGAGAGTTCAAGGCAGGGTACCTCGCGAGGTGCCCATGACGCAAGCCATGACGACCAAGGGCGCCAGTCGGGCGCCAGCCCGCGCAGCGTCCTCCTTTCCTCTTTGGTGCAAAGGGAGCAAGCGCAGGCGAGGGCATCAAGCAAAGGCACCCGTTTCGGTGCAACAAGACCAAGACCAGCCCCAACGGCTGGAATGCAGTCATCGTGGAGCCCAAGCAGGCGTCATCACTAGAGTCTTTGGCAGGCGAGGACCAACTTTAGTCAGGATAAGTGTACCCGTTGTTCCCCTTCGAAATGGCCAATTATTGGCGCCCTTCCCGCTCAATATTTGGGAAGAGGCCCAGGGCCTTCGTCTATATAAGTAGAGCTAGCCACCATAGGAGTGGACACACTGAGACACACAGAGGGACGATCAGAGATAGAAAGGATCTGGCATTTGGAATCCAGAGAGAGAGACCCGATCCTCAAGCTAGAGTGACGGGATACCACTTAGCGGTTCATCACACCCACCAAGAACAGACCATCGCGAGGCTGTTCTTCCTATCTTATTCCTCATCAGCCCAAGAGGCAATGCACACACCACACCTTTGGGTAGGGTATTACACCACGATGGTGGCCTGAACCGATATAAATCTTGCGTCTCTTGTGTTGTTCTTGCTAGTAGTTTAGGTCCTGCGATTGGCGAGTGCGAGAGGGTGGAGGTTGGATCTCGCGTGCACCCGAGTTGAACCTTAAGGGGGTCTGCTGGAACCCGAAATCCGACATTTGGCGCGCCAAGTAGAGGTGCGCGGAATCCATATCTGCCACCTCGTGTCCCGTCGCATCGTCATCACCATGTCCGCGACCAAGCGGGCAACCAGATCCTCAAGCGGCGTGGCCCGCCCACGCAGCCGCTTCGCCTCGGCGACCCGTGCCCAGGCAGCTCGCGGTCCGCTGGGCGCTGCGGGCAGCAGGCGAGCGGACAGGCCTCGGCAGCTCCCACACGCGGCGGCGCGGTCGGCAAGCAAGAGCCTCCAACCATGCGCGACCACATCACCGTACACCCGCCGGGGCAGGCGAACTCGAGGCGCGCTCACGGTGGCCGAGCTGCTGCGAGTCGAGGCTCTTTGGAGAAGCGGCATGACGTCTTCTTTGGAGCTAGTGGTGGAGCTTACAGGCCGCCGCCTCGGGCTCACCCTTCGCACCCAAATACCACCTCGGGCCGAGGCGGCCCATGCAGGGGCTCCACAGCGCCGCAGGCTCCAGCTACTCAACACCGGCGAAAGCTGTCGGCGCGGACGGCGGCGGGTTGCCCCGCCCTCGGCCCATGGAGAAGAAGGACTTGACATAACTCACGGCCCTGGTGGACGCGCGCCACCACCCCATGGCGGGCGCATCAAGCGAGCAGCAAGGCACGCTCGGCCTCTGGCGTGGCCTTGGGATGGCGGCGCGGAAGAATCGTGCCCCATGATGGACCAAGGGCACCCGCATGAGGGAGAACAAGACTCGCTCCTCAGCCCATCTGGGGATGAGGCGCCCGAGCCCCGACTCGCCAGAGTCTCGAGGCAGTCCCCTTTGGTCACGCCGGGGCGGCGATTATCAGTACCGCTACTTCCTCAAGAGCAAACATCGCTAACCAGAGGTCGCGGGAGGTACAGGTCGCCACGACGGCGGCTGCCCGCTCCCTGATCTCCTACCCCTCGGGAGGCGCGAGGCTGCGGAGAGGGGCAGAGATCCGACATCACCACCATGGCGTTGAACAAGGCATTCTCGGGAGGTAGGCCCTCTGCTGGGGAGGTGCCTCGGGCCCTGCCCTGGCGGAGGACCCGTGGTCGTCGGAGGAACGGCTGGCGATCGCTACCCCACCCGGCGGCGTCCTGGTTTCGGTCGTCGTCGGTGGCACTAGAGTGTGGCGCAAAGCGGGGCCCTCGTCTGGCGATATGAAGCAAGGCGGTACTGTGAAGAAGGCCCGGTGGTGTGAAGCTTCGCCGCCCGTGACACTCTCACGTAATAATGAGTGGGGTTGTACCGTCCGGAGTCTCGGGGTGCGGCCTCGAGCCCTGGGGCTCCCTCCTACGCCGATAGCAGCACTTAGCTCCATGTTGGTGAGAAGACGTCCAAGACTAGACTAGGTGCGGACGCGCCTTTTCTGCTTTCATTGGTTTTCCCTCTGGCTGTCGTTTTCCCTTGTTGGATTTAAGTTGAATTTGAGCTCGAAGATTTGCGTGTATTCGGGGAAGGGGTGCTTAGTCTCGTTCGAGCAGATTTCTCGTGTTTCGATTACAACTCCGCCTCAGCTGCTTCCCCTCGCGAGCCCCTCACGAGCCGGGCTAGGCCAAGCTCACGCGCAGCCCAGCCTGTCGCTGTCGCGTCCTCTCCGGAGGGTTTTTACTGCAGGTCCTACGGATTCGATCAGTAGACAATCAGATCGCCTTAGCCTCCCACAGGCTATCTCGGGGCTCGTACGAAACAAAGGTAAACCATCCAACTAAGCGCGCGCTTAGCCAAGCACTTGGCGGCGGGCGTATGGCGATGTAACACCTACTATCTGAAGAACACAAGTTTTACATGAGGGCTCCCCTCCCAAAATGCTCTCACCTCCATCAGGCCAAAACCTGAGTTCTATTCATGCGGGTAATGGAACAAGGACAATACATGATCAGTCGGACAAATCCCCAATGCATCCTCGAAGCACCTCCCGAGCCGTTCTTTGGTGTCGGCCTCGCCCTCGCCGTCGCTCTGCGTGATCGTCGGCGGCGTCTAGGCCGTTCACCACGCCGCCCTCATCGGCGCCACGACCACGCCGTCGTCGTCCGGCGAAAGGCCGGACGAGGCATCCACGTTGTCTTCCACCCGGTCACGACAGTGTCGCCGGACGGCCTAGGGAGCTGGGCGATGGCTGCGTCAAAATCGAATTGAGGTCCATGTCCGGAGATGGTGAAGACACGAGAGAAGCGGCGCCCGAGCAGCGGCTCCTCTCCTCCACCAACACTGTCGGCCCCGACCGGCGCGCCTCCAGCTGCGCCACCACGTCGATGAAGAAGCGAAGGTTGCGGCGTAGTTAATCGTGTGCGGCGGCGCTGCTGCCGCAGATATTATCAAGGCTGGGTTGGCTCTTTCCGGGCGTGGCGAGCATGGGACCATGCTCATGTTCGAGATTCGCCCGGCCAGCGCATCTCGTCGCATTACAAGCGCTTCTGACCTCGGACTCCTCCACCCGTTGGCGGAGAAGGCGCCTCGGCACGAGAGGTGGTGGAATCCTCTGCGCCACCTCGAGGTGGCCGAAAACATCGGCCCGCCGCGTCGCCTCCTCCGATTTGGCCCTCAAGGCAGCAGTCCTGCCCTCGGCCTCGGCCTTGATCAACCCGACCGCTCCTCAAACTTCATGGCTGGAGGTTCGGCGCGCCGCCGCCACTCGGCGTCCGACCTCCTCCATGGCGGGCTTCCCGTGCCGCAACCTCATCCTCTGCCGCGTCGCCAGCGCTCCCTCGTCTCAAGCGCTTCCAGCAGCGCGTTGGCGGCTTCAAGTGTCGGCGCCTCCTCACGCTCGGAGCTCGCCGGTCGCCGGAGGCCACCTTCATCGGCGCAAGGGCTGCCTCGTGCAGCTCCACTTGCTCCTCAACGAGTGACATCGGGCCGGGAGTTCCGTGCCCGCTCCTCCGCTGCCTCTCCCCGCTGTTAGCAGCCGGGCCTCCTCGGCGGCTCGAGAACAGGCCTCCGAGAGGCAGCCAGCAGCGCTGTAGCCTCTTCATCATCAAGATCGCTGGCGGCGCGCAAGGCGGCAGCGCCCTCCGCTCGCGCCTCTGCGGCCGGGCGCAGGCCTCGGCCTCAAGGTGCGCGTCTTCGTCGACAAGCTCTTCACCAAGAAGGCTCACGCGTCGGCCGCCCTCGAAGAAATCCTTGGCGCGGGCGCGGCGCTCCCGGCGTGCTCGCGCACGTCCTCCACACCATCAACCGCCCCAGGCGGGAGCCGGGAGCTACGAGTCAACACTGCCCCTCCGAGCAGGGGGCTGGGGCGGGCACCCTCGCGATGGCGAGGCGCTGCGCGCCAGACGCCCGGCACAGGCCAGCCCATCCCAGACGCGAGGCGCAGAAGCGCCTCGGCCAATCGCCGTCCACGACCGGCGGGAAGCCTGGCAGGCTAGCTATGCCTCGGGAAGGCTCGCGAGGAAGGATCGCGAGGCGCGCAAGGCCGTGACGCGCCTCGGGACGGTTCACCTCCCCGATCGCCCTCACCACAAGGGCTCCACTGCTCGGAGCACTCAAGGGCGGGGAAGGGGCGAAGCCGAGGGGCGGCTCCTCACCCGTCTCCGTGAGCTCGGCGGGAAGGGGCTGCGGGCAGGATCGTCTGAGCAGCGGAAGAATCGGGAGTTGGAGAAGGAGAAGGCTTACTCATCGATGGCGAAGTACTTCCTGCGCTTCAAAGAGCGACAAGGGTAATCATCGCCAGGGCCTCCCTTCTCTTCCGGAGGGCCTCAAAGTTCATCGGAAGCGACCCAAGATTTGGCGCGAGGATCAGCCTGCAGCGAGGGAGAAGCATCAAGGCGGCTTGCGTCGAGGCGTCACTGACGCTGGCGCTAATCGCCTCAACAAGAGAAGCAGCAGGGGCCTCGGGGCTCCGTCCATGAAGCTGCGGCGGCTGCCTGCCGCCCTCGGCCGCAGCTGGCATGAGCCTCGGGAGCTGCCCCTCACGAGCATCGCCCGGCGCTGTCACCCCGACGGGGGTCCCTTCGGCCTCTCGCGGCTCGTGCCTCCCTGCTCCGCCACTTGAGGAGGAGCCGCCTTGGCCGACTGGAAGGGCCGTCACCACCACTGGATTCTCGTGAGGCCCCTGGAGACCCGCGGGGCGCATCCCCCATTCATCAAAGATAGGCCTCTGGTTCACCAAATCACCCCTGTTCCGGCAGAGGTACAGAAGGCCCTTAATGCCGGATGCCACGGGGTTAGGGTGTGATCGGGACCAGAGCACTTTCCTTAGCGCTCAGCGTCAGGTCTTCTTCTGGAGCCTCATACGACAGCTTGAGCCCGCTGAAGGCCCACATCTGGTGGGAATGGCGTTGGAGAGGAGCAATGCGGTGCATCAGAACTCCTTCACCACCTTGGGCTTTGCCACAAGAAGCGACCTTAGGAGCGCGGCGGCGCCAGAACGAAGATGAGCCGAGGGCTTGGCGTCTCGGCCCGGCCGAATTGGGGACAGCAGCGAGGTTAGCTCGATAGCGGGGGCTGGGCACCCCACATCCACGTCTGACCACCTCTCGCGGAACTCAGCGCTTGGTGAGGCAAGCTGAAGTCAATCCACGAGGCCGCTGTCTCGGTAGCGGCGACAAGCTCACAGCGCCGAGCATTGAGTGGGGTCGACAAAGGCGCAGAGAGAAGAAGTGGCGAACAAGGCACACCGAGGAAGGATGCCCATCATTGCCTCACAAAGCGAAGACGAAGACCGAGAGGAGAGTAATGGACTCGGGACCCGGATGCATCGTGTGGATCGATAGTGGGAAAGCACGGCATTGAAGAAATCGAGAAGGGGAACCAGCCCGCCCACAGGCGTTAGCGAAATACCGAACCTCGGTGACTATCTGTCGATGGCGAAGTGGGGCCGGGCGGGCCGTCGTCCTCCGCATTCATTGAAGGAGGTGGCGAGCCGAATCGACCTTGCCCAAGCCCTCCAGTTGAGTATGCTCGGACGGTCGACGGCGGAGGCCGCCGGCGGAAGCGAGGCGAAGGCATTGTTTCTTCCCTTTCCCCTTCTTCGTCGAACCATGGCGATCGAAAGGGGAAGGGGATTTGAATTGGATTGAAATGGAAGCTGGAGTTCGAGAGAGAGGAAGGACCGGGCGCACAAGCAGAGAGGGAGCAGATGTGTGCAGGCGTGTCCGCCTAGCAAGGCACGAAATAAGGAGGCGTGGGGAACAGTCACGCACGTCCAATCAACCACCACGCGTCACCCAAGGCCGTAGGCTGTTAGGGCCCGCGACGCTTCGCACTTGCCCTTTCGCCTCTCTGCTCGGCCAAGTTCGGGCGCGCCGTGGGCCCGGGGGCTACTGTCGGCGTTCTGGGAACGGGGGTCCGCAGACTTGCCTGCCTGCGGCCTGCGGCGTGGCTCAAAGGAGGCCCAGGACGGCCCATCTTCATCAAAGCAAACTCAAGACCCTCGCGAGGGGCCAAGCCTCGCGGGGCGGACGACCAAGAGCTTCCTCTGGCACGGCCTCGTCAGGCTGGCTCATGAGGAGGCGGAGAGTTCAAGCGGGGTTCTCGCGAGGTGCCCATGGCGCAAGCCATGACGACCAAGGCGCGCCGATCGGGCGCCAGCCAGCATGGCGTCCTCCTTCCTCTTTGGTGCAAATGGAGCAAGCGCAGCGGAGAGCATCAAGCAAAGGCACCCGTTTCGGTGCAACAAGACCAAGACCAGCCCCAACGGCTGGAATGCAGTCATCGTGGAGCCCAAGCAGGCGTCATCACTAGAGCATTTGGCAGGCGAGGACCAACTTTAGTCAGGATAAGTGTACCCGCTATTCCCCTTCGAAATGGCCAATTGTTGGCGCCCTTCCCGCTCAATATTTGGGAAGAGGCCCAGGGCCTTCGTCTATATAAGTAGAGCTAGCCACCATAGGAGTGGACACACTGAGACACACAGAGGGACGATCAGAGATAGAAAGGATCCGGCATTTGGAATCCAGAGAGAGAGAGAGACCCGATCCTCAAGCTAGAGCGACGGGATACCACTTAGCGGTTCATCACACCCAACAAGAACAGACCCTCGCGAGGCTGTTCTTCCCTGTACTGTTCCTCATCACCCAAGAGGCAATCCACACACCACACACTGGAGTAGGGTATTACACCACGATGGTGGCCAGAACCAGTATAAATCTTGCGTCTCTTGTGTTGTTCTTGCTAGTAGTTTAGGTCCCTGCGATTCGGCGAGGTACGAGACGGTGGAGGGTTGGATCTCCGCGCGCACCCCAGAGTTCGAACCTTAAGGGTCTGCCGGAACCCGAAATCCGACAGTAGACAACACTCTCCCCTCTCGTTGCTATGCATCACCATGATCTTGTGTGTGCGTAGGAATTTTTTTGAAATACTATGGTCCCCAACACTAGACACCCTACCCAAGGACACTATCCTAGAGTCTAAGACGTACAAAGTATAACAGAAGATACCGACTGAAGCGCGCCTGAAGCGCAATCCACTCGACGGAAGGTTCCACTCGGATATCCCAATTCCACTCGACCACGGGAATTTCACTCGACCATGCAAGAATCACTCGGAGTATAGAAGGCCTAAAGTCACCCTAGGATGGCAACGGTCAGGCATTCACTCTGTCATCATAAAGACCATTTATAGTGGGTGTTACCAGTAATGTTCAAGGCATAACTCACACTGAACACCTGTGTAACTGAGGGCTGTGAGGGGCCAGGCGCACTCTACATAATCCACCCCTCCCCTCTGGCACAAGGGTTCGCACCCCCTGTAACATTTGCACACATCCAGTCGACAAGCCTCCGCGACACCGAGACGTAGGGCTAATACCTCCTCTGAGAGGGGCATGAACTTGTAATTCTGTGCGTACAACCTAGCCGTAGCTAGGACACTGCCTCCTCCTACGTACCCCCTACTCTTACTGTCATACTCATTCCCACGACACCCTTCTCGTGTAGCTCAAAGTATATAAAGGCGGATGAATGAATATTCCTTCTCTACAACACTAGCTCAGTGGGCTTTTCCACTCTACCAGCATAGTCCAGGTCCGGTTTGTTATCAAAAGTGGGCCTAGAAATTTTTCAAACTTAGCTCCCCGAAATTCAGCCTCTGTCCCTTCTTCTATTGGCAAATCTGTTAGGAAATGGTGATTTCAACCATACCAACTGAATCTAAATTCATTGGAGAAATCTTAGGAGACGAGTCTGGTTGTAGCTTGCGCATAACTATTTTACTACTCACATCCCCATATTTTTCAGGGACCCAACCATAGTTTCTAATTGCTCCCGAATTAGGAGAACTAGCATTATCAATCCAGCCATCATCATGGCCGATTTGTTCTCATCATGTCATGTAATTGCACTCGCAGGAGAACTAGAGCAAGAGGGGATAATCTCTCTACCCTACCTATGATGTTTCCTCGGAGATCCTAGCTTAGATGCGTTCAGTCCATCACAAATGCGTGAAGGTGAGATTAGATACTTGGCTGGGGTAGATAGATTACCAGAACGCGCTGAAGATTTGTCCCCATCAAACTCCTCCTCACCACCAGCCAAAATCGACTGCCAGTTAAGAAGTGGCCTAATCACTGTGGTTAAATCTGGACAGTGCCTGGAGCCTGACCGAACGTCACGGGAACCTGGAGGAGCGACGTGGAAGATAGGATAAACCGTCTGCCGTCCAATGTGCTCGAAGCAATCCTTTGACATCTTCCAGGATGACTGGGATGTCGTGCATACCTTGAACTGACATTGCCATCTGACAGAGTCCTGGATTGGGGGGGGTGCTCTATGTGTTGGCTGCTCGACCTGTGGGCTAGGTCGAAGGCCCCCAATGCCCATCAACTAGTGGGCCACGTTTGTCCGTTCCAAAAAAACTAAGAAGGAATTATTCGAAGACTTGGCGTGCACCCCAAGATTTTGAGGTAGTCTCTGGCGTATTTGCCCCTAGGTAGAACCGACTTATGTGTAACCCTAGGCAGCCCCAGTATCTATATAAACAAAGGTGCTAGAACCTTAGAGGACAGATTCATCCTCATACGATCTCGCGATATATCACCTATACTTTGTACCCCATCTACACTTATCTCTTCCTGATGGTCTGAACCTAGGTTAACACCTATGTGCCTTGTGTCTTTGTTACCATCTAGCCAAGGTACCAGATTGGGAACCAATACCCGCGATCTTCCGAATTTAGTTCCGACATTAGTGGCCCATGCAGGTCCCTCTGCGTAGTTGAAGCAACTCGATGGCTCACCTTCAGATCGATGACAGCATCGGCTGTGGCTTGACGTTATTTTCGAGTTAGCTTTTGCCCTTTGGAAGCATATCATCCATCATGCGAATTCGACTAGTCACCTCGGGCAGATCAAAACTTTCGCTCCAGGCTGGGTTATTAGATTCGGGAACCTGGAATACACCATGGATTCTCGCAGTGATCTCGTGTTTTCGAGCTAGATGTCAGACCAGGTTGAAGAGCACAATGTCATGCCCTTCCAGGTCTTGGAACTAATCCTATCCTAGGACGTCGGTGTTATATCTACCTCGAATCCAGTCTCGAGTCCAGAACCGAGCACCATCATTCAGATCTGGCATCTAGTCTCGTCGAAGATGCACCCGAGGCCATGACAGATCCGATCTCAGGCAAGCTCCCATTGGACCCAACCTTTGATCGGACCACGAGATGTTAGATGAAATTTAGAAGGTTGTAATCTTGGACGATCAGAATTCGGTTTACAATCATATCTGTGAGGAGCCTAGAAAAGTTGGCATTTTCCACTCACCCACCACCAATCTAGTTGCTAATGTCGAGGACTTAACCAGAGTTTTAGCCATCTTCTCCAAGGAGGTGACCGACATGGATGAAGACGTCACCGAAACTTCAGACACCACTCCACCACCAGCTGTCAATCATACCGGCAGGTGGGCCGCGACCTCCACCTATGATGTCTACATGGTAGATAACCGCAAGGACGGCGGAGGAGTAGGAAACCTGAAGCGCCGATGCAAAGGCCACCATAATGGGGGCACTGGCAACAACGATGGTACACGTAACAGTGATGTTGTTAATGACTTAGCAGCTAATGGTGGTACATGTAATGGCGACGCTGACGATAATAACAACAAGCCCAACAAGGACGATGACGACCCCAACGACAGCGACTACGACCCCGAGGTCGAGGAAGAGTGAAGCCTCGGCCCCGATGACTACGACGCCTTCGAGGAGAACTTGAAACCATGCGTAAACGGTTGGCAGTATGGCTAAGAGGATGAAAAACAAGTCTCGGCGTCTTAAGGAGGAAGAGGACTACCTGAATGGCAGGTGGACCGAGTTACTCCAAGTCAAGCAGGCATTCGAGGATAAGCTACAACAAACGGTTGCCAAGCGGCCCTACACCCGTAGAAACTTGCTGGACGGGATGGATGCGGAGGCCGAGGATAGCATTTTTTTTCTATGCATGAATGGGATGAAGGCCTCAACCGCCCCGCCAGAGGCCGATCTCCTCAAACTAATGACTGACAAGCTGGAGCAAACAGGTGTGCTCCCGAGGTACCCAAGCGAAGAGGTGCAAACAATCCAGCACGGATTACCTCAAGGCTCGGCCCAAAGGACAAGAGGCCTTCAGGGTCCGAAAACCCTCCTTGGTCGATCTACAAGCCCAAGCAACGCATGCTGGATACTTGGCTTGGTTGGCAAAGAATTGCGATGTGAATGATTACACCCAGGATCGCAACGTAACCATATCGGACATACGCCACGCCACTGCAAGGGTCAGAGGAGCTGCTCACCCCCAATGTTTCACAGATGTGGGAGACGGTACCACTCCAACCGACTGCTCCTCTGGGCCAACTCTCGTGGCCGGAACTCATGCCAATGCCACCTATGTCTCGGATGTGTGTAGGCCGCCTCCCTCATGGCCCAATACATGATCTTGATGGAGTAGGCATTGTCTCCCACTGTCGTCTTCCTCTCTTCTTTCGTCGCTCTCAACACCACCTTCATTGACACCCGAGGGGCATAGGAAGGATAAGTGGGGAGCCGCACGTGGGGCGTGAACCTCGAGGTCCTCCATGGTGACATGTCACTTGTGTGTTATCGCCACACGAATAGCCTCATGGGTCGTTCTTCATTAGGTCATTCCTCAGTCGATGGTGTGTTGTTGCGTTCCCTCCCAGATTACAGTGTTCTTGTTTACAACAGTGGCCACAACAACTACCTAATTATTTCTTACATATCAATGTAACATTCATTATCTTTTTATTTTCTACGTAATTCAACAGCAATACGCGATGGTTGGTATAGCAATTTTTGTACCACAGATTGCGCAACAAAAAGTTCCTACGCCGGTTTGGTTATATACACATTTATGTTTGTGGCTTGCTGATAAACGTTCAGATGGGGAATGTGATTCACAGAAATGACAATGTTCGTTCCACAACCTGGCCAAACATATGCGTGCAAACTAGCATCACCAAAAAGGTTAAAACAGTCTAACAGAAGTTAGGTAAACAGGGATCCAAAGCCATGCTTTTAATTTGTAGTAACGTGCTAGCAAGACACGAAACATAAGCACACGGCCGCAATCGCACAACAATAAACCCCTAAAGAAAACCAAAACAAAGCCAAGGGGAAAAGAAAAGGCCTTGCGCGCGCGCGTGTGAGATGGCGAGAGGTAAGCCCCACGCAGCAGTCGGTGGACCCGACCCTCACACGCTCCACGACGCCGCTGGGCTGCGTGAGCTTGCCCCCGCCCCCATCCCCTCTCTCTTTCCTCTCCCCCTTTCTCCTGCTCCGGCCTGTATATATAATCCCCATCTTTTATATATTTCCATGGTGTGCATAGGCCTGGGAAAGAGCAGAGGCAAGATTTCAGCAATTAATTTTATAGAGCCAGCGAGAGGGGGGCATATAAGAGCGTGGGAGGGAAGAGATAGATAGATAGAGAAAGAAAAGTATGACAAGGAGATGAAAGAAATGAGACAACAACCCTCTTAGCCTCCTCCCCGGCCCTCTCCTCCGCCCCCTCTCCTCCACTTCTATCCCCTCGGTTTCAAGCAAGAGACGAAGCTAGCAGGGATAGAGTGAGGTATCCCATGTTTTTTTCTTCCTCCTCCTCTAGTTCCTTGTTGCGTTCCTTTCCAAATTTTTAAATATCTGTATGTATGTGAGTTCTGCGGGTGTGGGTGTTTGCGAGCTTTTGTTCGTATGCCTTCTCTCTCTTTTTTTTACTTTGTTTTGAGTGCAACTGTTTGTTTGTTTGGATTTCCCTGTCCACTTTGTTCTTTTGTTAATCTCGGAAGGGTCCTAAGCGGCCGAGGCCTTGGAGTTTTTCTCGGCTTCTTGTCGATTTGTTTGTTGTTTCAGATCGGTTCCAAGGTATATGAGATAGGTATAGCCATCACGCGCTCAGGGAATTTTGGGGCCTTGCCATCTGCTCCCTCTTCATCCCAACCAGTTCTGCCTCTTTCGTCCTCGTCGTTCTCCTCCTTAATTTGTCTTGATTGATAGCTCGGGCCTCGGGGAGCAAGAGTCTTCCAGATCTCTCTCTCTCTCATGGTCGCTTGCTTGCATGCGCTGTGCAGTGTCAGTTTTTACTCTCTTAATTGCGACGTCTCACATGGAAAATCTTGCTTTGTTTCAGCGAAGGGGGGAAGAAGAAGGAGCACTGCCAATCCAAGAACGATCCGGAGTTGGTGTGACGACGTTGGTTGGGAGGCGATGGCATCGAATTCATCGGCAGCGGCAGCGGCGGCGTTCTTCGGGATGAGGGATGGGGACCAGCAAGACCAGATGAAGCCGCTGATATCACAGCAGCAGCAGCAGCACCAGCAGCAGCTGGCAGCGGTGGCACTGTCCGGCGCGGGGACCGCGGCGCCTGCCGCGTCCAGCCAGGGCGCTCCGGCGGCGGCACCACCGGCCAAGAAGAAGAGGACTCTACCCGGTAATCTAATCGTGGACCCTGGTTAATATTTCCAGTCATGCATGCTAACTGCGAGGTCTTGTCTGGACTGATTGGCGTCTTATCGTTTGGTTCCTGACAGTGCAAGCATCTTCTCTCACATGCGCACACTTGGGGTTTTCTCTCTCTATTTTCCAGTATCTTCTCTTTTATTTACTCAGTTACTTGCTGCTTTGTTTCTTGCTCGGTAGTGAATTAATACTCGGTACTGCTGGAGAATTTGCACGTTTTTTTGTGTGTAGTAACTGACGTGTGTGTAATTGAGCGACAGTCTGTTCTTGCTACTACACACGCCTTAATTTCACTCCCTAATTTCCCAGCTTGTACTCTTTTACTGTAATTCCTTATTTTCTCATCTATCCCTGGTTCACTGGATCCGTTCCCCTATACTCAGGGTCTACTTCAATTCGAAGTTAGCTGTAGCCTCGAGGAAGATACTTGGCCTTCAATTCCCTCCTTGCTAATCAATACGAGTTCATTTAAAGCTCTGTACTATCACCTGAAAGGAGGACAATTAATTCAGGTGACGAACAGGAACTAGGGTACTTTACTCGTGGCTCTAATCGAGTAGGCTCCTCCTTGTCTCGGCCGGTTTCTTCTTCTTACAAAGTCTCGTGTTCTCATCTGATCAGTCTGTTCCAGAATTTCTAACACATTTTTTTTTAGTTTTTAGTTATCTTTGGTAGGAAAGAAGAACCGCATACTATAGAAATTGGATATATTTTTGAGGAAAAATATCCAGTTCTTTTTTTTTTCTTGCTCCAAGATTCCATGTACATGAGCTGTCATCCTCTCCACTGGAGCTCATTCAATTCTTTTCCCCAATTATGAGGTGCAAGCAGGAGCGAGGGCACAATCCATGACAATTCCTTTGTTCTCTATATCACTTCCTGCAAACTTCTTTCTTCCCCAAAATCTCATGCAAATATTCTCTTCTCCGTGCTCTAGTTTGTCTCTACTCTCTAGCTCACCGGCCCCCACCCAGGGAAGTAAGCAACGATATCTTCCCAAATTAATCCGTGATTTCTACTAGCTCCAATGGGATTATTCACTCATTGATCAAGTGCGAGCGCCTCACAGATAAGGAAAATTAATACTCCAACAATAAGAAATTTCCCAGAGCGTATAATTAATAAGACCCTTGCTCAAATATTTGCTCTTCTAGAAGCATATATATCCTTCCTACCTGTCCAAGCATGGAACGCCCTAAATATATGGCCACCCATTCTTAATTTGCAAACATTTTATTGATTGTCTTATGCATGACGTATCGAGTCATCAATTG
The DNA here is from genome assembly GCA_021605205.1 of Aegilops longissima. NCBI lineage: Eukaryota > Viridiplantae > Streptophyta > Magnoliopsida > Poales > Poaceae > Aegilops > Aegilops longissima. The sequence continues at coordinate 661,678,956 of CM038677.1, read as the reverse complement.
GGATACCTTTTTTGTATGCAAAGCAAATTGTCATATTTGTATATATGCACTGTATTTGATAATGAAATGCATGGTGGAATTGGTTGCAGACCCGGACGCGGAGGTGATCGCGCTGTCGCCCAAGACGCTGATGGCGACGAACCGGTTCGTGTGCGAGGTGTGCAACAAGGGGTTCCAGCGCGAGCAGAACCTGCAGCTGCACCGCCGCGGCCACAACCTGCCGTGGAAGCTGAAGCAGAAGAACCCGAACCAGGTGCAGCGCCGGCGCGTGTACCTGTGCCCGGAGCCGACGTGCGTCCACCACGATCCGTCGCGCGCCCTGGGCGACCTCACCGGCATCAAGAAGCATTTCTGCCGCAAGCACGGCGAGAAGAAGTGGAAGTGCGACAAGTGCTCCAAGCGCTACGCCGTGCAGTCTGACTGGAAGGCGCACTCCAAGATCTGCGGCACCCGCGAGTACCGCTGCGACTGCGGCACCCTCTTCTCCCGGTAACTTACCAGCCACCGCTCCCTACCCAGCTTCTTCTACCCATATACTGTCTCCTGCATTTCTACCGTTACGATGTCTACATAGATAGAATGTACGTGAAATCGATCAGGCCTCGCTGCATGCATGGCGCTGCGCGTACATACCATAATGGGCACTGCTTTGGTTTAGGGTTAGGGTTTTGATTGGGCTTGTGTCGATGTCGATCGACATTGTTGTTGTTGGAGCTCCTGCTTTCTTCCTCGGCTGGCTAGCCTGATGAGAAGGAAAGCAAGAGAGACGGCCGCGGGTGACGAAGGCGAGTGAGAGAGAGAGGGGCGCACAGTGAAACTGCTCGCACGTGAAATGGGCTGGAATATTTTGAGTCCTTTGGCACTGCCCAGAAGCCATCCTTTCCCTTTCCTAGCTTGCTGCCTTGGGAAGATGGAACCAGAAACAAGCTCTCTCTCCTCTCTCTAGCCAGACACACGCTACAGACTATAAGACATCTGTTACACTGTCCGGTAGACCCGCATTCCTCCTGGTCCAACTCGTCAGCAGCATGCAGGCTTTCTCTTTTACCCCCTCTCTCTCTATCTCGCTTAGTTTTCTCTCTCTACTGCATCGCTTGGCTGCCATGTAGGAGTAGGCAGCTAAACTTCTCATGTGAGTTGGCTGGCCGGCTAAGATGTGGCAGAGCCGTTCATTGGCCGTGGCAGCGACCAGCGAGAGAGGCCCACGCCTTTTCATGGATGCGTCGCGATGTCCATCCCATGTCTCATCGCCCATGCAGCGCCAGCCTAGTTGCAAGTGTAACTTGAGGAACTGTTCATTCATTGATGGACTTAAGCTGCATTCATTCATTCATTCAAGTGGTCACTCCTCTCTTTCATGGTTTCGGCACAAAATTCTCCAATGGGGAGTTAGCACTTAGGGAAACACCAACAGGAGTTGCATTCATGACCAATTTTTTCACTGTTCCTGCAAGGGAAGAGACCTGATGATATCAAATTTTTTTTTACTTCGGCGCTTCTTCTCTGAGCATAAATCTATAGTGCATGTCTTTTTTGTCCAATTTCAGAAGCTATAGTATGTTCCATATGCATCCATATGATCGTTTTTACACATTCCACTGTAGAGCTCGAGTACACTAAGTACGAATAATTGGCATTCTTTGTTTTGAGCTCCTTGATTTGGGGGGTAGTAGGCTTTTTTAAGTTTCACTGGCGCAGGCTTTTGCTTTTTCCTGTGTCAAGGCGCCTCGGGAGGCGAGCTTACCAGCCCCGCAAAGTTTTCTGCTCTACGCAGCTCCTTGGTGTGTGTGTTCGTGTGCATGACAATGTCTGATGTCTTTGTCTGGAAGCCTTTCTCCTTTGAAGCTTCCTACTAGTGGGAACCTATGAGAGGCGTAGCATGGCAAGCTATGATGAGATTTCTCCTTTCCCCCGGCCTCTCCCTTGATTGACACACATCGATTTCTGGGATCTTGGGTTTGCTTTGTGGTGCATGCATGCATGGATTCATACTATACCCAACACCTTTGACCCATGCTACCAGTTTCCTAATTTTAGCACTAGTCTTTGGACAGCAAGGCGTGGTGGTACACAAGCGATAATAGTCAAACCCTATTCCTCCTTTGGAAACATATGTTACTTGAACAGAGATAAAAACCACGGCCACCACATTTGCATGCTGTTTCTTTCTTTTACTGTGACCTGGCTGGTGCACAAGGGGGAGATGCGCACCCTGTCGCTGTAGCAGCTGTGGACACTGGGAATGGCACTGTTCAGATGCATGGGATACCAGCTACTACAAAGACAACATTCAGTAGCACAGTCGATCCGTCCGTCCGTCGTCCCGTCCCGCGGCCAGTTGCGCAGTGCTCACATGTCGATCAGAAAACAATATCTTAGCCCGAGATGCCGCTAGCTCGCCTCGGGGCGTGCGCCCCCTTCCCGTCCAGCGTGTCATGCATGCGTCGTCGCCATGCAGCCCGGTGCAGGGCGCTGTTCGCTTTTCAGGCTTCTCAAGCTCTTCTCACATCAACTTTACTGTTCACTTTTACTGCACGGCCCATGCATTGGCATGCGACGGCGCTGCCTGCGCTCTGACCTAAGTTACAGATCGAGCAGAGACCATGGCAGTGTGGTGTGGTGTGAGAGCACATGACGACATGTGTTGACTGATGGTGGTGGTGTGGTGTGTCGATGTTTATCGTGTTTCTGATTATTTTCTGTTGTGTTATTGTATGCAGGAGGGACAGCTTCATCACCCACAGGGCCTTCTGCGACGCCCTGGCGCAGGAGAGCGCCAGGCTGCCGCCGACGAGCCTGAGCAGCCTCACCAGCCACCTCTACGGGGCTACTAACGCTGGCAACATGGCGCTGAGCCTGTCCCAGGTGGGATCCCACCTCAACTCCACCCTGCAGCACGACGGCCACCACCACCACCCGTCCCCGGAGCTCCTGCGCCTCGGGGGAGCGGCCGGAGGAGGCAGCAGCAGCATCGCCGCGCGCCTCGACCACCTCCTGTCGCCCTCTGGCGCGTCCGCGTTCCGCCCGCCTCAGCAGCAGCCCCAGTCGGCCTTCTTCCTCAACGCGGCGCCGGGGCAGGATTTCGGGGACGAGGCGGGCAATGGGTCACACTCCTACCTGCAGTCCAAGCCGTTCCACGGCCTCATGCAGCTCCCAGACCTCCAGGGCAATGGTGCGGGAGGGCCCGCCTCTTCGGGCCATGGCCTCTTCAACCTGGGCTTCTTCTCCAACAATGGCAATAGCTCGGGGTCTAGTCATGAGCATGCAAGCCAGGGAATGATGAGCAACGACCAGTTCAGCGGTGGAGCTGGCGGAGGAGGCGGCGGTGGCTCTGAGGTATCGGCGGCGGCGATTTTCGGCGGGAACTTTGTTGGTGGTGATCACATTTCGCAGGCTGGAATGTACAATGACCAGGCGCCCATGCTGCCTCAGATGTCTGCGACCGCACTGCTCCAGAAGGCGGCGCAGATGGGCGCGACCTCCAGCCCCAACGGCGCGGCGTCCATGTTCCGGGGCTTCGTGGGATCTTCGCCGCACGCGCGACAGGGGACGCCACAGCAGCAGATGGACCAGAACGATGCGAACCTGAACGAGCTGATGAACTCTCTGGCTGCTGGCGGCGGCGTCAATGCCGCGGCGATGTTTGGCGGCGCTAACGGCGGTCCCGCCGGGATGTTTGATCCGAGGATGTGCGACATGGATCAGCACGAGGTGAAATTCAGCCAGGGAGGAGGTGGTGTTGGTGGCAACGGCGGTGGTGCTGGCGGCGGCGGCGGCGGCGACATGACGCGGGACTTTCTTGGCGTGGGCGGAGGCGGCATCGTGCGCGGGATATCGACACCGAGAGGAGACCACCACCAGAGCAGCAGCGACATGAGCTCCTTGGAGGCCGAGATGAAGTCGGCTTCGTCCTTCAACGGAGGCCGGATGCCATGATCGACGGATCGATCAAGCTTACACAACCCGTAAGCTCCGATCTGTCTGTCGAGTGAGTCTGAGACTTGAAGCAACCTGGAATTAGCGCATGCATGCATGAGAGGAGTAAGGTTAGCGAGTTAGCAACTAAGTTGATCGCATGAGTAAGGTTACTTGCATGGGATAAGGCTACCTAGCTAAGCTCTCCATGGCCTGAAGACTTGGAGTACCGTGAAAGAGAGGCGTCTTCTGAGACTAATTAAGTAATTAGCTAGTGCGAGTGAACGCTTGCATGTGATGACGACCCTAGCTTGGTCGTCGAGGAGTTTGGAGTCTGTGTTCTTGTTCTTGTCGTCTGTTTTCCTTCCCTGTAATTGGATGTTTGTTGGGTTAAATATAGTTCCCGAGATAGAAGAACCAATAAGACTATTTTGAACTTTCAAACCAAAAAAATCCCCCTTTTTTTTATCATTTTCTTATTCCCCCCCTCTTGTAGTAAAACAATGCTGCTGCTACAATGCAATTAATCATGCTAGATCATATTCAGAAGGTGAATTGGTGATTTTTCCTCCAGAAAAAGTATTTGCTAGATATTTTTTGTGGAGTTTGTATACAGTTAATAATCATGCCTAATGTGGATAGAAATGATACCATTTTGGAACATGGAGATTTTATATGGTTCATTTTTCCTATAAAGGAGCAATAGCTCCCAAATTGACAAACAAGGGTGAATTACTAATTTAATCGCTGAAAAAAGTTATGTTTTTCTTCTAATTGTATTTGTATACAAATTATATAAAAAACATCAATCCGTGTCCGGTCAAAAGGTGGTTTCACTCCAGCATAAAGAGTTTGTTTTTTAATTTATGATCACAATCAAGTTTCTCAGTTACTAGGTTGCGGGTGCGGTATTGCAAATTCGGGAGATATTCTTATGGCTAGTTCCAAATATGCTTGCCCATGTGTTAATAGGTAGTTTCCATGATATAGAGGAAGGGGGAGAAGGGACATCCATGTTTAAAATCATCGGAGATTTGAGAGATTAGTGATTCGAGGGAGGATGAAGAGGATTTGGGGAAATTATGTATCGTTCCTCACCAATCCCTTCTCTCAGGGAATCACGTTATATTATAATCATACACCAACACTCCCTCTCAAGACGGGGAGAATATATCATATAGAATCCATCTTGCTACCAAACATGGGATTTTTTTTCTAGGAGTCCTTTTGTAAGGGCATATGCTACTTGACTTGCTGAAGTGAGTATGAAAGGCAAACTACTACTTCGTCAAACTTATCCTCGATGAAGTAACGATCAATCTCTATGTGCTTGGTTCGGTCATACTGAACAAGGTTACTAGCAATGTCAATAGTAGCTTTGTCGTCACATTATAGACTAGAGGCTTGTACTTGTACAACTGCAACTCTGCTAGGAGAATCTGCAACCATAGTCACTCACATATAGGATGACCCATGGATCCAAACTCAGCCTCTGTGGTCGATCAAGCCACACCACCCTTTGTATATTGCGTCGCCATGAAACTAGGTTCCTTCCAACAGATGTGAAGTGACCAGATGTTGAGAGGCAGTCACAGAACCTGCACAATCAACATCAGTATGGCATCTAACTTGAACGTTCCCATAAGAGGTCTCTTCCTTAGCACCCCTTAAGATATCGTAGGATCCTATTCACAACTTCTATATTTGCTGATTTTGGGTCATGCATATATTGGTTAACTACACTCACAACACAAGAAATATCTGACGGGTATGAGACAACTATATCAACCTTGCAACTAGTCTCTGGAAGCGTTCGATCAACTGATGTCCCTGCATCAACTAGTCTCACCTCAAAAAGAGTGTTGATCTAATTTAATTGTCCTTATTCATTTATGTATTTTGTTGTTGTTGCATATGTTTGAGAAGAACACATATCTAACATTTTGCAACCATTAATGTATCAGACATCGGTTTTATAATTCAATTTTGCGGTTATTCAAAGTAAAAAAAATTGCAAATTGATGAATTGTAAGTAACGATGTCCAACATGTAGCCTCCCCCGTTAAAATTCTACCTCTGAACATTAGTTGATTTCGTCCCCCGTTTTTATGCCGCTTCAGACGCATACATTTAAGTTTCCATGTTTGCAGGAATTATTGTTTCATTTCATTCAGTCGTTGCATGAATAGAAAAAATACTAGATTTTCAATTTCACATACTATTGATGCACGATTAAGAAAGATATTGAAACTTTCCAAAAAAGAGTGATGGTTCCCATCCATGTTTAAAGAGGTAAAACAAACTACATGGATTCGTTTGATGGTAGCATCAGCCTAATTTTATGATGAGGTGATTATTAGCTTGAAGAATACTATTTTCCTAATTTTCTTAGGGAAAGTCGGTCTGTGCCCCTTCCGAAGTTGCATATTCGAATCCTACCACTCAAACTTCCGTATTTTGACATGTGTCACTAGCGCTTGAGAAGAAATTAGCTGCATGCCCCTTCGCGCCATCTCCACCAGTTGTCTCAACTTGTCGTCTCCGTTGCGTTGTTTCCTTACATCCGGAATTCACCGCTTCACCATGTCAACTGTAGCGATGAGGAGACTTGGTTGACCCTTCCGGCCTATGTAGGCGTCCACCATTGAGGCCATATTTCAATTTCGCCACTCTGCTATGGGCGCACCAATATTGACGTGGAGACACAATTAACCGTCCGACAAATGGGGGCGCCGTTGAGGCCATGATGTCCTGCAAGTGCACATGGTTTAATTGTGGCATTTTCAAAGTAAGAGTATCGATCCCATAGGAAGCACATGTTAAGCGTACCCTCTTGTAGTGAATTATGGATTTTTTTTAATTGTAGACTCCAGACAAAGTAACGGTGGAAAAGAATAGTTGTTTTGGTGCGGAGCGAACTGGAAGTAAATAACATGAAAAGTAATAGGAAAACAACAACACGAATAACAAGTGGAAATGACAGAGGAGTAAGGCAACCCATGGAACTGCATAATATAGTCTGCATACTTGAGCCACTCTTGATGATTATGCTGGGCGGAGCCGGGTACAGAACACGTTCTACTCTAGGTAGACTTCGTGCAACGCACGCCACTACCGTAGTCTCCCCCTGTAGGCTACGGCTAAGGTAATTGACGGTTACCCCATGGACGCGGTCTCTCTAAGTTTTTCCATAAATCCCCTATCAATTGCAAAAGCTAGGAGCAAAGGTTTTACTATCACCTCTAATTTCCTTCACACCCTAACCTTTTTAAAATGACGGTGATACACTTCGTCACCTTTTGTGCTAATGCTGAGTGGGGCCCCTTCACAACATTCACAAAGTTTACTAAACTAAGAATTCAATAGAGGATCTCATATCCAATATAACGTTTCAGATCCTATACATACCAAGGTTCATCCTTATCCCCAAGAAGTAGGGGGTCTACTCACACATATAGACAACAAACATTATGAGGGCGGTAATGGTAAACATGAATGGATCATGGGCGTAACACACAAGATGATCCACTAGGGTTCCTGATGTTACAATGAGATAGATGTGGATGAAGATGATAATGACAGTGGTGATGATGATGTTGACAGTGGTGATGATGTTGATGTCCCCTTGCACTTGGTTGTGAAGATGGACGTCTTCTCCTTGCCAATCCCTTCTCCGGATCACTCCGGAGGCTAGGGTACTGACTTTTGTCTGGGTTTCTGGTGCGTGTGTGTGTGTGTGTGTGTGTGTGTGTGTGTTAGTCTGATCCTCAATCTGACTTCACGGGGTGGAAGTAGTGGATGAGGCAGCGGAGCTAGCACCTCATACGACCTCCCATACAGGCGGGCGCGCTCGTATGAAAGGCCATATTTTGCTCCGGAGGTGCCGCATGGAGTCCTCCCTTGGTCCCTGAGGGAGTCCTGGACTAGGGGTCCTCGGGCTGCCGGCCTATTTCTCATGGGCCGGACAGTCGGGCCGCACTACAGCTACTGGAAAGCCGGACTATTGGGCGGCGTCGTATCCGGACAGAAGACCTTTGAGTCCTTGGCGTGTACTCCAAGCCAATATAGAAGATTCAGCATGTTTATCCTCTCGTTATAACCGACCATATGTAACCCAAGCACCTCTGTTGTCTATTTAAACCAGAGGGTTTAGTCCATAGAGGCTAGAACAACAACCATCATCCTACTAGCCTAGGGTTTAGTTCATCTGATCTCGTAGTAGATCGACTCTGTAATCCTCATATACACAAGCACTATAATCAAGCAGGTGTTGGGGAACGTAGTAATTTCAAAAAAAATCCTATGCACACGCAAGATCATGGTGATGCATAGCAACGAGAGGGGAGAGTGTAGACCACGTACCCTTGTAGACGGTAAGCAGAAGCGTTATGACAACGCTGTTGATGTAGTCGTACGTCTTCACGATCGACCTATCCTAGTACCGAACGTACGGCACCTCCGTGATCAGCACACGTTCAGCTCGGTGACGTCCCACGAACTCACGATCCAGTAGAGCTTCGAGGGAGAGCTTCATCAGCACGACGGCGTGATGACGGTGATGATGAGGTTACTGGCGCAGGGCTTCGCCTAAGAACTACAACGATATGAACGAGGTGGATTATGGTGGAGGGGGGCACCGCACACGGCTAAGAGATCAATGATCAACTTGTGTGTTCTAGGGTGCCCGCCTACCCCCGTATATAAAGGAGCAAGGGGGGAGGCTGGCTGGCCTTGGGGCGCGCCAAGGCGAGGGGGGAGTCCTCCTCCTGGTGGGAGTAGGACTCCCCTTTCCTAGTCCAACTAGGAAGGAGGAAGGGGGGAGGAAGGAGAGGGAGAGAGGGTGGAAAGATGGGGCGCCGCCCCCTCCTTGTCCAATTCGGACTCCCAAGGGGGAGGGGCAGCCCTAGGCCCTCTCCTCTCTCTCCCACAAGGCCCATGTTGGCCCATTATATCCCCGGGTGTTCCGACAACCCCCCGGCACTCCGATAAATATCCGGTGACCCCCGGAACTCATCCGGTGTCCAAATATATTCGTCCAATATATCAATCTTCATGTCTCGACCATTTTGAGACTCCTCGTCATGTCCGTGATCACATCCGGGACTCCGAACTATCTTCGGTACATCAAAACACGTAAACTCATAATACTGATCGTCAACGAACGTTAAGCGTGCGGACCCTACGGGTTCGAGAACTATGTAGACATGATCGAGACTCATCTCTAGTCAATAACCAATAGCAGAACCTGTTGGATGCTCATATGGTTCCTACATATTCTACGAAGATCTTTATCGGTCAAACCGCATAACAACATACGTTGTTCCCTTTGTCATCGGTATGTTACTTGCCCGAGATTCGATCGTCGGTATCCTCATACCTAGTTCAATCTTGTTACCGGCAAGTCTGTTTACTCGTTCGTTAATGCATCATCCCGCAACTAACTCGTTAGTCACATTGCTTGCAAGGCTTATAGTGATGTGCATTACCGAGAGAGCCCAGAGATACCTCTCCAACAATCGGAGTGACAAATCCTAATCTCGATCTATGCCAACTCGACAAGTACCATTGGAGACACCTGTAGAGCACCTTTATAATCACCCAGTTACGTTGTGACGTTTGGTAGCACATAAAGTGTTCCTCCGGTATCCGGGAGTTGCATAATCTCATAGTCATAAGAACATGTATAAGTCATGATGAAAGCAATAGCAATATACTAAACGATCAAGTGCTAAGCTGACGGAATGAGTCAAGTCAATCACATCATTCTCTAATGATGTGATCCCGTTAATCAAATGACAACTTATGTCTATGTTTAGGAAACTTAACCATCTTTGATTCAACGAGCTAGTCAAGTAGAGGCATACTAGTGACACTCTCTTTGTCTATGTATCCACACATGTACTAAGTTTTCGGTTAATACAATTCTAGCATGAATAATAAACATTTATCTTGAAATAAGGAAATAAATAGTAACTTATTATTGCCTCTAGGGCATATTTCCTTCAGTCTCCCACTTGCACTAGAGTCAATAATCTAGTTCACATCGCCATGTGATTTAACACCAATAGTTCACATCACCATGTGATTAACACCCATAGTTCACATCGCCATGTGACCAACACTCAAAGGGTTTACTAGAGTCAGTAATCTTAGCTCACATCGCCATGTGATTAACACCCAAAGAGTACTAAGGTGTGATCATGTTTTGCTTGTGAGAGAAGTTTAGTCAACGGGTCTTCCATATTAAGATTCGTATGTATTTGCCAAATATCTATGTCAACAATGCTCTGCACGGAGCTACTCTACCTAATTGCTCCCACTTTCAATATTTATCCAGATTGAGACTTAGAGTCATCTGGATCAGTGTCAAAACCTGCATCGACGTAACCCTTTACGACGAACCTTTTGTCACCTCCATAATCAAGAAACATATTCTTATTTCACTAAGGATAATTTTGACCGCTGTCCAGTGATCTACTTCTAGATCACTATTGTACTCCCTTGCCAAACTCATTGTAGGGTATACAATAGATCTGGTACACAGCATGGCATACTTTATAGAACCTATGGCTGAGGCATAGGGAATGACCACTAGTGCAGAACCGGCCTTTAGTGCCGGTTCGTCACGGCGTTTAGTGCCGGTTCGCCAACCGGCACTAAAGATTGGGGACTAAAGGTCCCCCCGCTTTAGTACCGATTCGTCACGAACCGGCGCTAAAGAGCCACCATGTGGCACGAGCCAGGCCCGGGTGCGTGTAGGACATTAGTACCGGTTGGTAACACCAACCGGTACTAAATGTTTGGGTGTTTTTTTAATTTTTCTTTAATTTTGTGTTTTCAATTTGGCTTTATTTTCCATTTAATTCTTTTTGTTTGCTGGTATTTCACGATACTACAAATTGTACACGTTATGCATATATATAAATAGATTTTCTCGTATGTAGAACATATATATATATATATATATATATATATATATATATATATATATATATATATATATATATATATATATATATATATATATATATATATATATATATAGGAAAATCTATCCTACCACCCAGTGGTAGTTACCCCACATATCTTATATACTACCATGTGGTACTATATATACTATTTTATTATTTTAATTATGTTCATATACTATATCTAAGATATTTTAAAGCAACTTACATGAAAAAATTGCATATGAGTCCATAGTTTTTATTATATTTGTGAAATACGTACATATTTATACATAAAAAGAGCATACTCAAAACATGGTACATACTACCTAAAAAGTAGTATATATACTACCTAATCATTAATATATACTACATACTACACGTACATACTCTCGGTTTTGACAGATACTACATACAACATACAAAACGCAAGTGGTGGTAACTACCACTGCTTGTAGGAAACATTTGTCCTATATATATATATATCATCGAATGTCTCACAGCCAACACCATTTACTATTCACACATACACATGTATATACATATACAATTTCTCCCACATGTTGCCTTGGTGCCTTCGGAGCACGATGACAAGTGGTTCATGGGGGTGGTAGCGGGTAATAGTATTTTCCTTTGGGATCTATGACCTGGTCGAGCAAAAATCCGGCTATTTCCTCTTGAAGTGCTAGTATGCGCTCCTCGGGTAGGAGCTTATCCCGCACCTCTCTGAACTGTTAAGAAGGAGATCAATATGCATGTGTATTAGTTGTGTTACAAGATATCGATAATGGTGTGAATAGTGTTCTGACAACGTATCCAGTCCTGTCTTTGAGATCTGCTCCTTTCGGACGCCATCATGCGAATGTTCTCGCAAACATAGAATGCACACAGATCATTCCCCGGCGCCTGCTTCAGGGCCTTTACGAGAATGGAATTGAATCAGATAATGATTAATCAAGCATGATAATTAATTAATAATATTGAAACAAGAATTAAAGAGATGGCTAGCTAGCTAGTACTACTTAATTACTTACCTTTGGTCGATGCCAAAACAACTTTTTTTGGCCATTTGCCTGCAGTCACCTTGATGAACTTTTCCCAAGCCCTGCCCGCCGGCAAAGAGAATTAATAAAGGGGTTATTAAATAGTTCATATCAGGAAATGACGAACTAATAATAGGCCGAGATATAGTTAATAATGATTGAAATTACCTGTTGACTATCCCCTTCACGATGGTGTAGTCTTTATCTTCTCCAAGTAGCGAGTCCGAAGACTTCAACCTGTTGCTTTGTCAACTTTAATGTCTAACAAGATCCGATGGAAACTGCATGCGCTGCGTTTGCATGTCTTAATTAAGCGGGCATGTGCATAAAATTAATCAACTATCGTAAACCGTATACACTTAATTATTAACATCTAGCTAGCTAGTAAGCAAAAACAGAATTTGTATTAACTCACAGGAAGTTGTAAGGAAGTAGTATATCTCATTGGTATTGAGGTGCTTCAAGAACTCTAGCATGCTTTCCTCTACACTTTCTTGATAAGTTGCAAGATTCCATGTGTACTCATTAATGGTATTTGGCTCAATGAACCCAATGCCATAGCGTCCAGATTTTTTCATTTCATACATCTTCATCCTGCGTATAATACCACAGAAAAGAATATATAGTGAGGATAATTACATGTAATGATTGATCAAAATTACAGAAAGAAATCACTTCTGAGACAATAGCAATCGACGAGAGATTTGTCGAGTGCGTCTTGATTGTATAACTGAAATAGTTCTGAATACTCAACGCACAGAGCTTTCTCATTGTAGTAATGCTCCTTCTTGACATTCACCATGAGGGCCTCTTGATTGGAAATCTTGGTAATGTTCATGTACCATTGATGCAATTCATACATTCTCGTTGGGAGTTTCTTGACCTTGTCTGGCTCGACCAAAGGTTGGCCCCGGACATATTTCCGTTTTATTTCCTCCTCTCTAAGCGGAGACATGGGCTCAATTTCGAGGAGTTGTCCAACAGAGATCTTGAGCATTTTAGCCTGCATTATATGCTCCTCCGTTATTACCACATCGCCTAGCTGGGGAACTTTAACGGTTTTCCCACAATAATATTGGGCGCGCGGCCTCCTCTCATGTGTTGTTAGCACAACAAGCGGGGGGATCGATTGCGCGCTGTTCTCCAATTGGGAGCGGTTTTCCGCATTTTTGCGGCTGCTTGTTGGCTCGAGCTCGAGCTCGCTTCCTTCTTTAGCCGTTCTCGATGTAGTTTCCTGATTTGGCGCTCATAGTCCTAGTCAACAGGCTTGGGAGCTGGTTCTCTAGCCATACGAATGAAGTGGTCAATCGTTTTCTCAGGCACTTTCTCCTTTGGCGGCGGTGCCGATTTCGGTCCAAATGGGCGTCCATTTCGGCCTGCACTATGGCTGCGTTTTGCTCCTCAGTCATGTCGTAAGGCCTCTGAGGAAGAGGAGCGACGCTTGGACCATATTTATATCGCTTTTCTCTGCCTGTACTTCCTGAACTACCTCGACTCGTACCGCTACGCACCATAGTTGCGGCATGTCTCTTCTGCGATTGCTGAGATGGCGGAGACGGCTGACGTGGCTGAGTTGGAGCAGGAGAAGTGACCTGATGATGTGCCGGACTTGAAGCAGGAGGTGTGGCCTGACATGTTGCCGGACATGAAACCGGAGAAGTGGCATGACGCTGTGCCGGACTTGAAACCGGAGGAGTCAGCTCACGCGTTCGGGGACTTGGAGGAGGTGGCGGACTTCGAGGAGGACTCGTCTCACGCGTTCGTGGACTTGGAGGAGCGGGAGTCTGCTAACTCGGTGGCGAACTTCGAGGAGGAGTCGGCATACGACGCAGTGTCGGTGGACTTCGAAAGATGATGCAATCCTTTCTCCATAGGATGATACGATGTATGGCCTCTCCCAGTGTGCGCTCGTCTTCACCTCCAGGAATGTCAAGCTGTAGCCCTGAATATGGGTCCACCACTTCATCAACCAAGACACGAGCATAGCCCTCTGGAATCGAGATGCAATGGAAGGTTGCTTTAGGGGTAATCGTAAAAGCAACGCCATCCGCCACCTTCATGGATATGTTCTTCATTTTGGAGTGTAGCTCACAGTTAGTGTTCTCTATGATGTCATCCACAGGGTATGTATCCAGCAGTGTGTCGCCCGGGGCAGAACCAATGCTGCTTCTCGGCATGGATGGGACGGTGCTATCCAATGTTGGACGATCATCCGCTTGCTGCTGCCGCTGCTGAGACCCCCTTTCCTGGCTAAGTGAGTGATCTACTGCTGCTGCTGCTGGAATTTGAGTGCCAGGTCCACGTGCCTTGCTTCTAGGCCTTGAAGGCGTTCTGCGTCCTGCTTCCTCTGCTCCTCCTCCAACTTCCTTTTCTTCTACTCCTCCATCTTCCTTCTTGCACGGGTCCTGTAGTCCTCGTTCCATTCTGAAAAGCCCTCATACCAGGGAATAACGCCCTTGCCTCGTGTTCTTCCCGGGTGTTAAGGATTTCCCAAGGCGCGCGTAAGCTCGTCATTCCCTTGGAGCTTCTTCTATTGTGTCAATTATCTTTTGTTCGGCTCCTTTTATACTTGCCTTCTTTGAAACCAGGCCTGTCTTCGGGTCCAACGCCCCCCCCCCATGCGCATAGAACCAAGTTCTGCACCTGGGGGGCCAGCTCTTTGTAACCGGAGTGACCCCTGCATCCTCCATCTCTTGCTCAGCCTTATCCCACTTAGGCATTCCCACCGCGTAGCCACCTGGACCCAGCCTATGGAACTACATCATTTTGCGGCATTTGCCTTGTTTTTTATCGACCGTTCCTTAGATAATTCTAAATCCTTGAAGGTCACGAAATTGTCACAGTGTTCTCTTTGCTTCTCCAGTGTTCCCGTGAATTCTGGAGTTTTCCTTTCTGCAGCGAGGTAGTTGGCCCATACAGTTTTGTTGTGGGTGTTGAATGCAATTGCCATCTTCTTAAGAGCAGCGCCCTTGACTTTCTCCACATCTGCTTCAGTGAAATGATCTGGTAGGGTGAAATGTTCCATCAGGGTTTCCCAAAGGACTTTTTTGGCACTGTCGTCGACCCAAGTAACACATGGACGTTTAGTCTTTGGCTCTTTCCATTCTTGAATGGAGATCGGGAGTTTGTCCTTCACAAGAACTCCGCACTGACGAGTCCACTTGTTCGCAATGTTCTTAGGCGTGAGGGGTTCGCCACTAGGTTTGATGGATTCGATGTTGTACTTTACACCATCCTTCAACAATCTTCCTGGGCCTCGCTTTGTCCTGCTGTCTGTAGAAGAAGATTTGCTCGATCTGGAGGGCTGAAAGAAGAATGATCGATTCGTTAATATATCTTCAATAAATAAACATGTGATGATCACCATGATGCCTGCTTATATAAATATAACTCGCCGGTAGTCTTTGTTATTTGAAGATCAACTTTGTCTATGTCATCACAAACATTGTCTGTGTCATCATAATCATAATCATAGTTCATGACTTCATCAGCTCGGTCGTCGAGATCGAATATCTTTTCATCACCCTCTCCGGTATTGTTCAGATATTGGGAGCCGTCATCTGCTTCATTCAGACCATCTAGCCTATGAGGGCTGCGTATGATGTCGAACAATTCCTCTTCTCTCTCTGCCGGTATTGTCCGTCAGAGCTTTTACTTAACTAATATAGAAAAATATAAAACAATTTAATTAGTATTCAAATTACAATGCATGGATGCAATCAATAAGGAAAAAATGAATCTCGAATACATCGTCTCGAATATATAATCTCGAATACATCATCGTCTTAATATATATAATCTCGAATACATCGTCTCGAATATTATATATCGAATACATCACTGGCTAGGTACCTAATAAAGATCGAGTACTGACTGAAGGATCTAGGCCACTCGCGGTCCACAGGGCACGGTGGTGGACACCCAAAGAGAAGGAACCGTCACAGGATCATATCTCCGGTCATCTGCCCAAAGAACCTGCCAAGTATTGGAGAACCTGGCGTCCATAGCAGCCATGTAGCGATGGACGTGCTCGTCCTTCTCCCTGACACGACGACACACCACATCCGGCGGCGCCGGCTCCCTTTGCACCGAATGTGGCCCACGCGAACGCCACCAAAGGACATCAGGGTCGACGACGGGACCCGAGGCCGGGTTCCTCACCAAGCGGCGCGGCCCTCCAGGTAGCACCTCCCAGTGCCAGCCTGGCGGAGCCCAGTCCCGGACATGGGTCCTCTGAAGCAAGACGTCGTCGCGAACGGGTCGACGTCTAAGATGCGGGCCGGGCATATGTCACGCCCAAGATGCGACCCTATCCAAAAGGAACTCGAAGGTCCCACCAAGGACAGAAGCGCATCTTGAAGAAGCTTTTGCAAGGTGGATATCGTTACATCAACATAACATAATAGTGGGGATACATCCAATACATACAATGTCACATGAATACAACAATACAACATACAACATCAACATCCGACTACGGATGAATCATAAACAGAAACTCAAACGACATCCACCCTGCTAGCCCAGGCTGCCGACCTGGAACCTATCCCCTGATCGAAGAAGAAGCAGAAGAAGAAATCCAAAACAGTAAACATCGCTCTCGCGTCATGGTCACCGCATAACCTGTACCTGCAACTGTTGGTGTAGTAATCTGTGAGCCACGAGGACTCAGCAATCCCATTACCATGGGTATCAAGACTAGCAAAGCTTAATGGGAAAGGAAGGGGTAAAGTGGTGAGGTTGCAGCAGCGACTAAGCATATATGGTGGCTAACATACGCAAATAAGAGCGAGAAGATAAACAAAGGAACGGTCGCCAACTAGTAATGATCAAGAAGTGATCCTGAACTCCTACTTACGTCAGACATAACCCAGAAACCGTGTTCTCCTCTCAATCCACCCCGAAAAGAGACACTCACGGTTCGCTACGGTTGGTGTATTTTAGAAGAGTTTGCTTCAAGTTTACTACAACCGGATATTAACAAATTCCCATCTGCCACATAACCGCTGGCACGGCTCTTGAAAGTTAAAACCCTGCAGGGTGTCCCAACTTAGCCCATGATAAGCTCTCGCGATCAACGAAGGATATTCCTTCTCCCGGAAGACCCGATCAGTCTCGGAATCCGGCTACAAGACATTTCGACAAGTAATAAAACAAGACCAGCAAAGCCGCCGGATGTGCCGACAAATCCCGATAGGAGCTGCACATATCTCGTTCTCGGGGCACACCGGATGAGCAAGGCGTCGGGTTGGCATAGACCCTGATTGCCTGTGGGCGCGGACATCGCTCGGTTTAGGCCAGCACTTTCGAAGGAGAACGGCCGGGGGGGCTAAAATAAAGATGACCCTCGGGCTCCGAAACCCAAGGGAAATAAAAGGGCATAGGTGAGGCAAATGGTAAAACCAATGTTGGGCCTTCTTTGGAGGAGTCTTATTCAAAGCGAACTGTCAAGGGGGTCCCATAAATCACCCAACCGCGTTAGGGACGCAAAATCCGGGAACATAATGCAGATATGACGGAAACTAGGGCAGCAAGAGTGGAACAAAACACCAGGCATAAGGCCGAGCCTTCCACCCTTTACCAAGTATATAGATGCATTAATAATATAAGAGATATTGTGATATCCCAACATAAACATAATCCAACATGGAGCAAACTTCATCTTCACCTGCAACTAACAACGCTATAAGAGGGGCTGAGCAAAGCGGTAACATAGCCAAGCAATGGTTTGCTAGGAAGGGTGCAAAAGGTTAGAGGCTCACATGGCAATTTGGGAGGCTTGATGAGCAAAAGATAGGTAACGCAACATAGCGATAGAACGAAGCAACTAGCATAGCAATGATAGTAGTGAGATCCAGGGCAGCGGTCATCTTGCCTGAAATCCCGCTAGGAAGAAGAACGAGTCCATGAAGAAGATGAAGCCACGAAGACGAACCAAGCGTGAGATTTAACGAATCCTCACGATCGCAACGAAACGGGAACTATCGAGAAGAAGCACACAACAAGGTAAACACACCACACATGAACAAGACATGATGCACAATCAAGCATGATGCATGACAAGCTACATGAAGCTACTCATGGTAAGAGATGATGCAAACAAGAGCAGCACATCAAAACAAGTTTAAATGAGGCCGGAAACAACATAGAACAATTCCGGTAAGTCCTCATATGCAAATTTCGAAATTGGTCCAGATCTGAATAAACCTTATGTTCAAGTTGTTAAACAGCAAGTTAAGATGCACCACGATGATCTACACGAAATTCTAGTCAAGTTACATATAAAGTTCATTTAATTCGGAGCTACGGCCTAGAAGATATGAGCAAAACAAGTTAAACATGGCATTGATGCAAAATGCATACAAACATCAAGCGAACACTCTCAAAACAAGGATGCAACATGATAATATGGAACTACATGCAAAATCAAGCAAGTTTCATATAGAGCACACTCGAAACGGAGCAACGGTTCAACACATACACATGAAACAAGTTATAGCAACAATCTATCCAAAACAGCAACTAGGCATATTGCAAGCACCTAAACAACAAGCTACAGCATCTTAACATGATAACAAAAGGCATGGACGTTATGTACAGGTAAAGCATGACAAAACATGAACACTGTGCTATCTCCATAAATGACTAAAACATACTCAAAAGGACATGGCAAGATTGCAAATAATAACAGTTTCAGATTTAGCAGGAATAACATTAGATTGCAATGTTTAGAGCTATCAAACAACATGTTACAGGAACTTATCATGGCACACAAAGGCATGGCATGAATCTACTAATTGCATATAACAAAAGTCCTTTACTGACCGTGAGCCAAAAAGGAACAGAAGATATGATTGCACCCATGTAAACATAGCAAGTTTCGTTAACAGATTCAGGAAACAGAGCATGGCATTAACAACATCATGAAGGCATATTTGCGAGCTCGATGCACTCACTACGAGGCATTGCATGACAAATAAAGCATACACCCAGAAACTAGACATGGCATAGAAGCTAGACATGGAAAGAACAACAATATAGCATGCAAGGATCAACTACAACAACCTTGGCAAAATTGAATAACATGTAAATAGTCTGCCAGGAACATTTTATAGCAAAAGTAGAGTACAAAAAAGGCATGATAGACTACTCCATAATTGCAAACAAGGGCATGGATGGATAGAGCATAACCATATGTACAAAACATCTTTACTGAAGTATCGCAAAATATGCATAAAGTGACTTGTAGATGCAGGTTAGCATAGCATCACGAAATAACAGATTCAGACATGCAAAATAGCACCAGCAAGTACCCTTCTTAACAAGCTTGATGCACTCACTACACAACTCACAAAAATATATGGCAAGCACCCCTGTAAATATGGCATGATGTAGTTCAAAACACATGTATAGCTCATGCTCATAGGATGCACACATCAAACATGGCAAAAATGACAAAAGAGCAAGTTATAACAGTTTCAGCAGATTAACATCATATAGCACTCTTGCAACGATGATTCATGCATCAAGATGGGCTCAAATGAATATGATGCAATGGAATGAAATGAAGTACTCGTTGAGACGAACAATTTGATATATTTCACGCACGAAAGGGAGCAGTATGCAGCAAGTTATGATGCGATGAAAAGTGCACCAGAATGCCAAAATAATCGGGGACTTGGTGGAATTTTCGGGGTCAACCTCGGGTCCGCACGGATTTTGAAGCGGGCTGGATATGCTCGCCGGAGTAGTTCGCCGGAGATGGAGGAAGACGTCGGGGAGGGTCGGAGATGGCGGATCCGGGCCGGATCTCGCCGGATCCGACCGGATCTGGGCGCGGGGAGGCGGAGGAGGGAGGTGCGGCGGGACGAGGACGCAGCCTCCGGCGAGGCGGCGACTCCGCGGCGGAGGCGGGAGCAAGCCGGGCGGCGCGTCGGATCGGCGGCGGACGGGCGGAGGAGTGGAGGCGGCGCGAGGCGCTGGAGGCGCGGAGCGGAGGCGAGGCGGCGGCGCGGAGGTCTCCATGGCGTGTGGGATCGGCGGCGGACGACGCCCGGCGGGCAGGCGGCGGAGGTCGGCGGCGGCTGGCACGCCGGCCGGGCGGCGCTGGGCGCGGGCGCTGGCGATGCGTGGGCAGGCGGGCGGCCTCGGCTCATGGCAGCATGGGGCGCGTGGGACGGGCGACAGTGACGTGCGCGGCGTCCCATTGGGCGGGAGGCGGAGGTGGTGATGTGGCGGCTCGGATTGGCGGAGTGAGGTGGCTGGGCGGTGGACATGTCCGGGTGAGGTTGGACGTGTCCGTGGCGCGAGGAAGAGGAAGGCTGGGGTTGGACTGCGCGAAAATTGGAGGGGATGCACATATTTATACATAGAAGGAGGTGGGAGTGTCCAAATGAGGTGTGGTTTTCGCCCACACGATCGTGATCGAACGACCGATAGGATGGAGGGGGTTAGGATGTGTTTTGGGCCACTTTGGAAAGGGTGTTGGGCTGCAAGACGAAAGGGGCTTTACGGTTACCCGGTTAACCGTTGGAGTATCAAACGACCTCCAAATGACCCGAAACTTGACAGGCGGTCTACCGGTGCTATACCAAGGCCACTTGGCAAACCTCGGGCCATTCTGAGAAAGTTCAACACCCGCTCACAACGAGAGACAAAAGGGGGACGTCGGGGGACATAGGAGTGCCGGATTGCAAAACGGACAACTGGGAAAATGTTTGGATGCATGAGACGAACACGTATGCAAAATGAGATGCACATGATGACATGATATGAAATGCATATGATGACATGGAAAAGTGCAACACGCAAGCAAATGACATGGCAACGACGGCGAATGATAGCGGACACAGGCGAACGAATCCAGGCGTTCTGACATATCGTCGAGAACAAATACTATATGCCCATAAAAAGTAACATTTTTTAAATGATTGGATTGTGATAACTAAAATTCTATATATATATGCAAATTCTAACAATTTGACATTAATCTAATTCATCTAACTAAAACTAATTCTAAAATTTCCTGATTATATAACTAACATTTCTATAACAATTCTAATATTTATATAAATAAAAACAGAAAAATTGCTAACATTTCTATAAATATTTCTATAACTAAAAACAGAAATTTTTATAACATTTCTATATAACTAACATTTCTAATATTTATATAACTAAAAACAGAATAATTTCTAACATTTCTATAACTAAAAAACAGAAAAAAATTATAACAAACATACTAATGTGTGTGTGTGTGTAGTGTGTGTGTGTGTGTGTGTGTGTGTGTGTGTGTGTGTGTGTGTGTGTGTAGTGTGTGTGTGTGTGGACATGGCGGCCGGGGCGAGCTCACCGGCGAGGCGACGACGGGCAGCAGCGACACGGGATGACGGGGACGGGCGGCGACGATGGCGGGGCTGGGCTGACGGGGGAAGCGGGCGGGCGACGGGGACGGGACGGACGGGCAGGGCGACATCGGCAAGGGGACGACGAGGGGTGGGGACGGCCGGGGTTTGGCGATGAGGGGCGGGGGCGGCGACGTCGATGGGGACGGCGTCGATCGGGGCAGGGCGGCGCGGCGGAGGGAAGAAACAGAGAGGGAAAGTGAATTTTTTCAACTGTTGTATATATAGGATGGACCTTTAGTACCGGTTGGAGCCACCAACCGATACTAAAGGTCTGTTTTGGCCAGGCCAAGCGGTGGGAAGCGCACCCCCTTTAGTACCGGGTCGTGGCACCAACCGGTACTAAAGACTCCCTCTTTAGTACAGGGTGCAGCCACCACCCGGTACTAAAGGGGGTCTTGTTGGCCTTGATCTTGGTCTTGACAAGTTTAGTCCCACCTCTCTAGTCGAGGGGCTACCGCACTGGTTGATAAGCCCTAGTGCGGTAGCTCTCTCGAGCTCCTCTCCTAAGCAGGCCTACTGGGCCTACCTGTTCTGTGCTGCCCTTTGGGCCTACTGGGCCTGTGCGGGCCTGCATCCTGGCCCAGCAAAAGGTTGTGTTTCTAGTCGTATGAAGGCCGCTTTGGCCCAGTAGGCGGGCTTTTTTATTTTCTTAATTTTTATTGCTTTATTTATTTTTGTTTTATTTATTTTTGAGTTGTTTTTTGCTGTATTTAGAGTTTCTTTGTGAATATTTTTGCTTTAGGTACAAAAAATTACGAACTTTCTGTTAGTGCCGGTAGTTTTCAAATTTGAATAGTTTAAATTTTGAATTATTTGAAATTTGTGTGAATCACTAGTTTGTGAATAACTTAACTTTGAAAAAATATTTTTCAGTGATTCTTTCTTCTTATGTTTAATATTAGTGTGTTTTATCATTATATTCAATATGGTAATGCTTAGGTTATTTAAAAAATGAAATGCGTTTGTAACAGATGAATTTTCGTTGCAGACTAAGGCATAGCCTAGTGGTGGGAAGGGGCTGATGCCTTCCCACCCACCCAGGTTCAAGGCATGGTACTTGCAATTTGGGTTTGTTGCACCAATTATACTGTAAGGGGTTCCCTTACAGTCTTTGTGTCAAAAAAAAACAGATGAGTTTTCGTCGGAAACCCTGATACTTCGAAAGAGATTGTCCATTTTGTACACGAAGTGCATCCAGTTTTTGTCGTAACCCTCTCTACTTTTTTGCACATGCTATTTGGATGAAATTATGATACCATGCCAACTCTCAACCTTTTCTGAGTTCATTTGAAATGCTTTTCAATTTCAGGGTCATTTAGCTGGAAACAATCAGTAAATGCATGAAAGAATTTGTTTGCACATAAAATTTCTTCGCGTTTCAAATGCGAAAACACATAACTACCCTAACTATTACAGAGATTACCTCTGGGTGTGAAACACGTAAGAAAGTGATGATCTTGAAGCCGATCATATCCTGATCTTTGGGTGTGAAACTTTTTCTTCGCGTGTTTCCCTTTGCGTCGTAGCCATGGAAAATCTTCATCATTTAACTGGATGCTCGGGTCAATATTCACTGTGAATGGAGCAATTTCATCAAACTTTTCATAATCTTCGACATGTCCGTCTTGTCATCCACTCCCACGATGTTCCTTTTTCCGAAAGAACTATGTGGCGCTTTGGCTCGTCGTATGATCCATTCGCTTCCTTATCTTTTCTTTTTCTCGGCCTGGTAGACATGTCTTTCACATAAAAAACCTGCGCCACATCATTGGCTAGGACGAATGGTTCGTTTGCATACGCAAGATTGTTGAGATCCACTGTTGTCATTCCGTACTGCGGGTCTCCCGTTACCCCGCCTCGTGTCATATTGACCCATTTGCACCGAAACAAAGGGACCTTCCATAGTTAAGTTCCCATATGTCCTCTATGTAACCATAATATGTTTCCTTTCCCGTGTTGGTTGTTGCATCAAAGCGGACACCACTGTTTTGGTTGGTGCTCTTCTTATCTTGAGCGATCGTGTAAAATGTATTCCCATTTATCTGGTACCCTTTGAAAGTCATTATATTGGAAGATGGTAACTGGGACAGCGAGTACATGTCATCTTGAATATCTCCATCATGCATGGCACGTTTCTGCAACCAACCGACGAAAGTCCTCGCTTGTTCACGTGTAATCCAATCGCCGACTTCTCCGGTGTTTGGAGTGTAGAAAATTCTTGTGTTCCTCCATGTACGGAGCCACCAAGGCGAATTCTGTAGAACTATGTAGTGTGCTTCGGTGAGAGAATGCCCGTCCATACATATTATTTGATCCCTCCTAGCGTGCCTTTTCCATCCATCCGCCCTTATGCGCGATTCAGAACACCAATCGACTTAAGGTCAGGAATAAAGTCAATACAAAACTCAATGACCTCCTCATTTTCATGGCCCTTCGAGATGCTTCCTTCTGGCCTAGCACGGTTATGAACATATTTCTTCAAGACTCCCATGAACTTCTCAAAGGGGAACATATTGTGTAGAAATACAGGACCCAAAACGTTAATCTCTTCTCAAAGGTGAACTAGGACGTGCATCATGATGTTGAAGAAGGATGGTGGGAACACCAACTCGAAACTAACAAGACATTGCAACAAATCATTCTGTAACCTTGGTATGATTTCTGGATCGATTACCTTCTGAGAGATTGCATTGAGGAATGCACATAGCTTCACAATGGCTAATCGAACATTTTCTGGTAGAAGCCCCCTCAATGCAACCGGAAGGAGTTGCGTCATAATCACGTGGCAATCATGAGACTTTAGGTTCTGGAACTTTTTCTCTGCCATATTTATTATTCCCTTTATATTCCACGAGAAGCCAGACGGTACCATCATGCTGCGCCGGCATTCAAAGAAGATTTCCTTCTCTTCTTTGGTAAGAGCGTATCTGGCCTGACCCTGATGTATGCCGTCTTTTCCGTGCATTAGTTGCTAGTCCTCCCATGCCTCTGGTGTATCTTTTGTCTTCCCATACACGCCCAAAAAGCCAAGCAGGGTCACGCAAAGATTCTTCGTCATGTGCATCACGTCGATTGCGGAGCGGACCTCTAGGTCTTTCCAATATGGCAGGTCCCAAAATATAGATTTCTTCTTCCACATGGGTGCTGCGTCCGTCGGCGTCTTCGAACAGGTTGTCCGCCGGGACCCTTTCCAAAGATTACCTTCAAATCCTTGACCATATCATGTACATCAGCACCAGTACGGTGGCGAGGCTTCGTCCGGTGATCCGCCTCACCTTTGAAATGCTTGCCTTTCTTTCTTACAGGATGCTTGCTCAGAAGAAATCGACGATGTCCCAGGTACACAATCTTCCTACAACTCTCCAAATATATACTGTCGGTATCATCCAAACAGTGCGTGCATCCGCGGTATCCCTTGTTTGTCTGTCCTGAAAGGTTACTGAGAGCAGGCCAATCATTGATGGTCACGAACAGCAACGCCTTTAGGTCAAATTCTTCATGTCCGTGCTCATCCCACGCACGTACACCTGTTCCATTCCATAGCTGTAATAGTTCTTCAACTAATGGACTTAGGTACACATCAATGTCGTTGCCGGGTTGCTTAGGGCCTTGGATGAGCACTGGCATCATAATGAACTTCCGCTTCATGCACAACCAAGGAGGAAGGTTATACAAACATAGAGTCAAAGGCCACGTGCTATGGTTGCTGCTCTGCTCCCCAAAAGGATTAATGCCATCTGCGCTTAGACCAAACCATACGTTCCTTGGGTCACCGCAAACTCCTCCTGTACTTTTCTCGATTTTTCTCCACTGCGAACCGTCGGTGGTACTCTCAACTTTTCGTCTTTCTTATGGTCTTCTGCGTGCCACCGCATCGCCTTCGCATGCTCTTTGTTTTGGAACAAACGTTTCAACCGTGGTATTATAGGAGCATACCACATCACCTTGGTAGGAATCTTCTTCCTGGGGCACTCGCCCTTGACATCACCAGGGTCATCGCGACTGATCTTATAACGCAATGCACCACATACCGGGCAAGCGTTCAAATCCTCGTACTCACCGCGGTAGAGGATGCAGTCATTAGGGCATGCATGTATCTTCTGCACCTCTAACCCTAGAGGGCAGATAGTCTTCTTTGCTTCATACGTACTCACGGGCAATTCGTTGTCCTTTGGAAGCATATTCTTTATCATTACCAGCAACTTTCCAAATCCCTTGTCAGATACACCATTCTCTGCCTTCCATTGCAGCAATTCCGATGTGGTGCCCAACCTTTTTTGTCAACCGCAATTCGGGTACAACAATTTCTTGTGACCTCTAACATGCGCTGCAACTTCGTCCTCTCCAGATCACTTGCGTATAGTTTCTCTTTGCATCGGCAATGGCCCGACCGGGCTCATCGATGCCTCTTCTTCGACTTCTTCCCGCATTGCGGCTCAGCTTCTTCCCCATTGTTGTATCATCGTATTCAGGGAACCCATGGCCAGGATAGCCGTCGTCGTCCTCTTCTTCTTCATTGTCTTCCATCATAACCCCTATTTCTCCGTGCTTGGTCCAAACATTATAGTGGGGCATGAAACCGGACTCAAATAGGTGGACGGAATGGTTCTTGACGAGAGTAATCGTGTGACCATTCTTACAGCCAGCACATGGACAAGGCATAAAACCATCCGCCCGCTTGTTTGCCTCAGCAGCAAGCGTAAAAGTATGCACGCCATTAATGAACTCGGAGAGCATCGGTCATCATACATCCATTGTCGGCTCATCTTCATTACACAACACCGAATAGACCAAATTAATACAAGTTCATACATAAAGTTCATATAGAACACTTAATTAAATGCAACATACAAATAACTTTCTAGCTAAAGAATTTAAATGCAACAACAAATGCGATCAAGATCGCAACTAAGGTAACAATTGATCCAACAGCATAATGATACCAAGCCACACTATCAATGGCATATTTTCTAATCTTTCTAATCTTCAACCTCATTTTCTCCATCTTGATCTTGTGATCATCGACGACATCGGCAACATGCAACTCCAATCCCATCTTCTCCCCCTCAATTCTTTTCAATTTTTCTTTCAAATACTCGTTTTCTCTTTCAACTAAATTTAACCTCTCAACAATAGGGTCGGTTGGAATTTCCGGTTCACATACCTCCTAGATAAAAATATCAATGTCAACTTGATGGGCATAATTTGTCATAAACATGAAATGCAACAACTAGTTTTAAAAGAGAATATACCACATCCGAATCATAACAAGGAGGAGGGCCGACGTGGACGGATATCAAAACCATGGCACTATGTATAACAAACGACGTACGAGTAAGATAATTATACGAGTAACTATATATCCAAATCACACAAACATCAATTTGGTAATGTAAAACATTCATGAACAAGAGCCTCACCACAAGGTGGTGCCATGACGGACAGTCTTGAGCGATCGGCGGTGGTTACGACGGAGATTTAGAAGGCACTAAGTAAACCACACCTACATATGCAAACTAAGTGTTATTTTTGACCTCAAATTGCATATAAATGAAATACTAGCAAATATAATTCCTCCCAAATTAATCACTATACAAAGCATTGCAAGAGCTAATCTAGCAATGAGAGTTGAAAGAACAAAGTTGCTAACCTTTGTGATCATTTGTATGGATGGGGGCCTTCAAATCTTGACAAATTTTGGGCAAAATTTGTGAGGAGCTCGAGGAAGAGAGGGGAAGAACAGAGGAAGTGAGGGGAAAGGGGAAGAATAGAGCAGCTCGGGTGGACGAAGGGTTTATGTACGTCGACCTTTAGCACCGGTTCGTGCCACGAACCGGTACTAAAGGTGCTGGACGGGCCCCAGACTGACAACATCCTGCTACCACTCTCTTTAGTACCGGTTCGTGGCACGAACCGGTGCTAAAGGTTCGCCACAAACCGGTACTAATGAGAGCGGCCGGCTAGCCGTTGGAACCGGCACTAATGGACACATTAGTGCCGGCTCAAAATCAAACCGGCACTACTGTGTCTCAGATTTGCCCCTTTTTCTACTAGTGGACTTTCATTCTCTTTCTATCTTCTGCCGTGGTCAGGCTTTGAGTCTTACTCAATTTCACACCTTGCAACACAGGCAAGAAATCTTTCTGTGACTGTTCCATTTTGAACTACTTCAAATTCTGGTCATGTTATGTACTCATTGAAAAAACTTACCAAGCGTTTCGATCTATCTCTATAGGTCTTGATGCTCAATATGTAAGCAGCTTTACCGAGGTCATTCTTTGAAAAACTCCTTTCAAACACTCCTTTATGCTTTCCAGAAAATTCTACATCATTTCTGATCAACAATATGTCTTTCACATATACTTATCAGAAAACTGTAGTTCTCCCACTCACTTTCTTGTAAATATAGGCTTCACCGCTAGTTTGTATAAATCTATATGCTTTGATCAACTCATCAAAGCATATATTCCAACTCCGAGATGCTTGCTCCAGTCCATTGATGGATCGCTAGAGCTTTGCACACTTTGTTAGCATCTTTTGGATCGACAAAACCTTCTGGTTGCATCACATACAACTCTTCTTTATGGAATCCATTAAGGAATGCAGGTTGACATCCATTTGCCAAATTTCATAAAATGCGGCAATTGCTAACATGATTCAGACAGAATTTTAAGCATCGATACAAGTGAGAAAATCTCATTGTAGTCAACACCTTGAATTTGTTGAAACCATTTTTGCGACAATTCGAGCTTTGTAGATAGTAACCCTACCATCAGCGTCCGTCTTCCTCTTGAAGATCCACTTATTCTCAATGGCTTGCTGATCATCGGGCAATTCCACCAAAGTCCATACTTTGTTTTCATACATGGATCCCATCTCAGATTTCATGGCATCAAGCCATTTCGCGGAATCTGGGCTCATCATCGCTTCCTCATAGTTCGTAGGTTCGTCATGGTCTAGTAACTTGACTTCCAGAACAGGATTACCGTACCACTCTGGTGTAGAACATACTCTGGTTGACCTACGAGGTTCGGTAGTAACTTGATCTGAAGTTTCATGATCATCATCTTTAACTTCCTCACTAATTGGTGTAGGCGTCACTGGAACTGATTTCTGTGATGAACTACTTTCCAATTCGGGAGAAGGTACAATTACCTCATCAAGTTCAACTTTCCTCCTACTCACTTCTTTTGAGAGAAACTTCTTCTCTAGAAAGAATCCATTCTTAGCAACAAAGATCTTGCCTTCGGATCTGTCATAGAAGGTGTACCCAACATTTTCTTTTTGGGGATCCTATGAAGACGCACTTCTCCGATTTGGGTTCGAGCTTATCAGGTTGAAACTTCGCATCAGCATCGCAACCCCAAACTTTAAGAAACGACAGCTTAGGTTTCTTGCCAAACCATAGTTCATACAGTGTCATCTCAACGGATTTAGACGGTGCCCTATTTAACATGAATGTAGTTGTCTCTAATGCATAACCCCAAAAATGATAGTGGTAAATCAGTAAGAGACATCATAGATTGCACTATATCCAATAAAGTACGGTTATGATGTTCGGACACACCATTATGTTGTGGTGTTCCAGGTGGCATGAGTTTGTGAAACTATTCCACATTGTTTTAATTGAAGGCCAAACTCGTAACTCAAATATTTGCCTCTGCGATCAGATCGTAGAAATTTTATTTTCTTGTTACGATGATTCTCTACTTAACTCTTAAAATCTTTGAACTTTTCAAGTGTTTCAGACTTGTGTTTCATCAAGTAGATATACACATATCTGCTCAAATCATCTGTGAAGGTCAGAAAACAATGATACCTGCTGTGAGCCTCAACACTCATTGGACCGCATACATCGGTATGTATTATTTCCAATAAGTCAGTGGCTCGCTCCATTGTTCCGCAGAACGGAGTCTTAGTCATCTTGCACGAGGCATGGTTCACAAGCATCAAATGATTCATAATCAAGCGATTCCAAAAAGCCCATTATCATGGAGTTTCTTCATGGGCTTTATACCAATATGACCTAAACGGCAATGCCACAAATATGTTGCACTATCATTATGAACTTTGCATCTTTTGGCATCAATATTATGAATATGTGTATTACTACGATTGAGATTTAATAAACCATTCACCTTGGGTGTATGACCACAGAAGATTTTATTCATGTAAACAGAACAACAATTATTCTTTGAATTAAATGGATAACCGTATTGCAATAAACATGATCCAATCATATTCATGCTCAACGCAAAGACCAAATAACATTTATTTTGGTCCAACACTAATCTCGAAGGTAGAGGGAGTGTGCGATGGTGATCTTATCAACCTTGGAATCATTTCCAACACACATCATCACTTCGCCCATAACTAGACTGTGTTCATTCTACAACTCATGTTTTTAGTTACTACTCTTAGCAACTAAACTAGTATCAAATACTGAGGGGTTTCTACAAATAGTAGTAAAGTACACATCGATAACATGTATATCAAATATACTTTTGTTCACTTTGCCATCCTTCTTATCCGCCAAGTATCTAGGGCAGTTCCACTTCCAGTGACCATTCCTTTGAAGTAGAAGCACTCAGTTCTAGGCTTGGGTCTAGCTTTGGGCTTCTTCATGGGAGCAGCAACTTGCTTGCTATTCTTCTTTGAAATTCATCTTTCTTTCCTTTGCCCTTTTCTTGAAACTAGTGGTCTTGTCAACCATGAATACTTGATGCTTTTCTTGATTTCTACCTTCGTCGATTTCAGCATCACGAAGAGCTTGGGAATCGTTTCCGTTATCCCTTGCATATTATAGTTCATCACAAAGTTCTAGTAACTTGGTGATAGTGACTAGAGAACTCTGTCAATCACTATCTTATCAGGAAGATTAACTCCCACTTGATTCAAGTGATTGTAGTACTCGGACATTACGAGCACATGCTCACTAGTGAGCAATTCTCCTCCATCTTGTAGGCAAAGTGCTTGTCAAAGGTCTCATACCTTTCGACATGGGCATGAGTCTAAAATACTAATTTCAACTCTTGGAACATCTCATATGCTCCGTATGCTCAAAACGTCTTTGAAGCCCTGATTCTAAGCCGTAAAGCATGGTGCACTAAACTATCAAGTAGTCATCATATCGAGCTTGCCAAACGTTCATAACGTCTGCATCTGCTCCTGCAATCGGTCTGTCACCCAGCGGTGCATCAAGGACATAATTCTTGTGTGCAACAATGAGGATAATCCTCAGATCACGGATCCAACCCGCATCATTGCTACTAACAAATTTCAACTTAGTTTTCTCTAGGAACATATGAAAAATAAACAGGGAGCTACATCGCGAGCTATTGATCTACAACATAGTTATGAAAATACTATCAGGACTAAGTTCATGATAAATTAAAGTTCAATTAATCAAATTACTTAAGAACTCCCACTTAGATAGACATCCCTCTAATCATCTAAGTGATCATGTGATCCATATCAACTAAACCATGTCCGATCATCACGTGAGATGGAGTAGTTTTCAATGGTGAACATCACTATGTTGATCATATCTACTATATGATTCACGCTCGACCTTTCGGTCTCACTGTTCCAAGGCCATATCTGCATATGCTAGGCTCTTCAAGTTTAACCCGAGTATTCTGCATGTGCAAAACTGGCTTGCACCCATTGTATGTGAACGTAGAGCTTATCACACCCGATCATCACGTGGTGTCTCGGCACGTTGAACTTTCGCAACGGTGCATACTCAGGGAGAACACTTGTACCTTGAAATTTTAGTGAGAGATCATCTTATAATGCTACCATCGAACTTAGCAAAATATGATGCATAAAGGATAAACATCACATGCAATCAATATAAGTGATATGATATGGCCATCATCATCTTGTGCCTTTGATCTCCATCTCCAAAGCACCATCATGATCACCATCGTCACCGGCTTGAAACCTTGATCTTCATCGAAGCATTGTTGTCATCTCGCCAACTATTGCTTCAACGACTATCACTACCGCTTAGTGATAAAGTAAAGCAATTACATGGCGATTGCATTTCATATAATAAAGCGACAACCATATGGCTCCTGCCAGTTGCCAATAAATCTGTTACAAAACATGATCATCTCATACAATAAAATTTAGCATCATGTATTGACCATATCACATCACAACATGCCCTGCAGAAACAAGTTACACGTCCTCTACTTTGTTGTTGCAAGTTTTACGTGGCTGCTACGGGCTGAGCAAGAACCGTTCTTACCTACGCATCAAAACCACAACGATTTTTCGTCAAGTATGTGTTGTTTTAACCTTCACCAAGGACCGGGCGTAGCCACACTCGATTCAACTAAAGTTGGAGAAACTGACACCCGCCAGCCACCTGTGTGCGAAGCACGTCGGTAGAACCAGTCTCGCGTAAGAGTACCTGCAATGTCGGTCCGGGCCACTTCATCCAACAATACCGCTGAATCAAAGTATGACATGCTGGTAAGCAGTATGACTATTATCACCCACAACTCACTTGTGTTCTACTCGTGCATATAACATCTACGGATAAACCTGGCTCGGATGCCACTGTTGGGGAACGCAGTAATTTCAAAAAAAATCCTACACAGACGCAAGATCATGGTGATGCATAGCAACGAGAGGGGAGAGTGTAGTCCACGTACCCTCGTAGACCATAAGCGGAAGCGTTGTGACAACGTGGTTGATGTAGTCGTACTTCTTCACAATCGATCGATCCTAGTACCGAACGTACGGCACCTCCGTGATCTGCACACGTTCAGCTCGGTGTCGTCCCACGAACTCACGATCCAGTAGAGCTTCGAGGGAGAGCTTCGTCAGCCTGACGGCGTGATGACGGTGATGATGAAGTTACCGGCGCAGGGCTTCGCCGAAGTACTACGACGATATGACCGAGGTGGATTATGGTGGAGGGGGGCACCGCACACGGCTAAGAGATCAATGATCAACTTGTGTGTTCTAGGGTGCCACCTGCCCCCGTATATAAAGGAGCAAGGGGGAGGCCAGCCGGCCTTGGGGCGCACCAAGGAGAGGGGGGAGTCCTCCTCCTAGTGGGAGTAGGACTCCCCTTTCCTAGTCCAACTAGGAAGGAGGAAGGGGGAAGGAAGGAGAGGGAGAGAGGGAGGAAAGAGGGGGCGCCGTCCCCCCCTCCTTGCCCAATTCGGACTCCCAAGGGGGGGCACGCGGCCAGCCGTAGGCCCTCTCCTCTCTCTCTCCCACAAGGCCCATGTTGGCCCATTATAGCCCCGGGGGTTCCGATAACCCCCGGCACTCCGATAAATATCCGGTGACCCCCGGAACTCATCCGGTGTCCGAATATAGTCGTCCAATATATCAATCTTTATGTCTTGACTATTTCGAGACTCCTCGTCATGTCCGTGATCACATCCAGGACTCCGTACTATCTTCGGTACATCAAAACACATAAACTCAAAATACCGATCATCACCGAATGTTAAGCGTGCGGATCCTACGGGTTCGAGAACTATGTAGAAATGACCAAGACTCATCTCCGGTCAATAACCAATAGCGGAACCTGGATGCTCATATTGGTTCCTACATATTCTATGGAGATCTTTATCGGTCAAACCGCATAACAACATACGTTGTTCCCTTTATCATCGGTATGTCACTTGCCCGAGATTCGATCGTCGGTATCCTCATACCTAGTTCAATCTCGTTACCGGCAAGTCTCTTTACTCGTTCCATAATGCATCATCCCCCAACTAAATCATTAATCACATTTCTTGCAAGGCTTATAGTGATGTGCATTACCGAGAGAGCCCAGAGATACCTCTCCGACAATCGAAGTGAGAAATCCTAATCTCGATCTATGCCAACTCAACAAGTACCATCGAAGACACCTGTAGAGCACCTTTATAATCACCCAGTTATGTTGTGACGTTTGGTAGCACACAAAGTGTTCCTCCGGTATCCGGGAGTTGCATAATCTCATAGTCATAGGAACATGTATAAGTCATGAAGAAAACAATAGCAATATACTAAATGATCAAGTGCTAAGCTAACGGAATGGGTCAAGTCAATCACATCATTCTCTAATGATGCAATCCCGTTAATCAAATGACAACTCATGTCTATGGCTAGGAAACTTAACCATCTTTGATTCAACGAGCTAGTCAAGTAGAGGCACACTCTGTTTGTCTATGTATCCACACATGTGCTAAGTTTCCGGTTAATACAATTCTAGAATGAATAATAAACATTTATCATGAAATAAGGAAATAAATAATAACTTTATTATTACCTCTAGGGCATATTTCCTTCAGCAGGACATAGGGTTTTACCTCTTAGAGAGGGCCTGAACCTGGGTAAACATCTATCCTTCGTCCCTTGTTCCCCATCGATCCAAGACCCACAGCTCGGGACCCCCTACCCGAGATCCGCCGGTTTTGACACCGACATTGGTGCTTTCATTGAGAGTTCCGCTGTTGGATCGCCAATGGTTCGATGGCTCGCCTGATCATCGGAGATGGCATCAACACCGGGGACATCATCGTCCCGGGCCTACTTTTCCGTTCGGCAGCATCATTCTGCACGCCAACTCGACCGGTCATCTCAACCAGGATGACAACTTCGCCCCTGAGCGCCGAATCATGTTCGGTAACCTGGAGTACGTCACTGATGCTCGGGGTGATATGATCTTCACCGGCTTCTCAGCCATGACCGAGGCACCCAAAAATCCTGGAGCCTTGACTTTGGGATCTTCCCCCGGTTCGATCGTTGGATCGGCCATCGACTCGCATTGGGCTTCAAGCCCGGACGCAACCACCACGTCCGAAGACCAGGAGTCAATCCTGGCCGGACTCACTCTCCTCGCTACAGATCAGGTTTCGAGCCTCGACGCGATTTCAGTATCCGTGGACCAGGAATCGATCCCGGCCGGACTCACCCTCCTTACTACGGACCTGGCTTCGATCCTTGGCGCTAGTTCGACATCCAAAGCCCGGGAGTCGATCCTGGACGGATTCACCCCTCACCTCACCATCACACCGGAGGTTAACTCCAAAGAGATCTTACACGTTAATCCGGCTAATGTCGCCCTGTTAAATAAGGTGCTACATCGGACCCGAATGATGACTATCACAGATGGCCCATCCTCGACCCGCACTCAGCTGGGCCTGGAGGAAAGCCACAGGGAATTTTACGTCCCACCCACCACCCAGTTAGTAGCCACTTTCGAGGACTTAACCGACATGCTGGACTACGCCTCCGAGGATGCCGAAGACATGGACAACGATATCGAATCAACAGTCCACACTGACGCCAACCCCCCCACCCACCGGCCGATGGACAGCCACTTCCACCTATGATGTTTACATGCTGGACAACCCCAAGGACAACGGCAATGGTGCTAATAACGGCGATGGCACCCCCAGAAGAGACAGCAACAAGCCTGGCGAGGAGCCGCCTAAACACCAATGACAGCACCTACGATCCAGGGACGTAGGAGCAGGGAAAGCAACATGGGCACCGGGGAGGACGAGACACTGGGCAATATCAGAGACCTTCGCGACCCTGTCCCAGAGCAATATCTTGATGGCTTGGAGGAGCGTGAGGATGAGTTCAACGCCGAAGACCTCAATGACTCCGAGGACAGTAACTACCTCCCTCTCTCTGAAGAAGAGGCCAGCCTCGTTTCCAAGAACTTCATAGTCCATGAGGACCCACTCGACCAAGAGCAGTTTAAATGGAAACTCATTGCCCGCAGAAGCCTAAAGAAGAAGCAGCAGCTCAAGGACAAACAAGACACCCTCAACGATAGATGGACAAAAGTTCTGGCAGCCGAAGAAGGGTACGGCTATGAGCAAAAGAACAAAAGCTACTCAGTTCAACGACGAGGCCCTCAAGCCCATACCACCAAGACGAACTCAGGGCGACCAGTCAGACCGCCCCCCTCAAGGAAGGGACTGGCCGGCTGGAAGTCCCGAGGACCCGCCAGCGCCAGCCCGTAGAAGGGGAAAGGAGCCAGTAGAGCCCAAAGACCCATAGGACCCGTGACGCGACTTGGACACCAGAACGGGTAATACAAGATCCATTTACGGATCCATAGGATATCCTTTCGATAGATGGGATGGATACCAAGCGTGACTCGACCAAAACGATAGAGCTCGGGAGCAACACCGGACTCGGATGAAAGCCGAGCTCCGAGGCGACGTAGCCCGAGTAAGGGGCTCCGCTCACCCAATGTGCTTCACTGATGAGGTGATGCAACACCAATTCCGAGAAGGGTTTAAACCTGTAAATATCGAGCCATATGATGGGACTACAGACCCGGCCGTGTGGATCGAATAATTTCTTCTCCACATTCATATGGCTCGAGGAGATGACCTCCACGCCATCAAATATCTTCCATTAAAGCTCGAAGGACCAGCCCGACATTGGTTTAACAGCCTCCCTAAAGACTCCATAGGAAGTTGGGAAGAACTCGAGGATGCTTTCCGAGCTAACATTTAAGGCACCTATACGTCCGGCCTCCGTATGCCGATGACCTGAGCCATGTGGTCCAACAGCCCGGTGAGTCAGCCCAACAATTTTGGAATCGGGTTTTAACCAAAAAGAACAAGATCATCGACTATCCGGATGCTGAAGTCATAGCCGCACTCAAGCATAGTATCCGGGACGAATGGCTCGCACGCCAACTCAGCCAAGATAAGCCGAGGATAATGGAGCACTTACCTCCCTTATGACCCGCTTTTGCACAAGCGAAGATAGCTAGTTGGCTCGTAGAAGCACCAACCCCGAGGACCCCGACACTTTAGAAGTCCGGGATGGCAATGAAAAGCCACGGCGCAATAAAAATAAGCGTCGACACAATGGCACCGATGTCAATGACACGGCAGTGAATGCCGAATTCCGCAACTCCAAATCAAGGCCGCGGAAAAAGCCCTCTAAAGGGAACCAGGACGGACCCACCAAGTTGGGCGTAATCCTGGATAGGCCCTGCCAGATCCACGACACATCTGACAAGCTCGCCGACCACACCAACTATAATTGTTGGGTGATCAAACAGGCCGTTAAACTCACAGCCGAGGACATGGGCAAAAGCCCCATAGCGAAGATGATGAGGAACCTTGCAGTCCGAACAATGGAGGCCAGAAACAATTCCCTCCCAAGGTCAAAACGGTGAATATGATTATGCCACTCATATACCAAAGAAGGAGAGGAAACACGCACTTCGGGACGTCTACGCCGTAGAGCTTGTAGCCTGCTTTCCTTTTCTTGCTTTTTCTTTGGGCCTTGTGGTTAGAGCAAAAGATTCACAAACACATAACAACAAAAATAAGATATCAGCTATCAAGTATAGTTTCTTACCCCGGATTGATGACAAAAGCTGGTAGTTGATTTGTAGTTGAGCCGCCTGAAGACGGTGACGGCTCCTGATTATTCGAATCATACAGGTTAAGGCGTTGTCTGATAAGGCCTGCTTTGGGTAAAGATAAAGTTGGGCTATGTGGCACCTCGTTATGTCGCTTGCGAGAAGGATTATGAGTTAACCCAGCCACCAGGTCTTCAGTGCGGCTACTCCGAGTTTGGCGCCTCACGTCATATTGAGCCTTTTTTCAAAACAAAGTTTGGGTCTAAATGAGCCTCGGGATGTGAAAAGGGTACTTTCTTGACGACCCACTTGATTCTCTTTGGAGACAATGAGTTTGAGACGGAAGAGATGAAAATTACCTCAGGATTGTCAGCTCAGCTTGTTGCAGCCTCATCCTGAGAGTAAGAAGCGTCAGCGAAGTCAATAAAAAGGCGGCCAAGAGAGTCAAGTTCTACCACTGATTGATCATCAGCATCTGCTGACTCGCCCATAGCAGCCGGTTCAGTTACAGTAGCCGATTTGGTCTTTTTCTATTTTGGGCCACTCCTGGATTTGGCCACATCAGTTTTCTTCTTCCTGTTCCAATAGGAAGAGTTGGCCTGCATAACGAAAAAGGATTATCAAAGGAAATGTAGAACAAAGCAAAAGATGCTTAAGCCAGGTATAAATGAATACTTACGAGCGGGACCTGGTTGATTTTGAAGAATGGTAACAACCCAATCTTATTACAATTTTCTTGAGACTCCCCAAGAAAAGTCTTCACAGTTTTAAAGATCTCTTCAGTGGTAAAATTATCAGAAGTATACCGCTGAGGGTCATCCGACTCGCCTGAATATGCGCACATTAAGTCGAGCTGGTGACTTAAGGGAAGAATTCTTCATGAGACCCAGCAACGGGCTAAGTCAACTCCAGTTAACCCATTGGCTTGCAAATCTTTGACTTTTGGATAGTGTTGAAGCGCCTCAGCATGTTTATCTGGAAGAAGCTTGCGTGGGTCAAAATCGATAGGGAGGCGATCAGCCTTGTAACCCGGTTGAGGGTTCTCATTAGCCAGGGAGGTGTTCTTGCAATAAAACCAAGTGGTTATCCATCCTTTGGGGTGGCTTGGTAAGGTGGCTAAAGGAAAGCCGCCGTCTCTGCGTCTCTGAATTGAGACTCCACCCAACTCTTGACTCGGACCATTCGTACATTCCGTCTGGAGATTTATGAAGAAGAACTTTTCAAATAGAGCAACAGTGGGCTCTACTTGCAGATAAACTTCATAGAAAATTTGGAAGTGCCAAATGTTCGACACTGAATTTGGGCCTATATCTTGAGGATGAAGGCTGAAATAGTGCAAGACGTCCCGAAAGAATTTTGACCCGGGTGGCTTAAAGCCTCCGAGAATATGATCAGTAAGAACAATTACTTCTCCTTCGCCCGGATTGGGGACATTCTCTCCTTGACTGACTCGCCAGCCAATCTCTTCCTGAGTCACCAAGAGACCTTGGCCTTCATAATCCTAAAGGATTTCTTCAGTAACTAGGGAAGGCCACCTATTGCAGATGGTGGACTTTGTCATATTGAGTCTCCTAAGGATGATGGAACGGCGGGTTATTTAAAAGACAATGGTTCATTATCACTAGTGCATGAATAAGCAACATAAGGGTAAGTCGCCCTAAACAAATGGTGGATTAGTTAAAAAAAGGTAGTTTTTTGAACTTTGGCGAGTTACAAATACATTGGTAAGCCGCCCAAGATGCAATGGGCGGATCAACTAAGTTCGGGATTGCTAAAATTTTGCTAAGTATGGAGCAAACAAGATTCAGATTGAATAGCTATTTTTACAGATCTATGGGCAGTTCAAAAAAGAAAAATAATTCCTAAACCTAAAAAGAGGTGATGAAAGTTCTAATGGATTGCCCATGGATTTGAGAAAGAATACAGTTTGTTCAAGATGCAAGATGAATGCCAAACCTACAACCATAGTATTGCCATGGCATTTTCAGGTCAAAAACAAGTTTCTACTCGGGCTATGGTGAACTAAGAAAGGGATGAACATCGACGAACACCATGAACTCGAGTAACCTAATGTAGATTTGAGGAGGAAGAAAAGGGGTACCTGATGGTAGTAGTGAGAAGCGGTGGAGCTCTGCTGAGTTCCGGTGAAGGCGGGACGGCAGAGTGGATTCGAACGAGATGGCTGGCGCAAGTTGATGGCGCGGTGCGGCTCCGGTCGTGAAGGGTCTCGGGAGGAATAAGAAGAAGTGGATGAGACGAGGTAAAAAGTAAAAGGAAGGACCTCATGCCTATTTATAAGGAAAAAGGGGACAGTGAATGGCCGGTGCAAAGATCGAGTAGGCACAATAAATTTTACAACAAAGGGACGCCTCGATTCTCGGAATGATGGATTTATACAAAGATTGGTTATGACTTCATGAAGGGTTTCTCGAGATCACGGAGGTGACATCATCATTTCCTTATGGCAGGTTAAGAAGATTTTCAAGGCTGCGGTTAAGTGGCATAAAGAGAAGATTCGCTAAATTGAAGGATTGAAGATTGACATGAACAAGTTCAAATCAATCTTGGGCCTAATGTCGGGGATATAACCATGCAGTATAACCAGCCCTAATAGGGTTGGGTCATATCATTGGTGACTTTTGAAGCTGGGCCTCAGATAGGCCAAGACGACCAAGACACAAGGCTAGCAGGGCGGGTCAAAAGATGGGTCGGCTTAGGGCCCGAATCCAGAAGGCGGCCCAGAGGCGTAAGCCACCATATGATGACTTGTCTTATAAGGCAAGGTGATTTAGAGTATGGCTCGGTCATGAGTCGTAACCCGACCTGGACTCTTGTAAGCTGGAGGCCTCGACCTATATATAAAGGCGAGTCCCTGGCACAGGATATGGCAAGTTACAATCAATCGATAGCTAGGTCAAGTGAATCCGCTCCCTTGTAATCGATACTCAAGCAATAGCAACAAGAGCATGAGTAGGCTTTTACCTCCACAGTGAGGGGCCCGACCTGGGTAAATCTGTGTCTCTCGACTCGCTCAACCCTGACAAGTTAATCACCGTTGCGATGGCCATGCGTTTAAGTCCTTTCACGAGGACATCTTCCGTGACAAAACCACGACAGTCGGCATGTCCGATCACCTTCGACCGCAAGGACCACCTGACCAGTATCCATCATGGAGGATCGGTGGCCCTGGTCCTAGACCCCGTTATCGATGGGTACCACGTCACGAGAGTCCTCATGGATGGAGGCGGCAGCCTCAATCTGATTTACGCATATACCGTAAAGAAAATGGGTATTGACCCATCAAGGATCAAACCCAGTAATACCACCTTCAAAGGGGCAACCCTAGGCGTTGAAGCCCGCTGCTCAGGCACCCTTACTCTGGAAGTAGTGTTCGGCTCTCTGGAAAACTTCCGCAGCTAAGACTTGATCTTCGACATTGTCCCTCTCGCAGCGGCTATCACACCCTCCTAGGCTGGCTGGCATTCGCTCAATTCAATGTCGTCCCCCATTACGCCTATCTAAAGTTAAAGATACCTGGACCAAGGGGTGTCATCACAGTCAATGGCAATACGGAGCGCTCACTCCGGACCAAGGAACATACTGTGGCTCTGGCAGCCGAAGACCAAACAGGTGATGAAGGGCCGAAGTACCAGCCGGCCATCAAGGTGCGAGAGGCAAGCAAACGAGCCCGAGCCCTGTCTCCATTCAAACGTAAATAGGGATACGCCCCCACAGTACGGGAACTTCAATCGCACACTACGTGCCTCGCCAACACAATTTCACGCACAAAATACCGTTGGCAACTGTGGGGCTTAAACACCAAGTGTTCGGTTCAACCGCACTGTGGGCAAACACGTCTTCGAACGTCGAACATGTACCATCCAGGGCCTATCCGGCATGAAACCAGAACAACACAATGACTTCTCAAGGCTCCTTGTCAAGGGCCCGTCGGCCGATTATCACCTCCTTCGCAGAGTTCTTCTTCCCAACAGAAGAAAGGTGCAACAGGGCATAGTAGGGGCATCAACCCACGCATCAAGGCCCTGTGTAAACCTTTCATCTGTAAACACTTTTTCCTCACTCTTGCAAAGTACCTATAATAGACGCTTTGGAGGTTCGAATTGTTAGACGTCATGAGCTCATCAGAAATAAAGCAAACCATTTACGGTCCTCTTATAGTCATTTACACTCCACCCTTTTCTGCTCTTTGACTCCGTCATCAACAATTTCGTCACATATCTGCTCTAATATGCAATCGGCTAATACACCGGGGGCTCGACCGTAATGCTCGCCTATGCATCAAATCCAGCTCCTTTTCTATGTATTTGGCATCTCGGATATTGCATTATATGAATCGGTTCTGAATTATGTCTTGGGTCCATAGTTGGGTTGCCCTGCTCCTATGTTTAACCTCTTACGTTCCACGCGTTCGGCTAAGATGGTAAAGGGAAAACCACTTCGATTGTACTTCTGGCTTGCCCAGTCAAGTACCTCAATGGAGAAAGCCGAAAACTGACTGTCATAATAAGCGAGAACTGGTCGGTGATCCGATGGCAAGTGTTAAACTAAAAATCGTTGGAGATCACACCATGTAATACGAAGGGGTTGTCTTCGGCCAAACCAAGTTATACAGGTATACCCCTCGGATTTCCCGAATATCAAAACACACTGGGGGCTAGTCACCAGCCCTCGCAGTCAAGCTCCTATGGCTAAGTGAAAGTAATAAAACTGCATAGTCTGATTGCCTCGTTTCCCTCCTGCACTACCGCCTTCGGGCACCGAGACATCGGCTAAGGGTCACAGTGCAGAGGACGAAACACCCCTTGTAGCATCTACGTGAGGGCTGAAGCCGATGAGTGGTAACTTTCAGAATATAACGGCCACACAAGAGTCAGCATAACATCAAATACACGCAAGTATGATAAACCATACAAGACAAACGCATTACAAAGTGTAAAGTTCAACCATAGATTAATGGATGATAGTATGATCACTCGAGGTGTACATCCTTCTAACACTGGGCCTCTATTGCCCGAGCACCGTCCATTACGATGGAGAAATACTGCTCGGAGCGCTTGTGCTCCTTTCCAGCAGGCGGAGGTCCGGAGGCCATCTCGACCGGCTTGATATTCGACCAGTGCACCATAGTCTTCGAAAATTCCATCTGAGCTACCTCAATGCATGCGGAGCGCTTAACATCATTAACCCGGGAAGAAGCATCGT
This sequence comes from Aegilops longissima, assembly GCA_021605205.1. NCBI lineage: Eukaryota > Viridiplantae > Streptophyta > Magnoliopsida > Poales > Poaceae > Aegilops > Aegilops longissima. The sequence continues at coordinate 661,637,066 of CM038677.1, read as the reverse complement.
ACAGCTTCTGCCCCAGGCCGAAGTAGCTGCTCGGCACTGGCTCTGAGGCCCACAGCCGGACACAAAGGTCCTTCATGGCCAGTTCCGCCATCCGGTGCAGCTCCATTAGCTGCTTCATCTAATTACTAAGGAGGGGAGGGTGTTTGGGCGCCTGGAACTGTGCCCAAAAAAATGTGACCTCGGTGTCACCCTCTCTAGTAGCGTAGTGCCTTGCCGCATCAGCCGCACTCCTCGGAAGCTCCACAAACGCGCTTGAGGAACACGACACTCGTGTGAGAACGTGAACTTGTGGCAACTAAAAACACTATGCAGTAAGTACGGCTTACCACCCGCGAACTGCTTTACTTGGTGGAGTTCTTCCCGGGCGCTGCGTGTCTCCATCGACGCCTCCTCGATGTCTTTCCTTATCTTGGACAACTCGGTGGCTTGACCATTATTTTTTTGCTCAAGGTCCTCACATTCACGATGGCATCCTTAAGCTCATGTTGTACTTCGGCCACTTCGGCCTCGTGCTTCTCACCGATGGTTTTCACCGATGTGCGTTTGGCGGCCGCTCACTCGGCCGCCGCCTTCTGTTCGGCCACTTCGTCCTTAGCCTTCTTCAGTTCGTCCTTGAGGCCTTCGACCTCCGTGGCGACAGCTGCAATCATAAATAAGCACCTCTTGCTTACGTATAACCCCGAATACCCTGCTGGACAAAGGAATACAATTACTAAGTTTTGACTGGACCAACCTTGCGCTTCGTCAAACCGCTTGTTGACAAGGTCGGGCTCCTCATCGGAGCTCTTAACCTGCCGATTCATCTCGTCCAGCACCACGGCATTAGCAGCCGCCACCAAAGTTGAGCCCTACAATAACAAAACAAGATCACAACATTCAGGCTCCCAGTTAACGTGATTTTTGACCCTCCGCCAGGTTTTTCAATCCTGGCAGAGTCTCGGGGGCTGCTATATACAAGGACTGTCAAACTTTGTTCATGAAATCCGCTATATGGAAAGAACATTACATGGCTTACCTTGAAACCCATCAGGAGGCTGTTAAAGGCTTCCTTCAGTCCGCCATTAATGGACCGAACACTTCGTAAACCCCACTCATCAAGGCGCGGTGTTCCGCGATGATGGAGGAGCTATTCATGGCCTCCTCCATCCCGTCCGGCCACCCATCCGCAACCCAATCTCCGGTGTCCGGCGCTGGCGGCAGGGCCCCGGCTCCTCCTTTGGTCGAAGGCGGAACGAACACCTCCAGGGGCCTTGGGGGCTCTGGAACTGCTTTATCGGAAGGCTCGGATTAATCGAGCTCCCCCTCCTTGTTCACCAAGAGGGATTCTCCCTCCTGGTCTTCAGTGACCGAGGTATTAACCTTGGCCATAACATCGTTGCCACCACCTCCCGTGTTCGGCCGGGAGCGGTCCTACGGGACAGGGCCTCTCCTGTCTCTCCGGTGACTAGAGGAGGCGGGGAGCACGACGCTGTCCAGCTCTTTGTTAGTTCTGCTGGCAGAGAGGTCCCCTCCATGGACTGGGCAGTGGGACGATCGCGTGGTGGGCTGCGACATGAAGCACATTCACTCAATCAGTAACAGACTAATAAAACAAGTACCTAAGGAGTCTCCGGATTCGTACCTTTAGGCAGGGGGCTTGACCCTTGTGTTCCTCTCTAGAACCTCCTCGGATGCCACGGACTCCTCGTTGGAGTCCGAACTATCATCGGGCAGGACCAACTTGGGCCTGCACTGCTTCTTCGGGGCGTGAGGAGGTTGTTCCTCCTTGGAGTCTGCCGATGCCGCCCTCTTCCTTGCGCGGGAGGAGCCTCTCTCCTACCCATCATCTTCCTGCTCCCCCTCATGATCAGAGGGAGCTTGGGTGTCTCTGAATTTGGTATCCGGATGTACTCTAGGGCGGAGGCCCTCTCTTGCCTCCCGCGCTTCATTCTTCCTTGTTTTCTCTTTCTTCTCTGGAGCCTTGTATGGCGTCATGGTCAGCATCTCCTCTAGTAGAGCCAACCTAGGGTCTTCGGGCAGCGGGGCCGGTCCATCGATCTACTTGGCTTTCTCGAGCTAGCCCTATGAAGGTGAGAAAACATATATTAGATTTTTGCAAAGTATGAACATACAAGCATGCATCGGATAAAGCTTCATTACCTCCCTTGGAGGGTTTGCGGCGTCAAGACCGATGTATTCCTCCTTGGCCGGCCACATCTTCTGCGGCTTAGATAACACTTTCCACAGCTTCTCGTGGGTAGTGTCGTAGAAGCGCTGCACGGTGATGGGGTCTTCGGGCTTCCAGGACCACATTGGGGTGGCCCGGAGTTGGCAATGTAGGAGGTGGCCGTGGAGCATAACCTGGTCCACATTGGTCAACTTGGCGCCTGCTTTGATCGTGTTGGAAATGCGTTCCTGCAGCAGCTCCACCTTTGTGGGTGACCCCCAGTTGAGGCTCTTCTTGGTCCACGAGGTTAGCCTTGTGGGGGGTCCGAATCTGAATCCGGGGGCCGCTGCCCAATTTGCTCTGTGAGGCTCCGTGATATAAAACCACTCCTTCTGCCAAACCTTTATGGTCTCGATGAAGACACCCTCTGGCCACTCGACTCGGGCTAGCTTGCTGATCATCGCTCCCCCGCAGTCCTCCTGCTGGCTGTCAACTATCTTCGGTTTGACGTTGTAAATCTTCAGCCAAAGGCCGAAGTGTGGGTGGACCTGAAGAAAGGCCTCACAGACGACTATGAAAGCCGAGATGTGCAGGAAGGAATTCGGGGCTAGATCATGGAAATCTAGCCGGTAGAAAAACCTGAGCCCCCTTACAAAGGGATGGAGGGGAAAGCCCAGACCTCAGTTGAAGTGGGGGAGGAACACCACCCTCTCACCAGGGCGGGGCGTCGGGATATCCTGGCCCTCCTCTAGGGCCTGATGAGCAATGTTGGCGGAGAGGTATCCCGCTTGCTTCAGGTCCTCAATGTCATCGTTGGTGACACACGAGGTCTCACACTTACCCTTTGCCCCAGATTCGGCCATTTTTGAGCTCGAGGAATGGAGGGGGGAAGTCTTGGAGGAAAGTTGGATCGGGGCGCTGGAGCTTCGCAGATTGGGGAAAACTGTGGCGGAAGGAAGAAGAAGGCATGAGAGGATAACGGCGGTTGTTCTCCTTTTTATAAGCTATTGTGGTGCCAAGAGTTCTTTAAGCATGCCACGGACCTCTCCACTTCCCGATATATTCGTGACGTTATGATCGAGTGGGGCGATCAAAATCATTGATCATATCCCTTAAAAACGGGGCACGATCCCCGCTTTGACAGGACGTGCCCATAGAGGAGTTGCCTCGAGCCGCGTATGAAGTCCTCACGACGGTTCGGTATATGTGACCGGTCGTGGCCCTTCACCAAAAGTTGTCAGGCAAGGGCACACATTCTGGTGGTTGCCTTCAAGGATAAGTAATGTCGACAATACAGATTCCGGATATAACCCGGTCAAGCACATGGCCTGACTCTACTGAAATGACTCTTTAAAAGACTTGGCTGAGAGGGGTCGTGATACGTCTCCAACGTATCTATAATTTTTTATTATTCCATGCTATTATATTATCTGTTTTGGATGTTTTATATGCATTTATATGCTATTTTATATTATTTTTGGGACTAACCTATTAACCTAGAGCCCAGTGCCAGTTCCTGTTTTTCCTTGTTTTTGAGTTTCGCAGAAAAGGAATACCAAACGGAGTCCAAACCAAATAAAACCTTCGCGATGATTTTTGTTGGACCAGAAGACACCTAGGGGACTTGGAGTGCAAGGCAGGGAAGCCACGAGGCGGCCACAAGGACGGAGGGCGCGCCGAGGGGGGTAGGGTGTGATACGTCTCCAATGTATCTATAATTTTTTATTGTTCCATGATGTTATATTATCATTCTTGAATGTTTTACAATCATTTTATAGCAACTTTATATCATTTTTTGGGACTAACCTATTGACATAGTGCCCAGTGCGAGTTGCTGTTTTTTGCTTGTTTTTTACTTCGCAGGAAATCAATATCAAATGGAGTCCAAACACCGCAAAACTTTTTGGAGAATTTTTATGGACCGGAACACCTAGGATGGGCCAGAGAAGTACTAGAGGGGTGCTCAGGGGCACAACCCACCTGGGCGCGCCTGGGGGCCCAGGCGCGCCATGGTGGGTTGTGCCCACCTCGGTGGCCTCCCGCACCGCCTCTTCGCCCAATAAATTCCCAAATATTCCAAAAACCCTCGGGGTAACCCTAGATCAGAAGTTTCGCCGCCACAAGCCTCTGTAGCCACGAAAAACCAATCTAGACCCCGTTCCGGCACCCTACCGGAGGGGGAAATCATCACCGGTGGCCATCTTCATCGTCCCGACGGCCACCATGCTGAGGAGGGAGTTGTCCACCCTCGGGGCTGAGGGTTTGTACCAGTAGCTATGTGTTTAATCTCTGTCTCTGTCTCTCTCTCTATCTCTCTCTCTCTCTCGTGTTCTTGAGATGGCACGATCTTGATACTTGTGGTGACATTGGAGTATCTAGGTGACATTAGAGTTGGTTGATGCGTATCATATGGTGTTATTTTAGTACGAACTCTTGGATAGATCGAACGGAAAGAATAACTTTGTGTTATTTTAGTACGAACTCTTGAATAGATCAAATGGAAAGAATAGCTTTAAGGTGGTTTCATACCCTACAAAAAATTTCTTCTTAGGTTCTCCGCTAGATAAGAACTTTGGAGTGATTCTTCATCGCACGTTGAGGGGTGGTTATGTGATCCAATTATATTAGCACTGTTGAGAGATTGCATTAGCGAAAGTACGGACCCTAGGCCTCATTTGCAAGCATTGCAATACCATTTGTGCTCCGTTTTATCAATTGCTACCTTGTTGTTTTCTATTGTTCCTATTACAAAAATCAATATCTACTATCATTACTACACTTTTATTACCATCTCTTCACCGAACTAGTGCACCTATACAAATTACCATTGTATTTGGTGTGTTAGGGACACAAGAGACTTTTTATTATTTGGTTGCAGGGTTATTTGAGAGAGACCATCTTCATCCTACACCTCTCACAGACTGATAAACCTTAGGTCATCCACTTGAAGGAAATTTGCTACTGTCCTACAAAACTCTGCGCTTGGAGGCCCAACACGAGTCTACAAGAACAAGTTGTGTAGTAGACATCAGGGCGTGCCCCCCACTCTTGTGGGCCCCTCGTGACCCTCCTGACCTAATTATTTTACTTATATATATACCCATATATCCCCAAACCACCAGAGGCATCCACGAAAAGACTTTTCCACCGTCGCAACCTTCTGTACCCGTGAGATCCCATCTAGGGACCTTTCCCGGCGCCCTGCCAGAGGGGGATTCGATCACGGAGGGCCTCTACATCAACTCTATTGCCCTACCGATGAAGCATGAGTAGTTTACCACAGACCTACAGGTCCATAGCTAGTAGATAGATGGCGTCTTCTCTCTCTCTCTCTCTTTGATTCTCAATACCATGTTCTCCTCGATGTTCTTGGAGATCTATTCGATGTAATACTTTTTTTTGTGGTGTGTTTGCCGAGATCCGATGAATTGTGGATTTATGATCAGCTTATCTATGAATATTATTTGAATCTTCTCTGAATTCTTATATGCATGATTTGATATCATTGTAATTCTCTTCGAACTATCGGTTTAGTTTGGCCAAGTAGATTGGTTTTTCTTGCAATGGGAGAAGTGCTTAGCTTTGGGTTCAACCTTGCGGTGTCCTTTCCCAGTGACAGTAGGGGCAGCAAGGCACGTATTGTATTGTTGCCATCGAGGATAAAAGTATGGGGTTTTCATCATATTGCTTGAGTTAATTCCTCCACATCATGTCATCTTACTTAATGCGTTACTCCATTCTTTATGAACTTAATACTCTAGATGCATGCTGGATAGCGGTCGATGTGTGGAGTAATACTAGTAGATGCAGAATCGTTTCGGTCTACTTGACACGGACGGGAAGCCTATATTCATGATCATTGCCTTAGATATCGTCATAATTATGCGCTCTTCTATCAATTGCTCGGCAGTAATTTGTCCACCCACCGTATTATTTGCTATCTTGAGAGAAGCCTCTAGTGAAACCTATGGCCCCCGGGTCTATTTTCCATCATATAAGTTCCTATTTTCCATTATATTATTTTCTCATCTACTATTTTGCAATCTTTTACTTTCTAATCTATAAAGCAAAAATACGAAAAATATTTACTTTACCGTTTATCTATCTCTATCAGATCTCACTTCTGCAAGTAATTGTGAAGGGATTGACAACCCCTTTATCGCGTTGGGTGCAAGTTGTTTGATTGTTTGTGCAGGTATTCGATGATTTGTTCGTTTTCTCCTACGGATTGATACATTGGTTCTCAAACTTAGGGAAATACTTATCTCTACTTTGCTGATCACCCTTTCCTCTTCAAAGGGAAAACCAACAAAAGCTCAAGAAGTTGCCGTAAGAATTTATGGCGCCGTTGCTGGGGAGATTTATGTCAAGTCAAGACATACCAAGTACCCATCATAAACTCTCATCTCTTGCATTACATTATTCGCCATTCGCTTCTCATTTTCCTCTCCCCCACCTCTAGAACTATTTTCGAAAAGATTTGCCTTTTCTTCGCCCCTCTCCCGTTTGTCTTCTTTGTTTGCTTTTTGTGTGCTCATGTGTTGAATTGCTTGCTTTGTCACGGTGGCTCAAGATAATACCAAATTGTGTGATTTTTCCAACACCAATAACATTGATTTTATTAGTACTCCGATTACTCCCGCCACTCGTGCGGAATCTTGCAAAATTAATGCCGCTTTGCAGAACCTTGTTATGAAAGATCAATTTTCTTGCCTTCCTAGTGAAGATGCCGCTTCCCATCTAAACAGTTTTGTTGATTTGTGTGATATGCAAAATAAAAATGATGTGGATAATGATATTGTTAAATCGGAGCTATTTCCATTCGCGCTTCCAGATCATGCTAAAACTTGGTTTTCATCTTTGCCTAAAAGTAGTATTGATTCATGGAATAAGTGTAAAGATGCTTTTATTTCCAAGTATTTTCCTCTCGCTAAAATCATCTCCCTAGGAACGAGATTATGAATTTTAAGCAACTTGATCATGAACATGTTGCACAATCTTGGGAGAGGATGAAATTGATGATACAGAATTGCCCTACTCGTGGTTTGAATTTGTGGATGATTATACAAAAAGAATATGCCGGATTGAATTTTTCTTCTAGAAATCTTTTAGATTCGGCCACGGGAGGTACTTTTATGGAAATTACTTTAGGATAAGCTACTAAACTCCTAGATAATATTATGGTTAATTATTCTCAATGGCATACCGAAAGATCTTCCACTAGTACAAAAGTGCATGCGATTGAAGAGATTAATGTTTTGAGTGGAAAGATGGATGAGCTTATGAAATTATTTTCTAGAAAGAGTGCTTATATTGATCCTAATGACATGCCTTTGTCTACTTTGATTGAAAATAATCATGAATCTATGGATGTGAATTTTGTTGGTAGGAACAATTTTGGTAATAATGCATATAGAGGTAATTTTAATCCTAGGCCGTTTCCTAGTTATGTGTTAGCAAAAGACTTGCAATGCTTTGATTGAAGAAAAAATGTTTAAGATTGATGATTTGGCTAGGATCGTGGATAGAATTTCTCTTGATGTTGATTCTTCGAAACTTAGATCTATTCCACCCAAGCATGATATTAATGAGGTCTCCCAAAGCTTTGAGAATTTCCATTGACGAGTGCAAAGAAATAACCGCTAAGATGCGTGCTAAGCAAGATTGGTTTGTAAAAACGTGTTCTTCTTGTTTACGTAAAAATAATGATGAAGATATTAAAGTGATTGATGTGCCTCCTATTGAATATTTGTTTTCCAATATAAATATTGATAAAGATGGGACTGGAGATGAGTCAACTTTAGTTAGAAGGCGTCCCAATGATTCGGAGTTTTTAAATCTTGATGCAAAAATTTATAAAAGGGATTGGAGAGGTCAAAACTTTAAGTAGCAATGAACCCACTCTTTTGGATTTCAAGGAATTTAATTATGACAATTGTTCTTTAGTAGATTGTATTTCCTTGTTGCAATCCATGTTGAATTCTCCTCATGCTTATAATCAAAACAAAGATTTTACTAAGCATATCATTGATGCTATGATGCAATCTTTTGAAGAAAAGCTTGAATTGGAAGTTTCTATCCCTAGAAAACTTTATGATGAGTGGGAACCTACTATTAAGATTAATATTAAAGATTATGGGTGTCATGCTTTGTGTGATTTGGGTGCTAGCGTTTCCACGATTCCAAAAACTTTGTGTGATATGTTAGGTTCCCGTGAATTTTCATCTTGCGGATTCCACTATTAAGAAACCTATGGGAAGGATTAATGTTCTTATTGTTGTAGAATAGGAATTATGTTCCCGTAGATTTCATTGTTCTTGATATAGATCGCAATCCTACATGTCCTATTATTGTTGGTAGACCATTCTTTAGAACAATTGGTCCAATTATTGAAATGAAAGAAGGAAACATTAGATTTCAATTCCCGTTAAGGAAGGGCATGGAACGCTTTCCAAGAAAAAAATTAAATTTCCGCAAGAATCTATTATGAGAGCTACTTATGGATTGCATACCAAAGATGACAATACCGAGATATATTCGTGTTTTATGCCTAGCTAGGGGCATTAAACAATAGCGCTTGTTGGGAGGCAACCCAATTTTATTTTTTGTTCTTTTTGTTTTGCTACTGTTCTTGAATAAATTACACATTATTACCTCTGTAGTGATTGTGTTTTGGTGTTTTAATTAGTGTTTGTGCCAAGTAAGACCTTTGGGATGGCTTACAATGATAGTTGATTTGATCTTGCTGAAAAACAGAAACTTTTGTGCTCAGTCCTAGAATTATTAAAAATCACAGAAGTGCGATAAAATACTGATTCTTTTTGAAGAAGATTAATACACAAATTTCTTAGGTTGTCCTAATGTTTCAGAATTTTTAGAGTTACATACGTATTCGAGAGTTACAGATTGCTACAAACTGTTCTAATTTTGACAGATTCTGTTTTCTTTGTGTTGTTTGCTTATTTTAATGAATCTATGGCTAGTATCGGGGGGTGTGAACCATGGAAAAGTTGGAATACATTAGATATTACACTAATATAAATAAATAATGAGTTCACAACAATACCAAAAGTGGTGATTTATTTTCTTATACTAACAGAGCTTATGAGATTTTCGTTGAGTTTTGTGTTGTGAAGTTTTCAAGTTTTGGCTAAGGATTTGATGGACTATGGAATAAGGAGTGGCAAGAGCATAAGCTTGGGGATGCCCAAGGCACCCCAAGATAATATTCAAGGACAACCAAGAGCCTAATCTTGGGGATGCCCCAGAAGGCATCCCCTCTTTCGTCTTCGTCTATCGGTAACTTTACTTGAGGCTATATTTTTATTCACCACATGATATGTGTTTTGCTTGGAGCGTCTTGTATGATATGAGTCTTTGATTTTTAGTTTGCCACAATCATCCTTGCTGTACACACCTTTGAGAGCGACACGCATGAATCATGATTTATTAGAATACTCTGTGCTTCACTTATATCTTCGGAGCTAGGACATTTTGCTCTAGTGCTTCACTTATATCTTTTTAGAGCACGACGGTGGTTTTATTTTATAGAAATTGTTGAACTCTCATGCTTCACTTATATTATTTTGAGAGTCTTTAAACAGCATGGTAATTTGCTTTGGTTATAAATTTAGTCCTAATATGATAGGCATCCAAGAGAGATATAATAAAAACTTTAATATAAAGTGCATTGAATACTATGAGAAGTTTGATTCCTTATGATTGTTTTGAGATATAAAGATGGTGATATTAGAGTCATGTGATACGTCTCCAACGTATCTATAATTTTTTATTGTTCCATGTTGTATTATTATCAATCTTGGATGTTTTATAATAATTTTATAGTCATTTTCATCATTTTTGGTACTAACCTATTGACATAGTGCCAAGTGCCAGTTGCTATTTTTTCCATGTTTTTTACATCGCAGAAAATCAATATCAGACGAAGTCCAAATGCCACGAAACTCCACGATGATTTTTTATGGGCCATAAGGAAGGCAATGGGCCCTGGTTGCACCTAGGGGGTGCCCCGAGGGGGGCACAACCCACTAGGGTGCGCCAGGATGCCCAGGCGTGCCCTGGTTGGTTGTGCCCACCTCGGGTGCCCCCGGACCGCCTCTTTGCTCTATAAATACCCCAAAAATCCCAGAACCCTAGAGGCGTCGATGAAATATTCATCCAACCGCCGCAGAGTCTGGAACCACCAGATCCAATCTAGACACCATCACGGAGGGGTTCACCACTTCCATTGGTGCCTCTCTGATGATGCGTGAGTAGTTCTTTGTAGACCTTTGGGTCCGTAGTTAGTAGCTAGATGGCTTTCTCTCTCTCGCTGAATTCTCAATACAATGGTCTCTTGGAGATCCATATGATGTAACTCTTTTGCGGTGTGTTTATTGGGATATGATGAAATTCGAGTTTATGACCAGTTATATATTTTTATATCCATGAAAGTTATTTGAGTTTCTTTGATCTCTTATATGCATGATATCTTATAGCCTCGTATTTCTTCTCCGATATTTGGGTTTTGTTTGGCCAACTTGATCTATTTATCTTGCAACGGGAAGAGGTGCCGGTAGTGGGTTCGATCTTATGGTGCTTGATCCCAGTGACAGAAAGGGAACCGACACGTATGTATCGTTGCTACTAAGGATAAAAAGATGGGATCCCTATCTTCCGCAATAGATAACGGATCTTGTCTACATCATGTCATCGTTCTTATTGCATTACTCCGTTTTTCCACTCAATACACTAGATGCATGCTGGATAGCTGTCGATGTGTGGAGTAATAGTAGTAGATGCAGGCAGGGGTCGGTCTACTAATCTTGGACGTGATGCCTATGTAATGATCATTGCCTGGATATCATCATAATTATTTGAAGTTCTATCAATTGCCCAACAGTAATTTGTTTACCCACCGTTTGCTATTTTTCTCGAGAGAAGCCACTAGTGAAACCTACGGCCCCTGGGTCTTCTTCCTCCTATATTTGCCTTTGCGATCTACTTTTCTCTTGCATTTATTTTCAGATCTATTAAACCAAAAAATACAAAAATACCTTGCTGCATTTTATTTCTATTTATTTTATTTGGCGTTCGATCTATCAATCTATTACAATTTACCTCACGTCCGTTGCCTATCTTGAGGTGACGTACCCCGAAAGGGATTGACAACCCCTTTAACACGTCAACTTGCGGGGATTTGTTATCTATGTGCAGGGGTTGTTTACATTGTGTTGCGTTGTACTCCTACTTGTTTGATAACCTTGGTTTCATATCTGAGGGAAATACCTGCCGCCGCTATGCTGCGTCATCCCTTCCTTTTTGGGGAAATACCGACGTAGCTTCAAGCGACATCAAAAGGAATTTCTAGTGCTGTTGCCTGGGAGGATCTTCAACATAAACCAGGTTCCTAATCACAAATCTCATCTCCTCGCAATTTACATTATTTTCCATTTGCCTCTTGTTTTCCTCTCCCCCACTTCAAATTTTTTTGCCGTTTTATTCGCCTCTCTTTCTCCGTCCGCCATTTTCTCGTCAGATCTATTCTTTGCTTGCAAACATGAGTGATTTCGGAATGGCACCAACAGATGATGGACTGACTCCTAAAATTGGAGGTACAGGCAATCTGGATGCTAAAACTTTTATCTTGGGGCAAGGGAACATTATGGGGAAAGAACGTATCCAAGAATTTTTTAATTGTGTTGGAAATCTGAGTCTTGATGATGCTCATATACTTAAAACTACTAGATCTTATGCGGATGCTATTTCAGCACTAGTTCTGAAACTTGAAAGTAAATTTATCCGCACTCATCCTACTTTGCAAAGATTCTTTTTTTGAGCTCCCCGAGATAAAGAATCCTAGGGCTAGAAAATTTAGCCACTCTCATTCTTATGAATGAGTTTGACTATATAATAAGGGAAACTAGGGAAATCTTTGACTTTTATGGTATGAATCGTGAAAAACCCATGATAGATGAAATTCTTTACAATAGTGACTATGCACTAAGGCATTTTCTTGGGGATAATAAGATCTTTGATGAGAATCTTAGAAAGGAGGTCCCTGTTCTAGAAATAGTCCAACAAGTTCTTAATAATGTTAATCAACACTACTCTTGGATTGTTGCGGGAAATCAAAGGGGTTATAATGAAAACCAACTAAGGAATGCTAAAGTTTCTATGGATAATACGTTTTATGTTGTGTTTACAAAAACTCCTAATAAAAATACCCCCAAGAAAATTAAGAAGAAGGATGACAAAACTTAGATCCTTGCCTTACGCCTAGCTAAGGGCGTAAAACTATAGCGCTTGTTGGGAGGCAACCCAATGAATAAAATTTATTTTTGCTTTTTTCTTTCTATTATTGTGTGTTTACACAATTACGCTACTGGTATGATTGTGTTTTTTGTGTTTTAATTAGTGTTTATGCCAAGTAAAGCCTATAGGATCTTCTTTGGTGATAGTTTTTTGATCTTGCTGAAAAACACAGAAACTTTGTGCTCACAAAAATATTCATAAATCACAGAAAAGAGCTTTTGCCCTGATTATTTTTTCAAAAGATTAATACGCAAATTACCCAGGTCATCCTATTTTGGTAGAATTTTTGGAGTTATAGAAGTATTCACTAAAGTCAGATTACTACAGACTGTTCTGTTTTGACAGATTCTGTTTTCTTTGTGTTGTGTGCTTATTTTGATGGCTCTATGGTTTTCTTTGATGAGTTTTTGGCATAGAAAAGTTGGAATACAGTAGATATAATACAAAAACAAAATATGAATTGGTTTGATATAGCACTTACAGTAGTGGTTTGCTTTCTTATACTAACGGATCTCACAAAGGTTTTGTTGAGTTTTGTGTGATTGAAGTTTTCATGTTTTGGGTTATCTTACGATGGATGAAGGAAGGATGTAACAGCCTAAGCTTGGGGATGCCAATTCATCCCAAGCTATTATCCAAGAATGAGCAACCAACTAATCTTGGGGATGCCCCCGAGTGGCATCCCCGCTTTCTTTCAACAACTATCGGTATTTTACTCGAGACTATATTTTTATTCGTCACATGATATGTGTTTTTCTTGGAGCATCTTGTATGATACCAGTGTTTGCTTGTTTTATTTTGTGTTCTAAGTCATCAATCCTTGCTGGACACACCTATTTTAGAGAGCCAAAATTATATCATGACTTGTTAGAATTGCTCTCTGTGCTTCACTTAAATCTTGTATGAGCTAGGACTTGCTCTAGTGCTTCACTTATATCTTTTTGAGCACGGTGTGCTTAGTATTTTTGAAGAAATGCTCTTTTGCTTCACTTATATTTATTTGAGAGTTAGTAAATTTTTTAAGAAATTCTCTCTTGCTTCACGTAAATTATTTTGAGAGAAATACAATTGTTATGCTCATGATCTTCACTTATATTTGTTTGAGCTTATGAAAAGTAACACATAAAAGTTAGTCCCAAAGTGATAGATATCCAAGAAGGATAAAGTAAAAAAATGTCATGAAGTTCATTGGACAAAATAAACTTGATTCTTAGTAATAGTTATGAGATATGATGATGTGATATCTGAGTTATGTTGATGAGTAATTGTGCTCTAGTAAGAATATTGGTGTTAAGGTTTGTGATTCCCTATGCATGAACGAAAGTCAATAATCATGCAATGAAAATTATATCCTACTTGTGATGCATTATTCGCTGTCAATTATGCTTAATGCTTGCTTATGAGATTATTCGTTTCTTGGTTGGTCCCTTCCCAATCTTTTTGCTAGCCTTTATTTTGCACTAAGTATGACCTCTACTTGTGCATCCAAAATCCTTTAAACCAGTTTTGCCACATGAGTCCACTATATCTAACTATATGTGGTATTATTTTGCCGTTCTAAGCAAATTTGCATGTGCTATCTCTAATTTTCAAAATAAACTTCTCTTTTGTGTATTTGTTTCGCTCGCGGAACGGTAACGGGTGGCTAATATTTTCCATGTTGGATGTGTTATTCTCACGATGAGTGTTTATTCACTTGTCATTGCACGAGAGTCAGGCAAAGGTTTTAGGGATGCCCATCCTGAAATGCAAAAAATGAATTTACTTTATGTTGTCAAATAATAAATTCCTTGGAAAGTGTTGGTATGGAAGTCACCCGTGGATACGGCTAGCCATGGAAAGTGAAAGTATGGTGGAAAAAGGAATAAAATTTATTTTCTATTTGGTGACCGCCTATGGCATATCTAGCATGGAAAGTGTCCATAGCTCTACCTCGTTTTCGTTGGTGGGATGGATACACCTCCCAAAGTGTTTTTATCTCTAATTTTTCGCTTTGAGCTCTGGCACCTCTACAAATCCCTACTTCCCTCTGCGAAGGGCATTTCTTTTTACTTTATGCATTTTTATTTTGAATTTGACTCTCCATCCTCTCTTACAAAAGCACCAACTAGGAGGCAATATGATCGTGCTCAAGTATTGGGTGTAGTTAATATTCGAGTGTGTTTCATGAATGGATCAATGTTTGAGGATGATGGGCTAGGGATAACTTGTTTTAGCATTGATATTTTGAAAGACATGGTTGCTTGTTGATATGCTTGAGTATGTAAATTATGATGTCAAGACTAGACTATTGCTTTGAATCACATAAAAGTCCAAATTTCCATGCTATAAAGAAAAGAATATGATATGACTTGATGAACAACACTCCACGTCAAAATTCTGTTTTTATCACTTACCTACTCGAGGACGAGTAGGAGTTAAGCTTGGGATGCTGATACGTCTCCAACATATCTATAATTTTTGATTGTTCCATGCTGTTTTATTGTCAATCTTGGACGTTTTATAATCATTTTATAGTCATTTTATATCATTGTTTGGTACTAACCTATTGACATAGTGCCAAGTGCCAGTTGTTGTTTTTTCCATGTCTTTTACATTGCAGAAAATCAATATTAGACGAAGTCCAAATGCCACGAAACTCCATGATGAATTTTCATGGGCCACAAGGAAGGAAATGGGCTGTGGTTGCACCTGGGGGTGCCCCGAGGGGGCCACAACCCACCAGGGCGCGCTAGGAGGCCCAGGCGCGCCTTGGTGGGTTGTGCCCACCTCGGATGCCCCTGGACCGCCTCTTTGCTCTATAAATACCCCAAAAATCCCAGAACCCTAGAGGTGTCGACGAAATATTCATCCAGCCGCCGCAGAGTCCAGAACCACCAGATCCAGTCTAGACACCATCACGGAGGGGTTCACCACTTCCATTGGTGCCTCTCCGATGATGCGTGAGTAGTTATTTGTAGACATTCGGGTCCGTAGTTAGTAGCTAGATGGCTTTCTCTCTCACACTGAATTCTCAATACAATGGTCTCTTGGAGATCAATATGATGTAACTCGTTTTGCGGTGTGTTTGTTGGGAAATGATGAACTTCGAGTTTATGATCAGTTATATCTTTTTATATCCACGAAAGTTATTTGAGTTTCTTTGATCTCTTATATGCATGATCTCTTATAGTCTCGTATTTCTTCTATGATATTTGGTTTTTGTTTGGCCAACTTGATCTATTTATCTTGCAATGGGACGAGGTGCCTGGTAGTGGGTTCGATCTTACGGTGCTTGATCCCAGTGACAGAAAGGGAACTGTCGTGGTTTTGTCACGGCAGATGTCCTAGTGAAAGGACTTAGTCGTGGAGTCATCGCGACGGGTTAGCTTAAAGGGGTTAAAGTGGACAAAGGACGCAAGAAGGTTTATACTGGTTTGGCCCCTTGCGGTGAAGGTGAAGGCCTAATCCAGTTGTTGTGGAATTGCTAGGGTTTCGATGACCAGGGAGCGAATCCGCTATGCCTGGCTCTCGAGTTGTTGTTTGTTGTCCCTAAACCGCCGCCGGGTCGTCCCTTTATATACATAGGTAGACGCCCGTTGGTTTATAGAATCCCAAGGCCGGCTCATAAACGTGTCCGGCTCGGTTTCTACTCTTTCTTAACTTACAATACAAGTTACATGTCATATGGCGGTTCATATCTACAGGCCCTAATCCGCCTTTGGGCCCTGGGCCTTCGTAAAGCGCCACAATCCTTGTCTTCATGGGCTTCAAACATAAATAACTCACTATGGGGATAACACGGCCTCTCCTGGCTGGTTTACACCCAGTAGTAATATCCCCAACATTAGGCCGAAGATTGATTTGGACTGGTTCATGTCAATCTTCAACACTTAGGAAAATTCCTCCTTTAGCACCTTCGCGTAAATCTTGTAAACTGCCATGACGTCATCTTCCAAGATCATGCTAAATCGCCTTGACATCACCTGTTATTAAAGATTGTATATATCTCACCTTCATTAATGAGCCTTTGACAATCGGCAACAGCTCTATCACATATCCAACCTTCAGGCTCCTTGATTTTCATGCCTGTCACTTATCCCTTTGCTTTATAAATAAGACCAGGGGGTCCTTTTCATTCCCCCCTCCCCCCCGTGCCTCTTTGCTTCTTCTTCCTCCTTGCGCCATCCTGAACCTCACGCGGGGCCGCCGTCGTCAAGCTCCGCCTTCGTCCTCAACTCCGGCCGCTGCATCAACCTGAATGTACCAGTAAAAGGCGGCCCTCCTCCACTGTCCCATCAGCATCAGTAAGTTTCCCTTTTCTTTGTCCTAGATCCATCGTTAGGGTTTCAGTGTTCATCAAAGCTTGAAGTTGTTCTTCCCTGTTCTTCTTCATAGCATAAATGACAACCTCAGATCTGATATTTTCTTACACAGTTGCAGTTATAATCCCCTTTTTCATCCTTAGATCATCTGCTTTGTGTAGAAAAAACTCATCTGGATCTAATAAACTGCTTAAGCACCTGTATTTTAGGTCTGAATACATTTCGATTTACTAATATGCTGCAGATCTGAAATTACCATATCAATCTGTGAAACTTGTTTTTCCCTCACTTAGACATTTTAGATCTCTACCTTCCATACCAGTGTAGGCGGTTTAACTTTTTAGAAAATGATAATCCGGCAGGTACCATTAGTCCCCTCTTAAACCGCCTCTATTGTCAGACTCCGGTTTAATAATATCAGACTCCGGTTCAACAATGTGTATATGCCTCTGTTTCTGCTTCTGATCTTGTGTCACTTTATGCTTGCCCGTCATAAATCTTAAACTGGCATTTATCTTTTCCCAGCTTTTCATCGCAATGGCCAAACAATTTTATGCTTGTAACTGGGTCCCTTCCCGGGTTACGGAAGAGCAACTAGAGGGCTGCGTTGCAACTGGCGCTTTAGCAAAGAAAGAATTTATCCACTGGAGGGTCCATGGTCCAGAAAATCCTCCTCCGCCCAAATATGGAGAAGTAGTCGTGTTTGCTGACCACCTGGGTTGAGGTTTTAGCCCTCCCGGATCAAAAAATTTCCGAGATGTACTTGCTAGCTTCCAACTCCATCCTCAGGACATTGGACCAAACTCTGTATCCAATGTTTACAATTTCCAAGTATTTTGGGAGGCTTATCTTCAAGAGGAACCCACAGTTGAACTATTTAGGGATCTCTTCTATTTGAACCATCGTACAGAGTTCACAGACGGACCCAACACTGAACTTCGTGGAATGGCGATTCAAAAGAGGAAAGATGTCAGCTTCCCTCACGCCAAGATTCATAGTCACCCCAAGGAATTGAATCAGACTTGATTTTATTGCCGAGATACTTCTCCATCTGATGAAAATCCCCTACTGGGTTATCATCCTCACCGGCTTAGCAACACACATCCATTTCCTCAGAGGCTGACTGCCAAGGAATAGTCCAACTACGCACCACAATTCTCAAAGCTGAGAGCCTTTATGGCGAACAGTTTAACGGGCATCGACTTTGTTCGATGCTGGATATCCTGGAGCATTCTAACCTTAAGTCGGCGCCCCAGTTTAATGTGTGAGTACACATGGAGTTTGAAAGATCCTCAATGACATATTGATATTCAGCTAACAGTGGCTGAAGTTACTAAGGCTATCAAGAAAATACTGAATGAATCAGAGGCTGTCTGTAGCAAGACCGGGTTAAGTCCTTTCTGTGTTTCCAATAAAATGCCAACTGTAAGAATCACATAACTTTTTGTTTCAGCTTTCTCCTTTTAAATATTCTCTCTTTGTTCATCTTTTACAGGGCGATGATCCGTTCTGGAAGAAGAAACCACAGGATAAACTGGCCAAGACACCTCACCCGAAGACCAAGGTTACTAAAAAACCTGCCAAAAAGAGAGCCACCGAGTCTTCTGAACCAAATGCTGATGATGATTTGGATAATCCGAATTCAGAGATAGAACTTGACTCTCTTGGTTCATTTTTCATACACCTTTACAATGACTACTATCAGGATGATGCTGAAGGTAGCCATGCTGATGATGTAGAGGTAATTATCCTTTCCTCCGATTCAGATCCTCTGCCCACACAGAAAATCCGTCAAGCAAACCGGAAAGTAAGATTTTCTCACCCCCTAGCTCACTTGGACCCACACTTTCTTTTGAAGAAGCACCAACACGACGCTCGCCGCACAACACGGCACATCGGCTAGGTAGTTACCTCCATCGATTTACCAAATAATCTAGCCCGGAAACATCGATCAGAGGTCTCTTATATTCCTGATACTTCTTGCCCTAAGGCGGGTTGTTTCCGACAGCCTCTTAATCCGTCTGATTCGAATTATCAGGGAACTCCTCATTCATCCTCTGGCGAGTCAACGGCCACACAACTTCCACCCCTCAAGACAATTCCTGGGTGAGTTATGTTTTTTAATTTTATCCTTGATATATTATATTTGTCCGACATATTGACCTTTGTGTTTGTTCTCTTCAGTGCCACACCTAGACCCAGCAAAAAGGCCTGGTTAAATAAACTGGCTGATGACACCGTAGCTATCGAACTGGAAAACCTCCAGATCCAGAAGGAACAAATGCTGATGCCATGCTTGATGATCCGCCACCACAAGAGCATGACTTCTTTGTTGAACAAGGAGAAGTTGATACAACGGGCCATGATGATGAACCGACAAGTCAGGTCCGAACTGATGATAATCCGTCAAGTCCAGCTAAAGCTGCTGATAACCTGTCAAGTCCAGATAAAGCTAATGAAAAACCGCCAACTCCAGTGAAGGCTGCTGATGATAAAGAGAATGACATTATGATTACTGGCTTTGGCCACACCGCCCCTAGCAATCCTATCGCTTTATCAAAGCATAGTGCCAAGGAAGAGCTTTCTGCTATGGGCAAAGGCAAGTGGAACGCAGATTTGTCAAGCTACGCCCATCTCAATGCTCAAGACATTCACTCTGGCTTCTTGAACCGTCTGTACACAAGCCACGACTATGAAGCCGGCTTAGTGAACTTGATGAAAGAATGATATGAGGTAACCACTGCTTGACTTTGCACATCTGTTTTTCTCTTGCATCCAAATATTAATTCTAGTAGCCCCCAAGGACCGGTTTATGATATCAATCTAAACCGGGACTTTGTAATATCTCAATGTTGCATGCTTAGCCTCCAAAGGACGGGTTATCTTTTGAAGATGAACCGGTACTTTAGAATTGTAATATGGTCACTTTCTCCGCGGTAGCCCCCAAGGGCCGGTTTAACTTATGAAGATGAACCGGTACTTCAGAAAAACACCCGTAATATTACTTTGAGCAAATATACATTAGCCCCCAAGTGCCAAGAATAATACCTGTATTGTGCTTGGGACTTGTGAAAAATTTCTGATAAGAAGCAAATAGGCATTAGCCCCCAAGTATCAAGTGTATATCTTGTTATGTGCTTGGTACTTCAAATATGTGCTGCCAACGCATAATATGTCTTTCTCTTACAGGCTGAACTGAGCAAAAAGGAAGCCCAAACCGCTGATCTTCAAGAGAACATCAAGTCCCAGCAAGCAGAAACCTCCAAAGCCAAGGATGAACTGACCAGTGATTTAGCAGCCATGGAGAAGCTGAAGGAAAATTTCCAGAAGGAGCGGGCGGATTGGGATATAGAGAATTCCACTTTGTAGAAAAGGGCTGAGTGTCGGAGTAATGGACTACGGGTAGGCAGACCCGAGCCCCTGAACCTTTCAAAACATCAGGGCACACTGCGCCCCTCAAGACCCCAAGACCAAGAGCCGCCTTCAGATAGTCGGCAACAGAGTCGCCGACTACCCCTCTGGGCCGAGTCCCAGAGGCCGCCTTCAGGACAAGCCGACTCCAAGCCAGCGACCTCCAGCGAGGCCGGCTACAAGGAGTCGGCCCGCGACCTCCACCACCTCACGCCTGGGCGACTATGGGGTAAAGCCGCCTCGCGGCCCATCCCAGCCTAGTCCATAAAGGGCAGGCATGGCTACAGAGCGCCGTACCGACGGAGATCTCCGTCCGCGCAAAGATTGTTGCCATGCCGCCTCGACATCGCGACCGTGGGCAGATTCCTATACCCACGATGGCTCGTCTGCACGACCGAAGACGGCGGGACCACTTGTCGGCGGGAGTATCAAGACGGCGAGAGCACCCCAAGGACGGACCCGATGGAGTCGGCCTCCGAGTCGGCCGGCTCCTCCCGGGATCCACGCGCCATTAACTGCATAAGACAGGAATGGCAGCAAGGATCGCCGCCAGCGGCGGCACTTCTGCCATAACCCCATGACCAAGCTCAGCGTCATTAGAAGCACGGCTCAAGAATGTCGCAGCGGCAAGACCCGCAGCGGCGGACAAGGGCTGTCGGCCCCATGCTGGGCCGTCAGCGGGGCCCACTAGTCGGCGGGCCCCATGAGTCGGCGGAGAAGACGGCGACTTAGAGACTGACGGTTTGGACCCACAACCAGCCGGATTACCATTGTACCCCCGGGGGGTAGACCTATATAAACCCCCCGGGGCACCCATGCAAAGGGTTGGAAGCTAGTAGTTTTAGACACACACATAGAGGGAGAGAAGAGAAAGTCGTGCCCTTCTCCTTCCTCACCCCGAACAGCTCAAGGAGCCTCTTGTACCCACTTTGCCATAGTGATCATGCGGAGACCCCGCAGAGCAGCAGTAGGGGTGTTATCTCCTCGGAGAGCCCTAAAGCTGCGTAAGATTCGCCGACGTGCATGTCTTCGCCTCATCCCGTTTCCAGGCACCGGCGACGTTCTACTCGCCCCCTCCATGATAAGCCATCCTTTGGCATATGTCGCCCCCAACCCCCGACATTTGGCGCCCACCGTGGGGCTGGTGCACCGCCGTCTGGAGACCCGCTCGACGGAACCCTCTTCCTCCGGGCGAAGCTCAGCCAGCCCGCACGCCAGATGGATTTTGCGCCGACGCCGCTGCATGGCGCCGAGGTTGCTCAGGCGGCGAAGTTGCCTCACCGAACTTGTCGGCGAGGTTCGCTTTTCCGACGAGCTCTGCGTCCGACGCAGCACGGACGGCCCCGAAGCCTCCTCGCTGGCCTCTCGAGAAGCTCCACGCCGACGGCGAGCCTGCCGCCAACTCGAGTCCGAGGCTCCACCGACCGATGCTGGTCGATTCGACACGCGCCGCCGACGCGCTCCCCACCAACGTGGTGGTTCACGACGAGCTTCTCCCTCGCGGAGAGCGGCGGAGCGCCGTCCGCAAGTACTCGTCATCAGCCACGGCGAGCCCTCCGCGGGGGGCTCGTGACCTCTCGACGCTGTTCGCAAGACTGACCGCCCATTCCGGAGGACGCCGACGCCGAAATGCTGGAGGCGCGCCGCCTTCAGCTCTCATGGGTGCATGTGGTGGCAAGCATGAGACGCTTGTCGAAGCCTATCGGTAGCGAGATGGATCGCGCCAGGCGCTCACCGCTTCGCTGGGCCTAGCCGCCTAGGCGCGGTCCGGCAGCGCGGCGCGGCCCTCGCCAGTCTGTTTGGGGCCGGTCACCCTGTGTACGCCACGCCAGCGGAGAACATTCGCGCTGCCCGGGCAGGGGCGGACGAGCTGGATAACTTCGAGGGCGAGGAGCGCCGCCTGATGACGGAGCGAGTCCAGCAGCTCCTCGACGCGGCCGCCGCGCAAGACGAAGTCGGCTACCGCACGGAGGTGCCACGGCGACTTGCCTCCTCGCCGAGATCAAGGCGCGACATCTCGGACGCCGACTGGCGGCGTCCGCGGAAGAAAGAACCAGGATCCGGCTGTCAGCCATAGCCGGACTCGCATCTCCACCGAACGTGACGAAGACGGCCGCCCCAGGGCGGTGGAGCGGCGGGACGACTATCAGCCTCCTCCTCCCCGCAGAGAAAGGCGAGTCTCCCCGCCACCCGTCGAGCATCCGACTCTCGGCGACCGCCTTGGCCGCCGAGAGGGAGTCGGAGAGAATGACGCCCGCCACCGGATCGAGCGACTCCACCGATCCCTGGCGCTAGAAGAAGACGGCGAGTTGGGCCCACCTGTTTCGACCACGATCCGCGACGAGCCCTTCCCGAGGATTCACACTTCGAGACACACCTAAATACACCAGCTCCGTGAAGCCGAGGACTGGCTGGTGGACTACTCCACGGCCGTCAAGATAGCGAACGGCAACAAGCGTTGTCCGAAAGTATGTTCCCCTCATGCTCCTGTGGCACGGCCCGACATGGTTGAACAGCTTGAAGCCCTCAAAGATCAACGGCTGGGTCGACTTCACCGAGGCCTTCATCCGCAACTTCACGAGTACATACAAGCGACCTCCCAAGCCTCATCAGCTGTCCCAGCGCATAAGGCCCCAACGAGTCCACTCGCGACTACCTCACGCTACTGGGCGAGCTCCGAACTCCTGCGAAGGAGTGCACGAGGTGAGCAATTGAGTACTTCACCGCCGGGTGCGAGAGAAGGCACCCTCCTCAAGCACAAGCTCCTTTGCGACGAGCCGGAGACCCTCGACGAGCTGCTAGTCATAGCAAACAAGTACGCCACTGCCGACTCCTCCATGAAGACGGAGGTCGAAGTCAGGGCGACTCGCAAAGTAGCTCCTCATGCTCCCAGAACTCCAGCTGGCGATGCCAGCCGGCGACAAGCAGCAGAATGATCACAAGCGCAAGGCCTCGCAGCCGGCTTCCAACAGCCGGCGGTGGTGACAACAAGACCAGCAGCCGAGGGCAGCCTCGCTAAGCGGCGAAAGGCGGCAAGTCCAACTGGTTGCCGCCTTCTCTTCACGAAAGCGACTCGATGACCACGCAAGTTCCACAGCGCGCCGGCCGCCAAATCACACCACCCGGAAGTGCCATCGCTCACCAGATCGCCAAGGAGACGGCCTTGCCCTCCTCCGCCGCTGGCCGCCGCCTCCACCACCGCCCAAAGAGCGGCTGTCCGCCACCGGGCGCAGTACAAGACGATTACCGGAAGAGCACGGCGCCTATGTCGTGTTTACCAGCGTGGCTGATGATCGCCCAGCAGCGGCAAAGAAGAAGAAGAGGTGAATGCCGAGCATCAAACGCCCGAATTCATGCATCGTCCGAGAAGCCCATTAGCCGGAGCCGCGCCGATCACCCGAGGTGATGCGAATCCGGGCTCCCACGCCTGGTCTTGGGAGCCACCCTTGCCACGGATAGGCGGGCCGCCGCTTCTCGCGAGTAATCGATAGAGCGAGGCAGCAGATCAACATCCCTGCATAAGGATACGATGGAGCAGCTAGGAATCAAGCAGAGGCAGCTTCAAAGATAGTCGGTTGTGTTCCACGGAATTGTACCGGCCTTTCCTGCTCACCGATTGGCAAGATTCGATAGACGCCATCTTCGGGACAAGGATCACTTTCGCCGAGAGCGGCCTGGTTCAAGTGGTGGACCTCGAGAGCCCCTACCATGCCTTGCTTGGCCGACCTGCTTTGGCCAAGTTCATGGCGGTCCCCCACTACGCCTACCTCAAGATGAAGATGCCGAGTTCCAAGGGGATTTTGACCGTAGCCGGCGACTACAGAAAGTCGTCCACCTGTGCAGCTGAAAGCAGCCGGCTAGCCGAGTCCCTGGTGATCGCAGCTGAGAAGCGGCTCCTGGATCGGGTCGTGGCGATGGCCGGCAAGCAGCCAGAGATATCGTCCGACCCCAAGGAGTCAGAAGCGGAGGGCTCATTCAAGCCGGCCAAAGAGACCAAGAAGATACCCATGGACCCGGAGCACCCAGAGAAATACGCTGTCATAGGTGCGAACCTCGACAACAAATAGGAAAGCGAGCTCGCCGATTTACTCCGTGAGAATCGGGACATCTTCGCATGGTCCCCAAAGACATGCTGTGTACCGACGGATTTCGCCGAGCACAAGTTACATGTCCGACCTGATGTGAAGCCCGTCAGCAGCCCTTGCGCCTACTGTCGAAGAGAAAAGAAGAGTTGTTGGAGAAGAGATAGCCCTGCCCTTGCAGCCGGTTTCATCATGGAAGTTTTCTTTCCGAATGGTTGGCTAACCCGGTCCCGGTACTAAAGAAGAACAAGCGTTGGCGGATGTGTATTGACTACACAAGCCTCAACAAAGCCTGCCCCAAGGACCCGCTCGCTCTACCTGAATTGATCAGTGATAGACTCCACAGCCGGATGCGAGCTGTTGAGCTTCTTAGATGCATATTCAGGATATCATCAGATCAAGCTAAACCCGGCAGACAGATTGAAGACCGCCTTCATCACGCCATTTGGAGCCTTATGCTACCTGACCATGACGTTCGGCTTGAGGAACGCCGACGCCACCTTTCAGCGTTGCATGCAGAAGTGCCTCCTCAAGCAGCTTGGCAGAAACGCCCACGTTTACGTGGACGACGTGGTGGTGAAGACGGAGAGGCGAGGAACGCTATTGGAAGAACTCAAAGAGACCTTTGAAAACCTGCGCCGATTTCAGATCAAGCTCAACCCAGGGAAATGCGTCTTCGGAGTACCAGCCGGCCTGCTCCTTGGCTTCCTTGTATCCGAACGCGGCATAGAGTGCAACCCCGTGAAGATCAAGGCAATTGAGAGAATGGAAGTGCCCCGCCGACTGCTGGATGTGCAGAAGTTCACCGGCTGCTTGGCATCTATCAGTCGATTCATCAGTCGGCTGGGTGAGAAAGCCCTTCCTCTGTAACAGCTTATGAAGAAGACCACCTTCTTCGAATGGAACTCCAAGGCGGACGAAGCTTTTCTCCAGTTGAAAAGAATGCTGACTACTCCCCCAGTGCTGGCAGCTCCGACTCCAAAGGAGCCCATGCTCCTGTATATTGCCGCCACCAGCAGGGTAGTCAGCACAGTTATTGTGGTTGAACGCAAGGAGGAAGGCAAGGCGCTACCTACCCAGAGACTAGATATTACCTGAGCGAGGTACTGTCGACCTCCAAGCAGAACTACCCCCACTACCAGAAGATGTGTTACGGCGTGCACTTTGCCGCCAAGAAGTTGAAGCCTTACTTTCAAGAGCATTCAATCACCGTGGTTCGCACGGCCCCACCAGCAGAGATCATCGGAAGCCGAGATGCTTCAGGCCGAGGGCCAAATGGGCCCTGAGTTGGCCCCTACACCATCTTTTACCAGCCCCGCACCGCCATCAAGTCACAAGCACCGCCGACTTCCTCGCCGATTGGGCCGAGACCCAGATTCGCCGACAAATACCGACTCCACCCATTGGCGGATGCACTTTGATGGCTCCAAGATGCGACCGGCTTGGGAGCCGGCGTGGTCCTCACTTCCCTAAAGGCGATAAGCTCAAGTGCGCTGCAGATCCATTTCGCCGCCTCCAACAACGTCGCCGAATACGAGGCGCCATCCACGGCTCCGCTTGCCAAAGAACTCGGCATTCGCCGGATCCTGTGCTATGGCGACTCCGACTTGGTGGTCCAACGGTCATCCGGTGACTGGGACGCCAAATATGCAAATATGGCGAGCTACCGCTTTCTGGTACAGCAGCTGAGTGGATATTTTGAGGGATGCGAACCTCCATGTACCAAGGAACGACAACGACCAAGCAGATGCCCAGCAAGAATCGGTTCCACGCGACAGCAATACCATCCGTGTCGCCCTTGGCGCCTTCTCAAGCCATCCACAAACCGTCACCGAATCAGACTCCATTTTGTGCCGGCTCCCCGAAGAAGGCAGATCCGACTCGAGCCTCGGCAGACGGCACAAGAATCCTTGAAGACGCCTCAAGAACGCGGCGGTGAAGCCGGCCCAGGACTTGAACCCGCCCGGGGACTGCGGCGACCTTTTGCAAAGACTCCGATCTGCTGGCCGGGATCGCGCTAATCGGCCCGGGACTTCTTCAACGCAGCAAGCTGCTGCAGACTCCAACCGCCGCCTCCCCAGCCCAGCCGCCCTCGCCCAAGTAGCAAGATCTGGCAGTCGAAGAAATAGCAGCACCCTCATGGGCCCAGCCCATCTTGAAGTTTTTGGTAGCGAAGAGCTACCAATCGATGAAACCTTGGCTCGACAAATTGCAACGCCGAGCGGCAGCCTATACTATAATCAATAGAGAGCTGGTCAGCGCAGCGGCGTCACGGTGTCTACCGCGCGCTGCGTCGAATCGAGCAAGGCCAAGCAATCCTCGAAGACATCCATCGTATGAAAAGGCCATCATGCAGCCTCCAGAGCACTCGCCGCCAAAGCCTTCCGACACGGTTTCTTCCGCCGATCGCCCTAGAAGAAGCCAAGGAATTAGTTCAAAATGCAAGGTGTGCGGTGTTCCGCTCCAAGCCGCTTCACCGGCTTCAGCCAAGACTATCCCCATCGCTGGCCCTTTGTCGTGCAGGGCTGGACATGGTGGGACCATTCAAGACGGCACGAGGTGGCCTAACTCACCTACTTGTCTCGGTGGACAAGTTCACCAAGTGGATAGAAGAAAAACCCATCAAGAAGGTGAATGGTCCTACGGCAGTGACTTTTATCGCTGACATCATGACTCGCACGGCGTACCACATAGCATCATCACCGACAACGGCACAAATTTCGCCAAGGGCGCCCTGGCCCGTTTCTGCGCGACGCAGGCATCCGATCGACTTAGCGTCCGCTGCCCATCCGCATCAAACGGCCGGTGGAGCGAGCGAACGGCCTCATCTTGTCCGGCATCAAGCCTCGCCGGTCGAACCATCGAACGCTCGCCGGCTGCTGGCTTGAGGAGTTGCCGACCGTCCTCTCCGAGTCTACGACGACTCCAAACAAGTCAACTGGCTTCACCCTTCTTCCTCGTCTCACGGTACAAGCCGTCATCCCAACGGATATAGAGTTCGACTCCCGCGAGTCACCATGTACACCGAGGAGGAAGCGGAAGAAGACGCGTCAAGACGGCGTCGATCTGTTGGAAGAGGGCGGCTTGGCGGCACTCACCGGTCCAAGATCTACCAGCAGAGCTGCGCGCTACTACAACAAGAAGGTCAAGCCAAGATCATTCCTAGAAGGCGACCTTGTGCTCCGGCTGATCCAGCGAACAGCCGGCCAGCACAAGCTGTCGGCGCCTTGGGAAGGACCGTTCATCATCAGTAAAGTGCTGGGCAACGACTCCTACTACCTGATCGATGCTCAGAAGCCCCGAGCACGCAAGAGGGACGACTCCGGCAAAGAGACGGAGCGGCCATGGAATGCGAATCTCCTCCGAAGATTTTACAGTTGATGCAGTATGTACCACGCTACCCTTTTGTGTTTGAAATACCAAGACTCCGGGCCCCCCGAGACGAGCTCGGGGACTGCCCTCTTTTGTTATCTGTATGATAAGAATTATGCCTTTGGGTATGTTACCCTTTTATTATGCTGTTTGGCACCGGGCTCGACTAGTCGGCCCGGGGACTCGCCGCTTTTGAGCTATGAAGTGCTTCCTGAAGTCCGACAAGTAGCGTGTGGTGCCCAAGCCGTCTCCTGTCAGAAGCCGCAGCTCGCAGAGCGACTGTTTGGTGGGCAGGAGTAAGGTAGAACGGGCGCCCACACGAAAAAAGGGCTAAGGACCCAAAGCATAAACATAGTTTAAATCGGCTCCCAGTCCGTTTCGTGAAACCGACTATTAAGAAGCCGGCTTGCCGTTTTTCTACCCAACTCGCTTAAACGACTCTAAAATGGCCAAGTACTTGCCTTCTCAAAGTAGCCAAGCACTTGACCTAGACGGCAATCCGCAGAGCGGTTGCCCGACGGCACAAGCGGCATCTAAGGGAAGGCGGCAAGGAAAAAGCACAAGAGCAATAAGCAAGGAAACATGAAATTAGAATAATATTTACACAAACTTAGGCCCTTGGCGAATCTTCTAACAGAGGTTGAGAATACACCCTGGTGGAATTGTGCAATTAACAAAGTTCTTTGAAAGACTAACAAGCAGATAAAATAAAGCCAAGGCAGCGGCCTAAGAAGCAGCGGATGGGGTTGGAAGGCCGAGGCGGCGGCGGCGGCCAGCGCCGGGCGCTAGTGGGCATCTCGGTTTGATCATCTCTGGCAGCGGCTGGCTCAGATGGGCGCGGCTCGTTGCTGGAGGCGCGGTCGAGCCGAGGCTGGCCGCCCGCTCCATCTTCTGACGCCTCCATGTCGTCTCTGTCCTCCGCCTCGTCTTCATCCTCGGTGCTGGTGTCGATCACCTCCGCCGAGTCCTCGCCGTAGTCCGGGTTCATCTCGAACCACTCCGGCGGCGCCTCCCCACCGTCTTCAGCCCGCTCCGGGACGAAGACACTGGTGTCTGTATAGTCGGCGATCGCCGCCGCACGCTCGACGAGGGCGCCCTCCGCGGCCTGAAGCTCCGCCTGGGCTTCTGACCGGAACGCGGCCAGCCGGTCCAGGCCGAGCCCTGGATACCACGCCTTGACGAACTCCAGGGCTCGGAGAGCCCCAGCCCGAGCCGCGGAGCCCTTGCAAGCCTCAAGACGCCCAGCCGCGACCTCCAGCCAGTCGGCGGTCCGGCTGGGAGTGCGCAGAACCGGCAGGTCCGGCCACAGGGCAGCAATCGCCTGGGCCCCGACACGCTGAAGACGGCACATCATCCGATGTGCCGGCCGCAGACGAGCCTCAATGCTCAGGAGCTGCTCGTCAAGGGTCCGGGGGGCGTTGGCTGCGATCTCGGCGCCACCCGCCCTCCGCGCCTCGCGTTCGGCCTCGATGGCCTGATTGGCCGCCTGCGTATGGCCAGGGAAGAAGTCTGCCAAGAAGAAGAAAAAGCAAGTTAGAAAAAACAGGAGCCGGCTTAACCCATAATCGGCAACTCAAAAGAGAAAGTAAAAGCAAACTTACCATCGACGATATCTTCGATTTCATGGAAGCCGGAGGTCAGCTGCGCCTCTCTGTCGGTCCAGGCGGAGCGCTCGCTCTCAAATTCGGCCAGGAGGGCGGCCTCTTTCTTCTCCGCCTCGGCCCGCACCGCCTTGAGCAACTCCCTCTGCTCCGCCAGCTGCGTAGCCAGCAGGTCGCGCTCTGCGGCGAGCTTGCCGCACTCCTCCTCTTTGGCGCGCAAGGCGGTCTCGGGCGTACCGAGCTGCCCCTGCAGAGCGGCGTTGGATTCTGAAGAATAAAAAGAAGAAGGACGCGAAGTCGTCAGTTAAGAAGGTCGCCAGGAAGATCCGGCCGATTGCAGTGCCGCCCGAATCTCGTGGACTCCAGCCAGCGGTGTGCAAGCGCGCCCGGCAAAGAAAAAACTCACCTCGGCTCCTCGCCATGTCAAGAGCCCGCTTGTTCAGCTCTTCAATGTTGCGGTTGAAGCGGTAGCTTGAGAGGTTGTGATATTCCTGTAACAAGGATTCCGCATACGAGAAAAACTTGGAAGTAAGAAAATAAAGTTCCGGCCTTTGCTCAGCAGCCGAATTCAAACTCGGGATTACACACTCAGCAGGGGCTGGCGCCTCACACGAGAAGATCAAAAGAAAATTCGAAATAAAACATACCCGACGGCGGATCGCGATGCAGGTGCGCCTTTGAAAGGATT
This sequence comes from Aegilops longissima, assembly GCA_021605205.1. Classification (NCBI taxonomy): domain Eukaryota; kingdom Viridiplantae; phylum Streptophyta; class Magnoliopsida; order Poales; family Poaceae; genus Aegilops; species Aegilops longissima. Next base: position 661,607,148 of record CM038677.1, on the reverse strand, counting down.
ACGAGGGCGGCGCCGCCCGCAACCGCTTTGACGCCCAGGGCGCCGTGTTCAGCAGGCCCGTGCCGCCTCCTCGCACCCACCCAGCGGGCGCGACGCTTGTCGCTTCAGCGTCGGGGATGGCCGAGCTGGCGGCGCCGGTCTCCAAGGGGCGCGGCGTCGAGTCCGCCTTCTCAAGACGACGCCGCGCTGGCAAGGCGACTTGAAGAAGCAGCTGCGTCACGGCTTCATCGTCGGTCGGCGGCATGGGTGGGTCTGCCGGCTGTTTGCCTCGCGCGACCTCAGACTGAGGCGGAGGCGGCGGAGGTGGCGCGGCCGCGCCCGGCGAAGAGACCTCACCGCCTTCCCTCCCTGCGACGGGGACCTCATAACCGATTCCCTCCGACTGCCCCGTGAACTCCGGCGGTGGTGGCGCTGAGCTCAGCGGAGTGACAAGCAGCGCCGATTAAAGGCACGCGCCCTCCTCGGCTTGTCTTCTTGCTGCTGCTGCGGCTTCGACCGCCTTCTCGGCCGCCGCCTTCTCTCGACGGGCGGCCGCCTCCTCGTCGCGCTTCTCCTGCGCATTCCGCTCTGTTGCCTCCCGGAGGGCGGCCGCAGGGTCAACCCGCCGACTGCTGGCGGACGTCTCCGCCGACCCCATGGCGGAGGCGGCGACCCTCCAAAGGGAGGGGAGCCCCGATGAGAAAAAAAGGACGAGAAGACTTGGGCAAGACGGACCAGAAGTAAACAAGACTGAATAAAAAGATACTTACGCGGAGACCAGCGGTGGTTTCTTCACCTCCTTGCGGAAGAGGTTAGCCTTCGCGACCGCTTCTTCACGCCGAGTCGTGGCGGCGCTCCCTCGATTCACTTGGCCTGGCCGCTGGCTGACTCGGCCCGCCCGGCGCTTCTTCGACCGCCTCGGCCCCCAAAGGCGGCGGAGGAGCGCTGGATGGCCAGCTCTCTGCTGGCGGCGGGGCGACTTCATCATCGAGCCGGTCTGCAAAAGTGGCGAGGGCTCAAGTCGTCGGCCCTCCCCTCCTTGACATCGGCCTCCATCGCCGCCACGCCCATCGGGTCGCGGCGTCACTCTCCGCCCGGTCGGGACGAAGTCACGAGCCGGCCCATGGCGCCCGGTCGAGGCGGCATGAGAGGATTCGAGTCGAAAGGACCAAGGAGTAAGAGCGGATCCGGCTAAGGAAGGAAACAGAGAAGCAAGAGGCGACTTACCATCGGCGGGGGATTGCGCGCGAGTATGGCTCCTTGCAAAGCGCCATTCCTCCGTGAGGTCGCGATTCGCCAAGAAGTTCACCGTGTCCACCACCTCCGCGTGGGCATGTCCTTGGAGCACGTCGGTGGGGTCCGGCGGCCGCTCATCTGGCAGATCGGATGAGGCGGCCTCAAGAGGGAGAACTCGGCGCGCCACGAAGGCGGCCAGCAAGTCTGCTCCAGTCAGGCCCTCCGACTGTATCATCACGCGGAGCCGCGCGACGGCGGCGGTGCCTGCGAGGGTCAGCGTCCGGGATTTGTAGGACCAGTGGTGGGTCGGCCCATGATTCGCCGCCCACGAGGGCGGCAAGTTGACCGATCGCCGTCGGGGCGGCGTTCTTGACGAAGTACGGCTGCCACATCTTCACCGACTTGATGAGGGGGATGACAGGGAAAGGATTCTCGGGCTCCGGCCTCCTCTTGGCGATGAACGTGCCGCACAGAGCCGGCACGCGAGCGATGTGAGTCCCGAGCTTCGCTTGAAAGAACTCCCCACAGCTCGATGGTGGGGAGAACTCGAGGAAACCTTCGTGATAAGGATCGGCGGCCAGCAGCACCACCGTGTTGGGGGTGAGGTGGTGCGGCTGGAACCCGAAGAACTCCAAGAACGCGCGGAAGAAGCCGCTCGCCGGCAGCCCCAGCCCACGCGTGAGGTGCGAGCGGAAGATCACCCGCTCGCCCTCCTCCAGCGCCGGCGTGATTTCGCCGGTGGGCGCGAGCTTCGCACTAGGTGGCTGCCGGGGATGCGCGCGCGTCGACGAAGAACTTCGATTATGTAAATGCGTCGATGATGGAGCCGTCCCACACGCCGGAGCGCGCGGTTTGAGGCGCGGCGGCTGATGAGGAGCTCATCTCCACGGCGAGGAAGAAACAAGGCTCGGCACGGTGGAGAAAGGAAGAAGACGAGGCAGGGAGCGGGGATGAGAGAGTGCGCGTGCGCCGCCCCTCCCCCCGCCTACTTATAGGCGCCTGAGGCTGCGGCCGAGGGGGCGTGGGATTAATCGCGCCACGCCCTCACGCCTCGACGATTTAATTCCACGACGTTCTGCGGCGATAACGGCGTGAAATCCAACCGCCCGCACGACCACAGCGGATCCGCTGCGCACCGGGGCATGGTAGTGGCGGGCCCCGCCTGACGGGCCTGTCTTGTCACGCGCGTGGGCTGGCAGACTGGCCTTGCCGCGTGGCGGGCCCATGACGGGCGGCTGCCGGGAAGCTTATCGAGCCGCGCCCGGATCCCTGCGACCTTTGAAACCTTTGAAGAGCAAGGCGGACCCCGCAAAGCTGACTCCAGATGGAGGCGGCGGGCGAGTCCAATTCTTCCATCAAGGATGAAGCTGTCGAGGCTCCTCGACAGCTGCCCTCAGCGCCTCCCGGCCGGGGACTATCGTCGGAGTAATGGACTACGGGTAGGCGGACCCGAGCCCCTAAACCTTTCAAAACATCAGGCAGACTGCGCCTCAAGACCCCAAGACCAGAGCCGCCAGATAGTCGGCAACAGCAGTCGCCGACGACCCCTCCTGGGCCGAGTCCTAGAGGCTGCCTTCAGGACAAGCCGATCAGAAGCCAGCGACCTCCAGTGAGGCCGGCTACAAGGAGTCGGCCCGCGACCTCCACCACCTCACGCTGGGCGACTATAGGGTAAAAGCCGCCTCATGCCCATCCCTTGATCCATAAAAGGCAGGTATGGCTACAAAGCGCGTCGAGCGGAGATCTCCGTCCCGCGAGAAGCCTTGTTGCCATGCGGCCTCGACATCGGCACCGTGGGCAGATTCATGTACCCACGATGGCCTATCTGACGACCGAAGGCAGGCGGGACCCGCTGTCGGGAGAATCAAGACGGCGAGAGCACCCAAGGACAGACCCGATGGAGTCGGCCTCCCAAAGTCTGCCGGCTCCTCCCAAGGATCCACGCGCCATTAACGAACAAGGCAGGAATGGCAATGATCGCCGGGCGGCAACTATTGCCATAACCCCATGACCAAGCTTCGCGTCATTAGAAGCACAGCTCTGATAATCTGCAGCCAGCAAGACCCGCCCGTGGCGGACAAGGCTGTCGGCCCCATGTTGGGCCGTCGCAGGCCCACTAGTCGGCGGGCCCGAGAGTCGGCAGAGAAGACGTCGACTTAGAGACAGCGACTTGGACCCACACCCAACGGATTACCGTTGTACCCCGGGGTAGACCTATATAAACCCGGGGCACCCATGCAAAGGGTTGGAAGCTAGTAGTTTTAGACACACACATAGAGGAGAGAAGAGCAAGCCGTGCCCTTCTCCTTCCTCACCCGAATAACTCAAGGAGCCTCTTGTACCCACTTTGCCATAGTGATCATGCGGAGACCCATAAAGCAGCGAGAGGGGTGTTATCTCCTCGGAGAGCCCCGGCTGGGTAAGATTCACGGCGTGCATGTCTTCGCCTCATCCCGTTTCCAGGCACCGGCGACGTTCTACTCGCCCCCTCCATGATAAGCCATCCTTTGGCATATGTCGCACCCAACCCCCGACACTGAGGATGCAGAAGCAGCCCTTAAACCGATTACAGCAGAGCTGACTAGTTTAAAGCGGCATATCAATGCTATGACCACTGCTGTGTTTGGTAAGTCTCCTTGCTTTAAGTTTTCAACATATTATCCCATACATTGCCGATTTACTGATGTTCGTAATGATGCAGGAACTCACATTACTCATCTGGGCTTCGACATGCAGAAGAAGCTGAATGCTGCCTATACCCTTATAGAGAAGTTATATACCGGCGCACAACGGGTCATATGCACTGCTTCTCATAACAAACCGCCCCCAACCTTGATCAAAGAAACTTTAGAAAGGTTGTCAATTCTACCTGCCCGGGTTGAAGAATTAAAAAGATTGGCTGCGAGGGCAGGTGCTCTGATCGCGCTAACCCAGGCTAAAGCATGGGTGCCTGATCTTGATCCGGTGGATGTGGGTAAAGGTTATCCGAGCTTAAGGGAAGACGGATCAGAGTTTGGTAATGATGACCTCCGAGTCATAACCAGAGAGATGCGCCCACTGGCTTGCCTATTGGATGAAGAAGCTGACCTTTCATACTATCAGGCGAGTTATGACGTTAACAACAAATGGGTTGCTGCACCAACTCCCGAGGCTCAAAATCTTATCCCGCCAATCCGTAAGCACACCTATGCCCCTGACGTTGAACCGTCCACACTTATAAGCGATGAAGCTGTATTCCAAGCCCTAACTGGGATCGATTGGGAAACCATTGACTTCCAGCCACTGGGTAGAGATGAAGAGGATGAACAGGCGCAAGATGATCCGCAGCCGTCAAGTCAGCCTGGTGACAAGTCATAATCCGGAGGCCGATTTAGCCGTGTGGTTCTGCAACACGTGCCGGAAAACAATTATTCTTTTGGGCATTAAAGCAGCTTGTAATAGGCTAGTTCAAACACTTGTTATGCTATGCCTTCGTGCATATTTATTTTGCTTGACACCGTTAATTTGCCATGTTTAAGATATATGATGTTCATAATCCGTAGCTGATCCTACATACAAGAAGTTGAAAGTGTCCTGGCGGTTTACCGTCGGACAGGTCATGATGCCCAAATATATAACCAGGGTTTATAACCAAGGCTGTAAAAAAAGATAATCAAATATGAAAATAAATTATACCTCTGACATTGAATCACATCGTTGGTTGACCAACTTTTGTAGTAAGGGTGATAACCCCAATCTTGAGTACGGATAACTCCTTCCGTATTGTGCCGGTTTATGATAAACCATAGTAGGTTGTGATAAACACCGGATTAACCATATATAATACTGGCGACTTATAGTCAAAACCAGACCGGGTTAATAAAAGCTGGATTATAATTGATCATGTACTGACAACTTGTAGTTGAAAGTCAAGCCGGGTCAATAAACGCCGGTCTATCATAAAACATTATAAACCTCATCAAAAGAGAAAAAAACTTGGCAAATAAAGCAAAAAAGAGCACGCGAGGCTTTTCATGGGCTGCCAGGCCCCAAATCGAGGTTTTTCATGGGCTGCCAGGCCACGGAGTTAAACCATTTTACAAAGCCTTTTAAGATGGACCTCAATAATTAACCAATCGTTGTTTTAACTTTGACAAGTTCAGGGTCTATGAGATTGACTTGTCAAACGTTCGGCGGGTCATGCTAGGTTTACCTGGACGGAGTGGCTTACTTAAAGAAGGCAGGATAACCCGGGGTTTTAGGTGCGTACACCTGGCTTTATTGCCTATTACAAGTGTAGACTCTTTGTTCTTTGCGAAGCAAAGAGTCCCAAGCAATATTTTGAGCTGTGCTCAGTGGATGCCTATGTTTGAGTTGTGCTTTTGCAACACTCTCTTTGGCCCCTAAATAATTTCCCTGGTGGCCTTACGCCGATCAAAGGTGTAGCTATGGTTCGAATACGACCAAGCCCCCAAGTGAATTTTATATATGGATTTATAAGCTGGATCAATGGGTAAGCCGGACTCCGTTTTATAAGCAGAAGCCCCCATGTAACCACACATGATGTAAGAAAAACAACAGATACCCCGCTTTAGCTGGTGCTCTGGTTTATTATATTGATCATAATATATACATTGTCATAACTATGTACATAGAGCCTGTGGCTCAAGTATAGTAAGGCCGAAGATGAGCGATATTCCGCGGCCGGTGGGTCTCCTCCTCCGATTTACGTGAGTCTCTGTGCTCTCGAACATCTATAAGGTAGTATGACCCGTTATGCAGATTCTTGCTAACCACAAAGGGTCCTTCCCAAGGCGGGGATAGCTTGTGCATATCAGTTTGATCCTGGATGAGTCGGAGCACCAGATCGCCTTCTTGAAAAGTTCTGGTTCTAACCCGGCGGCTGTGATAACGACGCAGATCTTAGCGATAAATCGAGCGAACGGGCTGCAATATCACGCTCCTCATCTAACAGGTCAAGCGCTTCCTGTCGTGCCTTCTCATTGTCAGCTTCGACATTAGCCGCCACACGAGGTGAGTCATGACGGATGTTACTAGGGAGAACCGCCTCTACTCCGTAAACCATGAAAAAAGGCGTGTAACCCGTAGATCTGTTGGGCGTGGTATTGATGCTCCATAACACAGAAGGCAACTCCTCTACCCAACAACCCGGCGTCCTCTGCAGGGTAACCATAAGGCGGGGCTTGATGCCTCTCAAAATCTCTGGATTGGCTCTCTCCGCTTGGCCATTAGATTGGGGGTGGGCCACTGATGACACTTCCAGCTGGATGTGCTCACGTTGACAGAACTCTTCCATAGCACCTTTGGACAAATTAGTGCCATTATCAGTTATAATGCTGTGTGGAAAGCCAAACCGGAAAATCACCCTTTTGATGAATTGAACCGCCATAGCTGCATCACACTTACTGACTGGCTTTGCCTCCACCCACTTAGTAAACTTATCAACTACCACCAGAAGGCGGGTCTTCTTATCCTTAGATCTCTTAAAGGGCACAACCATATCCAGCCCCCAAGTCGCAAACCGCCAAGTGATTGGAATCATCCTCAGCTCTTGAGCCGGTACATGAGCGCGTCGTGAGAATTTTTGACAGCCATCATACCTTTTGACCAAGTCCTCAGCATCGGCATGAGCCGTCAGCCAATAGAAACCGTGATGAAAAGCCTTTGCCACCAGGGACTTTGAACCGGCATGGTGACCACAATCTCCTTCATGGATCTCACGCAAAATCTCATGGCCTTCTTCAGGAGATACGCAACGCTGAAACGCCCCTGTCACACTGCAATGATGTAACTCTCCATTGACAATAGTCATGGACTTGGACAGCCGATTTATCTGCCTGGCCCAAGTTTCATCCTCCCGTAACTCGCCCCGGTTCATATACGCCAAATATGGGACCGTCCAATCCGGGATGACATGGAGAGATGCCACCAACTGAGGTTCTGGATTAGGAACAGATAGATCCTCCTCTGTGGGGAGCTTGACCGACGGATTATGTAGCACATCTAGAAAGACGTTGGGTGGAACCGGTTTACGCTGGGAACCCAAACGGCTTAAAGCGCCTGCTGCTTCGTTCTTCCACCGGTCCACATGATCAACTTGATAACCTTTGAAGTGACCTGCAACAGTATCCACCTCTCGACGATATGCTGCCATGAGCGGGTCCTTGGAATCCCAAGTACCAGACACTTGTTGAGCCACCAGGTCCGAGTTACCGAAGCACTTAACCAGGCTTAAATTCATCTCCTTAGCCATTCGAAGACCGTAGAGTAAAGCCTCATATTCAGCTGCATTGTTAGTGCAAGGGAACATTAAACGGAGAACATAACAAAACTTATCACCTCGCGGGGAAGTTAATACGACTCCAGCCCCCGAGCCCTCTAATTGCCTGGACCAGTCAAAATGAATAGTCCAATAAGTATGATCCGGCTTCTCTTCTGGCGCCTGCAACTCTGTCCAGTCATTGATGAAATCCACCAACGCTTGGGACTTGATTGCCGTCCGAGGCATATGAAACGCCCTCGATGCGGCTATATCTCCCACGTGTCGAAGCACGACTTAGAGGCATAACCGCATTGAAAGCAATGTCGCAAGTGAGGTAATCTTCACACAACCCATGTAATACATAAGGGAAAGAGATACATAGTTGGCTTACAATTGCCACTTCACACAATACATGAGTAAAGCATTACATCATACAGGTACAATCAAGGTCCGACTACGGAACCAAAATAAAAGAAGACTACCCCAAATGCTACACAGATCCCCGATCGTCCCAACTAGGCTCCACTACTGATCAGCTGAAACGAAACAACACAAAGCACAAAGTCTTCATCGAGCTCCTCCTTGAGCTCGGGTGCATCACCTGCGATTTAAATCGGGCACCGCAAACTGGTTTGGAAGTATCGTGAGTCACGGGGACTCAGCAATCTCACACCCGCGAGATCAAGACTATTTAAGCTTAAAGGTAGGACAGGGTAGTGAGGTGGAGCTGCAGACAGCGACTAGCATATATGGTGGCTAACATACATAAAAAGAGAGCGAGAAGAGGAGGCAAAGCACGGTCGAACAACTATGATCAAGAAGTGATCCTGAAACTACTTACGTCAAACATAACTCCAACACCGTGTTCACTTCCGGACTCACCGAGAAGAGACCATCACGGTTACACACGCGTTGGTGTATTTTAATTAAGATCCACTTCGGGTTTTCTACAACGGACATTAACAAATTCCCATCTGCCACATAACCGGGCACGGCTTTGAAAGTTCAAACCCTGCGGGGTGTCCCAACTTAGCCCATTATAAGCTCTCGCGATCAACGAAGGATATTTCTTCTCCCGGGAAGACCCGATCAGTCTCGGAATCCGGCTACAAGACATTTCACAGCAATAAAACAAGACCAGCAAAGCCGCCGGATGTGCCGACAAATCTGATAGGAGTCGCACGTACCTCGGTCTCAGGGCACACCGGATAAGTCAGCCTACGAGTAAAACCAGCCCTCGAGTTGCCCGAGGTGGCCCCGCATCTGCTTTCGGTTCGGACCAACACTTTCGAAGCACCGCCCGGGGGCTAAAATAAAGATGACCCTCGACTCAGGAAACCCAAGGGAAAAGGGGTATAGGTGAGGCAAATGGTAAAACCAATGTTGGGCCTTTGGAAAAGTCTTATTCAAAGCGAACTGTCAAGGGGTCCCATAAATCACCCGACCGCGTTAGGGACGCAAAATCCGGGAACATAACACCGGTATGACGGAAACTAGGGCAGCAAGAGTGGAACAAAACACCGTGCATAAGGCCGAGCCTTCCACCCTTTACCAAGTATATAGATGCGTTAATTAAATAAGATATATTGTGATATCCCAACAAGTAAACATGTTCCAACAAGGAACAACATCTCCATGTTCCAACAAGGAACAAACTTCATCTTCACCGCAACTAACAACGCTATAAGAGGGCTGAGCAAAGCGGTAACATAGCCAAACAACGGTTTGCTAGGAAAGGATGGTTAGAGGTTTGACATGGCAATATGGGAGGCATGATAAGCAAGTGGTAGGCATCGTAGCATAGGCATAGCAAAAGAGCGAGCAACTAGCAAGCAAAGATAGTAGTGATTTCGAGGGTATGGTCATCTTGCACGAAATCCCGCAAGGAAGAAGAACGAATCCATGAAGAAGACAAACGGACGAAGTCGAATGAATCCTCACAACTCCGGAACGAAACCGAAGCTAACGAGAGAAGCAAACCGGAAAGAAGCAAACAACATGGTAAACAACCATCACATAAACATGGCATGATGCACAATCAAGTATGATGCATGTCCGGTTTGAAAATGCATGGCATGGCAATATGCACAAACAATCCTACAAATTAAGTGGAGCTCAACATGCAACGAGTTGCATATTGACGGAACACCACATCACTTATTTAGTTCTCTCTCGGTTAGGTACTCAACAATATTAAATGTTATTAAACATGGCAAGAGGTGAAGCGTAATGAAACTACCTATCTAGGCAAGTTTAAATGAGGCCGGAAACAACGAACAACAATTCCGGAAAATCCCCATATACAAATTATGGATTAGGTACAGATCTGACCTAAAGCATATTTTAGAGTTGTTAAACATGCAAAGTAAGGCTACCATGTTAAACTAGGCATTTTTCTACCCCATTTACATATATAATTTATTTAAAATGGAGCTACGGTTATTTAGTTATGAAATAAATCATTTTAGCATGGCATTTAAGCAAATTAAAGCAAACAACAATTTTAAACATTTAAATGTTGTTATCATGATGCGGATGACATGTGCAAGTTTTATGCAATATTTATGAAAACGTTGACATGAACATGATATGAAGCATTATGTCACCGTGGTGGAAGAAAGGGGTGCCACGGCAACATATCGGTTCCGGTAGCTCACGGAGATACCGATGCAAAAGGAAGGGGTGACGGAAGCGAGTCATGCAAGATGGTGGGGTGATCCCGATTACCGGGTTCCCGCGGAACGGTGGCATGGCAAAAGAGGGGCATCGCAAGGATGATTCGGACACGGTCGGTCATCTCGGGTTATACCTCCGGAACGTTCAAACGGGACGGGTCGAGTTTCGTAGAGGGAAGTAGTGGTTCACGTTCTTCGAGGGAAGTAGAGGAAGTAGCCGTTCACGGGTCGTCGAGGGAAGTAGTGGTACACGGCGACGGTAGAGGAAGTAGTGTTTCACGTTCGTTTTCGAAGAGGTACTTGACGGGTCCGAAACCCTTCGGGGTTGTCGTGGTACTTGCGGTCTCGCGATGGTAGTCGTACATGGCGTAGGGGAAGTAGACGTTCTCGTTCGATGGTTGTGGTACATCTCGCCATCGGAAGTAGTTGTTCATGTCCCGTGGTTGTTCGGGGTCCACGGGGTCTTCGAGGGTCGACGGTAGTGGTACACGTAGTCGAACTAGGCGCATCCGAAGGGGTTCTTGTCACGTCCCCGGGTGTAGCTGTACAAGTTTTGTAGACGAGCTTTAATGGAACATGGGTGTCGTGGTACTTGGCGATATCCGGATGATCTTGCGTCTTCATGTGTAGAGGTACTTGGCGGATTCGTGTAGTTGAACTTGACGAAAACGGGTCTCCCAAAGACGTCGTGGTACTTGGCGCATCCACCTGTAGTCGAACTTGACGGAATCCGAACGCCTCGTTGACTGGCATTTGGCGAAAATCCGAAGCTGGCCTGGCGCCCTGGTTCGGAGGTTGTGGAGGCAGGGGACTCGGCCTTGTGGAGTTCTGGTGGTCGCCACCACGGAGGAGGCGGCAAGGGCGAGGGGACCGGCGCAGGAGCAGTGAGGGTCGCCGGGCGAGACGCAGGAGGCCGGGCGCGTGGTGGAGGCGAGCGACGCAGTCACGGCAGCGAGGAGAAAGCGAGATGGCGTGAAGCGGCTGTGGAACGACGGCTCCAGCGCGGGGCGGACGTTGCAGCTCCGGCAGTGACGAGGTACGAGGCGAGGACGAGGAAGCAGAGGGGAGGCGTCGCGAGGCAGAGGAGGTGCACGGGCGCAGGAGGCTGAGGATGGCACGACGGCGGTGAGGAGAACGACGGGGCTCGGCCAGCCCTCTTCTCCGGCGAGGGCGGAGCGCGGGAGCAAGGGGAGCACCAAGGAGGCACGGCGATGGGGACGCAGGGGAGGAGAAGAGAGGCTGGGTGGGGAGAAGAGAGGCGGCAAGGGAGGAGAAGAGAGGGCGGCGTGGGAGGGTGCTGAGAGGTGAGGGAGATGGGGTGGAGGCCGGCTTGGAGGCGCCATGAGGCGAGAGGAGAAGGAGATCGAGAGGAGGAGGCGAGGAGATCGAGCGGGGTTCGAGCGATCGACTAGCGAGGGAGGAGCGAGGGGATCGAGCCGATGTGGTGGCGCTGCGGGATCGGGAGAGAGATGGCTGCGGGCTAGGGTTAGGAAGGGGCCAGCTGGGCCATGGGCCGCGCGCGAGGGGTAGGCCGGCCTGGAGGGAGAGAAGAATGGCCAGGGGCCGGCTGGACCTGCGGGAGGCGCTAGGTGGGCTGAGCCTTAGAGGCCGGCTGGGCTGGGATCTCACTCTAAAATTTAGCAGAAAAGAAAATAGAGATAAGAAAAGAAAGGAAGGTTAGGGAAAGAATTTGGGAACGAGGACAATTTTCCCGGGCTCACAAAAATATGAAGAATTTAACAAAAATGGCCCGAGGATTTTTGGTGGAACTCCGGAAAATGATAGAATAATTATGGCGAGGTTTTGGGGTCAACTCGGAGCAGAAAAAAGGCATGGGATTTTGCAAGTGTGTTAAGATCAATTCCAAAACGAGGAATATTTTATATAGCTCCCTAATATTGGGACGATATGTTATAAAGAGAAGTCACCATGTGAATCCCTCGATTTAAATGGATCGAAAAATCCATACAATTTATTTAGTTGAGTTTTAAAAATTAATGATATGATGGCATGATGACATGATGGCATGATGCAATGCAAGAGATGACATGATGAATGCACAAACAAAACAAATCACATGGCAAAACTCGGAAACCCTGGAAGGCAACTGAAGCTCCGGTCTTGGGGCGTCACAGCATATATTTTAACCCATGAGGCCCAAGCTCAATGGCCCACTTGGCAACCCGGCGAGTTGCTTCCCTGTTCTGGATTATATCCCCCAAAGGAGTAGAACTGACCACGGTGATGGGATGACCCTGGAAATATTGCTTAAGCTTTCGGCTCGCCATGAAAACTCCATACACCAGCTTCTGCCAATGTGGGTACCTCTGCTTGGACTCAATAAGTACCTCACTGATATAATAAACCGGCCGTTGAACCGGATAATCCTTTCCGGCCTCCTTGCGCTCCACCATAATAGCCACACTAACAGCCCGGGCATTAGCAGCCACATATAACAACAATGGCTCTTTATCAACGGGAGCAGCTAGAATAGGCGGCTCGGCTAGCTGCGGCTTTAGGTCCTCAAACGCTTCATTGGCGGCATCACTCCAGACGAAGTCATCTGTCTTCTTCATCATCTGATATAAAGGGATGGCCTTCTCCCCAAGGCGACTGATAAAGCGTCTTAAAGTTGCAATCCGTCCTGCCTGTCGTTGAACATAATTGATACACTTCGGTTTAGCCAAGGTAGTAATAGCCTTGATTTTCTCCGGATTAGCCTTCCTGCCGGTACACCAAAGACACACTTGGCCGGATTAAGCATCATCTTATAAACCCGAAGGTTATCAAAGGTCTCCTTTAAGTCATCTATCAATGTCTCCTACTTTCTGGATTTCATCACAATATCATCCACATAGGCATGAACATTGCGGCCGATCTAATTATGAAGACAATTCTGCACATAGCGCTGATAAGTCGCCTGGTCACTCTTGAGCCCAATAGGCATAGATACATAGCAGAAGGCTCCAAAGGGAGTTATGAAAGCTACCTTCTCCTGGTCCTTAACTTCCATTTTAATTTGATGGTAACCAGAATATGCATCCAGAAAACTCAAACGCTCACAACCCGCCGTAGCATCAATGATTTGATCAATACGAGGGAGGGCAAAAGGATCCGCTGGACAAGCCTTGTTCAAATTTGTGTAGTCCACACACATATGCCAGGTGTCGTTCTTCTTGAGTACTAGCACCAGATTAGTCGACCACTCAGGATGAAAGACTTCAATGATAAACCCAGCTGCCAAGAGCCTGGCTACCTCCTCACCAATGGCTTTGCGTCTTTCTTCATTGAAGCGGCGGAGGAATTGCTTGACCGGTTTAAACTTGGGATCAATATTAAGAATGTGCTCAGCGAGTTCCCTCGGCACACCTGGCATGTCAGAAGGTTTCCATGCAAAGATGTACCGGTTCTCACGGATGAACTCGATGAGCGCGCTTTCCTATTTTGGATCCAAGTTAGCGCTGATGCTAAACTGCTGGGATGAATCGCGAGGAACAAAATCAACCAGGTTAGTCTCATGAGCCGATTTAAACTTCAAGGCCGGATCATGCTTTGTAGTTGGCTTCTTCAAAGAAGTCATATCCGCCGGATCAACATTGTCTTTGTAGAACTTCAACTCCTCTGTCGCACAAACCGACTCAGCATAGGACGCATCACCTTCTTCACATTCCAAAGTGATCTTACGGCTCCCATGTACTTTGATGGTCCCCTTATGGCCCGGCATCCTGAGCTGCAGATAGACATAACAGGGCCTTGGCAAAACTTGGCATAAGCCGGCCGTCCGAATAGGGCATGATATGGACTCTTGATCTTCACCACTTCAAAAGTCAATGTCTTTGATCTGGAATCATGCTCATCTCCAAAGGCAACCTCCAGAGCTATCTTACCAACTGGATACACCGATTTACCAGGCACCACACCATGAAAAATGGTGTTTGACGGTTTAAGATTTTTACTTGTTAACCCCATGCGACGGAAGTTTTCATAATAAAGGATATTGATACTACTCCCTCCGTCCATGAGTACTTTGGTGAACTTATACCCTCCAACCTGAGGTGCCACCACCAATGCCAGATGACCTGGATTATCAACCCGGGGTGGATGATCCTCTAGACTCCACGCGATGGGCTGTTCAGACCAGCGCAAGTAACGGGGCACTGCCGGTTCAACAGAGTTCACTGCCCTTTTATGAAGCTTCTGATCGCGCTTGCACAGGCTCGTGGTGAAGACATGGTACTGCCCACTATTCAACTGCTTCGGGTTGCTCTGGTAACCCGACTGCTGGTGTTGCTGCTGATTCCCCTGATGATTATAACCACCCTGATTGCCATGTCCGTTTTGATTACCGTGAAATCCTGAACCGGAACTGCCTCCACCATAACCCGGCCCATGAGATCCGGGGCCTGAACCGCTGACCGGTCCATGATCATATCGGAAGAAATCTGAATTTTCAAACTCCCGCATAATAAAATAATCCTTCTAGAGGTGCGTGGCTGGCTTTTCCCGCGACCCATGTTTTGCGCAAGGCTGGTTTAACAGGTAAGACATGCACTCCGGATTGGGACTTGATCCTCCACCACGCGGGGGCGGTTTACCCTTACGACGCTGACCATTATCCTGCATGTTGGTATTAGCCACAAATTCTAAACTGTTATCCGCTTTACGCTTACTGTTGTTTCCATGACCCGCCGGGTTATGCTGCTGCCCCTTGGTGATGCCGCTCTTCTTTCTCTTTCCTGTCTTGTCATCGTCAGACTCAGGGTCCTTGGTACTATCAGAGTCGGCATACTTCACCAGAGCTACCATAAGCGTCCCCATGTCATTGCAGTGACGTTTGAGCCGCCCCAACTTCAACTTCAGAGGTGCAAACCAGCAATTGCCTTCCAACGTTAAAACTGCCGTATCAGCGTTGATGCGGTCCGATGAATGCAAAATTTCTAAAACCCGGTGCACCCAATGGGTAGTTGATTCACCTTCCTCCTGGACACAGGCAACTAAGTCCACAATTGACATGGGTTGTTTGCACGTGTCTTTGAAATTCTGAATGAACCGAGCCCTTCACTCGTCCCATGACCCAATGGAGTTGGCTGGTAAGTTTTTCAACCAAGTGCAAGATGTCCCCTCCAACATGATGGTGAAGTATTTAGCACATGCCGCATCATCTACATCTAGCATATCCATCGCCATCTCATAGCTCTCGACCCATGACTCAGGGGATAAATCGGCAGTGTAATTGGGTACTTTTCGCAGACCCTTGAAATCCTTGGGTAGCCATACATTACATAGAGCTGGGACGAAGCACGGCACCCCCAAAGAACTGGAATAAGCTGACGGGCCGCATGCTGTGCCGCTAACTCGGCCTCTCGACGTGCCCTAGTACAATCCACCACGTCCTGAGCATCAGCACCGCCACCCGCCGGGTTATGGCCACGAGGCGGATTACGATTCCGCGCACTGCTCGACATGGCCGGTTCATCCGTATGCCTGTTGTAACTCCTGCTTGGGCGGGGAGTGGAATGAATCCTCTCGCGACTGTATGAATAAGCCTGCTGCTGAGTCAAAGGTGTCTGAAGGAGCTCTCTAGCTCGTCGTGTCTCGACCGCTACTGGGGACTCACCTTCGATCGGGAGAGCTGGAAATCGTGAAGCGAAGGTGACTATGTTATCCAACGGGTTAGCGTAATGACTCAGAGGTGTTGGGACGTGCTGTGACAGGATATTGTTCTGACGGGGCGGGTCCACTGGGCGCGACTGAAACGGCGCTCTTGTTCCAGGTGCCTCCACCCGGTTTACCACTGGCGGGTTACTGGTCCCTGCTCCAGGCGTGTCAAAGAGATTCCTTGCCCCATAAACCGGATGTAGGTGAGATCGGTATCTTCTCCTCATGACATCATTTGATGTGCTCTGATCTAACATGAGTCGGTAGGCCTGTGCATCCAACTCGGCCTGCTCTGTAACCATCCTGGTTTCTTCAGCTGCCAGGTCTGCCTTGGCTTGAGTTATCTTATCCTTCCTCATTCGCGAGTTCCGCGTTATGCTCATCTTGATTCGCCGGGTTAACCTCCGCTGCCAGCAGTTCTGCCAAAGCATCGAACAAATCAGACAAAACCTGAGCAGGCGGTCGCACTGGGCCTCGTGCCCCGGCTGCCGTCGCTGCTACTGATCCGGAAATCATTGCCGCTATGGTCAAAGAGTGCTGCGCCGGCTGTGTACCGCCATAAAATCGAACCTGGCTCGGCGGATCAAAGGGGTCCGGAATACTGTCGCCATCGGAACAGCCCTCGAACCGGCCATCTTGCAGCTGGTACAATGACTCGGTCTCTCTAGTAGATGACTCGTCACCTGAGTAAACAACGGTTTCACCACCAGATTCCGATCCAACCTCAGATTCCGCTCCGTGGATGACTCCTACGAAGGCATGCTTCCTGGCAGGAAGAATCCGGGCGGGTCTCGCACGCTGAGCCGTTTCGACGATGTCGGTGCAGATGTCCGGCTCAGGGCCCGGTTCGCCAATCGTGCCAATGAAAACGTGGATGCCGCCGGAGGGGACCCGGTACCTGTACTCAATTGAGTTGGCCTCGGGGCCCCAGCCTGCGTTGTCAATGTAGAGCTTGCCGCGATGACTCTTAGTCATCCGGCCTACCGCGTATCCTTTGAGTCCTTTGAAGCTGCCCTCTAAGAACTTGAAACCATCATGCGATAGCCCCACGGTGGGCGCCAACTGTCGTGGTTTTGTCACGGCAGATGTCCTAGTGAAAGGACTTAGTCGTGGAGCCATCATGACGGGTTAGCTTAAAGGGGTTAAAGCGGACAAAGGACGCAAGAAGGTTTATACTGGTTCGGCCCCTTGCGGTGAAGGTAAAGGCCTAATCCAGTTGTTGTTGAATTGCTAGGGTTTCGATGACCAGGGAGAGAATCCGCTATGCCTGGCTCTCGAGTTGTTGTTCGTTGCCCCTAACCCGCCACCGGGTCGTCCCTTTATATACATAGGTTGACGCTCGTCGGTTTATAGAATCCCGAGGCCGGCTCATAAACGTGTCCGGCTCGGTTTCTACTCTTTCTTAACTTACAATACAAGTTACATGTCATATGGCGGTTCATATCTACAGGCCCTAATCCGCCTTTGGGCCCTGTGCCTTCGTAAAGCGCCACACTCCTTGTCTTGATGGGCTTCAAACACAAATAACTCATTATGGGGATAACCCGGCCTCTCCTGGCCGGTTTACACCCAGTAGTATTATCCCCAGCAGGAACCGACACGTATATATCGTTGCTACTAAGGATAAAAAGATGGGAACCCTATCTACCGCAATAGATAACGGATCTTGTCTACATCATGTCATCGTTCTTATTGCATTACTCCATTTTTCCATGAACTTAGTACACTAGATGCATGCTAGATAGCGGTCGATGTGTGGAGTAATAGTAGTAGATGCAGGCAGGAGTCGGTCTACTAATCTTGGACGTGATGCCTATGTAATGATCATTGCCTGGATATCGTCATAATTATTTGAAGTTCTATCAATTTCCCAACAGTAATTTGTTTACGTACCGTTTGCTATTTTTCTCGAGAGAAGCCACTAGTGAAACCTATGGCCCCCCGGGTCTTCTTCCTCATATATTTGCCTTCGCGATCTACTTTTCTCTTGCATTTATTTTCAGATCTATTAAACCAATAATACAAAATACATTGCTGCATTTTATTTCTATTTATTTTATTTGGCGTTCGATCTATCAATCTATTACAATTTACCTCACGTCCGTTTGCCTATCTTGAGGCGTCGTACCCCGAAAGGGATTGACAACCCCTTTAACACGTCGGGTTGCGAGGATTTTTTATCTGTGTGTAGGGGCTGTTTACGTTGTGTTGCTTGGTTCTCCTACTGGTTCGATAAACTTGGTTTCATATCTGAGGGAAATACCTACTGCCGCTATGCTGCATAATCCCTTCCTCTTTGGGGAAATACCGATGTAGCTTCAACCGACATCATCATGCTAGTGAGCAATTGTAAATTTGAGAAATAAATGTGTTAAAGTTTGTGATTCCCGTAGCATGCACGTATGGTGAACCGTTATGTGATGAAGTCGGAGCGTTATTTATTTATTGATTGTCTTCCTTATGAGTGGCGGTCGGGGATGAGCGATGGTATTTTCCTACCAATCTATCCCCCTAGGAGCATGTGTGTAGTACTTCGTTTCGATAACTAATAGATTTTTGCAATAAGTATGTGAGTTCTTTATGACTAATGTTAAGTCTGGCTTATGCGCACTCTCACCCTTCCACCATTTCTAGCCTCTCTAGTGCCGCGCAACTTTCGCCGGTACCATACACCCACCATATACCTTCCTCAAAACAGCCACCATACCTACCTATTATAGCATTTCCATAGCCATTCCGAGATATATTGTCATGCAACTTTCCACCGTTCCGTTTATTATGACACGCATAATCATTGTCATGTTGCTTTGCATGATCAAGTAGTTGACATCATATTTGTGGCAAAGCCACCATTCATAATTCTTTCATACATGTCACTCTTGATTCATTGCACATCCCAGTACACCGCTGGAGGCATTCATATAGAGTCATATTTTTTCTAAGTATCGAGTTGTAATTCTTGAGTTGTAAGTAAATAAAAGTGTGATGATCTTCATTATTAGAGCATTGTCCCATGTGAGGAAAGGATGATGGAGACTATGATTCCCACACAAGTCAGGATGAGACTCTGGACGAAAAAAAGAGGCCAAAAAAAGAGAAAAGGCCCAAATAAAAAAATGAGAGAAAAGAGAGAAGGGGCAATCATTTTACCACACTTGTGCTTCAAAGTAGCACCATGATCTTCATGATATAGAGTCTCCTATGTTGTCACTTTCATATACTAGTGGGAATTTTCCATTATAGAACTTGGCTTGTATATTCCAATGATGGGCATCCTCAAATTGCACTAGTCTTCATGAGCAAGCGAGTTGGATGCACACCAACTTAGTTTTATTTTGAGCTTTCATACACTTATAGCTCTAGTGCATCCGTTGCATGGAAATCCCTACTCACTCACATTGATATCTATTGATGGGCATCTCCATAGCCCGTTGATACGCCTAGTTGATGTGAGACTATCTCCTTCTTTTTTTCTTCTCCACAACCACCATATTCTATTCCACCTATATTGCTATATCCCCCGGATCTATTTCCCATCATATAAGTTCCTATTTTCCATTATATTAGTTTCCGATCTACTATTTTGCAATCTTTTACTTTCCGATCTACAAACCAAAAATACCAAAAATATTTACTTTATTGTTTATCTATCTCTATCAGATCTCACTTTTGCAAGTAACCATGAAGGGATTGACGACCCCTTTATCGCGTTGGGTGCAAGTTGTTTGATTGTTTGTGCAGGTATTCGGTGATCTGTGCGTTATCTCCTACTGGATTGATACCTTGGTTCTCAAACTGAGAGAAATACTTATCTCTACTTTGCTGCATCACCCTTTCCTCTTCAAGGAAAAAAAACAACGCAAGCTCAAGAAGTAGCAGGTCGCTCTGGACACACAAAGGGAGGAGAACTCGCCCCACAAGCCGAAGACTTCAGAAACACAGTTGTTGTATACCGGCATTGGAGGCTAGTTCGGGGGCTACTGAGGGAGTCTTGGACTAGGGGTTCCTCGAGCTGTCAGCCTATTTCTCATGGGTCGGACAGTCGGGCCGCACTACAGCTGCTGGAAAGTCGGACTATTAGGCGGCGGCGTATCCGAACAGAAGACCTTTGAGGCCTTGGCGTGTTCTCCAAGTCAAGATAGAAGATTCAACTTGTTTATCCTCTCGTTATAGCCGACCATATGTAACCCTAGCATCCCTGGTGTCTATATGAACCAGAGGGTTTAGCCCGTAGAGGCTAGCACAACAACCATCATCCTACTAGCCTAGGGTTTTGTTCATCTGATCTCGTGGTAGACCGACTCTGTAATCCTCATGTACACAAGAATAATCAAGGAAGACATAGGGTTTTACCTCTTAGAGAGGGCCCGAACCTGGGTAAACATCGTGTCCTTTGTCCCTTGTTCCCCATCAATCCAAGACTCACATCTCGGACAATCTACACCGACTCGTCAACTTCCGCTGCACTCTTGAAGTCGGTAATGATTGTTGATCACAACCCATTATAAATCTTCATATTGTTCCTGGGTGATCGCAGGGCAATTTTTTTTGTTTTCTACTACGTTTCCCAACAATAATTGCTTTCATCGGCATCGTCATTGTCTTCCATCTCTACGGTGTCATTGACTTGACTGGATGCGGTGTCACTGCCACTGCCCTGGTCCTCGTCGTCGTTGGGGGAGGCATTATCATCAGATATGTAGTTATTGGTGTTGTTGTTGCTGGTGTTCCCTTTACCGGCACATTTAGAGCGCTGACCGCTCCGTCCGTGTTTGGGGGATCCGTTTTCTCCTCCACCTCCTGGTCCTCCTTGGGGGTATCCACCATGTAGATCTCGTAGGTGGAGGTTGTCATCCAGTTGCTGGTATTGGATTGTGTAGCGCCGGACAGATCACTAACATCTTCATCCATGTAGGTGACGGGGAACGAAGCATGAAAATAAAAAAAAATCCTATGAAACACCCAATATCCAATCTAGGAGATGCATAGCAATGAGAGGGGAGTGTGTTTACATACCCTTGTAGACGAAAAGTGGAAGCGTATATAACGCAGTTGATGTAGTTGTACTCTTCATGATCCGATCACGGTCCAAACGAATCTAGCGCCCAACGGACGGCACCTGCGAGTTTAGCACACATGCGGCTCAGTGACGTCTCCTCCTCCTTGATCCAACAAAAGAAGGGGGAAGTAGATGGGATCTCAACCAGCATGACGGTGTGGTGGAGATGGTGGTGGTGGTGCTCAGGCAGGGCTTTGCCAAGCTGTACCGGGAGGAAATATGGTGGTAGGAAGGGGGAGGGGATGCGCCAGGGTTTAGGGTGTGGCTCCTCTCCTCTGCCTCCATTATATATAGGGGTAAGGGCAGAGAGGGTGAAAGTGCAAGTGGCACTTAAACTATATCTTGGTGTGATGACAATGTGGTTAGTAGAACTAATATCGGTTGCTAAAGTTTATCTCAGGATATTGGTTCCAAGTGCTTCGTGATGGAGATGTACGACCCCCAAATTAAAAAAGGTCAAAGGCATGGTCTACCGGCGATCCGAAGGTTTTAGTTTTTGGTTTGCTTTGAGCCGTAGGAAAGACTGCACTATTCAGAGGGGTTGGTGTGGATAAAGGTTGTGTGGGAATGCCATCGCCGAACCATATACACTAGCCTACCCATTCCTAACACTTAAAACCATAGTGTGCATGCATGTTGTACTCAGAGTGCTTGCAACAGAAAGTTACTGGTTACCCCGTGCGCACGGGGTACTGCGTAACTCTCTAGGTACCCGGTGCGCATGGGGTCTTTTGACCCCCGTGTGCATGGGCTACTGCGTAAACTCTCTGAGTACCCCGTGCACATGGGGTGGTGTGAAAGACTCTGAGTACCGCATGCGCACGAGGCTGACTTAGCCCGTGCGCACGGGGTCTAACGGGCAGAAACGGCCACCCCGGGACAAACGCTATAAAATCCCCCCTTCTTCTTCCTCCTCCATCCCTAACCCTAATGTCTTGTTGAGCTCCACCATTGCTACACCTCATTTTGCTCAATACTCTCAATCCCTCCACCAAACTTGTTGAAACTTTGGGGATTGGCTGGGCAAGACCCGATCTATATCTTGACCAAACCAAATCGCGTTCCCCGCAACATTTCTCCCCATTGACTTGTTACTCTTGGAGCTTGGGCTCCTAGGCGGTTAGAGGTTCCTCCGGAAGCTTCCTTGCTTGTGGTGTGCTCCTGAGAAGTTTGTAAAGGTGTAGTGGTCCCCTTCAAGACCAACCCCGAGTAATTCGGGGCTCATCTGTTGGGGTGACTCGAAAGAGACTACGGTGAGCCTTCGTGGCATTCCGCAAGCTTTGGCTCCGGTACTGCCCTAAACGCAGAGTAGGTCTTCCCCAAGGAAGAGTGAACTTTGGGATAAAATCCGCGTCCTCTCCTCACTTGTGGTTAATACTTTCCCGCACCTTACTTTGCCTTGTATACTTGTTGGCTTGCTAATTGGATTGTTGCCTAGCATACCTTGCTGTAAGCTTGCTTGTCATATAGGTTGTGTTCACCTAGTTGCATATCTAGTGAACCCTATTTATCTGCTAAACCTTAAAATTGACAAGAAAGATTAAAATTGTAGTCTCCCATTCACCCACGTCATCTCCTGATCTGTTAGATTGGGCCGAGGACCCCCATGGCTGTATACTCATGGGTCAGTCCGGACAGCTGCCGCATACAAGGAAGATTCCACAAGACTTGGCGATCAAGACAAGGACTCCTCCCCACCGGCGTATTCGGCTAGGACTCTTGTTATCCTAGGCCTCTGGTGCATTATATAAACCAAGGCCAGGCTAGTCGATAGATGATATATACAACAATCATACCATAGGCTAGCTTCTATGGTTTAGCCTCTCTGGTCTCGTGGCAGATCTACTCTTGTACTACCCATATCATCAATATTAATCAAGCAGGAGTAGGGTTTTACCTCCATCGAGAGGACCCGAACCTGGGTAAAAACATCGTGTCCCTTGTCTCCTGTTATCATCCGCCTAGACGCACAGTTCGGGACACCCTACCCGAGATCCGCCGGTTTTGACACCGACATTGGTGCTTTCATTGGGAGTTCCCCTGTGTGTTCGACAAAAGGTCGATGGCTCGCCTGCAGATCAATTGCGACTTCGACATATTCGTCACCAGCTCGACTGGTCACCTTGGTTCGACCAAGGACTGCGCCCTATCTCCGATCTTCATGTTTGGATGAGGGCCTTCATCAACAACAGCTCCGATCTCTATCAAGATCATGGAGGAATCATCCAGGGAGCCCGGGGGCTCAACGTCAACATTGCCCTCGGGCGGCCGTGCTGTTTTTCTGGACAGTGAACTTGTATCCACCGTCGCCGCCTCCTCGAGCGTTGGTTTGACGATTGCTTCGGTGGAATAGTGCGGAATTACGTCTACAACAGCCATGCTAAATTTCGTCGAGTTCCGATGGAGGAATCTCCGACAATCTACGATATACCGGAGCCCTGTCAAATCTGGACGAGAATCTGGACGAGTTTAGGGCGTGGTGTCCAGCTTCTATCTCGGACCTCCTTTGGAAGATCCAACCGTTGATCAACTGCGGAATTCCTATATCTACCACCCCTCAAAATTTCAGCTCGATCCGACCGTCCTAACTCCGGGAACCTTCCGATTAGTGCATAACTTGTCGGATCTGTTTTCTGCGTGAAAACAAATCCGACCCGAGTTCGTCCTTTTTACGAACGGGATTACAGACATTCTTTTTGAAGAAGTTTTGTATGGGGTATTGTGTTTTGTTCCCAAACACATCCCACTAACTTTAAAATCTTTTGAACATGATCTTCAACATCATGCTGGTGTCAAACCAGTCCGGCAATATTGCTCCACGGCTGCCGACCTGCGCTAGACACGTCGTCACTTTGTTGAGCCGAGCTCAACTTCTTCGGATCATCATCTCGGCAAGCCGAACAAGAGTCCGCATCACGGCGATAAATCATCACCAACATCGCCGCCCCACGGATTACACGGAGCGGCATACCGCATCGCCGCACGGTCGCTTCATCAAGCCGGCATCAACCACGTCACGACCTGCATCGGCAGGGCCGCACTATTGCTTCTTCAAGCTGGTGTCCATCACGCCGACCTTCGACATCTCGGCTGGACCGGGGGCTTCGCCATCTCTTCATCAACCTACTCGGACACTTCGGCGTCACTAGCCGACCAGCTCCGTCATGTTAGCTGGACCGAGGGCTTTGCCTCGGCGAGCCAACCTTTGCCAGCATTGCCATACCGTCGTTTTATCACCCATCAGGCAATGGGTGCGCGGATCTAGTCCTAATTTTGGGAATCACCTTCCTTCGGATTGCTACAACATATAAACCAGGTCTATCAAATGGTTGCCGCATTAACGACTGTCGCATGATGGTTCGGTCAGTTTCCGTACATAGTCCGGCGAACGCCGCATCCGGAGCTTGGACCGACCTGTGAATTCAGGCTTTGCCACGCCTTTATCAAGATCACGCCGACGCCTGTGATCGATATTGACTTTGCGCCAGGCCATATTTCTTTATTACTCACTTTGCATAAATTATTTATTATGCAATGATTTTTTTAATTATCATTATTACTATTATCTCCGGTTTGCACCATTTTTTGTGAACAGGAAAATGATCCGGGGACTTCGGCGTCTCTCTGCCGGTCTGCATTGACCGTGCTATGTCACCACTTCGGCGTGTCGAGCTCTCCGTTCCGCCACCTCGGGACCGGCTTGGGGGATGGAACATTGTCCCGTATCAAGCTCGGACCGCGTCATCAATACCGAACACATTGACCAGCTAAGTCGCTTTCATGCTCAAAGCTATAATTTCTAACTTGTGTTCGGTTCGACCAAGCATTATACTTTTTTGGAAAAATGTTGCTTGTAAAAAATTTTCTTGTCCAAACTTTGTTTGTGATGCATAAGTTCAAATACCCAATTCATTTTGGGGCTTCCTTCATGAAGCTTTTCCTCTTGCATATGATTATACTTGTACGGCTTTGTTCCTTGTTCGTGTATTACGCCACAATATGCACCATATTGACTTAAGCGATTTGCAAGCTGGGTTGCCTCACTCATGTGTTTACCCCTACGTTCTCGATTGTTCGGCTAGGGAGTAAAGGGAGCACCTCTGCGATTGTCACGATCGGGTCATCCGAGCCGGACCTCAGACTAGGTGAAGCTGAAAGCTAGCGCTCTTATAGTTTTCAATGATGGTAGGCACACAACGGAACTCATGAGTACAAAAAATCTATTGCACAAGTCTCATAATAACAATGAGCACCGAAGAAAGGTATCGGTGGGGGTACTATTTTCTTCGAAGATGCTTCTTACACTTCGTAGTAATATAGCATAAGTTCCCTGAGCGCGCTTTGTCTATTACAGCCTTATGGCCTGATTGCTCGGTTATTGGAAACACCGCCAATTTTCTCGACGGATGGAGTATATAACACTTTTAGGTCCTCGACCGAAGAGGGAGAAGCCGATGGTCGGTTAAGACGCGTTTAAAGTTCGGTTGAACATAGATATGATATAAGTACTTCGGTATATGCAATCATTCTTTTACCTAAGTCACTTGGGGGCTCTTAAATTTATATGAGCCATTTTATGATAAGTGTTTTTCTTCTTAGTCGTTGCAAAGTTTTATTGTTATTATTATTATTATCTATCACTCCTTTTTTCGACACGAGCGTGTGGTCACTAGCCGGGGAGCCTAATTTCTCTCTCAAGGCCGCTAGAGTTTACTTTGCTAAACTGGCCTAATGAGAAGTACTCCGCCCTCGGGATAGGAGGTTGAAGCCGTAGGCTGACCCGCTTGAAGTCTTGAGATAGGATGTATCATGTTAAAGCACGACAGAAGCACTTCTTTTGCTAAGCCCAATTTTCGGATTGACACCGAACACTTGATCTCGTTCGGACGTTAAGTTTCTACTGACGTTTTTTGGATTTCCAAGCTTATGGCACTTTTTAAACTATTTGTGTGTTTTCAACACAAGTCTCACAGTGCAACGCCGGACACCTTTAGAGATTCGGCAAAAACATTCTCCGATATTGCTATATATGCATCGATTTTGAATTGTGTCTTCGGTCAATAGTTGGGTTGCCCGGCTCCTGCGCATGCCTCCTACGTTCCGCTTTGTTCGGCTAGGTGTGCAAAGGGTGAACCACTGCGATTGTGCTTCCAGCTCACATGGTTAAGCAACTCAGTGGAGAAAGCCAAAAACTGACTGTCACAATAAGCGTAAACTGGTCAGTGATCCGATGACGGTGTTAAACGACGGACCATTCATAACAATGGACGAAGTGTTTACGGCTTGACCTCGACTGTCACTGAACACTACCGGGGGCTATTAACTGGCCTCCTAAACTAAATCCTCGATATTTTACTCTTACATTAGAGCTGAGGTTTCATGATAAAGCTTAGCATGACAACCCAAAGAAAGGAACCGATAGCGGGACTATTTTCTTTGGAAGACATTTCTTCTGTTAAACAGTAATATAACTTATCTCTCTGCGTACCTTTGTTTATAAAACCGTATGGCCAGATTGCCTTGTTTGTTGTAAATCTTTGCCCTCATAAAGGCTTTATAAAGTAGGACAAACACTCCTCGACTATTGGCCGAGGAGGTGGAAGCCGATGGTCGGTCAACAAAGTTTTGTACAATGCGGATCCGAGCATTAATGACGAACGCATTTGGATACATAGAGTCATTACACATAATTTGTGATTTTACTATGGATATCAATCTTAATTCGCCACCCGTGCCCGCATTAAGGCTCGGGGCTCTTGGGCTTCGGGCTTATTATTTACAAATATTAGGCACATCGATCCCCGATCCGGTGTTGCCACCCGACCAGTGTCTCATGGGATACTACATTGCCTGTCCAATGCAGAAAATTTTAAGTGTAATACAGTCTCCGAGGAGATTTTGATCATCAGGTTGGTCGGCCGCACCCAACCTGAGTCTTGAGGACCGAGCACGCCGCTTTTGTGTCCCGATGTATTCTCGACGAGTTAGACTTGATCCTCGTAACGATTTTGCAAATCAACCCGAGTCTCAGGCTACGGGATCAGCGGTCTTACGTCATCCTTCATGTGCATCTCGGTTTTAGACCGATACCCACCTTGAGGGCTACTCGCTATGTATCTCGGTAGAGAATAAATTGCACCAATCAAAATATTGACAAAAATCGCCCACATTTGGGGTGGTGCACCACCGAAAGCAGTCCGCATAAAGCTCGGGCGCTAGTGGATGGTTCCATAAAGGGCATTTCCGCATTAAGCTCGGCTAAACTCCTTCAAACTTCTTTGAACCAATGTGATTTACTTACACCTCGGATACAGTCCGCGTTGGAGCTCGGATACATAGTCCGCGCTGGAGCTCGGACAGATCCGCGTTGGAGCTTGGATACATAGTCCGCGTTGGAGCTCGGATACATTCCGCATTAGAGCTGGAAGCGGTCTGGCTTGTGCTCGCTGCAAAGATACCTCAATGCAGTCCGCGTTGGAGCTCGGACGAAGAGGACGCGCCGCCGGGAGCAACTTCAAACCCGAGGTGTGGCATAAAAATAACAAGGCATTGATAAAGGCGGAAACTTAAAGGCTCCTCGGATACCCGACGTAAACTTGTCGAATGCATTTCGCGATCCTCAAGATCGAATATGAGAAGATTTGTTGAACCAGTTTTCAAGACCGACGATCAAGATGAAGAACTGTTCGAAGAATCGAGGAGCGCCCCTAAACTTGAAGACCGGTTCAGGGGCTATCGACGGTGTCCCGGACTAGGGGTACTCACCACGCCATCTCCTAATCTGTTAGATTGGGCCGAGGACCCCATGGTCAGATACTCATGGGCTAGTCCGACAGCTGCCGATACAAGGAAGATTCGACAAGACTTGGCGATCAAGACAAGGACTCCTCCCCACCGCGATTCGGCTAGGACTCTTGTTATCTTAGGCCTCTGGTGCATTATATAAACCAGGGCCAGGCTAGTCGATAGATGATATATACAACAATCATACCATAGGATAGCTTCTAGGGTTTAGCCTCTCTGATCTCGTGGTAGATCTACTCTTGTACTACCCATATCATCAATATTAATCAAGCAGGAGTAGGGTTTTACCTCCATAGAGAGGGCCCGAACCTGGGTAAAAACATCATGTCCCTTGTCTCCTGTTACCATCCGCCTAGACGCACAGTTCGGGACCCCCTACCCGAGATCCGCCAGTTTTGACACTGACATTGATCCTTTCAATTGGTATCAGAGCCTCGTGCTCTAATATAAGGTTTTACAACCTTAAAGGGTACAGTCGATCTAGAGAATGAGGGAGGTGGCGCACCCATTGCGGAGGATGGTCAAAACCTACCCCCCCCCCAGCCGCGCCCGAGACAGTTGGTGCCCCAGTCGTTGCTCCCGCCGCTTCTATTAAACCGGGTGCCCCTTTGACCATGGCCTATATTCTTTCAATGTTTCCGGACCTCAAAGCCTCTATGTTGAAATAAGTTCGTTCCCTAGTCAAGGAGGAAATTGATGCTCGCTTAAAGCCCTCGACATCTGCATCAAACTCATTTGATCCAAATGCCATTCATCATGCGGATGACTCGAGAGAACCTCTTGCATCTCCAGAACCTTTTTACTCACAACAAGTACAATGTCGTGGAACCTTTTTACGCAACACAACCCTTGCAACCTCGCATGTATCCTGTTGGGCCTCCTCCCCCTTTGAAAGCTAATGTGTTTGCTAAGTGGAAGCTAGATATGGAGTCTTACATGCGTAGTGCTTCAACTCAACTGTGGTGGATTGTGGCTAATGGATTCAACCCCAAGGACCCAATGAACCTCACTCCAAGAGAAGCATTTGATGATCAACTAAATGCAACCGCCCACAACATGTTGCGCACCATGGTGAGCGAAGACTATAGTGACTCCATTTCTCTCCTTAAGACCGCCATGGTAATATGGGATTGCCTTGAGGTGGCTCTCGAAGGAGATGAAGCAATTCGAAGATCTCGATTGGCTTTGCTCAAGCAAGAAGTCAATCTCTTTGTGAGGAATGAGGGTGAGTCTGTGTCGTGGGAAACCATGGCCACCTATGGGACCAGGACGCCCCTTGCTGGTTCGACAGGGGGGATTCGTGTTGCACAAAGAGCAGAAGAGCGTGGGGCAGCACGGCAGAGATCACACAGGTAATTTTACCCAGGTTTAGGCCGCCGTGAGGCGTAAAACCCTACTCCTGCTTTGGTAGATTGATGGTGGAAAGGTGGTGGTGGAGCGTAGTACACTTGCCCGGCAAGGGTTGCCTCAAGGCGACAGTGGCTACTCGCATATGGTGGTGTGAGTTATCCAACCTTCTAACCCTTTCTACGATTGCCACGGGCCTCCTTTTATAGATCAAGGGGTTACCACAATGGCAAAGTAGTCAATACGCACTGATAAGAAAGCAATAGTGCTATCATACCTAACTCTATGGGCTGACAGGGCGCATTAAATGCACCGCTCAACGTCACATCGTTGGTTGCCCGGCAAGGCTTGCCAGGCTATCTCGCCAGCTTCACACCTGCTTGCTTGACACATCGCCGGACGAGTGTCATCCGTGGGTTTTTCCTGTAGAGAAAGGCCGCCATGTGGCGAATGGCTGCCACTTAGTCACTCTGCGGCTTGACACCGCAATGATCGATGACGTGGGTCATGGTGGAGTCGTTGGTGAGGTGGTATTGCCTCCGTGAGTCCTGGCAGGCCCTGTCGGGACGTCTTAGTTGTCTGCTTCTGGGGGTGGCCTCGCCCCTTGTCGGGCTCGCCTGCTCGGCAATGGAGGCCCTTCTCTTGACGATATCCCG
The DNA here is from genome assembly GCA_021605205.1 of Aegilops longissima. NCBI lineage: Eukaryota > Viridiplantae > Streptophyta > Magnoliopsida > Poales > Poaceae > Aegilops > Aegilops longissima. The sequence goes on along the minus strand of CM038677.1, from coordinate 661,577,472 downwards.
CTTCCCTGGCATGATCCTAGCCCCTCTGATCTGCATGTTGGTCCTTCGAATCTCTTGGTTTCCTGTACTCTGACTTGGTTTGGTGCTCCAATCTTGATCCCGTGCTTGTGCACAGTCAGGGCAACAGACCCAGGGTTTGTTGAACCGATAGAAGCCCCCGGGCCTGCCCCGAACGTGCTGCTGAGCGTCGTAGGGGTAGGGTCTAATAAGTGCACATGCAGGGTTGCTGAAGAGGCTGGCTTCTTGAGGTCTTCTTTGCTTCTTCATTAGCCTTGATTCTAGGCCAGTTTCCAGTTTCTCCGCTCATTGTGCGCAACGTTGTGGAAGAACTTTGATCGGGGCCCGCGGATTCTCCTCACCCCATGATCACGGGGCGGAAACTGCCATCCCACTTGCCTCTCATTCCGCACGCACCTGCCATGTGCTCCGCATGCATTTGGTGTGGTAGGTGGTGGATGCGGAAGGCACGGGGACGAGTGCCATGGCCGAAAACCGAGTGCTGGTGGTTGCAGCAGAGGGTCGGCCTTGATTCTTAGGGCCACAGAGGGTGTAGAGAGGCCGCATTGGAGGAGCGGGGCGGCCATTTCCTGTATGAGGAGCTAGCCCGCTGCCTCGTCCCCCTATAAAAAGGGGCAGGGCGGCGCCTCTCTGCACACACACACTACAAAAAAAATACACTTCCGTGATGATACGTGTTTGTCACAGTAGGTCGCGTTTTTTTTCATGCATGTACATCCATGACAATTTTATGACAGAATCAAGATAGTCATACCTGTGCTGGCGTAGAAGTGTTCCATGACATTAACCAAATTATCATCAAGGAAGTGTCCACTTCCATGACGATAAATCGCGCGTCACAGAAGTTCTTTCATCAAGGGTGACCGACACATGGCATCCACCGTAACGGAACGCTGTTAAGCTATCGGGTTGGGTTTTGGATCCGATAACCCGTTAACAGCCCCGACCAATGGGAAATTTCCACGTGTAAAATTCTTATTGGCCGGACGAAACATGTCAGCTCGTCAGTGGGTCAGATAGGCGCCTATGATATGTCGACACGTGCCACAGCCCACAATGGCCCATTTAGCTTACAAAGCCGGCCCGTTTGACTTGGTCAAAAGTTAACGGGCTGGCCCATGAAAAGCCTGTTAACGGTCTCTTCACAAATAGCCCATTTTACGGCCCGTTAACTCACGACCCGTTAGGCCCTCAAGGAAATCAGCCCAACAACGCCAGGTGGGCCGTCGAATATAACACCAGCCCGTTTCACTTTCGGCCCATGTATGGCCCATGATGTCTTACGGCCGATATGAGGCCTTCATATCTTTCGGCCCTTTACAGGCCCACGGTGACTCTAGCACATAATGAACAGTAATTTTCTTTGTACCCATTAACGGCCCATGATTTACATGGGCCGTTTCCAGCCCGTGTTAGATTTCGGCCTATTGAGGCCCCATACGTTCTTGGGCTCCTTTTCGGCCCTCAATTACATCCGACCCACATCGGCTCTGTTCCCTAATGGGCCAAATTCGCCCATGGCAAGAGTCGCCCACATCGGCATAGTTCCCCAAATGGGCCAAATTCGCCCATGGCAAGAGTCGCCCACATCGCTCAGTTACCTAATGGGCCAAATTCGCCCATGGCGTGAGTTGGCCCATTTCTCGGCGTGTTAACCGTTGTGCCGCTTTCCAGCTGGCCCTATATTCTCGCCCATTAACTAACCCGCTATGCCGTGATGAATTAAGCCTTTGTAGTCCTACGGCCTGTTAACGGCCCGTTACCGAGCTTCGGTTCCATCTTTTTGGCTTTGGCAACAGCGTCCACAATGGCTCCCATGATGCCGAAAGCTATTTTCACATTTGTCTACACATTGTGGATTTGCTCCTGTGTGCTATCTATACAAATCTCAATTATATTGATCTAAAAAATTATAGAATCAAGATTAGTAAAAAGGAGGTGATTTTGCCGCACGAATGGCGGTTTGCTAACATGCGGTCCCACATGTCAGTCCTTTACCAAGCCGATCCGTGTCCCACATGAGGCAGAACAACGGCAGAAACAACACGTGGTTAAGTTGAAAAAGACGAGGGAGAAGCGGATTCAGCAATGAGTGAAATGATGGTTGCTTCGTCCCTCCAATTTCTTTTTTTAGCATTATTACTTCGTCCCTCCAACTTAACTACGGAAAGGTGCAGCTTTGTGATTTGACGCCTCATTGCTCATTACTACGCCGGTGCCATGACTGGGGTGCTTCACCCCGCTGCTCGCAGATCAGATTCTAGTATGGCACGTGGACCCGTAGCTTGATGTCCCACATGTCAGCGAAAAGGACTAGAAGATTTATGAAAGCGAAGCGCCCACTCTTACGACGGAGGAGTAGACGACACGACGCCCAAAGTTGAACTGTCACTTGTATCTTGTATAGTACAATAGTTTTGTTGTTTCGCACGATCCATCGATACAAACCCGATTAAACAGGAAAAGGCGGGATTTTTCCCGCACGGTAGATGATACTGGCCATACATTTCAAAGGCAATTTTAATGTATGCAAACTGAATAATTATAAGCAACAATATGATATCTAGTAAAACTAAAAACACATATGATTTATTGTGTTAGAGTGTAGTAGTAGTGCTGTATTGCATAGTTGTTAGATGTAACATGCGAGAACGTGTAGAGATGTAGTTTTGAAGGGCCTACAGAGAGAAAAGCGTAATACGGTCACCGAACTTTAGAATAAGCTGATTACGGTCACTATATACGCTTTTGCGGTGATTATCCGTCACTTGCTCACAGTTCAAAGATCGGATTGCACTCGCTGACCGCCAAATAGTCGCATGGCGCCATGTTGACTAGTTAAATTGACCATGTTCCTTGTGGGTCCCACCTGTCGATTCAGATAGGGAAAAGGTCAGATAAACACAAATTTAGGCAGGCGCGACAAGGCTCCAACCCGTGCGCAGGAATCACCTGGTTGTGTATGTGTCTCTCAGGGCCTGATGTTTGCGCATGCACGTGTAGGTTGAGCACTTGAGCATGAGAGTGTGTGTTGGTCGTGTGGTGTACAGGTGTGTGCATGCATGCGTGCGTGTGTGCGTGTGAGTGTTGTGTGCGTGCGTGGTTGCGTGTGTACGTGCGAGTGTTGCGTGCGTGCGTGGGTGCATGTGTTTGTGTGAGTGTTGCGTGGATGCAGTTCATGTGCATGCGTGCATGTATGTGTGTATAATCACCACACCAGCTCCTGTGTGTTAAAACAGACGGTTCAGTATACCAATACAAGGCCACCTTGTCCGATGTGCCCGCGGTCATGACTTCAAACCACCGTCAAAATATTTTTTTGTCGTTTGTTTTCATTCTTACTAGCAAGATGCCCGTGTGTTGCACGTAACATCAAGATGCATTTGTATGACTTGTTTATCTTGTGAGAGAAAAGGATGAATGAGGGAAGGCCTTATTTGCAAATGTGGAGAGGTGTGTGGGTACCTTTGCAAAATTGCCATAGTTTCTTTCCTATCCGTCAGATATAAATCGGACGACCTATATTGCAGGATGGCAGGCACACCATCATCACCAACTCTATTTTTTATAAGAGTGTATTTTATGTATTTTATAAGAGTGTAGATGTAGAGTAGATACAAGTCGACAGGTGGGCATGATGGTAGTGAGATAATGTGATGCAACACTAGAGGTGCCACGTGGAGCGTTTAACTGGTCAACTAGTCATGTCATGAGCAAATACAGAGTTGTAGAGTGAGCCCGTGACTGTATAATAACCACTAAACGTAAACGATGACCGTAATGAGTGGATTATGAAGTCCAATGTATGTATCGCACTTTTTCTTCAAATACAATGATCGTCATGGCATATATCGCGAGAGAAAGATGAAACACGCGTGAATTTTCTGGGGGCTTACTTTTAGAGGACCTGGAGATAGTTTTGTGTGCATACGTGAAAGGGGCGATGAGGGGCTGTATGCGATGGAGAGAGAGATGCTCTTCGCTTCTCTTTATTATGACTAACTTTGTATATAATATAAAATATACAAATTCACAAAGGCGGAATAAATATCATTGTGGGCACCATGCAATGCAAATTAGCGTTCAGACTCTCCATATAAATTTGTAATGTTGTATATATGTAGAAACTCTAAAATAATTTTTGGCCACACTTTATTCAAAAGGAATGTTGTATGCGAAATAAACGTGAAGAGAGGGCTTCTAGATCAATGGGGTACATGATGTAACATGTGTGAATGTGTAGTTGATGCATTTGGCGGGGCCTAGAGAGGTATGTGTGTATTACGATTCGAGAGAGGCATGGATAGAGGGGCCGACGGGGCGGGAGAGATAGCACGAGAAATGAGAGTGGTCTAGAGAGAGAGACTAATATGATGTCACGACAAGAGATTCCATTCCCTTGAGTGTGTATATGCAAGGGGGGAGGGAATAGAGGCACCAGGAGAAATTTTCTATGTGTGTGGTGTTTGTGTTGGTATGTGTGGGTGTGAGAAGATAATGAGACATGGGGGCAGAGGGTGTGTCACCGCGTGAGGTCCGGTGGGTCGAGGTGAGGCCCTTCGTTCGGTTCCGTCCTGCGCCACATTGGTCGGCCCATGACACATTTAGGAAGACCCATGGATGACTAGTCGTACAAGACAAAGATAGGAGTGAAGGACTCTGTGTCCACTGACAAAGCCGTCTAGGATTTGTAACCCTAGGTTCTCGGACTAAGGTAACCCCTTTATCTCTCGATATTACTATTCATCCAACCTAACTCTAAGGGGCATCCTATGAATGCTCTGCTAGAATCATACTAAACGATTAGGAAGAGAGGTGTGAGACAATGCGTGAGAGACAAAGCGAAGATAATGTGTGTGCATGAGACACGAGGCAGGTCCATGTATATAGAAAGATTCGATGAGGATTGTGCGTGTGTATATTTAAGTAGAGGAAGAGTTCTTGTGATAAAGGTTAGTGAAACAGTTGTAAATGGTTACGAGAGGAGGGAGGGTTATATCTAGAGCATGTAAAGTAGAAAGACACCTCGGGAGAGACTGTGTGAGCATGTGTGAGAGACCACCGATGGAGAGTGAAACTACACGTAAAAGACTGCTCTACACATTTATTAAAGATATAAATTGTATCCAAATATTAGGATGGGATCATGATATTTGCAATTCGCGTAAGGAGCGGTCATTGATCCATCAGACATCTAGATTCTATCGAATTTGAGCATGTCTATGTTATTATTCGACATAATTGATCCACATAGTTAGTATTTTGAACTCCAGACAATGCATCGCTTTAGCAATCGAATATAAACGTGAGTATAGTTCATGTTGTGTGTGTAAAGCACATTATACATACAAAAGTTACCCAATGGACATTATAAATAGCTACATATGAACTAGCATACATTTGAATTCAACTTAAGGTGTTTTAAAAAAATCGAATTCAACATGAAGTCAATTCAATTATTTGAATTTGATATCATGGCATTTGTAAAACCATACCTAAATTATGGGGGCACCAATCTTTGCTCTGATTTTGTACATAATAGCATATGTAGTCGTCTACAAAATAGATTCAAATTTAGCTCCTCCATTCCAAAATAATCGTAGTTATAGGTTTTTCAAGTGTCAAAATTTCGAAAAGAAGCGGATAATTTAATGAGGTTTTCAAACATACAAGGTCAAATATAACGTTGTCTATTTAGGTCAATCCTCATAGTTCAAGAGTACTCTAAACGTGAATGCTTGTGTTTCAAAATTTCGAACAAAGCGCCAAAAGAGCCTCTACTCGCCCGAAACCGCGTGAGACCAATGTTTGGTAGTATAAGGAAATTAATTTTCTAATAACTCCGACCCGTGAAACCCGACAGCCCGACGTCCAAAGGTCTAAACCGGGGTAGGTTTGTAGCTTCATCTAGACGCCATGCAACCGCCTCCGAAAAACACTCATACACAATGGCCGCCTAAGCACACATGCGCATGGCCGAAATCGCTCCCGCCCACTATTTGGGACACCTGGGATTACCATCCTAACCCCGACCCGCAGTAGGTCCAAAATTTAAGAGGGGGGCAAAGTTTGTACTTCCCCAAATTTCAAACAAGCGCGCCCCATCTTCTGCTCAAAAGCCAAAACAAGCGCGTCCCTGCATCAAACATGGTTCCCCCACCCGTCTCGATTCCCCATTCAGACTCGTGGGCGCCAAAACTACCTCACCACCAGCCATGAAACCCCGCATCCTCCGTCCGCCACCCCATCCCACCCATCAACCGCCGCCCTCCTCCATCACGCCGGAGCCGATACCCCGACATCATCATCCACCGCAACCTCAAACGCAACACCCTCCACGGCTAGTAGTTGAAGCCGAGGCCGAGCGGTCCGTACCCGAGCCAGTTCAACCTCGCCCTCCTGCGCCTCACCGCTGCCGCTCCAACTTCGCCACCCTACACCGCACCGGAGCTGTTCCTGCTACGCCGTCCTTCGCCGCCTCGGATCTGCTTCCCCTCCACAGACATACGGCCACGGGAACACGGTCAACAATTTGGCCATGGGTTTGTCCAAGCCTGCACCCTCCAGAACATCGGTTTCCCCGGTAAAAAGAAGAAGATCAGCACGACATGTGGAGGTGACCACACTGGCAACTGAAGAAGATGCTCCTCTTCCCTTATTCGTGCAAATCTTACGCCTCGCTTGCACGGTATTCATCCCACGTAAGACACTAGTTGACCGCTTCTTCTTGATACTAGATGTTCCTAGTAACTCGCGATGCACAAGGTTTCTCCTCATATACTATTTCACCTTAGCTAGAGGTCCGCCGCCTTGAATTTCAATTTCCGCCGTTGATTCCCAATTAATCTGAAGCATTCCCGTGTAATGGGCGCTAGTACGACTATTACACCGGGAAGCAGCGCTTGGTGTTTATCTTAGGGCGTGCGGCCGAGAGCTATCGGCGCACGATCTGGAGGTCGGCCGGGATTAAAGGGATGGCCTGGGGGCGCTACCAAGCACGGCGGTGGTGTGCGGTCGATGGGAGGGCGGAGCGGCGGAGGCAGGGTCTAGGCCGGTCATCGTCATGTTCGAGAAAGATCGTCAACAAGGATCAAGCGGAGGTAGACGAAGGCCATCCGCCTGCTCCTTATAGATCGGACGGTTCATAAAAAATCGATCGACCTATTTATTTTAGTCGATCGTTATCTTGATAGGACCACATGTGGTGGTGTGCGGAGGAGTACCTGCATTTCTGTGCTCATATATTACAAAATCATACGGAGTAGAATCTAATTTTGTTTGCCATGCAATATTGTAAAGCTATCATATGTCTCTGTCATTTATTTTTAGCCACCGCTATCTCGCTACTTTTTACACTGCACTACTTCGCACACACTTCACCCATACTCTCACTATTGTGTTTTTATGCAAGGGTATTTCAGACCTGCCTTCTGAAGGTAAAAGAGAAGAGAGAAGTCGCCCAGCGTGGTACGCGGCTAGGCCGACACGCTTCAAGACTTTAAAGGGTGTAGTGTCGCAGATGGAGATGGGGAACGAGCTCGAGTTGATGATCTCGCTCGCCGTGAACCACCATCCTGTGTGCTTGCTTTAACTTCACGGTGTCATATGTGGTTGCATGTTGCATATGGTGTCTAGCTTGTATTCGAAAGGCCGAAGTCAGTCTTTATCAAGAGAAGGAAAGATATTTTTTACATGAACCACCATCCCGGGAGCACCAGAAGACAAATAGCTAGTCAGGGCACTGGCCGACCAAGTGACAAGCCCGGCAAAGATAGCCATCACCTGGAAGCCAACTAAAAAGCTGCGATGGTGGTGAAGCAGCCCACCTCCCACCAGGATCTCAGGTCCTAGATGATCATGCTCACCACTCCAGCCGGATGTCTAGCTTGTATTGCTTCCAATTTGGTTAAATTGCATCTGCTTAGCTTACACATTATACCATTGAATATGACATGCCTTTCTGTTTTTGGTACATACTAGTACATCTGTGTATTAACCATGTTCTTATATCAAACTAATGTTCTTGTGTATCCCTCATCAATCACTTATGACGAGGCAAGCAAGCAAGGGGACTACTCATTTAAAGAATGCATCGTCAGCCTCCCGACATGATTCTCAAGAAACAGAAATGCTAGATGAAGATAGTGAATGTAGCTCTGTAGTTGATTACAGTATTTACCCTACACTAGCATCGCAGGTGCTTGCTCTAACTTGGCAGCGTGATATGTGGTTGCATGTTGCATATGGTGTCTAGATTGTAATTCTTCCAATCTGGTTAAACTGCATGTGCTAGTCTGCTTAGCTTATAGTACATTATACCTATTAATGTGACATGCCTTCCTGTATTTAGTACATAGTACATCTGTCTATTAAGCATGTCCTTACATAAAAGTATTGTTTTTTTGTATCCCGCATCAATCAATATGACGAGACACCTTTAGTATATGCAGTGCGATATTAGTTGTATCTTTCATATGATTTATAGCTTGCGCTGCTTCTAATTTGCTGAAATTCCATTTATGATGGGACGCTTTTAACTTGCATATTGGTTGCATCTTTCATGTGGTGTCTAGCTTGCATTGCTTCTTATTTGCTGGAATGGTTTCTGCTTAGTTTACACAAACAGTTGTGAACATGCCATGTCATCCTGTTTTTCGTATATATTCCATCCTGGTATCATGTGTTTGCCTTACATCAAAGTAGTGATTGTCAAGATTATGCATGAATGAGTTCAAGAGAGAATTTTATTGCTTTTTCTTGTCGGTTTTACTTGACAATTCAAAATCAATAAAGCGGAAGGAAGTTAGCAAGGCAGCGGATAAAGGTGCTCCTTCCAACGGAGGGCCTCTACTGTTTCTACCTCCACACCCCAAGATGATTTCCAAGACAACACATGCATAGACACTCAACAAAGTTGTGTTTATGATGAGCCCCTAGTGCAGCATCACCGTGCTCCTCTAACTTGGCAATCGTTATATGTGGTTGCATGTTATGTGTGATATCTAGCTTGTATTGCTTCTAATTTTGTTGAATTCCATCTGCTTACTTTACACATTATACTTGAATAAGACACGTGTTCCTGCTTTCTAGAACATACAATATCTGTCTATCACACCATGTTCTTACATCAAATTACTACTGTTGTGTAACCTGCAACAATCACTTATCATAAGACACGCTTGACTTTAGAGTGTGATATAGGTTACATCTCACATTCTTTTCTAGCTTGTACTACTAATTTGTTGAAATGGCACTTATGACGAGACATTTTTAACTTGGTAGAGTGATATTCGCTGCATCTTTCATATGGTGTCTAGCTTTCATTGCTTCTAATTTGTTGAAATGCCTTCTCCTTAGTTTACACATCATAAGTCTGTGAATATGCAATGCTGTGAATATGCAATGGCACTAATGACGAGAGACCTCTAACATGGTAGTGTGATGTTGTTTGCATCTTGCATATGATTTATTTCTTGTACTGCTTCACATTTGTTTAAACGCCATTTATGATGTGACATCGTTAACTTGGCAGAGCGATATTTGTAGCATCTTTCATATGGTGTCTACATTCCATTGCATTGCTTCTAATTTGGTGAAATGTCTTCTTTTAGTTTACACATCATAGTTCGGTTATCTCTTCCGTCCTGTTTTTCATACATATTACATCCTCCTATCATGTGGTTGTCTAACATCAAAGTTAAGTTCGCTCAAGATCACGCATCAATTTGTTCTCAAGAACTAAATTGTTATTCGCTTTTCTTGTCGGCTTGACTTAACATTTCACAGAGAAAGAGGAAGAAACATGTAATGGCAGTGGAATGAGAAGCGGATGAATCCTGCAGATTCTGCTGGTAACCGATGGTGCAATAGAAGGTCAAAGTCCAGCGGAAAATTATACAAACACGGCATCCCATGCTACACGAGTTGCAAAAAAGCCAAACAGAAACAAATAGCTGCCACCAAACAAGCAGAGACAACCCTAGTTCTTGCAACACCTACCACAAGATTACCAAATGCACGACATACTGTAAGGCCAATCGAGCTAGCAAAGACGCTCCCAAGCTCCCTTGCCACCGACACTACTTCCCAAGGACTCTTGACACAAGATGAGTTGGCAATATCGATGAACCTTGTGAGCTTCAACAGCAAGAAGGTAGTTGCTGGAGTCAAGTTACGCCCATGCTTCTTTATATGTAGTCTCACAGCTTGATGTACACTAACACTTCCTATGTTCATTGTTGGACTAGCACCTAGGTGCAAGAGGAAACAAACATCGTGGATAATGCTCGATAGGTTAACTAAATCTAGAGGAGGAAGAATGGAGATCCGCTTTGAGGCAGGTTTAAAAGGCCACGGATGCTACAGAGTTAGCCAAGTTAGTATCAAAGGCAGCGGTTGCCGTTAGGTGTCATGTACGTATCCTCCCAACATGGATTCAAGACAGAATGACAAAGACGAAACCCAGTTCAACACCTTCCTCGACCATTTATCTGTAAGTATGGTTATGTATGGAAACTAGTAATATCGCCTTGCTCTGTCCCATACTTTATAGGTTGTCGATAATGAGACTCCCATAATTTTCAATATATGAGGTTCAAGTTGATAGCCAAGATGATGCAACTGACAAGCTTGCACCCATGTTTTCAAGTCTGCTCATGACAAGATCGGATAACTTGAGGAAAACTCACTTTGAAGGCAAGGCTAACAAAGTGAACTTTCCCAAACATCTCCAAAGGGAAAATATATCGAATGAAGACCGGAGGGCCTTGTTAAACATCGTCCGATCCAAGTATCGGTACATTATATATATGTGATCGATCACATGTTGAAGTCCTATTTACGCATGTGTCACACAAATCTATCTTCTTGTAGGTGAACTATTCAAAGAACAAGGCCAACCGCATTTAAAGTGAAATTCCAATGCATTTACGTGATCTCGTAGCTATATTGCACAATCGCGAGGCTCTTGTAATTAGCTGTTGTTTCACTCTTTTCGCTGTACCATATTATCGATCTATATTGACTTGTTCAAATGCATAGGAAAGCCCGCAAGGACCAAAAAGTACATAAACCAAATGCTATGGAAATCTTCAAGGACCTGCCACACCAAGAAGAAGAAGGGCATGACTACACCACCAAAGCCATTGTTGTAAGTCCTTAATCCTCATGCCTTTTAACTACTACTTACGCTGACTTGTGCCTTGAACTGCATGGTTTGCAGCCAATGTCTATCACTCTTTTCAATTTTATACACAATTGTCTTAGTGTATCATTGCACCTTACAAGGTTTAAAAGAGAGGAGTGATGTTCCTTTGATCTTGACCCGTAATCTAGTTCCGGTCGGACTTGCCCACACAATGTTACAATTGCCTCGTTTGTCCGTTCTCGCTTGTTTTGTGATATGAATGATGTCATACTATGCTTACCATATTATAAACTTCGCCTCTTTATCCTTAGCCCTCAATACAATGTGAAGAAATAGACAATACATTAGCGATGGTACATGGTCATATGTTTAGAACCTGGTTTTATTATGTACTTTGCAATAAAATACAACTAATATTTTACATGGGTTCACCGTAATAAGTTCTCAGATATAGACCAAAGCTATTTTGTTTGGTTTTGCTGCCTCCTTAATATCTTCTGCTCGTACTACTAATGTGAAACCTCAACTTTTCAGCGAGCTATGGAAAAATGAGGAACCGCCACCTTCAAGGTGGCGAGGCAACTATAACCGCAATGTCGCCTCCGCTGCAAAGTGGGTCAAGACATGTCCACTAACAAAGGCTAAAAGCACGCTCTCGCGTAATACCGGGTTGGTTGTTAAGGCAATATCATCCAAACTTCCTCATGATCAAGATATGCAAGCTCAAAGCAATGTTGTATCTCAAGGCCCGCACACAAGTCCATTCCTAATAGAGGCCCTTTGTGAAACAAGGAGAAACATTGCTCAATGTCGTCAAGATATGCATGGTTTTGAAACCATACTATCGACATTTTCTATGTTGTTCAGAGCCTAGGGAAATGAAGGCGAGGGTTATGGTGCTCCATCGACAATACAAAGATGAAAACGTAATAGTCAGTCAAATGAACTGAGCTTCAACTTCGTGGTGCATTTATCCGCTAGATGTTAAGTTTTATGCTAACCTTCCTTTTGTTATATAGTTGTAATTTGTTTTGGTACGATACAAAATTTATTCTTAACGTAGCCACCGTTGAAGAAAACAAAGAAGCCATTTTTGTATAGTGTAGGGTGTTCCCTATATTTGCACCGGTGGCAATCTTTGATGCCGAGTGGATGTAATCAGGCAATCGCTTTAATATCCTAGCATTAGTTTCGCCTTATTTATTTCCTAGTCTTTTTTTCCTTGGTTTGCTAGTGGTCGAAACTACCATGGGTTATATACGAGCCGTAGGATCCATGGGTCTCTACGGCCGCCGATAAATGGGCCTATAATCGGTGGGCCTCAGTCGTCGATAAATGGGCATGTAATCGTGGCCTCGCCGCCGGATAAATGGGTCTACATGGGCCATAATCGGTCGTAATTGGTATCGCTCAAAGACGGTAACGGGCCGTTAATCGCGCAGGGACTGCAAAGGCTTAATTGTCACAGCATAACGGGTCGTTAATGGGCCAAAATATTGACGGCTGGAACGGCGCGAACGGGTTAACAGGCCACAAATGGGCCCACTTTGCCATAATAATTTGGCCCATTAGGTAACAGCCAAGAACGGGTCGATTTGCCATGGGCCTAATTTGGCCCATTTGGGGAACATGCCAAGAACGGGTCGACTTCTTGCCATGGGCCGAATTTGGCCCATTAGGGAACATGCCAAGAACGCGGCGGAAGTAATCGAGGGTCAAAAGGAGCCCAAGAACGATGGGCCGCCAATAGGCCGAAGTTAACATGGGCTGCTAACGCCCATGTAAATCACGGGCCGTTAACGGGTACAAAGAAAATTACGTTCATTATGGGCTAGAGTCACCGTGGGCCCAGAAGGGCCGAAGATACGAAGGCCTCATATGGGCCGAAGACGCCGTGGGCCATACATGGGCCGAAAGTGAAATGGGCTGGTGTTATATTCAACGCCCACATGACGTTGTTGGGCCGATTTTTTAGGGCCAAACGGGCCGTGAGTTAACGGGCCGTAAAATGGGCTATTTGCGAATAGACCGTTAACGAGTTTTCATGGGCCAGCCCGTTAACTTTCGACCAAGTCAAACGGGCCGGCTTTGTAAGCTAAATGGGCCATGGTGGGCCTTGGCACGGTTCGACATATCATAGGCGCCTTATCCGACCCATCGACGAGTCGACACGTGTTTCGTCCGCCAATAAGAATTTTACACGGAAATTTCCCATTGGTCGGGCTGTTAACGGTTATCGATCCAAAACCCGACCGATAGCTTAACGGCGCTCCGCTACGATGGATGCCACGGTCGGTCACCCTTGACGAATGCACTTCGGACGCGATTTATCGTCATGGAAGTGGACACTTCCGTGATGATAATTTTGGTAATGTCATGAACACTTCTACGACAAAGACATGTATGACTATCTTGATTCTATCATAAAATCGTCATGGATGTACATGCATGACAAAACACGCGACCTACTGTGACAAACACGTATCATCACGGAAGTGTATTTTTTTAGTGTATCCTCCAGCCTTCTTTGATGTGATGGTGCATTTGGCTGTTCATATACCTGATGAGGCACTACTTAGAGGTCCAGTACAGTATGGCTGGATGTACCCTATTGAAAGGCGGCTAGGCACTTTCAAGGGCTATGTTAGGAACATAGCTAGACCCGAGGGTTCCATTGCAGAGGCCTACATTGCTACTGAAGTTGCTGACATTCTCGCTCAAAATACATTGAAACAAATTGATCATCTTAGCAAAGAGGTGGGTGAAGACAATCCCGGCTCAATGTTTTCGATTATTCTGCTTGAGTTCTGTGGAAGAGTCGATAAGAGGACAAACCTAAAGGTTTGGACAAAATGGTTTGGTATGTGTTGAATAACTGTCCCGAGATACTACCTTATATCAAGTAAGTGCAAGATCGCAAAGATATACATCGTAATCTACTAAACTTGCAGCACATTCTTATATATTTAGATGTTTAACGCGATCACTATGTTGTGCAAAGATCTACAAAGAGGAGTTATCGCCGCAAAATCCAAGAAACATTGACAAACTGGTTATGGTAGGATTTATGAAATGGTTCAAGAACCATGTAAGCTTTTGAAGTGCAAAGGTCAGCTTTTTTTAATATATTGAGTACATAAGATGATCAGCTTGTCTATTTTCTAACCATAGGTTAAGAAGATGCGGAGGATGGGTAGGCAGTTGATGATGCCCTTTACTCACTAGCAATGGCTCCCGATACTCGGTAAGACATTATGAATCTTATGTTGTTGGAGATGTGCGCCACAACACCCTTGCACGAGACGAAGGCGTGAAGACACAAAACAGAGCCATCATGAGCACGGATACGATGATAAAGAGACAACTCAAATGTATGCTAACATAATGTACATTGTTCGCTTGCGTGATATCTCCGCCGAGGATCATCGTGTGTGGTTCTCACAGTCGTCATTGGTATAACCTGTTTTCCAGATCGCAAAACCCAGAGCTGATGATTATTTCAAATCCATCAATGTCAAGGCGGCGTATCGCATCAACGAGCCTTTTATTTTGGCAAATCAAGCAACAAAGATATTTTTCTTGGAAGACACATTTGCACGTAGCGATGACTTGAGAGTATTGCAAAGGTTTGAGCAGAGGAATTCGTTTAATGAAGTTGCACAACAAGATGATGCTTACACTGCTCCTGATGTACAAGAAAACACAGATGTTCCTAATATCTTTGAGAACCGTCACGTCAATGACGCCGGCGAAAAGATTGCATGTCGTGCTGTGGACATACAAGAGTTGATAAAAAAGAAGCCAACATTCGAGGACGTTGAGGACGAAGAAGAAGATGACACCGTGGGGAATTACATTCAGACTGATAAACATGGCGGAGATGTTGACGCTTCTGCTGCGGATGATGATTACATTGCTTTTGTCGCATTTGCCTTTCAGAAGACGTTTTTTTATCTACTATGTGAAATTGTGTTTGCTATGACAACTGAAACCTGATGAACATGTTGTTTAGTATTTTGCTGTGAGAACATCACTTGTTATGTATGCTGATTTGTGTTTGGTGATTGTATGACAACTAAATCATGATGACATTGTTGTTTACTTGTACTCATATTTGGCTGTGAAACTTGAATTTGATGACATAGTTTGCTGTTGGACTGCAATTTGCTCGACGTCTTCGAATGAGAACAAAGCTGACCCGACTGTGGCCTCTCGCCATTTATTTATTTACATGAGCAAAAGGGATATCCCCTGATTTCATTAATAGAAATCATTAGGTGTTCACAACACTACGCCCAGCCTGGTATGTGAGGTTTCATTCATTACTAGTTTCAGAAAGTGCTCATGTCGTAGCCATTAATACATCACGAAAGTGCTACATACACCGCAAATAAAGAGACACCATCCTACAGAGCACATCAATTTTGCCCATTATCTTCACAAGCTCTTTCATCTCCTCATTGATGTCAAGGCCATTCAGCAGCTGTTGCTTGGCCATGATCGAGGAATCGATCTTTAACCTTCGCTCGTGATCTTCCTCTTCGCCGCTGCCTTGTTACTTGTCCAACACCCCAACCTGCTGGTATTGGGATTCCTTGGCTAACCGAATAATCAGCAGAAGTTGCATTCCCCCACATCAAGAACTTCCCGTAAATACAAATCACACGAATCTTCCCTTTCTCGCACTAATCAAATTGGAAGATCATCAACCAAACTATTAAAAATCAGCAACCGAAAGCAGCAGTAACAACACTTAAACATATTATTACCCCATGATTCTGCATTTGTAGAAGACTCGCCAGGGTTGCGGATTGTGGTTGAGATGCGACGGATGACTCGCGTGATTTGCAGCAAGTGGCACCACACCAACGGCAGCTGGTCGCGATGAGCAATCGGGTCGCTGTGCGCTGTGGTCGGCGGGGTGTGATGAGAACCACAAAGCGATGGTACGGGTGGCGACTTGGTGCATATCTGGTTGTTGCCTCGTTGAAGAGCAGTGGACGAGTAGCCAATAACATGGTTGTCGCGCCAAAGCTTATGATGCTAGGCGTAGTAAGTAGAGAAGAGGAGAAGTGCACGTTGGATATGTCGGCCATTACTTGCGAGTAGCATAGCACCATATATAGTCATAGTCTAGGTTTGGATTTGAACCAGCTACAGGAGTACGCCTTTCTTTTTTCTAAACCTCGGCAACGTCTCTTAACTAGTACACTAGCTTGTTCTGTACGCCTTCCCAAGTATTTTATTTTCTTTCCCTTTTTTTGCGAGGAAGGAAGGAGGACAAAATTGAGAGTTCCTCGACTCGAACCCAAGACTTCTCGCTGAAAACCAAGGGTGCTAGTCACTTATGTGGCTTAACGCTCCTATGAGGAGGACGATGAAGAACACATTTTCCTCGCAGCTTTTCTTCCTATATATAAAAAGTATGCTACTTGGTGTCCGCTTAGTCAAAAACGATTGTGCCAACCTTGACTGTTGGAGTGACATTCAACGATGTCACGCTTTCTTCGCCTCTTCTTCCTCTAGCCGCCAAAGCCAAACCAGCACGGTGGGACTGCTGTGCTCCCGCCTCCCACGGCGGGTCAGGATCTTCCCGGGCCTGCTCGCTCGCTCCTGCTCGAGGCCTCACCATCGCCCTCCGCCTTGGTTCGCTTGGCCAAGGGCGCTGTTCTTCTGTTGTCAACATGGTCAACAACCGAGAGGAATAAGTGATGACTGTACATGGTGAGGATGACAAGAGGGACCCAAAGAGCTGCAAGTAGTAATTTTGTTTTTTCGGGACGGAGAAGGGTATCAACTGGGTAAAGGGACCCGGGTCTGCCTAGCCTGTGCTTTTATTTCATATGTTTAGCACATGACCAGCCCAGTTTGTTTTTTTTCCTTTCTCAAAAATGGCTAGCTAGCTATTTTGTGTTTTGCGAATAACCAACATAGGCCTACTTGTTTTCTACGCTCACTGGCTGGAAATCTTCAAGACGAGGAAGGATGCATTTTGCCCGTAAAATGGGCTATAAGTAATAAGAAATGGGCTATAAGTAATAAGAAATGGGCTATAAGTAATAATAAATGGGCTGTAAATGAAAAAATACAACAAACAGCAATTAGTTCCAAAATACTGTTTTCTTTCGGATTTTGATATTTTAAATTTCATTGATTTTGTGCGGTAAAATTTCATTGAATTTAAATTTAGGTATATTTAGATTCAAAATTAATTTTAATCTGCTAGAAATTTCGGGTTGTATGTCGTTTGGGACAGATTTGGAGGTCGACTTGTGGGTCTACTAGGTTGACGGTACTTTGGCTTTGTCAACTTAGTCCACAAACGATTACATCCAACGCCTGTCGCTTCTTCAATATCTGATCTTCTTGCTCCAAATTACCAAACCAGCTCCGTGGACTGCCTACTCCGCCTCCCTGTGGCCGGGTTGTGTTGCCAAGACAGCCGCACCGCCCCACCCTACTTCATTGCTGGCCGTGCCATTCCTCTACTCACCCACACCTCCCGTTGTTTTCCGCGATGGCAGCCGGACCAAGAAACCTCAGACTCCTAATCGCAGGCAACCATTGCCGAAGTCTTCCCGGCCCGTGTCTCCCTTCCTAGCCCTCGCCGCCGCCCACCGCCATGGTGCTCTCAGCGCTACCGTCAACGTGGTCAACGAACGACATCCATCGGTCATGGATCAGACAAGCAAAATAATGATTCCTCCACCGACAAACCGGGACCCACCGAAGGGCCTCAGATTTCACTTAAAAAACGCTCCTCACCGACATGTCGGACCCACTAGCTATATCTTCGCACGCAAGGAAGTGCCTCCTTATTACGCACAAAAAATGAATACCCACCCCGCTAGCCTGGGACCCACCATAGTGTGAGGATGACTTAGGGCCAACTAAGTTGACGGGACGGAGGGCTTTGTCAACTTAGTCAATATGAACGATTCTAGCTCCAAAGGACCGTGACGATGTCCATCCAACGGTCAGAGTGCCTCTTCAACCTCGGGTCTTCTTGCTCCACCTACCAAAGCAGCGCCGGTCGTGTCAAGATGCTCCTCGCCCGGGTGGCCGGTCAGGTTGCCGCGAGGCCTCACCGCCTCTACTATTCCCACCACTGCCAGTTCTCATGGGCGACGGCAGCCGTGACACCGCAGCCGAACCAGTGAACCTCAGATTCTTCTCCGCTGGCTTCCACCGCTGCCTTTTCCTGCTCGACATCGCCCCTTCCTAGTCTCGCCGCCGCCCACCGTCGTGGTGCTCTCGCCGCTGCCCGGTCAACGGGTCAAGGAACGACTTCCATCGGACGGGATCAGACGTGGAGAGGCTTACAGCTGGTCCACGGCCGCAACAAGGAAGTTCTCCTTATTACGCTGAAAATAATGATTCCTCCACCGACAACTGGGACCCACCGGACGGACCACTCGATTTTGCGTAAAAAACGTTTCTCGATCGCTGGGACCCACCACTTCATCTTCGTGACGCAAGGAAGTTCGTCCGCAAAAAATGATTCGCACCGACCGCCGGGACCCACTAGTTACACCTTCGCACGCAAGGAAGTGCGCCCGGTAAAAACAAAAGGATTCGCCGACCGTTGGGGACCCACCAGCTACATCTTCAAGGCAAGGAAGTGCTCGATACCGACCCACCTGGTCAAGCGCACGAAGCGTTGTCATCCCGGTCGCTAATGTGTACATACATACCGGTCGATGTAGAGGCGCCGCACGTGTCGTAGTAGAGGCGCGCACGGTCGTAGTAGAGGCGCCGCACGTAGCATGTACACGCACGCATAATCGCCGCCAGGTGCAAGAAAGAAAATACAGCCACGTATGTGTACATACGGCGGGCCTCAACGCCTACTGCATGCATACGCACGCCAAGGCTCGCGTACATGGCTGGGTCGGAACAGAGAAATAGCGCCGCTGCCGTGTTCATGGGGAGGCAACGGAATGCGCCATGTTCATGGGGAGGCAACGGAATGCGCCCTGCTCATCGGGAGGCAACGGAACGCTGGGAGCCAACCGCTTGGACGGAACAGCGATGGAAACGAGGCCTCGGGCGATCGCAGAATAGAGGAAACGACCTTGTGTTCGACTCGCCATGTTCGGAACGGGGTCCTGTTGATCGGGAGGGGTGGCGCATCGCAAAACAGAGAAACGGACCTCCCACGGTCGAAACGGGAATCCTCGCTGATCGGGAGGGGTGTGGCGATCGCAAAACGGATTTAAACGGACTTGTGTTGGAGCGCCACGGTCAAACGGGGTCCCTGTTCATCGGGAGGTGTGGCATACCACAAAACAGACTCCACGGATACTATTCATCTCCACCGTCGACCTCCTCCAGCCTCCACGGGCTACCGCCGACCTCCCGCAGCCTCCACGGGCTACCGTCGACCTCCTCCACCTCCACGGGCCCTCTGCTCATCCAGCCTCCACCGCACGCTACTCCACCGGCCATCGCTCAACCACCCTCCACGGGCACCCTCCACCATCTACTATTCATCCAGCCCTCCACACCACGTGGTCCTGCTCAACCACCCTCCACGGGCACCCTCCACCGCTCATCGCTCATCCAGCCTCCACACCACGGGATCCTCGCTCATCCATAGGAAAACGCCACCGCCATCGCTCATCCAAACCCCCGCAACGCCATCGCTCATCCCTGAGGCAAGATCGATCGGCTTCAGCTAGCAGCAGAAGCGGCGAATCGCCGATCAGCTTTAGTTAATAGCCATGGATCGATCGCCGGGTTCGTGAACGCGTAGCCTGTAGTGCAATCGCCGGTTCATTAGAGCCCAACGCCGCCGGGTTCGCTAGAGCTAACGCCGACACACGCCACAGACGGTACAAGAGAAACACGTGACGCTTCGCCCCGACCTCCCACCGTAACCGCAACTCCTCAAATTTTCTCGCCTCGCTTCTACCATGGTTTTTTCCGTCATGGACGGCCCAAAGAATTTCATGCAGCTGCGTCTTCCGGCTGCCCAGGACGAAAAATCCATTTTCTGTCATGATTTTTTGTCATAGAAGTAGGACCCCACCACATCTATGATGATACCGGGTTTTGTCACAATTATCGTCATAGAAGTGTCATATGTATGACAGAAAAAATTTTCGTTCGGCCCAAAATGTCACAGATGTGTATTTTTTTGTAGTGACACTTCTTCTTCTTCTTCTTCTTCTCCACAACCCTTCCCTTCTAGCCATGGTGAGAGGGCGAGGGCGCAACGGCGTTCCAGCGGCGGCGACGAGGGCTTCTTCTCGACAGCATATCCCTCCTCCTCCGGATCCTGTGGTGGCAGAACCTGCAGCGAGGGGAGGAGGAAGGGGACGAGGTCGAGGTCGCCGCGGCGCTCGAGGAGGAGGAGGAGGGCGGGGCGGGGCCTTGGCTGCCGCCACCGATGGCTCCTCCCTCGATGGAAGGTCACGTCGGGGACCAACCTCGGGAGTTCATCATTAGGCTATACAAGCCCCTGTGTGGTCACCTTCGCCTTCCAACTCCCTTCGCGCAGGAGATGGAGCTCGAACAACCACGTGCTCTGAGGCTGCACATGAGGGGCGGTGGGAACGGCGGTATGCGAGTTGATGTCGATTTCCCGGCCCCTCACGTAATGTACCTCCACCGTGGCTGGAAGACCTTCTCCCGTGCTCATTGAGGGAGTCCTAGATTAAGGGTTCCTCTAGTGTCCGGGCTATGTGACACGGGCTAGACTGATGGGCCATGAAGATACAAGGTAGAAGGCCTTTCCCCGTGTCTGGATGTGACCCTCCTTTGCGTGGATGGCAAGATTGGCGTCCGCGTGTATAGTTTCCTTCTTCTGTAAACCGACTCTGTACAACCCTAGGCCCCTCCGGTGTCTATATAAACCGGAGGGATTAGTTCATAGAGGCTATTAGAATTTACATAGGCTAGACATCTAGGTTTTATCCATTACGATCTTGAGGTAGATCTGTCAGATTTCGGATTCCGGCTGACCCTCTAGGTTCGAACTCTGGGGTGCGCGCGGAGATCTCACCCCTACCTACCTGCACCTCGCCGCCTCGCTAGGATCTAAACTATGAAAGGAACAACACAAGAGACACGGGGTTTATACTAGTTCGGGCCACCATTATGGTGTAATACCCTACTCTAGTTGTGGTGTGGTGGATTGCCTCTTGGGCTGATGATGAACAATACAGGGAAGAACAGCCTCGCGAGGGTGAGGTATTCTTGTGGCTAGGCTCTCGATCGGATTGGATCGAGCTAAGATGAGCCGAGATGTCTGGATCTCTCCAAGATGATCCTCTACCCTGTGGGTGGCTAGTCCTATTTATAGGCAAAGGCCCTGGGCCTCTTCTCAAATATTGAGCGGGAAGGGCGCCAACAATTGGCCATTTTGAAGGGGAACATCTAGTACACTTATCCTGACTAAAGTTGGTCCTCTTCTGTCAAAGGCTCTGGTGGTGACGCCGGCTTGGGCTCCACAATGACTTCCTTCCAGCCGTTGCGACGGTCCTGGTCTTGTTGCACCGAAACAGATGCCTTTGCTTGATGCTCTCGCCTGCACTTGCCCCCTTTGCACCAAAGAGGAAATGAAGACACCGCGCGGGCTGGCGCCCGCCTGGCGCCCTTGGTCGTCATGGCTTGCGTCATGTGCAACTCGTGAGGTACCCCGCCTTGATCTCTCTGCCTACTCGCGAGCCAGCCTGACGAGGCCGTGCCTGAGGAAGCTTCATGTCGTCCGCCCCGCGAGGCTTGGCCCCTCGCGAGGGTCTTGAGCTTGTGCTGATGAAGATCGGCTGCGCTGGGCCACCCCTTGAGCCACGCCGCAGCCGCAGCAGCAAGTCTGGTACCCCTGCTCCTGACGCCGACAAGAGCTCCCCGGCCCAAGGCGCTCGACTTGGCTGAGCAGAAGCGAAGGGGCAAGGCGGAGCGCCGCAGTTCTAACAGCTTATGGTTTTGGCGCCTGCGTGGCGGTTGATTGGACGTATGCCTTAGCAATCTGCGTGAATCGACAAAAGAGCGGCATCCGCCTAGGTTTTGCTTCCTTGCCTCCTCCATTCATTGCTGAGATCCCTTTCTTGTGCCTTTCCTTCCTGCCTCCGAAATCTCGTGATCTACTTCGACCAAGGCCCTAGCAAGACATGGCGCCTGCAGACCTCGACCGAGCTTGGTACTCACCCGCCTTGACTCGGCGAACGTGTCGGAGAAGGGCCTTGCCCGAAAAGCGCTGGATGGTGGCGGCGCAAGGCAACGACGTGGCAGAGGTGCTCGTGGCTGGCTCGCCTTCCCGAGGGCCAAGGAAGCACCTTCTATCCGCTTCTTCGTGAGCGCCATTGCTGCCACCGATGCCTCCTTTTCGAGTTCTTCTTCTCGCCCTCCGCCATTACAAACTGCAGGCTCGCACTCCACCTCAACTCTTTATTCTTCCGCGATTCGCCTACTATTGTGAGGCTCACGCTGGGTGCAGCCTCGGGGCCTTGCTGCGCCACTATTTCTACCTCCGGACCTCTCGCGTCCCATCTCCGTGCGCGAAGCTTTGTCGATATGGCAGCTCCAACGCCATCTCAAGCCCGGAAGAGGATTGAGGGCTTCAGGAGCAAGTGGGTCATGGTAGATGTTGGGCGCATCAATCCTCGGCTGATTCTGCCCACGGAGCAGCCCACGAGCTCCTACGATTGGTCTCGCATGGAACTCGTGGATCCCCGCGCCAAGCCGGTGCTGGAGAAGATGGGCGCGGATCTGTGGCCGAGCAACATGGAGACGGGCGGTTGACCGGGCGCCGCTTCCCGAGGGAGTTCCCGAGCACCAGGTGGCCCCGCTGCTAGTACTGCTCACTGTGGAGGCCCCGCCGAGCCCCTGCAATCTTGGCCGACGAAGAGCTGGCCGCGGTCCTCCAATCTTGGTCGGGGAGACATGGCGAGGCCGGAGGGCGCCTGCACTCTGCTCTTCGAGATGATTGGGAGCAGGCGGTGGAATCCATGCCCGCTCACAATGGGGACGGGCCCGGCTCATGGAGGTTCCCGAGGACCCGACGGCCCTAGCGACGGTGAACGTGTCCTCCGGCGACTCCAAAGTGAAGAGGAGGAAGAAGAGGAGCGGAGGGGCCTGACTCCATGGCGACCGACAGGGAGTCGAGAGCGCCTCCCAAGCACAGGTCACGCGCCTCCGCCTCTTCTGGCCGAGCGACGACGAGGATGGGACGAGCGGGCGGCGAGAGCTTGCCCCGATCCCAAAGAAGGACAGATCGGGCTGGTCACCCGCTGGGTCCGCCTGCCCGAGGCGATCCTGCACGCCTCCCGCCTCCCGGCCTCTTGAGGCTGATCCCCGCAGCCGGCTCTCGGCTTCAAGTATGGCCGGAGGTTGCTCGAGCTCATGAGCAATGACCAAGTAAGTGCTTGATTCTTGTTTTATTCCTTGCTTTGTCGCCGAGGCTTGATATCTCAGATTCCTTGGTTAGGATGGCCAAGGGCAAGAAGTCAAGGGGGCCCCGAGGCTCCGTCTGGGCAAGGCCTTCGCTCACGAAAGAAGGTGACGGCAAGACACGGGCCTCTCCTGCCCGGTCATCCTCGCAAGGCTGGCGGAGCTAGCCGGGCGAGCTCACCTCATGCCCCAAGTGACTCTCGAGGTATCTTGCTCGATGCCACCGCAGCTGTTGGGGCGCAAGGCCCCGCCTCGTGGTGCTGTGGTGACGCCGCCGCCCTCTCCTCCTACTCCACCAACTGTTGTCTCTCCGACTCCTCCCACTGTCCTGGATCGTGCTGCTTCTGAGCTGGACCGGCTGCGGCAAGATCTTCTGGGCGCCGACCCTCACTTGGTGGCCGGGCACTTGGAGCTAGCCTCCGGCAGGGTTCGCTCCGATGCTTCAATTCGAGCGGCGTTGGTTCAGGCTGCGACGGCTTGCGACGAGGAGAAGCAGGCCGTCCTTGGAGCGAAGGCCACTCGCGACGATGCACTCGGGGAGGTAGCCGATGTCCGAGGTCGCTGCAAGACGCTGGAGAGCGAGCTGCAAGGCCTGCGTGACCAGCTTGCCAAGGAGGCCCGCGTTCGCCAAGAGAAGGAGGAAGACATGAAGGCTCGCGAGGCGGCCATCAAGGACCGGGACGCCAAGCTTAACAAGCGCCGTGACCGCCTGGGTGCACTGGAGCAGGAGTTGGAGGCGAAGAGGGTCGAGTTGGACGGCAAGGCGCTGGTCTCGCCGAGGACCGCATGGCCTTCAAGGAGATGGAGGTGAAGGCTCAGACCTTGCCGAGGTCGCGACGACAGCTGCTTGAAAGCCCGCTGGCCGGGCGCCGAGGACAGCCCCGCCAAGCTGCTTCCTTCCCGATCCGCGCCTTGAAGATGTCACCTTGGCCTGGCCCCTACGGCCGAGGCCAAGGCGCGGTCCTCGTCCTTCCGCATACTGACGCGGTCCTTACCCACGCCTACCTTCGCGATCCCGACGCCGACCTCGACAGCCTGCTGGAGCCCGTGAGCGGGAGCTTGCCGCTGCCGCTGCTGAGGCCAAGAAGGGTCGAGCGGAGGCTCACGACGGTTCCGGCCTTCAAGACCAAGCCGGGCGGCTGCGCGGTCCTGAGGCTTCACGAGGCGAACCCGCTCAGCGCAGCTCCGTCGTCGACAAGTAATTCCTTTGTGGCTCTTGTTCTGCTTTCAGCTCCTGCAACATGCATCATGCCTTGGGGAGGCGTTTAAACTTGCGTTTGGTGTTGTGACAACAGTTATGGACTGTAATATTTGCATTTAAATTCCTTGAGAATTGCACTTTTCCTTCCTACTTGCTTATGTTCTACGCTGGCAGATCCCGGCCCCGCGCATACCTCAGCCGCCATTAGCCCCAACAGGAAACCAGGACGGGACCAAGGAGTGAGGGGCTACGTGACAAGTTAGGCTCCTGAGTCGCAATGCTCAGGAGTCCCCCTTGGCACACGAACAACAAGTAGGGAGGTGAGATGTACGGGTGAATCTACCATTCTACGTCTGCAGAGCCCGGCCCCGCGCATACCTCAACCGCCGTTAGCCTTTCGGAACTAAGGAGTGAGGGGCTACGTGACCAGTTAGGCTCCTGAGTCGCGATGCTCAGGAGTCCCCCTTGACGCTCAAACGGCCTTCGTACCTTGGCTCCACTCGGGGAGGGACGTGCGACGAACCAGGCTCGAGGGGCCTGGCAGGGTGGCGTCCGTCTGGCGTGACCTGTGCGTAGCCCGTGTCCAGCCCTCGTGCGGCACTCCCAAGGGAGGCGCTATGATGAGGCCAGACATTGAGCTCGGCCCCGAGGTTGATGCAGCCGGGGCCACCTCGCTTGTTTATCACCAGCGGAGCATAGCGCTCAGATATGTATGGGCATAGCCGCCTCGGCAGTGTCGCCACCACAAGACGGAGCATGGTGCTTCCATCAGGCGTGGAGGGGCTCCTCCGGAGGAGCCCCTGGGCGTAAAGCCCCGCCGACACGTGGCTGGCACGGTAGGGCCTGACGAGGTGTATCTGGGCACCCGTGAGCCAGCGCGGGACTCGTGCCCTACCTCAAGGCGGGTTGTGAAGGAAATATGCCCTAGAGGCAATAATAAAGTTATTATTTATTTCCTTATTTCATGATAACTGTTTATTATTCATGCTAGAATTGTATTAATCGGAAACATAATACATATGTGAATATATAGACAAACAGAGTGTCACTAGTATGACTCTACTTGACTAGCTCGTTAATTAAAGATTGTTATGTTTCCTAACCATAGACATGAGTTGTCATTTGATTAACGGGATCACATCATTAGGAGAATGATGTGATTGACTTGACCCATTCCGTTAGCTTAGCACTTGATCGTATAGTATGGTGCTATAGCTTTCTCCATGACTTATACATGTTCCTATGACTATAAGATTATGCAACTCCCGTTTACCGGAGGAACACTTTGTGTGCTACCAAACGTCACAACGTAATTGGGTGATTATAAAGTAGCTCCACAGGTGTCTCCAAAGGTACATGTTGGGTTGGCGTATTTTGAGAATAGGATTTGTCACTCCGATTGTCGGAGAGGTATCTCTGGGCCCTCCCGGTAATGCACATCACTTAAGCCTTGCAAGCATTGCAACTAATGAGTTAGTTGTGAGATGATGTATTACGGATGTTCGGTTCTACGGTAGGGTGCGTCAACTGCAAATTAAAAATTCCTACGCGCAGAACATCCAGGAACATGCTACAGGAGATGGATCACGTTCATTACCACTAGACGCGCAGCGCCGCAACGGAAGAAGAGTTGGGGCAGCGTCTGCTGCGGATCGCCTCCTCCTCGCTCGATCTCCTCGAGCGCCTCGGTCGTCCGATCCCACGTGACGAGTTGGGCCGGAGCGGCGCAAGTGCACCGCTCTAACGGTATCCGCTGCGGGAGGAACACGTGGCGGCGGACTGCTAGGTCCGATCACACAGCGGGCGAGTGGAGGTGGCTCCGAGGCCGGGCTATCTCGCCTCCCGAGGTAGAAGCGATCTGCCTCCGAGGCCAAGAGTTCTCGCACCCTCAGGCCAAAGCTATCGCGAGTGTGCCGCACCTCCAATTTATATAGGCGTCCGTCGCTGGCTCAACACTTGGGCCTCGTGACGACCCTAAAGCTCAAAGTCTACTTGGTCACGTTCCTAGTCCATTCTGGATCACATCCGACCAGGTCCTACACGAACCGACCTCGAGGTTCCTTCCTTGCTGCGACCCCTTAGGTTCAAGTCGGCTTGGTCACGTTCGGATCACCTCCGACCTGTACGGTTAGTAGCGGCCTCTAGCAAGGCGTGCACACCACCAAGCGACGATGAAGCTGGTTAGGCGAACTCGTACATCATACTTCCATTCCTTTTGCCACACGATATATGTTGTCGGGCTCAAGGCGAGACTGTCATCCTTGTGCTAGCCCGACCTCTTCTCGCTCCAAAGGATACCGACCACAATCCGGATTATCTCATAATCCTTGTCGAATGGCCATGCTATTCCTGGTCGATCACACGAGGGGCCCAGAGAATATCTCTCCGATCGAAGGGCAATCCCATCTTGCTCGACCATGTCTCGCAGCATGGGATTGACAAACCCAAACCTACCTTTGTAACTACCCGCCACGGAGTAGCGTTTGGTCGGCCCAAAGCAAGTCTATCACCATCTCGAGTACATGCGCCACTCAGGTCTTAGGACATAGAACGATGTTGTACTAGAGACTCACAGATGACATATCGCTGCGCCTCATAGTTGGGTATGTCCGACTCGGACCTTATCTCGACTGGATCCGACTATGTCGAATCCGACCAGACCTTTCCAAGTCCATATTATCCGTTAGCATCCAATGCTCCATGGCTAGTGAGACCGAGCCATCGACCGTGTCATATGCTAGTCTAGTCGGCTGCGCGTCCACACAGCCCTTTCGACTAGGGACCTTTTAGGACAGTCATCATCCAATGCATAGTCCCACAAACAAGTCACGAGTTGCCGATACACATCATTGATAATGTCCAAGGACTATCTTTATTCATAAACACATAGGAAATATCATCATACATGATTGCCTCTAGGCATATCTCCAACAGATCTCCCACTTGCACTAGAGTCAATCAAATAGACATCGAATGCCCATAGATCTAACGTGCCCCTCATGCTTGGGTTGTGGAAGCGGCTTAGTCAATGGATCTGCAACATTTGCATCCGTGTGAAGCTTGCATAACTCTACATCACCATTCTTACGATCTTTCAGACGGTGATATTTCCGGTCTATGTGTCCGACCTTGTGGTGATTCCTCGGCTCCTTGGCTTGTGCGATGGCACCGAATTATCACAATAAAGGTCCAACGGTTTCACCGAGGCTGGGAAAATACCAAGATCATCCAGAAAATGCCGGATCCAAACACCTTCCTTTAGCTTCACAAGCCGCAATGTATTCGGCTTGTGTGGTAGAATCGCCACCGTATCCTGCTTGGAACTCATCCGATTAATCGCTCCTCCGCTCGGGACGTGCACGAATCGCAGACTGTGATCGACAATCATCTCTCGCCGGTTTGGAAACTAGCATCAACGTAACCCCTCACGACGAGCTCTTCCTCACCTCCATAAACTAGGAACATCTCTTTAGTCCTTTTCGTGTACTTCAAAATAGTCTTTACCGCTGCCCGGTGACTCTCACCCGGTTGTCCCGGTATCTACTTGTTAGGCTTATTGCAAAAGCAACATCAGGCCTTGTACATATCATGGCATACATGATGGATCCGATTCTTCGAGGCATACGAAATCCTACTCATCCTGCTTCGCTCATCGATGTCGAAGGACTCGAGTCTCTTAGCCTTATACCATGTGAGAGCGGCAAGAACCCTTTCTTCGCTTTCACCATGTTGAACCGCTTCAACACTTTATCTATGTACGTGCTCGCTTAAGCCGAAAGCAGCCTCCTCGATCTATCTCTATAGATCTTAATGCCTAAAATATAGACTGCCTCACCAAGGTCCTTCATCGAAAACTTGCCATTCAACGATCCCTTGACCGAAGTTTAACATCAAACATCGTTCCCGATCAGTAGTATGTCGTCCACATACAAGATCAAAACGCTTATCGAGCTCCCACTTAACTTCTTGTATAAACAAGAATCCTCTTCGCTTTGATGAAACCGAGACCGATGGACGACCTCATCAAAACGAATGTTCCAACTCCGAGGTGCTTGCTTCAACCCATAAATGGATCTCTTGAGCTTGCATACCTTACTAGTGCTAGTCGGATCGACAAAACCCTCGGGCTGTATTATATGCACGCCCTCGGTTAAATTTCCGTGAAGGAAAGCCGTCTTGACATCCATCTGCCATATCTCGTAATCGAAATATGCAGCTATAGCTAGTATGATCCTCACCGATTTCAGCATCGCTACCGGCGAGTAAGTCTCGTCGTAGTCAACTCCTTGAACTTGCCCATAACCTTTAGCGACAAGCCGAGCTTTGTGGATCTGAACATTTCCATCCACATCGGTTTTCTTCTTAAAGACCCATTTGCAACCAATGGCAGTTACGCCAGGTGGCGGATCAACCAAGTCCCAGACTTGATTCTCATCCATGGACTTTAACTCGGATCTCATGGCCTATTTCTGATAAGTATATGTGAATGACATATTGTTGATCGAAAATAATGTAGAATTATTCTGCAAAGCATAAAGGAGTATTTGAAAGGAGTTTTTCAAAGAAGGACCTCGGTGAAGCTGCTTACATATTGAGCATCAAGATCTATAGCAATAGATCAAGACGCTTGATAAGTTTTTCAATAAGTACATACCTTGACAAGATTTTGAAGTAGTTCAAAATGGAACAGTCAAATAAAGAGTTTCTTGCATGTGTTACAAGGTGTGAAATTGAGTAAGACTCAAAGCCCGACCACGGCAGAAAATAGAAAGAGAATGAAAAGTCATTCCCTATGCCTCAGTCATAGGTTCTATAAAGTATGCTATGCTGTGAACCAGACCTATTGTATACCTTGCTCTGATTTTGGCAAAGGAATAAAACTTTGATCTCATAGTAGATCACTGGACAGCGATCAAGAATATCCTTAGTGAGGACTAAGGAAATATTTCTCGATTATGGAGGTGATAAAAGATCCCGTCGTAAAGAGTTACAACAGTGCAAGCTTTTACACCGATCCACATGACTATAAGTCTCAATCTGGATACATATTTAAAGTGGGAGCAATTAAGCTATAGTAGCTCCGTGCAGAGCATTGTAGACATGGAATATTTGCAAAATACAAACGGCTCTGAATATGACAGACCCATTGACTAAGCTTCTCTCACGAGCAAAACATGATCACACCTTAGTACTCTTTGGGTGTTAATCACATAGCGATGTGAACTAGATTATTGACTCTAGTAAACCCTTTGGGTGTTGGTCACATGACGATGTGAACTATGGGTGTTAATCATGTACAGATATGAATATTGGTGTTAAATCACATGGCGATGTGGACTAGATTATTGACTCTAGTGCAAGTGGGAGAGTGAAGGAAATATGCCCTAGAGGAAATAATAAAGTTATTATTTATTTCCTTATTTCATGATAAATGTTTATTATTCATGCTAGAATTGTATTAATCGGAAAGAAAATACATATGCGAATACATAGACAAACAGAGTGTCACTAGTATGCCTCTACTTGACTAGGTCGTTAATTAAAGATGGTTATGTTTCCTAACCATAGACATGAGTTGTCATTTGATTAACGGGATCACATCATTAGGAGAATGATGTGATTGACTTGACCCATTCCGTTATCTTAGCACTTGATCGTATAGTATGTTGCTATTGCTTTCTTCATGACTTATACATGTTCCTATGACTATGAGATTATGCAACTCCCATTTACCGGAGGAACACTTTGTGTGCTACCAAACGTCACAACGTAACTGGGTGATTATAAAGGAGCACTACAGGTGTCTCCAAAGGTACATGTTGGGTTGGCGTATTTTGAGATTAGGATTTGTCACTCCGATTGTCGGAGAGGTATCTCTGGGCCCTCTCGGTAATGCACATCACTTAAGCCTTGCAAGCATTGCAACTAATGAGTTAGTTGTGAGATGATGTATTACGGAACGAGTAAAGAGACTTGCCGGTAACGAGATTGAACTAGGTATTGAGATACCGATGATCGAATCTCGGGCAAGTAACATACCGATGACAAAAGGAACAACGTATGTTGTTATGCGGTTTGACCGATAAAGATCTTCGTAGAATATGTGGGAGCCAATATGAGCATCCATGTTCCGCTATTGGTTATTGACCGAAGACGTGTCTCGGTCATGTCTACATAGTTCTCGAACCCGTAGGGTCCGCAAGCTTAAGGTTTCGATGACCGTTATATTATGAGTTTATGAGTTTTGATGTACCGAAGGAGTTCGGAGTCCCGTATGAGATCGGGGACATGACGAGGAGTCTCAAAATGGTCGAGACGTAAAGATCGATATATTGGACAACTATATTGGGACATCGGAATGGTTCCGAGTGATTCGGGTATTTTTTGGAGTACCAGAGAGTTACGGGAATTCGTATTGGGCCTTAATGGGCCATACGGGAAAGGAGAGAAAGGCCCCAAAGGGTGGCTGCACCCCTCCCCATGGACTAGTCCGAATCGGAATAGGGAGGGGGGGCGCCCCCTTCCTTCCTTCTCCTTCTCCCTTCCCTTTCCTTCTCTCCTACTCCTACTACATGGAAGGGCTCCTAGTTCTACTAGGAAAGGGGGAATCCTACTCCCGGTGGGAGTAGGACTCCCCTAGGGCGCGCCATAGAGAGGGCCGGCCCTCCCCCTCCTCCCCTCCTTTATATACGGGGGCAGGGGGCACCCCATAGACACACAAGTTGATCTTCGTGATCGTTTCTTAGCCGTGTGCGGTGCCCCCCTCCACCATATTCCACCTCGATCATATCATCGCGGAGTTTAGGCGAAGCGCTGCGTCGGTAGAACATCATCATCGTCACCACGGCGTCGTGGTGATGGAACTCATCCCCGACACCCTGCTGGATCGGAGTCCGGCGATCATCATTGAGCTGAACGTGTGCATAACACGGTGGTGCCATACGTTCGGTGGTTGGACCGGTCGGATAGTGAAGATGTACGACTACATCAACCGCGTTGTCATAATGCTTCCGCTTTCGGC
Organism: Aegilops longissima; assembly: GCA_021605205.1. NCBI lineage: Eukaryota > Viridiplantae > Streptophyta > Magnoliopsida > Poales > Poaceae > Aegilops > Aegilops longissima. Next base: position 661,545,693 of record CM038677.1, on the reverse strand, counting down.
CTACGAGGGTACGTGGACACACTCTCCCCTCTCGTTGCTATGCATCACCATGATCTTGCGTGTGCGTAGGAATTTTTTTGAAATTACTACGTTCCCCAACAGTGGTATCAGAGCCTGGTTTTATGCGTTGATGTTATATGCACGAGTGGAACACAAGTGAGTTGTGGGCGATACAAGTCATACTGCTTACCAGCATGTCATACTTTGGTTCGGCGGTATTGTTGTATGAAGCGACCCGGACCGACATTACACGTGCGCTTACGCGAGACTGGTTCTACCGACGTGCTTTGCACACAGGTGGCTGGCGGGTGTCAGTTTCTCCAACTTTAGTTGAACCGAGTGTGGCTACGCCCGGTCCTTGCGAAGGTTAAAACAACACTAACTTGACGAACTATCGTTGTGGTTTTGATGCGTAGGTAAGAACGGTTCTTGCTCAGCCCGTAGCAGCCACGTAAAACTTGCAACAACAAAGTAGAGGACGCCTAACTTGTTTTTGCAGGGCATGTTGTGATGTGATATGGTCAAGACGTGATGCTATATTTTATTGTATGAGATGATCATGTTTTGTAACCGAGTTATCGGCAATGGCAGGAGCCATATGGTTGTCGCTTTATTGTATGAAATGCAACGCCCTATAATTGCTTTACTTTATCACTAAGCGGTAGCGATAGTCGAGAAGCAATAGTTGGCTAGACGACAATGATGCTACGATGGAGATCAAGGTGTCGCACCGGTGACGATGGTGATCATGACGGTGCTTTGGAGATGGAGATCACAAGCACAAGATGATGATGGCCATATCATATCACTTATATTGATTGCATGTGATGTTTATCCTTTATGCATCTTATCTTGATTTGATTGACGGTAGCATTTTAAGATGATCTCTCACTAATTATCAAGAAGTGTTCTCCTGAGTATGCACCGCTGCCTAAAGTTTGTCGTGCCCGGGCACCACGTGATGATCGGGTGTGATAAGCTCTCGTCCATCTACAACGGGTGCAAACCAGTTTTGCACACGCGAATACTCAAGTTAAACTTGACGAGCCTAGCATATGCAGATATGGCCTCGGAACACGGAGACCGAAGGTCGAAGCGTGAATCATATAGTAGATATGATCAACATAGTGATGTTCACCATTGAAAACTACTCCATCTCATGTGATGATCGGTTATGGTTTAGTTGATTTGGATCACGTGATCACTTAGATGACTAGAGAGATGTCTGTCTAAGTGGGAGTTCTTAAGTAATATGATTAATTGAACTTAAATTTATCATGAACTTAGTACCTGGTAGTATTTTGCAAATTATGTTGTAGATCAATAGCTCGGGTTGTTGCTTTCACATGTTTATGTTGATATGTTCCTAGAGAAAAAATATGTTGAAAAATGTTAGTAGCAATGATGCGGATTGGATCCGTGATCTGAGGTTTATCCTCATTGCTGCACAGAAGAATTATGTCCTTGGTGCACCGCTAGGTGACAGACCTATTGCAGGAGCAGATGCAGACGTTATGAACGTTTGGCTAGCTCAATATGATTACTACTTTATAGTTTAGTGCACCATGCTTGACGGCTTAGAATCGGGACTTCAAAGACGTTTTGAATGTCATGGAACATATGAGATGTTCCAGGAATTGAAGTTAATATTTCAAGCAAATACCCGAGTTGAGAGATATGAAGTCTCCAACAAGTTCTATAGCTAAAAGGTGGAGGAGAATCGCTCAACTAGTGTGCATGTGCTCAGATTGTCTGGGTACTTCAATCGCTTGAATCAAGTGGGAGTTAATCTTCCAGATAAGATAGTGATTGACATAATTCTCTAGTCACCATCACTAAGTTACTGGAACTTCGTGATGAACTATAGTATGCAAGGGATGACAAAAAAGTTTCCCGAGCTCTTCGTGATGTTGAAATCGACGAAGGTAGAAATCAAGAAAGAGCATCAATTGTTGATGATTGACAAGACCACTAGTTTCAAGAAAAGGGCAAAGGAAAGAAAGGAAACTTCAAGTAGAATGGCAACAAGTTGTCACTCCCGTGAAGAAGACCAAAGCTGGACCAAAGCCTGAAACTGAGTGCTTACAATGCAAAGGAAATGGTCACTGGAAGCGGAAATACCCTGAATATTTGGTGGATAAGAAGGATGGCAAAGTGAACAAGAGTATATTTGATATACAGGTTATTGATGTGTGCCTTACTAGTGTTTATAGTATCCCCTGAGTATTTGATACTTGTTCGGTTGCTAAGATTAGTAACTCGAAACAGGAGTTACAGAATAAACAAAGACTAGTTGAAGGGGAAGTGACGATGAGTGTTGGAAGTAGTTCCAAGATTGATATGATCATCATCGCACACTCCCTATACTTTCGGGATTAGTGTTAAACCTAAATAAATGTTATTTGGTGTTTGCGTTGAGCATGAATATGATTTGATCATGTTTATTGCAAAACGGTTATTCACTTAAAGTCAGAGAATAATTGTTGTTATATTTACATGAATAAAAACCTTCAATGGTCATACACCCAATGAAAATAGTTTGTTGGATCTCGATCGTAGTAATACACATATTCATAATATTGATGCCAAAAGATGCAAAGTTAATAATGATTGTGCAACATATTTGTGGCACTGCCGTTTGGGTCATATCGATGTAAAGCGCATGAAGAAACTCCATAAAAGATGGATTTTCGGAATCACTTGGTTATGAATCATTTGATGCTTGCGAACCGTGCCTTTTGGGCAAGATGACTAAAACTCCGTTCTCCGTAACAAGGAACGAGCTCTTGACTTGTTGGAAATAATACATACCGATGTATGCGCACCAATGAGTATTAAGGCTCGTGATGGATATCGTTATTTTCGACCTTCACAGATGATTTGAGCAGATATGGGTATATCTACTTGATGAAACATAAGTCTGAAATAGTTGAAAGGTTCAAAGAATTTCAGAGTGAAGTGGAAAATCATCGTAATAAGAAAATAAAGTTTCTACGATCTGATTGTGGAGATGAATATTTCAATTACGAGTTTGGCCTTCAGTTAAAATAATGTGGAATAGTTTCGCAAACTCATGCCACCTGGAACACCACAGAGTAACGTTGTGTCCGAACGTCATAAACCACACTTTATTTGATATGGTGCGATCAATGATGTCTCTTATTGATTTACCAATATCATTTTGGGGTTATGCATTAGAGACAACTCCATTCACGTTTAATAGGGCACCATCTAAATCTGCTTGAGACGACATCGTATGAACTATGGTTTAGCAGTAAACCTAAGTTGTTGTTTCTTAAAGTTTGGGGCTGCGATGCTTATGTGAAGAAACTTCAACCAGATAAGCTCGAACCCAAATCGGAGAAATGTGTCTTAATAGGATACCAAAAAGAGACTATTGGGTACACCTTCTATCACAGATCTGAGGGCAAGATTTTTGTTGCTAAATTCGGATCCTTTCTAGAGAAGGAGTTTCTCTCGAAAGAAGTGAGTGGGAGGAAAGTAGAACTTGATGAGGTAATAGTACCTACTCCCTTATAGGAAAGTAGTTCATCACAGAAATCTGTTCCTGTGATTCCTATACCAATTAGTGAGGAAGCTAATGATGATGATCATGTCACTTCAAATCAAGTTACTACCGAACCTCATAGGTCAAATAGAGTAAGATCCGCGCCAGAGTGGTAAGGTAATCCTATTCTGGAGGTCATGTTACTTGACCATGGCAAACCTACGAACTATGAGGAAGCGATGATGAGCCCAGATTCCGCGAAATGGCTTACGGCCATGAAATCTGAGATGGAATCCATGTATGAGAACAAAGTGTGAACTTTGATTGACTTGCCCGATGATCGGCAAGCCATGGAAAATAAATGGATCTTTAAGACGAAGACGGACGCTGATAGTAGTGTTACTATCTACAAAGCTAGACTTGTCGAAAAAGGTTTTTGACAAAGTTCAAAGTGTTGAATACAATGAGATTTTCTCACTCGTATCGATGCTTAAAAGTCTGTCCGAATCATGTTAGCAATTGCCACATTTATGAAATTTGGTAAATGGATGTCAAAACTGCATTCCTTAATGGATTTATTGAAGAAGAGTTGTATATGATGCAACCAGAAGGTTTTGTTAATCCTAAAGGTGCTAACAAAATGTGCAAGCTCCAGCGATCCATCTATGGACTGGTGCAAGCATCTCAGAGTTGGAATATATGCTTGATGAGTTGATCAAAGCATATGGTTTTATACAGACTTTTGGAGAAGCCTGTATTTACAAGAAAGTGTGTGGGAGCACTACAACATTTCTGATAAGTATATGTGAATGACATATTGTTGATCGGAAATAATGTAGAATTATTCTGCAAAGCATAAAGGAGTATTTGAAAGGAGTTTTTCAAAGAAGGACCTCGGTGAAGCTGCTTACATATTGAGGATCAAGATCTATAGAAATAGATCAAGACGCTTGATAAGTTTTTCAATGAGTACATACCTTGACAAGATTTTGAAGTAGTTCAAAATCGAACAGTCAAATAAAGAGTTTCTTGCCTGTGTTACAAGGTGTGAAATTGAGTAGGACTCAAAGCCCGACCACGACAGAAAATAGAAAGAGAATGAAAAGTCATTCCCTATGCCTCAGTCATAGGTTCTATAAAGTATGCTATGTTGTGAACCAGACCTATTGTATACCTTGCTCTGATTTTGGCAAAGGAATACAATTTTGATCTAATAGTAGATCACTGGACAGTGGTCAAGAATACCCTTAGTGAGGACTAAGGAAATATTTCTCGATTATGGAGGTGATAAAAGAGCCCGTCGTAAAGAGTTACAACAGTGCAAGCTTTTACACCGATCCACATGACTATAAGTCTCAATCTGGATACATATTGAAAGTGGGAGCAATTAAGCTATAGTAGCTCTGTGCAGAGCATTGTAGACATGGAATATTTGCAAAATACATACGGCTCTGAATATGACAGACCCGTTGACTAAGCTTCTCCCACGAGCAAAACATGATCACACCTTAGTACTCTTTGGGTGTTAATCACATAGCGATGTGAACTAGATTATTGACTCTAGTAAACCCTTTGGGTGTTGGTCACATGACGATGTGAACTATGGGTGTTAATCATATACATATATGAATATTGGTGTTAAATCACATGGCGATGTGGACTAGATTATTGACTCTAGTGCAAGTGGGAGAGTGAAGGAAATATGCCCTAGAGGAAATAATAAAGTTATTATTTATTTCCTTATTTCATGATAAATGTTTATTATTCATGCTAGAATTGTATTAATCGGAAACGTAATACATATGTGAATACATAGACAAACAGAGTGTCACTAGTATGCCTCTACTTGACTAGCTCCTTAATTAAAGATGGTTATGTTTCCTAACCATAGACATGAGTTGTCATTTGATTAACGGGATCACATCATTAGGAGAATCATGTGATTGACTTGACCCATTCCGTTAGCTTAGCACTTGATCGTATAGTATGTTGCTATTGCTTTCTTCATGACTTATACATGTTCATATGACTATGAGATTATGCAACTCCCATTTACCGGAGGAACACTTTGTGTGCTACCAAACGTCACAATGTAACTAGGTGATTATAAAGGAGCTCTACAGGTGTCTCCAAAGGTACATGTTGGGTTGGCGTATTTCGAGATTAGGATTTGTCACTCCGATTGTCGGAGAGGTATCTCTGGGCCCTCTCGGTAATGCACATCACTTAAGCCTTGCAAGCATTGCAACTAATGAGTTAGTTGTGAGATGATGTATTACGGAACAAGTAAAGAGACTTTCCGGTAACGAGATTGAACTAGGTATTGAGATACCGACGATCGAATCTCGGGCAAGTAACATACCGATGACAAAAGGAACAACGTATGTTGTTATGTGGTTTGACCGATAAAGATCTTCGTAGAATATGTGGGAGCCAATATGAGCATCCAGGTTCCGCTATTGGTTATTGACCGAAGACGTGTCTCGGTCATGTCTACATAGTTCTCGAACCCGTAGGGTCCGCACTCTTAAGGTTTCGATGACCGTTATATTATGTGTTCATGAGTTTTGATGTACCGAAGGAGTTCGGAGTCCCGTATGAGATCGGGGACATGACGAAGAGTCTCGAAATGGTCAAGACGTAAAGATCAATATATTGGACGACTATATTCGGACATCAGAAAGGTTCCGAGTGATTCGGTATTTTTGAGTCTGGGAGAGTTACGGAATTCGTGATTGGGCCTTAATGGGCCATACGGGAAAGGAGAGAAAGGCCCCAAAGGGTGGCCGCACCCCTCCCCATGGACTAGTCCGAATTGGACTAAGGAGGGGGGCGCCCCCTTCCTTCCTTCTCCTTCTCCCTTCCCTTTCCTTCTCTCCTACTCCTACTACATGGAAGGGCTCCTAGTTCTACTAGGAAAAGGGGGAATCCTACTCCCGGTGGGAGTAGGACTCCCCTAGGGTGCGCCATAGAGAGGGCCGCCCCCCTCCTCCATTCCTTTATATACGAGGGCAGGGGGCACCCCATAGACACACAAGTTGATCTTCATGATCGTTCCTTAGCCGTGTGCGTTGCCCCCCTCCACCATATTCCACCTCGGTCATATCGTCGCGGAGTTTAGGCGAAGCCCTGCGTCGGTAGAACATCATCATCGTCACCACGTCGTCGTGCTGACGGAACTTATCCCCGACACCCTGCTGGATCGGAGTCCGTGGATCGTCATCGAGCTGAACGTGTGCAGAACACGGAGGTGCCGTACGTTCGGTGCTTGGATCGGTCGGATCGTGAAGACATACGACTACATCAACCGCGTTGTCATAACGCTTCCGCTTTCGGTCTACGAGGGTACGTGGACACACTCTCCCCTCTCATTGCTATGCATCACCATGATCTTGCGTGTGCGTAGGAAATTTTTTGAAATTAATACGTTCCCCAACAGGTTGCGCCTGGCACTGGTCCTTAACTTGTGATGTGTTCCTGCAAATTTGGTTAGATGCCGACGCTCTACGTCCTCGGGTCCCGGCCCTCAAGCGGGTCTCAGCCGTCGCTGGTATGCCAGGTCGCGATGCCGTGGACAAGGCCAGAGGGTGAGGGCTGGAGAGCCAGTAGGAGCCCATGAGTCGCGATGCTCAGGTACCCCCCCCCCTTTAACGTGCAAGCGGTTGACATGAAGGAAGAAGGGGTGCCGCGGACAGGCGTCAAATAACAATCATGATGGTTCGAACGCATGACCCGAAATAAACGAAAGAGGGGACGATGCAGCCCGTGGGGCGCCCCCAACAAAGTAAGCTAGGAATCTGAAGTAAAAGGGATACATGCCGCAGGGATGGACCCACACGGCCTGGGAATGATGCAGCCGTGTGGGGGCGCTCCCAGCTGGAAATGAAACTTGAAGGATGTCACCTGATAACGTTGAAGACGAAGAGATGCTGAAGTAGCGGACGTCGTGGGCTGCGGAAGCCGACCTTCACGAGCCCCTGTGCCCGGGGAGCCTCGGGAGGCTCGGGAGGCTGTGGCTCCTCGTGGACCATCTCCATTTCCGCCAGATCTGCGCACGCCTGGCCTCTTGAGCCTGGGATGTTCCTCATGAGGCGCGGCGGCGTGGCGGCCGCGCTCGCACACCGTAGGGCATGCGTCACGTAGCTGTGGGGTGGACCTTCGCGGCGCCCAGCGTGAGGGCCAAGCGCCTCGAGAGGCGGCTCGGTTGAGCCTGGTATGTCGATGCAGACGCGCAGCCCACCATCCTCGCTGGATGGGGAGCTACGGCGGTAAGTGGCGGCTGCCACTCATGACTCTTGACTCCTGCAGCTCTGAATGATCTGGCCGACGAACTCCCGAGGGTTTGGCCCTCCTTGCCTCGCTCCTTCCCGAGGGAAACGTGCTTTGAAACACGCCCCAAGTGGTGCCCGAGCCTCCTCAGGACTTTAGCAAGGTCGGTGGCCCTCGTGAGAGAGCCCCGAGCCTTGTGTGAGGAGGGCGCGGGCGCGCCTTCCTATGCGATGAAGGAGGAGGTGCCTCAACAGCGCGGACCACGAGGGGCCTGCCTCCCGAGGGGTCGGGCTGGCGATGTCTTCTTCTTCTTGGGAGCAGTCTCGGGGAGCCTCCCGCTCCCGCGATCTGGGTCTTCAAGTGACGCAGCTTGAAAAGCTTGCTCCAGGGAGCACACTGCGTCTCTCTCTTTGCAAGGCACCATGATGACTCCGCCACTTCCTGGCATCTTGAGGACATTGTAGCCGTGATGAGTCACGGCCATGAACTTGGCCAGAGCTGGGTACCCGAGGATGGCATTGTATGGCAGGCGAATGTGGGAGACATCAAAGTCGATGAGCTCGGTGCGGTAGTTGTCGCGCGCCCCGAAGGTGACAGGGAGACGGACCTGCCCAATCGGAACTGTGGAGCCATCGGTGACTCCGGAGAAAGGCTTGGTTGGCTGAAGCTGATTGTAAGGCACTTGGAGATTGTTGAATGTCTCTACGGACAGGACATTGAGCCCTGCTCCACCGTCGATGAGGGTCCTGGTGACTTGCACGTTGCTGATGATTGGGGAACAAAGCATCGGGAGGACTCTGGTTGTGGCCGCGCACTTTGAGCTGATCCGCTGAGCTGAACGTGATGGCGCACGCTGACCACCTGAGAGGGCGTGTGGCTTCGAGCTTGGGGAGGACTGCATTCACTTTGCGGGCGAACTACTTGAAGATGCGTTGAGAGGCTGGGGCTTGAGCCCCGCTCAGGATGCAAGCGATCGCGCGGCTCCGGAAGCCCCAGCCCCTCGCCCCGATGATGGTCCTCGTTTCTCCTTGGCTGCGGCAGCAGAGGAGGGAGGCCTCGTTTCCTGCAGGGCGATCCTCGCGAGGCTGATCCTCCAGCCTCCCTCGTGAGGCTGATCCTGCCGGCGATCCTCGCGAGGTCTGTCACGCCACCCTTGGTGAGGGCCACGGTCTTCCCAGCGTCCTGCGTTTCTTCCTCCTCCTCGGCCGTAGCCTTGATCATTGCGGTCGAGGCGTCGACCGATTCTCCCTTCTCGCACGGCTCGGAGCTCTTGACATTCGTTGGTGTTGTGGGTGTGGAGGTCGTGGTACACACAGTACCGGCTGCCCTTGGAAGACTCGGGCTGATCTCTGCCTCACTTGGTGTCTGGTTCTGCCGCGAGCACGGCAGCCCCCTTGCGCTTCACGTCCTTGGCCTTGGACTTCTTCTCTTCTGGGTCCGCGGCTGGCAGCTCGAGGAGGGAAAGGAGCCCTTCCTCAGCCCTGGCACACTTGGTCGCCAAGTTGAATAGCTCCAAGGAAGTGCACAGATCTTCATGCATCGCCAGCTCCTCCTTCATCTTGACGTCACGCACACCGTCGGAGAAGGCAGAGATGATGGCCTCCTTGGTCACCTTGGGAATCTTGAGGCGTGCGTTGTTGAAGCGCTGGATGTACTTCTGCAGGGTCTCCCCTGGTTGCTGCTTGATGCGGCGCATGTCGCTCACGGCAGGAGGCCGGTCGCGAGTACCTTGGAAATTGGTGATGAAGCGGGTGTGCATCTCATCCTAGGAGGAGATCATGCCAGGAGCCAGGTTCAGGAGCCAGGTTCGGGCCCCGTCCTTGAGTGCACTGGGAAACCAGTTCGCCATGACCTTCTCGTCCCCGTTGGCGGCTTCGATACCCAGCTCGTAGAGCTGGAGGAACTCCGCAGGGTCGGCCGTGCCGTCGTAGCGAGGAGGCAGGTCTGGCTTGAACTTGCCGGGCCACGCAACGCTGCACAACTCGGTGGTGAAGGCGCGGCAGCATGCTGTGGCCACGGGAGGCCTTTGGTGACGAAGAGCCTGGTCTTGCGGGTCCCCATGCGCTGCCGCTCGGAGCAGCGCGGGGTCTTTTCGTGCTGGAGCAGGAGCGCAGTCGTGACGAGCCGGTGCAGGGAGCACTCGGGCAGCTTCTTGTGGGAGAGGGACCTCTTGACAGCTCTGCTCTTGCTGCGCTGGCGCCGGACGGAGTGGGTTCCACCCAGGGGGCCACGCGCCTTGGGGCCAGGGTGCCTTCTTGAGGGGGAGGCAGCTGAGGCGCCCCCGGAACTTCATCGCCCGCGCAGGGCGGGGCGCGGTGCAGCAAGAAGGACAGCGCGGGGGAGCCCCCTGCGGCGCGGACGAGCTCGGGGATGCGGTCGAGCCACTCTTCGTAGACGTTTTCGACAGGGCGGTAGCGCAGGAGCTCGTTTGCTGCGATGAGCACATCTCGAGCCTCCATGGACGCGCGGAGCGCGCGAGACGAAGAACCAGCTAGGGTGAGTGAAGCAGTAGCAGTACGGCCGTCTCGCCTCACGGATGGATGCTGGGATGATGCTTGCTGCTCGTTCCCCACCGGGCCGATGGCGGCGTTGACGGCAGGCGACGGGGAACGGCGGGGGCGGCCGCTGACGGGGGCCGTCTGGGCGATGCGGGTAGCGAGAGCGGCTCGGCGCTCGGCGCGGGCCCGACGAGCGTCTGACATGGATGCGATGGTCGGTGAAGAACAGGGCGGCGGAAGATGGATTCCGGTGCACCCCTACCTGGCGCGCCAAATGTCGGATTTTGAGTTCCGGCTGACCCTCTAGGTTCGAACTCTGGGGTGCGCGCGGAGATCTCCCCCCCTACCTACCTGCACCTAGCCGCCTCGCTAGGATCTAAACTATGAAAGGAACAACACAAGAGACACAGGGTTTATACTAGTTCGGGCCACCATTGTGGTGTAATACCCTACTCTAGTTTGTGGTGTGGTGGATTGCCTCTTGTGCTGATGATGAACAATACAGGGAAGAACAGCCTCACGAGGGTGAGGTGTTCTTGTGTCTAGGCTCTCGATCGGATTGGATCGAGCTAAGATGAGGCGATATGTCTGGATCTCTCCAAGTTGATCCTCTACCCTGTGGGTGGCTAGTCCTATTTATAGGCAAAGGCCCTGGACCTCTTCCAAAATATTGAGTGGGAAGGGCGCCAACAATTGGCCATTTTGAAGGGGAACATCTAGTACACTTATCCTGACTAAAGTTGGTCCTCGCCTGTCAAAGGCTCTAGTGGTGACGACGGCTTGGGCTCCACAATGACTTCCTTCCAGCTGTTGCGACGGTCTTGGTCTTGTTGCAACGAAACGGATGCCTTTGCTTGATGCTCTCGCCTGCGCTTGCCCCCTTTGCACCAAACAGGAAATGAGAACACTGCGCGGGCTGGCGCCCGCCTGGCGCCCTTGGTCGTCATGGCTTGCGTCGTGGGCACCTCGTGAGGTACCCCGCCTTGATCTCTCCGCCTCCTCGCGAGCCAGCCTGACGAGGCCGTGCCTGAGGAAGCTTCCTGTCGTCCGCCCCGCGAGGCTTGGCCCCTCGCGAGGGTCTTGAGCTTGTGCTGATGGAGATCGGCCGCGCTGGGCCACCCCTTGAGCCACGCCGCAGGCCGCAGGCAGGCAAGTCTGGGTACCCCCGTTCCCAGAACACCGACAAGATCAACTCTTGTAACCCCTATACTCATCAAAGTCAATCAAGTAGGAAGTAGGGTATTACCTCCATTAAGAGGGACCTGGGTAAACACCGTGTCCCCTTTGTCTCCTATTACCTTCGATCCTCGGACGCATAGTTTGGGACCCCCTACCCGAGATCGACCGAATCTGACACCGATATATTGGTGCTTTCATTGAGAGTTCCACTGTGTCGTCGACAGAAGGTTCGGTGGCTCATTCGATCATCAACAACGATGCTGTTTCTGGGGAGACCTTCCTCCCCGCTCAACTTTTTGTATTCGGTGTCTTCGCTCTTGCGCGCCAATTCATTTGGACGCCTTCAACAGATCGACAACTACGCCCCTGGTCATTAGATCAGATTCGGGAGCCTAAATTACGTCGCTGATATCCAAGGAGATTTGATCTTCAAAGGATTCACGGGCACAACCAATGTTCCTCATCTTCAAGAAGGAAACCCATCGGATCCATCATCAGGCACCGCTCAAGGACCAACTATCACCTCTGCCCCGGCCATAGAGCCAGAGCAGGCCACCTCATCCGAAGATGGGAGCTTAAAACCCATCGGACCCTCTCCTACCATGGAGCTCTCTGCCGAAGACCCAGAGGCAACTATGTATTCGGCGAGCCTGGAATCAAAGAGGACTCTCCTTGTCATCGGAGAGCCGAACTCGCCTCTGGATGCCAACTCTGAACTCTTGAGGTCTGCGTTTAGTGAGCACAGCCTGGTAGAATCTTCCATGCCCAGCCCCCGCAGGTCCTCAGATCCCCGTCCGGCCTTCACTCCTAAGCGAGGCCTTGGACTTAATGCGGTCTCTTGCCATCGTGGAGGTATCACCTCCGAATTACGCCCAGCCCGAACTAGGGGCTGAGTGCGGGGAATTTTACGTCCCACCCACCACCCAGTTGGTAGCCATTGTCAAAGACTTAACCGGCATGCTCGACTATGACTCCGAAGACATCGATGGTATCGACGACGATGCCGAAGCCGAACCAGGCCAAACCCCGCCTATCACCGGACGGTGGACTGCCACTTCTACATACGATGTGTACATGGTGGATACACCAAAAGAGTACGACGATGGCAATCAGGATCCGATCGAGGACAAGCCCGTCGAGGTACCACCAAAACATCAACGTTAGTGGCACCGCTCACGATCGCGGCGGGAAAAAGAAAGCAATACCGACACCAGAGACAATGACACTCCGGAGAAAGCCAAAGACTCTGACCACCCCATCGAGCCTGCCGTACAGCAGGATGATTGGGAAGACGGACAAGTCAACCCAGACGAACTAGCCGAGAATGAGGATTCGGAGAACGGTAACTATTTACTGCCCTCCGAGGAGGAAGTCAGCCTCGGTATCGAAGATTTCATCGTGCCAGAGGAACCCCTCGAGCAAGATCGCTTTAGGCGATTGCTCATCACAACTGCGAGGAGCCTAAAAAAGAAACAGCAACAGCTTCAAGCTGAACAGGATACGCTCAACGATAGATGGACCCAGGTCCTTGCTGCCGAGGAATACAGCCTCGAGCGCCCAACAAAGAGTTATCCAAAGCATCGGCTACTGCCACAATTCGACGACGAGGTCCTTGAGCCAATACCGTCAAGATATAATCATGCTGATGAATCAGACCGGCCATCGCGTGGGCGAGACAGATCGGCTGCTTACGCCGAACACCAACCCGCGCCACCTCACCGTCGAGGCAAAGAGGTAGCGGCTCCGGGCTACACCTAGGACTTACGTCAGGACCTGGATAATAGAGCTGGCCAGACTGATAACCCACAAGTATAGGGGCTCAATTGTAGCCTCTTTCGATAAGTAAGAGTTTCGAACCCAACAAGGAGCTAAAGGTAGAACAAATATTCCCTCAAGTTCTACTGACCACCGATACAACTCTACGCACGCTTGACGTTTGCTTTAATTAAACAAGTATGAAACTATTTGGCAAGTATAAAACTACGATTACTTTGCGAGAATAAAAATACAAATAAATTGCAAGGTAGTAAAAGTAGATAACTTTTGTCAACAAGAAAGTTATTTGTCCCTAGGCAATCGATAACAAGTATTGGTAATCATTCTTGTAATTTTATATGAGGGAGCGGCATGAGCTACTATACTTTCTCTACTTGGATCATATGCACTTATGATTGGAACTCTAGCAAGCATCCGCAACTACTAAAGATCATTAAGGTCTTTAAACCCTAGAATTAAGTATCAAGTCCTCTTTACTCCCATACGTCATACCCCAGTTACACGGGTTTAAGTTTCTGTCACTCTCGCAACCCACCGTAAGCGAACCATGAACATATTGCAACACCCTACAGCGGAGCCCCCTCACGTTTGCGCGAGACGGAGGGCACCGTAGGGCAGCACCATAAATAAAATATAGAATCATACCCACCAAGATCACGATTAACCCATAGGACAAAACGGATCTACTCAAACATCATAGGATAACCATAGATGATTGGGAAATAATATATGGAGTTGACCACCATGTTTAAGTAGAGATTACAGCGGGGAGAGGTGTTACACCGCTGCATATAGGGGGAGAGAGTTGGTGTTGATGGTAGCAAGATTGTTGATGTAGATCACCGTCACGTTCCTAGCCCCGGCGACACTCCGGTGCCACCGGGAGAGAGGGGGAGAGAGCCCCCTCCTTCTTCTTCTTCCTTGACCTCCCCCTAGATGGGAGGAGGCTCCTTGAATATTTACTTGGGGTGCCTTGGGCATCCCCAAGCTTGAGCTCTTGCCTCTCCTCCTTCTCCTCATATCGAGACCTCCTCGATCTTTGATCACTTCATCCACACAAAACTCAACAGAAACTTTTAGTGGTAGAGTTAGTGAATATGGCAATGAAATCCCATTATGTACTGTTGTAACATTATTGTATAATTATAACAAACATTTCAATGCCGCAAGTCAAGGAGGCTTCAACAAGAATTCAAACATACGCAAATAATGAAGCTATAACAGCAATCTGTGAAAACAGGACAGTTTGTAAAGATTTGAACATCCACCATACTTCTGTAACTCTAAAAATTCTAAAAAATTAGGACAACGTAAACAATTTGTATAGCAAGACTGTGCAAAAAGTTTCAGAAACGTTTGGCGTTCCTGTAAAAAAAATGAAAATTCACGCGCTACAGCCAAAGTTTCTGTTTCTGCACTGCACAAACCAACAAGCAATCTTACCATCCTAAAGGGAAATCTTGGCACATTATTTTTATAATACAATGGAATTGTAGAAGGGGATAATTATTTTTGTTGAAAAGTTTCTGCAATTCAACATTCACAAAGTTCCCATGGGCATGAACAAGGTTCAAGGCTAGCTCCCGCTTCCACGGTGCTTGTCTTTCTCACTTTCACTTTTCTTTTTGTGAAGTTTTAAGTTCCCCTCTATATTTTTTTGTTTTTAAACTCTATAAAAGCACTAAACAGAAATAAATGACTCTCTAAAACTTCCGGGTTGTCTCCCTGGCAGCGCTTTCTTTAAAGCCATTAAGCTAGGCATAAAGTGCTCAAGTAATGGATCCACCTGGATCCCAAGGTATATCAAAGCCAATTTGAATTAACAGTGATTTGGCATTTAGTAGTGAGCACAAGGCAACATAAATCATGCAATGATGAAGTCTAACTCTCTTCCTATGCATCGGCATGTCATACAAGAACAATTCATGCACATCAAGTAAAGGCCAATACATAGCATAAGTAGTTTCTTGCATTTTTATCGTGTTGGAAACATAGAGAGGTAGAGATATAGTTCCTCTCTCATAATAATTGCAAGTAGGAGAAGCAAGCACGTGCATATTATATTCATCAAAATTATCATGTGCAAAGGTAAAAGGCAACCCATCAATATAATCCTTAACAAGAGCAAACTTCTCCGATATAGTGTAGTTGGGAAAATTCAAAAAGATAATAGGACTATCATGTGTGGGTGCAATAGAAACAATTTCATTCTTAATATAAGGAACTATAGCAAGTTCATCTCCATAAGCATAATTCATATTGGCATCTTGGCCACAAGCATCAAGTTCATCAAAAAGGGATATTTCAAACGAATCAACAGGATCATAGCAATTATCATAGCATTCATCCTTCGGTAAGAACGAAGGGAAATTAAACAATGTATGAGTTGAAGAGTTACTCTAATTAGAAGGTGAGAATGGGTGATCAATCCGTTCTTCCTCCTTTTGTTCTTCGCTCTCCTCATCATCTTTTTCATCCAATGAGCTCATAGTTTCATCAATTCCCTGTCACACCCTGATTTTCATGGCACAACACTTAAGATGATAAATCATGATAAAGTGTGGTTTGAAAAAAACTTTTGCATTATTTGACTTTTTATTTGAGTTGGTTCTCTCTCTGTGTTTTCAAGTGCTCTTAAAAGTCAACATAGCTTCACCTTCTATACTTCATCTCCTTGCTCCAAACTTGTGCCCAATGATCATGCCATGTGTATAGAGCAATATAGTATTTTATTACAAAAATAATTTGGCCAAAAAGTATTTTCAAAAATTAGTCTTCCAAAAACCCCTGAATTGAGGTTTGCACTGCAAGCACTTGATTTGGGGTATGAAAAATATTTAAAAAGGTATATTTGAAACCTATTAGATATAGGATTCCCATAAACCACAAAAATATAATTTTAAAAGTTATTTTTCTATTTTATTTAAAAGCTTTTTCTTAAGGCCAAAAATGATCTTTAATAGGGAAAAATTATTTTATTGTTTTAAAAAAATCAGGGAAACTCAGTGGTCATATATTTCCCATATATAAGAGTTTCAACACATGGTCATGTTCAAAATATTGGACAAAACCTCCCAAAACCATTTCTGCCCATTTCAAGGATTTGAAATATTTCTACAGGAAATATTTTCATAAAAATCCAAGGAAAATCCAGCAAGTCACAAATGCATATTGTGATCACCTTGCAAAGCCTCATGTCAATTAAAGTCATTTTGGTTCACCAAAATGCCGCAAAACCCTATCTGGCCAGAATCAAATTTGAACAACTTTGTACTACCAACTTTCTCTCCTTGACCCCAACTTTGGTGAGCATGTTCACATGATGAAATGAGGCCACTACACCAAGTGGTGCATCAAGGAGAAGTGATTTGCTCAACTAGATCTACACAAGTTCATTTCTGCAAATTAATAGGGTTTACAAAAGTTGCATTGGCAACTTTGCCCAAATAAGCTCCAACTTGGTGGAAAGCCCTAATTTAATGTGTCATTTCACCCTATGGAGTCTCATGGCAGTTGGAAATCATCTGCTGGTCCAAACCATTATCAAACACCTTCTGCCACTTTTCAAAAACAACCATTTTGACCACTAACACTATTCTCCTTGAACTCAACTCTTTACCACAGCTCCTCCTAGTCCTCTCCTGCCTCCAGTAACTCTCCCCTGGCCATTGCTCAATGATTAAGGGGTAAAATACCCCCATTTACCTCCCTGGACAGCCCCTCTCTCCCTCTTCTTCTACCTCTCTCCTCTCCTACTGGCTCCCCAGGGCATCCAAGGCCACGGCCCAATTCTTTACTTCCCCCTAGAGCTACCAGACACCTTTGGACGCGCCCACATTGCATAAAAAATGGCTATGCCAGCCATTTGCACGCCTGAGCTGCTACATACAGTGCTCCCAAGACTGTAGCCGCCCCCTTCCAACCGCCTCCGGCCACCTCGGGCCTCCCCAGCGCGCCCGACGATGCGCCTCGACGTCTGCGACACGCCACGCCTCTATCCCACTCCTCTCTCCCCCTCTCTCGCCCATGCTCGCACGCGCGCTGGCCGCCCGGTTGCGCCAATGGCGCAGCTCACACGCACGGCGTCTCTGACCCCTCCCCGCTCTCTCCCTTAGATCCCCTCGGCGTAGTCCACGCCCAGCAACACCCCAGACACGACGCCAGCTGCTCCCGAGCCCTGTGGCAACGAGCAGGAGCTCACCGGCGCACGGGTCCACGGCACCCTGCCGTTCGCCTATTTAAGGGCCTCCCCGAGCCCTACTTTCCTCCCCACTCGCTCTCTCACTCCCATAATCACCCCCCTACACCACTCACCCCTCTCCAGACGAGCCCGAGCTCGAGATCGAGCTCGAGCTCCGCCGCCTCGGGTCATCGTCGATCTCAGGGTACAGGCCCTCTCCGCCGCTCCTCTTCCTCGATCTGGAACCGCCGCGACTCACTGATCATTTCCCCTCTCTCTCCCCCGCCTCGTTTGCAGCCGGAGTCGAACGGAACGACCACCGCCCGACGCTCCTCCGCCGTGCCTCCTCGTCGCCGGCGAACCAGGCAACTCCGGTGACGTCCACCACCTCCACCCGAACGGCGACATGACGCTGAGCCCAGCCGTGCCCTCGCCCGACCTCGCCGTGCCCTACATCGTCGCCGGTGAGCTCGCCAGCCGTCTTGACTCGGTGTTAGGGATGACAGGCGGGCCCCGCCTGTCAGCCTCTCTTCTCCATCGCCCCTCTCTCTCTCGCTGACGCCTGGGCCCCGCCGTCACAGGTTTAAACTGGATACGCGTGCACCAAAGGCGTTGGGCCGCCTGGCTGGGCTGCTCTTGCAAGGGCTGTTCTAGCCCAGCAGGCATAGTGCTCCTTTTCCTTTTTCTTTTCTGTCAGACTTGCAAAAATTCCTTAGGATTAAATATTAATCCAAATGAAATAATTCCAGTTCCTAAATTCTTATAAAAATCCCACCTATTTAATGGTGTAACTTTCATAAATATCCATCAAACTTTCCTCCACTGTTCAAATTTAAATTCAAATTTGAGCATTTATATTCCCCTCTGAAAATCCATTTCTCCTATTCTACAACTCCAAATCCATAACTAGTAATTTTCCGCTTCTTAGATTTCCCCCTAGTATTTATCAAAAATAAGTTGACATTTTTCTGAGCACTTTGGTTTTTCTGTTTTACTATTGCCTTATTTTCCCGTCATTTCTTTTTGCATTTAATAAATCCCGATTTGTGAAGTAGTTGGATAAGAAGAAGGAGAAGGACTTGAAGACTTTGAAGACCAAGGCAAGCAGCCCTTTGACCATGTCTATGAAACCCTTTTATGCATTTCATATAGCACCATATTGTTGTTTGCAACGGAATCATGATAAGGTGGTAACCACTTTGATGGTTTGCCACCGCACTTCCTCGTTGATACTTGCATTGTGCATGACCCTACCTTCTTATGAGGGTTATGCCGGTGCGGGTAGATAGGATGCTAAAGTAGTGCTACGCAAAAAGGGACGGGAATATGCATGGTGATGGAGACAAAGTATTTTCAAAAGACTTTTCGAAAACCCCATCGGGTGCCACTTATGCCCGGGGGAGATGATGAGTTGAGTAGCCACTTGATGACGAAGTGGTGTACCGAGGAAAGTGTGTGTTATTTTCAAAACGGATTGGTTTAGGTTGCGACCGTTATTCCAACCTTACATGCGCAACCACTCTACCCTTGTATGGGAAAGGGCATTATTGATTACCTAGGCCCATACTAGCTTGGAGCCCGCATTACTAGTGACGAAGGAGAGTTGGTGCTCTCTCTAGGGACGGGGTTGTGCCAGGTAGGGCGGCCATGACTGTTTTTACAGGGCACCGGGTACACCGTTGTGTCCCCTCTCGGATGTTACGATCTCGAGTGATTCTCGTATGATGTACATCGTGAGGATACGGAACAACGAGTGGACTCCTTTTTAGTGTCGTCTAGGGAAAGATAGTGATCGGGTGCTTACCCCGGGTACTTGAGGTATCGCGGGTCGTGGATGACACGGAAGTTCCCCGGATCTTGTGGGTAAATTGTGCAACCTCTGCAGAGTGTAAAACTATTCGAATAGCCATGTCCACGGTCAAGGACAGTTGGGTAACCGCTCTTGGGCTACGTCCACATGTTTGCAAACATGTGTGTGTGTGTGTGTTTGTATAAGTGGGAAGATCTACTTGGGTCAAGTCAAAGGACTTGACATGATTGAGTTGGGTTGATGCCCACTCTATTTATGTTGATATCTGTAACCTGTCCTCATGGTTACTTGAATCCTCCTGATGCATGCCTTACAAGTTGTTGAACATGTCATTGCACTCAAAACTAGCTTTCTGCAAAAATTTACCTTTATCATGCATTGTTGTATCTTGGACCAAAACATGGATTGCTTGCGAGTACATTCAAAGTACTCATTGGCTTGCCACTGGTTATTTAATTGGCCAGGCATGGAAGAACAGGAGTTCAAGAAGAGTTCTTTGGAGACAAACATGCTAACTAGGACGCGTTTCGGTGTAATGCATGTAGGGTTAAGGCAGATGGCATGGGTTCTACTTATCGACGAAGATTTCCGCTGCTTGTGTTTCACTTGATTTTCAGCCCTTAAGGCTTTATCTATGTAATACTTGACCATAATGGTCATAATTTATGTAAGACATTATGTATGGATGTAAGACTCTTGTTATTCAGCTTCTGTGTGTTCAGTGAGCATTGATCACTGGGATCACTGTACACGTGCATTCGGTGATCACGACTTATGAGTCGGGGTCCCCACATTCCATCTTCCATAGACTCCTGTAAAATATTAGTCTCTTCTTGGACGGCGTAGACTTTCTCAATAAATGCATCAATATCGGAATTGTATTTATAATTATCATAGCAATATTTACGGATAGCAAAATTTTCAGGTCTACAAACTGAATCATCAAAATCATCAAACTTTTCAAACAAAGATACAATTTCATAAGAACCCTTAAAAACAACAAATTCTTCTATTCTTTCCACATCATAGTAATCATATATACCTCTAGCATAATAAGCCAAGGTTTCATTATCATTAAATTCACATGAAAAGGAAAGATGTGGAGCGTTCATCCTAGAGCAACAAGTATAATCATATCTCAAGCATAGCTCCCAAGAATACCAATGCAACATATGAATTTGATCCCATAACAATTTCCCTTTATGAGTCAAGCGATAATCTCTAAAGTATTCACATTGATCCAACGTTACTCCGATTATATAGTTGAATGCGGTTTTCTCATGATTATCAAAGTAGTGCATAATATCTTTCACATATCGAGCATCGAGGGTTTTAGGAGGTTCCCCATCTCCATGAGTAGCAAGTATCACAACTTTTTTGGTGTTTCGTGTTCCATATCCATAACTAAAGATAGAGAACAACTTAGAACAGAAAATAAAAACTACTTAGTGATAAAGCAAACAAGCACACACGAGAATATTCACCCCACGCCATTTCTCCCCGGCAACGGCGCTAGCAAAAGGTCCTGATAACCCACAAGTATAGGAGATCAATTGTAGCCTCTTTCAATAAGTAAGAGTGTCGAACCCAACGAGGAGCTAAAGGTATAACAAATATTCCCTCAAGTTCTATCGACCACTGATACAACTCTACGCACGCTTGACGTTTGCTTTACCTAAAACAAGTATAAAACTACGAGTACTTTGCGAGAATAAAAATATGAATAAATTGCAAGGTAGTAAAAGTAGATAGCTTTTTTCAACAAGAAAGTTATTTGTCCCTAGGCAATCGATAACAAGTACCGGTAATAATTCTTGTAATTTTATATGAGGGAGAGGCATGAGCTGATATACTTTCTCTACTTGGATCATATGCACTTATGATTGGAACTCTAGCAAGCATCCGCAACTACTAAAGATAATTAAGGTCGTGAAACCCAACCATAGCATTAAGTATCAAGTCATCTTTACTCCCATACGTCATACCCCAGTTGCTTGGGTTTAAGTTTCTACCACTCTCGCAACCCACCGTAAGTGAACCATGAACATATTGCAACACCCTAAAGCGGAGGGCCCTCATGTTTGTGCGAGACGGAGGGCACCATAGGAGAGCACCATAAATAAAATATACAATCATACCAACCAAGATCACGATTAATCCATAGGACAAAACCGATCTACTCAAACATCATAGGATAACCATAGATCATTGGGAAATAATATATGGAGTTGAGCACCATGTTTAAGTAGAGATTACAGTGGGGAGAAGAGGTGTTACACTGCTGCATAGAGGGGGAGAAAGTTGGTGTTGACGGTAGCAAGATTGTTGGTGTAGATCGCCATCACGATCCTTGCCCCGGTGGCACTCCGGCGCCACCGGGAGAGAGGGGTAGAGAGCCCCCCTCCTTCTTCTTCTTCCTTGGACTCCCCCCTAGATGGGAGGAGGTTTTCCCCTATGGTCCATGGCCTCCATGGTGGCGGAGGGGCGGGAGCCCCTCCGAGACTGGATCTCCCTCTCTGTTCTCTTTTGTTTTGCGTTCCCCTGATCTGGCCGAAAACCGTTTCTTATATTGCGAGAGATCCGTAACTCCGATTGCGCTCAGATTTTCACACGATTTTTATCTGGATATAAGATTCCTTGCGCCTGAAGTAGAGTTCGAACCAACGTTCGAGGAGGGAACAACCCACCACCGCGCGCCAGGTGCCTCTGGTGCGCCCTGGTGTCTTGTGGGTTGTGTGGGCCTCCGTTTGCGGTGATTCCAACTCCCAAAAATCACAAATATTCCAAAATAATTCTCCGTAAAATTTTATTGCATTTGGACTTTGTTTGATATGGATATTCTCCGATAGAAAAAGCATGCAGAAAACAGGAACTGGCACTGGGCACTGGATCAAAAGGTTAGTGAAAGTGCAACTATCCCTAGGTGGTTTTGGTAATTCCTAACAACATATAGCTCATTGAGCTAACACTATTTCAAGACTCATATTTCAGTAAATCTCATTGATTGGCATGGCATGGACTAGAGGATGTGGAACCCCTTCAAGATACTAAGGACAAAAGGATTGGCTCAAGCTCAAAGCTCAAGACTCTACATTTTCTATTTTAGTGATCCAAGATCACATTGAATCTAGGAAAAGCCAATACTATCAAGGAGGGATGAGGTGTTGCTTAATGTCTTGCTTGCTCAAAGTGCTTAGTGATATGCTCCAAAGCCCTCAACCACTTTCTCACTTCCACATATGACCTAAACCAAAAGTCAAACTCGGCCCCACCGATTCTTTCCATCCGGCGCCAGCGAGTTCAGATGTCATAGCCACTGCCACAAACCCTAGGCAAATCGGTCTCTCCGATAGGGATCTCGGTCTCACCGAGATGGGATTGTAATCTCTCTGTTTCCCTTCGTAATGTTTCGGTCCTACCGAGATGAGCGATTGGTCCCACCGAGATTGCAATGTAAACTCTCTGTTTCCCTTTTGTAACATTTCGGTCTCACCGAAATGAGCCAATCGCTCCACCGAGTTTACCTGACCAACTCTCTGGTTAGCTTATTACCAAAATCAGTCTCATCGAGTTTGTGTAATCGGTCTCACCGAGATTACGTTATGCCCTAACCCGAACCATATCGGTCCTACCGAGTTGCATGTCGGTCCCACCGAAAATCCTAACGGTCACTAGATTTGCTGAATCGATCCGACCGAGTTCAATAATTCGGTCCCATCGAGTTTGGCAAGTTGTGTGTAACGGTTAGATTTTGTGTGGAGGCTATATATACCCCTCCACCTCCTCTTCATTCATGGAGAGAGCCATCAGAACATGCCTACACTTCCAATACACATTTTCTGAGAGAGAACCACCTACACTTGTGTTGAAGTCAAGATATTCCATTCCAACCACATAAATCTTGATCTCTAGCCTTCCCCAAGTTGCTTTCCACTCAAATCTTCTTTCCACCAAATCCAAATCCTGTGAGAGAGAGTTGAGTGTTGGGGAGACTATCATTTCAAGCACAAGAGCAAGGAGTTCATCATCAACACACCATTTGGTACTTCTTGGAGAGTGGTGTCTCCTAGATTGGCTAGGTATCACTTGGGAGCCTCCGACAAGATTGTGGAGTTGAACCAAGGAGTTTGTAAGGGCAAGGAGATCGCCTACTTCGTGAAGATCTACCGCTAATGAGGCAAGTCCTTCGTGGGCGACGGCCATGGTGGGATAGACAAGGTTGCTTCTTCATGGACCCTTCGTGGGTGGAGCCCTCCGTGGACTCGCGCAATCGTTACCCTTCGTGGGTTGAAGTCTCCATCAACCTGGATGTACGATAGCACCACCTATCGAAACCACGACAAAAACATCCGTGTCTCCAATTGCGTTTGAATCCTCCAAACCCTTCCCTTTACATTCTTGTAAGTTGCATGCTTTACTTTCCGCTGCTCATATACTCTTTGCATGCTTGCTTGAATTGTGTTAAGATTGCTTGACTTGTTCTAAAGTTGCTAAAATCTGCCAAGAACAAAAATTAGGAAAAGGCTAGATTTTTATTTGGTCAAGTAGTCTAATCACCCCCCCTCTAGACATACTTTCGATCCTACAGTTAGTCTAATAAATCATATAAAAAGTTGCCAAAAGTATGTAAAACTTGTATAATATTGGCATGAAACAATCAAAAATTATAGATACGATGGAGACGTATCATAGACCAGATCAATCTACGGATCAAGGGGACGCGCTCCAACGAGAGACGACGGCCTTCAAGCTTGGCGTGATAAGCATAACCGAACTCGGGCTGAAAACCGAACACGGATGTCATCCGAACTTCGTCGTGACATTGCTCGATACAGAGGAGCCGCACACCCCTTGTGCTTGACAAATGAGGTAATGCAGCACCAATTTCCAGAAGAGTTTAAACCCGTAAACATAGAATCATACGATGGAACGACAGATCCTGCGGTATGGATTGAGGATTTTCTTCTCCATATTCACATGGCTCGCGGCGATGATCTCCATGCCATTAAGTACCTCCCGCTAAAGCTAAAAGGACCAGCATGGCACTAGTTGAATAACCTACCAGAGAACTCTATTGGTAGCTGGGAAGACTTGGAGGATGCCTTTTGAGACAACTTCCAAGGTACCTATGTTCAGCCCCCGCATGCCAATGACGAAGTCGGCGTCCTAGGAACGCGGGTACCCAGACTTGCCTGCCTGCAGCCCGTGGCGTGGCTCCATCAATGGCCTGGTACGGCCCAGCTTCAGCAACAACAAGTCAAGACCCTCGCAAGGGGCCCAGCCTCGCGAGACGGACGACACCCAGGCCTCCCTGGGGGCGGCCTCGCTAGGCTAGCTCCCGAGGAGCGGAGATATCTATGCAAGGTGCACCTCGCGAGGTCCACGTGACGTGATCCATGAAGACCAAGGCCAGGCGGGCACCAGCGGGCGCAGTGTACCAGTTTCCCCTTTGGTGCTAAGGAGGCAAGCACAGGCGTGGAGCCCCAAGGAATCAAGAAATGGTTTCCATTCCGGTGCAACAAGAACAAGACCGCCAGGACAACAGGACGGAGGTCATCATGGAGCCCACTACAGCGTCACCACCAGAGCCTTTTGCAGGCAAAGACTACTTTTGTTAGGATATCTTGTACTAGTTGTCTCCCTTAAAATTGGCTGTTGTGGGATCCCTTCCCGCCTACATTTGGGAAGAGGACCAAGGTCACTATAAATAGGACTTAGCCACCACCATAGAGGGGCATCTTGGGATGGATTGATTCACCTAACCACCTCACCAGCTCGTCGAGCTCAAGAACACCTCACCTCCTGAGGCTGTTCGACCACTGTACAAGATCATCCTCAGCCCCTCGAGGCAATCCACCACAAAGCTGGAGTAGGGTATTACACCGCAAGGTGGCCCGAACCAGGATAAATCCCTGTGTCCCATGTTCTTTGGGTTCGTGGAGCTAGGCCATGGAATCGTTGAGCGGACAGACTGGGAGAGAGTATACTTCGTACGCACCCCAGAGTTTGAATCTCTCAAGGGTCTGTGGAACCCTGAATCCGACATTTGGCGCGCTATGTCGGGTGCGTCAAAGCTTCGCCTGTTCTCTGCTTCACTTCTCCGCCCGCTTCATCTCCCTGTTCAGCTCTCATGGAGAGCACCGCTCCTCCGGCCGGGCCGATGGGCACGCACGGAGGCGCTGTGGGGCTCCAAGCCTTCGCCCCCGCCTTGCGCCAGGTGCGGTGGCCACACAAGTTCAAGCCGGAGGTGCCACCTCGCTACGTTGGCACGACGGATCCAGCGGCCTTCCTCTAGGTGTACAAGGAGGCCATTCGGGTAGTCGGAGGCGACGACAAGGTCATGGCCAACTCGTTTCCCATGGCCCTCGCCGCCGTGTCGCACGCCTGGTTGCTCAACCTGCCGGGATCCTCCATGGCCTCCTGGGTGGAGCTGCACGACCTCTTCATTGTGCGTTTCGCGGCACCGGCGCCCCTCGCCGTTGCAGCCATCCTCAGCGGTTCGTAGGTGCCGCCCATGGATCGCCACGTCAAGCAGTTCTTCCGCCAAATGGCGCCGCCCGTGTGTAGTAGGGAGCTCCTCCGGGATGGGTGGCACCCAAGGCGGCCTCACCTTCGACTCGGGAGACCATCCGATGACCACCGCGGGCTCGGGGGTGCTCCCGATGCTCTGCACACCCACCATCTGCAACATGGCGGTCACCAAGACCCTCATCGATGGTGGAGCTGGCCTCAACGTGCTCTCTGTGGAAGCTTTTTGCTTGATCCATGTGTCGCACGGCCGGCTCCATCTCACCAAGCCCTTCTCCGGGGTTGGTAACGGTTCCACCAACCCCCTGGGGCAGATCTGCCTCCCTGTCACCTTCGAACCCGCGACAACTACTGCACCGAGCTTATCGACTTTGACATCGCTCGCGTCGGCATCCCATACAACCCTATCCTCGGGTACACATCCCTGGCCAAGTTCATGGCGGCAACTCATCCTGCCTACAACCTCATGAAGATGCCAGGGAGCAGCGGCTTCCTCACCATGGCTGGAGACACCAAGGACGCCCTGACGGCCCTCAAGCTTGCCTTCAGGCCCGCAGTGGCAGCATGCCCGACCGACGAGATGACACCTGGGGCCCAGGGGGCTGCGCCAGCAAAGAAGAAGCAGTTGTTCTCTCAAGATCGGGCTAAGACAAAGCAGGTACCGGTCGACAAGGACGGGGCATCAGGAACCACCTTCACCATAGGTGCCGACCTCGCCCCGGGCCAAGAGGAGGCATTGGTGAATTTCCTGCGCGCAAATAAGTAGGTATTCGCCTGGGAGCCCAAGCAGCTGGTTGGGGTCCCGAGGGGGATAATCGAGCATCACCTGAGGGTGTGCCCTAACGTGCGCCCAGTGAAGAAGAAGGCGCGATGACAGTCCATGGAGAAGCGGTCCTTCATCGTCTAGGAGACCCACAAACTGCAAGAAGCTGGTGTCATCCGCGAGGTGCGGTACCCGGAGTGGCTGGCAAACCCCGTCGTCGTGCCCAAGAAAGGCATGAAGGAATGCATGTGCGTCGACTTCACCAACCTCAACAAGGCCCGCACTCAAAGACCCGTTCCCGCTTCCGCCCATTGATCAGATCGTCGACTCCACCGCCGAGTGCGACCTGCTGTGTTTCCTAGATGCCTTCTCGGGCTATCACCAGATCAAGATGGCGGTACAGGACATTGAGAAGACGGCTTTCTTAACCCCGTGTGGGGTGTACTACTAGACCTACATGCCATTCGGGTTGCGTAACGCTGGGGCAACCTTCCATCGTCTGATGCACATCGCTCTGGGCCGGCAGCTCGGGAGAAACGCTGAGGCCTATGTCGATGACAATGTGGTGAAATCTCGGGAGACAAGGACCCTCATCCAGGATCTGGAGGAGACTTTCGCCAGCCTGCACAAGGTGGACCTGCGGCTCAACCGGGAGAAATGCGTGTTTGGCGTCCCCTCTGGTAAGTTGCTGGGTTTCCTTGTGTCGCACAGGGGAATCGAGGCAAACCCAAAGAAGGCCAAAGCGATAGAAGAGATGAGCCCGCCGTAGACTCTCAAGGAAATGCAAAAGCTTGCGGGCTGCGTGACTTCGTTGGGGCACTTCATCTCCAAGTTGGAGGTGCGCACCCTCCCGTTCTTCAAGCTGATGAAAAATAAGGGCTCGTACGAGTGGACTCCGAAGGCCGACGCGACGTTTCAAGAACTCAAGAGATACCTCACCAGCCCACCAGTGATGGTGGTGCCATGTCCTGTCGAGCCCCTGGTGCTCTACCTGGCCGCCACGCCTCACTCAGCCAGCGCAGCGCTGGTGACCGTCCGGGAGGGGCGCCAGGCCAAGGGCCTGCCACGCAGCACCACCTAGCCAATCGAGATTACGCAGCACCAAGACGACACCCCTGAAGCCACAGCAGCGCCAGCAGATGGCCAGGTTCCACTAGGGGTGCTCCCGAGGCTGTGGTTGCCCAAACAGGCGACCCGGCTCCTGAGGTCACCCAGCCTCAGGAGGTGTCCCAATCTCAGGAGGCCTCGGACTCCATCAACGCTTCCGCCCTCATTGAGCACCCGGTGTACTTTGTCAGCATGGTGTTGCGCGACGCGTGGGCACGCTACCCCATGCCGTAGAAGCTTCTGCTGGCGCTTCTCGTTGCCTCGCGCAAGCTGCGCCACTACTTCCAAGGCCAACCCATCAAGGTCGTCTCAGCTTACCCGCTGGAGAGGGTACTCCATAGCCCCAACGCTGCTGGGAGGGTCGCTGAGGGAGTCCTGGATTATGGGGTCCTCGGGCGTCCTAATTATGTAACATGGGTCGGACTAATGGGCTATGAAGATGCAAGACAGAAGACTTCTTCCTGTGTCCGGATGGGACTCTCCTTTGCGTGCATGGCAAGCTTGGTGTTCGGATATATATATTCCTTCCTTTGCAAACCGACTCTGTACAACCCTAGGCCCCTCTGGTGTCTATATAAACAGGAGGGTTTAGTCTGTAAAGGCAATCATAATCATACAGGCTAGACATCTAGGGTTTAGCCATTACGATCTCGTGGTAGATCAACTCTTGTAATCCTCATATTCATCAAGATCAATCAAGCAGGAAGTAGGGTATTACCTCCATCAAGAGGGCCCGAACCTGGGTAAACATCGTGTCCCCCGTCTCCTGTTACCATCCACCTTAGACGCACAATTCGGGGCCCCCTGTCACGCCCAATATGTGACCCTATCCAAAAGGAACTCGAAGGTCCCACCAAGGATAGACCCGCATATTGAAACGCTTTTGCAAGGTGGATATCATTACATCAACATTACATAATAGATGGGGATACATACATAAGGCATACAATTCCACACGAATACAACATCACATCATATACAAGATCAACATCCGTCTACGGATGAAACATAAAAGAAACTCAAACAACATCCACCACCGCTAGCCCAGGCTGCCGACGGAACCTATCCCCGATCGAAGAAGAAGCGGAAGAAGAACTCCAATACAAGCAAACATCGCTCTCGCGCCATGATCATCGCAAACCTGTACCTGCAATCTGGTGGTGTAGTAATCTGTGAGCCACGAGGACTCAAAGCAATCCCATTACCATGGGTATCAAGACTAGCAAAGCTTAAAGGAAAGGAAGGGGTAAAGTGGTGAGGCTGCAGCAACGACTAAGCATGTATGGTGGCTAACATACATAAATGAGAGCGAGAAGAGAAACAAAGGAACGGTCGTCAACTAGTAATGATCAAGAAGTGATCCCGAACTCCTACTTACGCCGACATAACCCGAAACCGTGTTCTCCTCTCGATCAACCCCGAAAAGAGACACTCACGTTACGCTTTACGGTTGGTGTATTTTAGAAGAGTTTGCTTCAAGTTTACTACAACCGGATATTAACAAATTCCCATCTGCCACATAACCGCGGCACGGCTTTGAAAGTTCAAACCTGCAGGGTGTCCCAACTTTGCCCATGATAAGCTCTCGCGATCAACGAAGGATATTCCTTCTCCCCGAAGACCCGATCAGTCTCGGAATCCGGCTACAAGACATTTCGACAAAGAATAAAACAAGACCAGCAAAGCCGCCCGATGCGCCGACAATCCCGATAGGAGCTGCACATATCTCGTTCTCAGGGCAACACCGGATGAGACTAGCTACGAGTAAAACCAACCCTCAGGTTGCCTCAAGGTGGCCCCGCAGGCAGCTCGGTTCAGACCAGCACTTAGAGAAGCACTGGCCCGGGGGAGGGCTAAATAAAGATGACCCTCGAGAGAGCGACTCCCAAGGGAAAAGTAGGTGGTGGTGAGGCAAATGGTAAAACCAAGGTTGGGCCTTGCTGGAGGAGTCTTATTCAAAGCGAACTGTCAAGGGGGTCCCATAAATCACCCGACCGCGTTAGGGACGCAAAATCCGGGAACATAATACCAATATTACGGAAACTAGGGCGGCAAGAGTGGAACAAAACATCAGGCATAAGGCCGAGCCTTCCACCCTTTACCAAATATATAGATGCATTAATAATATAAGAGATATTGTGATATCCCAACCAAAATCCTGTCCACCATGGAGCAAACTTCATCTTCACCTGCAACTAGCAACACTATAAGAGGGGCTGAGCAAAGCGGTAACATAGCCAAACAACGGTTTGCATAGGAAAGGTGTCAAAGGTTAGAGGCTGACATGGCAATTTGGGATGGCTTGATAAACAGGTAATAAGTAGCGCAGCATAGCGATAGAGCGAAGCAACTAGCATAGCAATGATAGTAGTGAGATCCAGGGTACCGGTCATCTTGCCTGAAATCCCGCAAGGAAGAAGAACGAGTCCATGAAGAAGATGAAGCCATGAAGACGAACCAAGCGTAGACGAACGAATCCTCACGATCGCAACGAAACAGGAACTATCGAGAAGAAGCACACAACATAGTAAACACACCACACAAGAACAAGACATGATGCACAACAAGCATGATGCATGACAATGCTACATGAAGCTACTCATGGCAAGAGATGATGCAAACG